>JAOXOE010000001.1:99452753-99488020 GCA_028565055.1 Phoeniculus purpureus | reverse complement strand
AGGAACTCGCTCCCTGGTCTTTTCTACTGTCCTGACCACGGGACTTTGGGACAGGTCACTTCCCCTGGGACAGTTCCCGGGAAGAGAAGCCTCTTAAAGCAACAGGATGTTTTCTTTCCTTCATATTTTATGTATTCATAAAAATACAAACCTGTAATTCTGAAAATTCTACTAATTTTCAAACCACAATACCTTGTGATATTTCTTCTGCACTTCCCTATCTGTTCTTATGGCCTCAGAAGCCCTTTGCACCTCCTCATAGGTCTCATCTACAGAGATCTCAAATGTCTTCCACTTATTCCCCATTTTGCATGCACCTGTGCTGATGTACCTCAGCTGGGCCTTTTGCTTCAGCCCTCAGCAAATCTGTGCCTGCACATGCTCAGAAAGGGTTCCTCCTAAACTGCAGTGGTATCACATCAGAATCTGCCTTGCTCATTGTCTCTACTACTGTGTTGCTGTTTTTCTCCAACCGAACCTCCAGCCCAACTTGTCAGTAGAATTAGTAGGGTTTGCTGAAGTTGAGTGAGGTTAACAGAATGAGTGGTGGTGGCAGGTTGGTGAGTGCTGGTTCTCCCCTCCTGTGAACTTCCACAGAAAACACGGCTGGCCTGAGGGGGAGTGGACCAAGTTCCTTCCACTGCCTGCAAAAAAGAGGGATCTAACTATCCTCTAGATGTTGAGCTACAGGAGGATTCTGTAGCTGTAAACTCCATCTTTGTCAGATGTTCTCTAGGAGAGGTTTTAAAGGCCTTAAATGATGAGTCCCAGAAAAAAGATCTAGATATGTGGTTTCTAAGTGGAAGGAAATATCCCTTTACAGACAAAGCACTGAAGTCCTTAATGGAGACATAACTTAGGACCTGGCTTTCTATGTGGCACATCCTATTAGTGAGATAGTGCTACGTGACACTTGCTGGCAATTGTTCTTTTCTCTCATTCACTTCACAGGACTCTCTAGTCTCAAACTCAGGACATGAGGCTGATCTACAGCTGCAGGATGGCTGTCTTAAGGCAAGTCTTTCCATTACTACCTGTAGTAATGATCAGGTCCTTAAAAAATGTACGCATTCTTTTGTTTCTCACATACAGGGGTCGAGTTAAGTAAAGCACCTTCTACATTCCTGCTCTGGCTGTGATGGAAGCAGCATAGCATTCGGGAGTAGAAATGTCAATGTTCACATGTATGACTTAGCTACATGTCTACAGATGACCAGGATAGAGCTGAAGGCCTCTGAAGCAAAGGAGAGAAAGCAGACAAGGAAGAACAGGAAAGCAAGGAAGATTTGTGCAGAGAAGGAGCCTTGAAGTTAACTTTCAGCTTGTTACCTGAGCATTTTCATAACCCATGCTGATGAGGAGTCACAGAGGTTTTACAGGTACCCACAACCTATGCACGTGAAACCCAGTAGCTGCCGAGTACACTGCAGACATCTCATATTTGGCCAGGCTCAGCACAAGCCAAGAAATACAGAAGATGATGCAGAGTTAGGTATCACAGTTTCAGACAGCAACATCGAAGCAAATGGAGTGAGATGCTCCAGCTGCAGTCAGTGGGAAGCCACTTTCAAAAGTCAGAGGGGGATAGACATTTCTAAATGCTGGATTACCTTTACGGTCTCTCCTTTCCAGATTGCCCCAAAACCCTGAGGTGCTTCAAAAGCACCTTTTACCTTTCTTTTTCCTGCTGTAGTTCATCCCTGGAGTAAATGCCTTCAGAGGAATGGGACTGCAGCCGGGCTGCCCTGCCTGGGTGACAGCCCAGCAGCACTCCACCCAGCACTGCATGCTTGGCCAGTTACTCATGCAGTGCCTTCAGAGGTTGGAGGCCTGCAGTCTCCCAACTCTGCTGCTGCTTCTCTCTTTTCCACATCTTGTGGATGGTTTGAGGCTACATCTTTAACGCAGACCTCTTATCACCCTGCTCTGTCATTTCTCTGCTGCCTCTACCACCTTGTTTTCTGGGCCAGTGTGTGGTTACTGTGATTGTGAGTAGCACAGCCTGCAAGGAGCTGTTCTGGGTGCAACTGAATCTGTGTTGTTTGCTTTCTTTCCCACAACGTAACAAAGTGTCTGTGGTTGGACATAAATATTTGTGATTGCCCTTTCTGCTTCCGGCTTTGCAGCTTCTGTCCTTGTGTAATCATCATATCAAGCGCTGTGCATTTTGCAGGAAGCCTTCACATCCTTGAAGTTCCAATTTCTTCTCCTACTGGAGAGTGTTATTTATTAATTAGGAGTAATCCCTGTTAATTATGATGAAATGCATACAATGGCTCCCAGCTCTGCGCGTCGGCACAGAGTATTTTACTAAGTGTGTAACCTTTGGCACCAGAGACCTATTCTTGGGACAAAAAGATATCAGAACATATTTGTTTAAGCCTTGAGTCACCAGGATGCCCCCCTAGATAAACGTAGCTTTTCAAGGTCATTTCAGACCTCGTGACCTTTAGGCCCACTCCAGAATTTCGAAGACTTCCTGCTTAAATAAGTTTTACCCCTGAAAGAATTTGGCGTCTGGCAAGCAAAGGTGAAAAGTCAACTACATGCGAATGTGTTCAGTATAGAAGCTGCTGCCCTTGATTTTAAACTCGCTCACTGTATTTATACAATTAGAAAGCCATTGAATGATATGTTAATGAAAACACAGGGGGACAGATCCAGACTCTTTTTATGTGAAAGCCAGTTGGGAATCGCTTTGTTGAAGGTGATGAAGCTGCTCTAGGTCTAGCTCCGAAAATGAAGGTTGGAGATTCATTCACACCACTGCTGACACAGCTACACAACATCCTGAAGTGAAGCTGATGCTGCAGCCAAGCTCTGCTGCTTTACTCCTGTGTTACCTCCTGTTGTCAGCAGTGAGCTCGATGGCCGTGTTCACACCTACACCCAGTGAAGACTGAAGCTGCAAGAGGCCAGACACTGCTGTCACTAATACTGGTACAACAACTTGGGGTGAGGGGGGCAGGTTTTCATCACAGTTGCGCAATTACCCCACTGAAACCACAGTACTGCCTGCAGAGGTGTGAGCCCACACTCACACTGAATGGTGTGACTGAAGTCAGCATCTGACACATGAGAGTTTCTCTGACTCATTCAAGGCAAAGCAGATTTTTCAGGTTCCCTTTAGTGCACTTTAAAATCAAAATCCACTGAAACAGTCTTAAACTGACACAATCCTGCATGAGGAGTATTACCTTAAACACCACCCCCTTTAGCTAAGAAACAGCTCGGTTCGGTGGCTTTTCTCCTTAGTTTTCCTACAGGTTTGTGGTGTCCCCTGCGTCATACCCTACTTGCACGACTACCAGGAGAGTAGGAAGATATTCTGATATTTTCAAATATGTCTGGGTCCTCTCTACATACAGGTGTGACCAGCATGAGTTAGAAATCTGCCTGGTCTCTCTGTGTCCTTAAAGGAAAGGGTGGCACAAATTGCTCCCAAGTCCTGATGGGCTCCTCAACACAAGCTGAGTTTCCCAGAATTGGATTGCCACAGAGCCAATAGCCCTCTAGTCCTACCCCTTCATGCCAGCACTTTCCACTGACATCATGTTGAATGTGTTTCCAGAAGGCACTGGAGACATGGGAACGTTTGAATGGGATCGTGCCCCTCCACCCCACCTCCTGCTGCCCCTCAACACACGAAGAAGCCCTTCTAGCTGTAATGTGGCTGGCTGTGTGTGTGTGCCTTTGCCAAGTGCCATGCAGCACCACAGAGACTGTAGTGCCATGCGGAGCCCGAGCTCACAGCAGCCAATGACTGGCAAGTTCAGTTGCGGGGACTATCTGTAGCTGGTAGATTTGTGTGTGGGGAGCCCATGCACTGCAAATGCGTAATTACCAGCCCTGGGTTTTATGTGAAGGAGAGGAGAGGATTTCAGCGAGGGACCGCTGTGTGCATTGCAAAGCAAAGCTGGTTTTTCTTTTTTTTCTTTTTTTTTTATTTTTTTGAGGGAGCCCTTTGTTAAAGTCTTGGCAGCCCATGTCTACCAGAAAGACAGAACTTCTCTGTGCTGAGTCTGAAGTTGGCACGTCTTCCCAGCATGCGGGATGTGCAAAGGCGGTGGGGAAGGCTGCCATCTCATGGTGAACCTCGCTCTGCTCCAGCGCGCTGAGTTAGCCTCTCCTACAGCCCGTTCTCAGGCCGGCTTGCTCCTGAGCAGATGTTTTTCTCAACAAGTCATGGGAGCAGCTCTAGAGGAGGGCAGGGTGTTTTACCATGGGTTTTGTGCTTTAATGCTGGGACTGGATCTGCCAGAGCCTGAAGTTTCTTGGTTTTCGCCTTTGTCAACAGGTTTTCTTGAGAGAAACATGGTAGTTATGAAAAACCATTGGGGCAAGGCAATCACTCATCTGAGAAGAGGCCGATTGTCACAGGTGGTTTTAGTGGTGACTTGAGCCTGATATGCCCTTGCCAGTGACAGAAGCTTCGCTGAGTCACAGCCCCAAATGGAAACTCCCTTGGAACCGCTTGTGGGTTGCAACTCGTAATTTTGGGATTCTTTGGCATTTATCGCTAACCTTCTGCCGTGACTTACATGTCCTACGCTCTTGTGTTCACTGCTTGCCCTCAGCTTCCTGAAAGACGTACCAGTGCTGGCCCAGCACACGCTGGAGGCTCCCTTTCGACTCTGTGGGACACGGCAGTGCTGCGGCAGGCTTTGTGGTGTTCCCAATAGTCTCCAGAAAGCTCTGTTCATGAATCTGTGATGGAGCAGTTCAATGTTGGACTACACTGAGACCTTCTAGACTGAAAGTGTCCTTGCTTCTTCTCAGCTTGGTACATTTCTTGGTAATGACCCAAATGACTTCCTTTCCTTCCATAAAGGAAAAAAAGGCAACGACACCAGTTCATTTTTAGATAGTAGCCATGTGCAGAGTTGAATCTGGAAAGACAGCTGTGGAGGATGTAGCAGCAAGCACCTGGGAGTGGGCAGGAACCTCTTAAGTTTGTCATGGAAAGCTAAAATGTGCAATTAGAGGGCAAAGAACGAGGTAGCTCACACTGCCAGAAGAGTCATGCAGTTGGGCTGGGCTAACACCGTTACACATTATGTCAACTTCCGTGGTTTAATCCAGTTTAAAATATTTCTGTGTTCCAGTGTCCCACCAGCCCTATGGCTCACCAAAACAACCATAACCAGGAAGCTGTTGGCAGAAGGATGGGGCTAAAAATCAATTGGCCTGTGAAGAGACGGTAGGCAGATAACTAGTCGGGCAGATGGGTGAATACATAGGGAAATAGATAAGTTGTTCTTTGAGTACAGATTATTTCACTGAGTCACTTCAGAGTGTGGTGCCATTATCAGTATTTCTGAGGGACAAGAGTGGAGGGAAAGGAAAGGAATTATATCCTGAGGAGTGGAAAAGAGAAAGATACGATGTGGCTTCTGTTGTGCACCAAACCTCCACAAAGTGGAGGCAACCTTTGGTAGGCGTAGAACTCTTGGGTTGTTTCTAGTGAAGACAGTTGTGCAGATGGCTGGAAAAAATGAGGTGTGACTAGCACAGCTCCTAAATTTGCACAGGCCCAGAAGATGTAGTACTTCTGGCCACCGAGTACATAAAAACTCAAGCTGGAACGCATAATCACTCTTCTCTCCATTGTGTGAAAATTGACAAGAAGTCCTTCAGAGCTACACGTGGCTAGGAAAGGAAGGAGAAGTGGCATCCAGAATTCAGTGATGCTAATGGCCCTCTCTCACTTTTTTTGCTAAGGAATGGGCTTGGGGCTGAGGTTTGCAAAATGATGGAGCGGACAAGATCAGCCCTGCCATCCCCACCGTGCTGTGAGGATTCGTTGGGGGTGTTTGTCCAGTGCAGGTATTAGAACACAGTACTGCTTCAGACAGAAAAAGAGCTTGAGTGCTTTAAACTACTCCAGGTTTAAACTTGGTACTGATGGGTGAAGAAGAGGATTTTTTTTTCTCCATGAGGACTGCTATTCACACACTGCAGTTTGACCTCTTCAGTATGAAGATGAATCCCACCTGCACATACAGTGTACAAGTCCAGCATAACAGGAACATACTGTGAAGTAGTTTTCTCTCAAAAGATTGTTTACAAGAGAGGGACAGGGAAAAGCAAGATTGATTAATTAAAAATAACTTTCCCTCATAGAAACTCTACTTTGCCTCAGATTATCAGAAGTCATTATTCCCCATGCGTACTCATGTGTATGTGCCTCTGTCTGTTTGGGATGTCAGTCCTTCAAATGTCTTTTCTGGCTCATCCTTCAGCTTAGAATAAGGAACATCTTTGCACAACTTCATGCTGGCCTCCCAGGATGCAGAGTCTTCCCTGAGATGCCGAGAGCAAGGACTGTCTCCCTCCACCATCCTGGACTGACCCTCTGGAGCCATGTACTCTTCCTGTGTTTGGAGCTGGTGAGGCTGATGAGGCTTTCATCAGATGAATGTAGGAGCTGGAGCTAGGAGGGTGATACTGAGCTTGAACTGGGTGATGGTGAGACAAGAGGGTGGGAGAAGAGGAGTCTGCAGTTGGGAGCTGGGGATCTGCTGGGCTGGATTGGCCATCTCATCAATCTTCATTCCTGTGCACCCCACAAAGTGCCAAAGTTAAGTGAGCTAAACAGGAATTGCTAATCTCTGCAAGGTACACGCGAACATCTGATGCTTCTGGAGAGTGGGTGGGAAGTGGCATTCCTCAAGTCTTGGGAGAGCTGGAAAAATGGGTAGATAAGTGCTGTTTCCCCTCTCTCCTCACACAAAAGCAATGGCGACATCAAGGGCATGGCAATAAACTGTGCGCGAAACCAGCTCTTGCACATCTGAATGAGCAAGATGTTTCCAGCATACCTGGATGTCTCCTGAAAGAACAGGATTAGAGCTGAAGCAGGTTAAGGAACACTCCAAGTTTCTGGATCACCGAAAGAATCTTCTGGCACCCAAGTGTCAGTCTTGCAATGACATAGGGTCCATGCAAAGGCAACCATTTCAGACTAGTCTTAAAAGGTACTAACTACCCTGGTGTTAGCTTCAGCTGGGCTCCCAAGTATTTTAATTCAATTCTGTTTCCCACTGTAGAGCATGATACCGATTTGCTGAACTCCTGGGATGCCAATTGCACCCAGGCACGCTTGAACTGGCCTTTCACACTCCAGCATGCAGGAGGGCACGGGGTTTTGGAGGTCCTCTTGGGCCTGCCAGCCCTGGAGCTGTTCCACAGCTGCTGGAGGGCTGCCAGCTTTCAGGTCTTTTAATGAGTGTTGTAGTGTCTGGCAAGTAACTTGTCTTCAAGTGAGTGTGACTAATCATGAATCTTTTCAATAACGCTGACAATCCAGCCACTCTTCTCTCACTCTGCCCGAGTCCGCTGAAATAGGAGTAAATTAGCCTTATTCTGGCAAAGGCAGGAAATGATAAAGAGCCCCTAAAAGGTTTCTAGTGCACCATGCCTAGGTTTTGCAGGGAATATAATTATCCGAGTTGTTGTGTGTGTGTTTTGAGAGCAGCTAAATAGCTCCAAAGGTCTGAAAGATCGCGCTCTGCCACCATCCCCCGGACCATTTTCCTGAGCGCGTAATTTCTGTATTCCGCTGGCACAGTGTGCTCCTGCAAAGGCAATAAGCCAAAGCCTATTAGAGCTCACAGCTCTGTGTTAATGGTTTATGTCTGTTTTATTGGTTGGATCCTTACCATCCGCCTGAGCAGTGGAGTGCTTCAGTCTCTGGTCAGTACTAAGCTTGATCTAGTTTGTTAGGAGAGTGAGATCTTTGCCTTGTTCTTCATTGAGTTCCTTTGGATGGTCAAGGAAGTAAAAATGCGTTTTAGTCTCACACACATATACATATTCTATATATATTCTATTCTATATATATATATGTGAAGAATTACAGTATATTTTTTGTTCTCTGAGAAGAACAGTGCAGGTGTTGTTCCCCCAGATGAAACCCTGTGGAAAGCAAATGCATATGGAAGGGCTTGGGAAAATAAACTTGAGGAGAGGAAGGATGGGAAAATATCAGTAAGTTGCAGGTAAGAGCCTGCTGCTGGGAAAGGAAATTTGTTATAAGGGTAGAGTTCTCAAAAAGGCTTTAAATATTATTGGATATGACTTGGAGGTTAAATGGTGTTACGGGTCTGAGTCATGCTGCCTGGTGTGATATGCTTGAGTGATGGAGGTCTCATCCACCTCTTTTTACTTATGTCTGTGTGAATTTCCTTCCCAGCAAAACGTATCATCCTCAGGAGAAGAAAACTGATAGGTCTTGCTGACATACTGTGACCATTGACTCTCACTACGGTTTTCCTTCCTGGTTTTATTTTTTATACCTGTGCTTGTGTGCTTTTGCTTGATAGTTCAACCTTCTGCTCCACTACTCTTGCTGAGGTGTGTCGTAATTCCTGGTGGAGTATGGGGTTGTTCTTCCTTCTCCTTATTGCTAGACCATGGCATTTTGGTTTCTTCTTGGAGACCCAGTCAGGAGGATGAATACAGAAGTGATAGTGTGTTGTGTGACTCCTACCAATCAGAACCAGCTCAGTAGGCTTATGCCTAACTGGAGCAGTTGCCAGCATTGACAAATCTTTGCAGAAGGCAGTAGTGGGACTTGAGTTATTCACACTTAGTTATTTACAGCACTCACATCGTGTTGTACATCAGACTGAATTGTACTTTCTTGTCACCGTTTTGGAAGAAGGTGAGAAGAGAAAGGTTAGAGAAAAAGCTGCCTAAGAAAGGCATGGATGCTGCAGTCTTTGAACTTCACTGTCAATCCCAGCACGCCATGGATATTTTATGGGTGTTGGAAAGGTGAGGCATTAAATACTAAAACCCAGGAAAAATGCCTTACTCCTGTATATCTCAGAATCACAGAACATTAGGGATTGGAAGGGACTTTCAAAGATCATGTAGTCCAATCCCCCTGACACAGCAGGATCACCTAGACCAAGTCGCACAGGAACATATACAGGTGGTTTTTAAATGTCTCCAGTGAACAATCTCCCTGGGCAAATAAAGGTGGTTGTTTTTCCTTAGCTTCTGTTAGTCAAGATATGTTTGAGGCATTTCTGAGATCTTTATTGCCCAGTCATGTAAGCACCTGTTCAGTTGCAACAATAAAAAACCATCCTATTTGCCTACATTGTGTTTTTACATCATTCGTCAAAATTTCCTCTTGCAGTGTCAGGGCCTCAACTTTGATACAATTGCTTAATTATTTATCTATTTTTGCTCAAACACACACAGAGCTGTCCACATTTCTGCATTACCTGGTCTCTCTGCTGTGGCAGTTTGGTGTAGTTAAGCGCATATGAAATGAAAAAAATTCATGCCTCTGCTTTTATGACACGGATGGATCTATCTGGCGAGGAGTCCTTCCTGGGAGGTGCCTACCTGGTGTACTTTTCATCACAGAATCACAGAACATTAGGGATTGGAAGGGACTTTGAAATATCATCTAGTCCAATCCCCCTGCCACAGCAGGATCACCCAGATCCAGTCACACAGGAACATATTCGGGTGGGCTTTAAACATCGCCAGAGAAGGAGACTCCACAACTCCCTGTGGGTAGCCCATTCCAGTGCTGTGTCACCTTCTCTGTGAAGTTCTTTCTCATATTTATGTGGAGCCTCCTATGTCATGATGTTTGCAAAGCCACTGACCTTGAATATTAAATCCTATGAAGACGCTTAGGATTTTATATCTCTCTGGGGTGGGACAGAGGAAGAGAGGATAGTAATGAATGTGGAATTTAACCTTCTATGTATAAGTCCTGATACTGCAATAGCATAATTAGGAAAAAGCTCTTATGTACTTCATTCATCTTTACCAAATTGCTTTGCAGGGAAGATCCCTCCCAAGCTTATTGTGAAGTTAATTAGAGGCCAATGAAGATGCTCAGCTAGACCTACAACAGAGACCCCAACAACTCCTGCATAGTCAAATGACCTGGGAAAGGCATCACACTGATGGTCACTGGACTTGTGCTCTCTTACTGTTCTGGCAAAACCACACCAAAACATGTTCAAGTTCTAAAATTTTAGCCCTTAGCATCATCTGTCATTGCCCTGGCAATCAGTTTGTTCCTGTTCATGTTTTGCTTACTTGAAATTGCTCTCCCCATTCTTGTATCTGAATTTCCTGAATGCTTTTTCTCACTTTTACCCTCTCTAATTCTTTATGTTTTCTCTTCCACTCCTCCTTCAGGGATGTGTTTTACTGTACTTTGAGGATACAGTAGAAGAAACAGTACAGTGAACAGTGGAGTGACAGGTGCTTCGATTGGGACCTTAGGAACAGAGCCAATGGGGTTAATTCTTTCCTTATTGAGTTCAATAGTGATTTGAGTGCCTGGTACAAGAGAACCATCTGTGGAGGAACCTTTTTTCCCTTTTATTTTCTTTTTTCCCCCTTTTCTTCTTTTCTATTTTTTTCTTTTCAATTTTTTTTTTCCTGAGGTGTATTATTGAAAAACTGGGAAAAGAAATGAGTTGGAAGTTTACCTGAGACATTTGTCTTCTCAAATTATGAAGGAATTTTCACAGGTTTGGAGCAGGTTGTCAGTAGGTGAATACAGGTGTTCTGAAGATGCATTCAGAGATATCAGTATTTTGAAGAATTCAGATTAAAAAAATACATAACCTGGTATGTATGTCCTTTTCTGCTCTGCTTGCCTCTCATAGAAGTGCATCTTTCAATGGCCAGAAGATGAACCAATAAATATAGGCCTAATAGTGTAAAGTACAGCTCCCAAATGGCATGGCACACATATCTTTAACAGTAAAAGAACTACATCAAAGTTGTAAACACATTACTGAAGTAGCCTAAGATTTTATTTTTAATGTTCATGTGTGCAGCTCTGCACAGAGCTGCTGCATCTATGTGTTGTACCAGAGCAAACTACCTCCAGGAGCCCCACATGGAGTTACTTTGAAGTTTGCCCTCAAGTATGGCTTTGAGTGTATTTATGCAGCCTTTTTCCCCCCCCTCCTGCCTTGCAGCTGGGTTAGACTTAATTTTTGGTAGACTCTTATCTATTTGTGTTTGTTTTCAGAAGAGCAGTGTGAAAAACATTGAGGAACAAGTGGGACTAGGGGAAAAAATTCAAAATTAGGGAAATGAAAGAGCAGTAAGACATGAACAGATAAAAAATTTCTATAGCCTGCCATTTCTGTGGAGTGTAATGTTCAAATTCCTGATCCTCTTCTTAGTGCATGGTTTCAAAAACCTGTCAAGGGGGATACCCAATAAGTCCCAAAATGCGTGAGATCAAGAGGCTGCATGCACGAAGGAGTTTCAGCCACAGGAACGTTGCTGCTCAGTGTTCATTCTTGAGGCTTGAAATATCACAGGGAATCTTACGAGGATGACAGCTTCATTTCCATGCCATGTGCAGTATACATTGCACCTAGTGTGAATTGCTGTGAGGGGGCAAAGTACTTTTCTCGGATCTGCAAGGCACCACTGAGCTTTGATATCATCTCTTTGATACTGTCAACTGTGAGAGATCCTGACATGTAGGAAAGGCAAAACATCAATGCTGAGTGCTGGCATATACTGATCTGGAAGGGGAGTTTTGCCCAGAGAGCATTTAGACGTGCAGAATTTTAACTGTTTCTTTGGATTCTGACAAGACACGTTACCAGCCAAAGAGCTCTATCACTAGGCGAGATGCATGGGGCAGGAGGTTTTGAATCTTTTGGTTTGCCACAGCGTCACACAAGCGTTTAGGTTGGAAAAGACAGTCAAGATCATTAAGTACAACCATTACCCTAACTCTCTACCAATCCCCCCACTAAATCGTGTCCTTAATCTCCATATCTACAAGAGTTTTAAATGTGTTTAAGGATGCTGTTTCAACTACCTCCATGTCTTAGCACGGGTCATAACTGTACAGTGCCAAACCTCTTTGCTCCAAAGAACAGTCTCATGTCACTGTGCACTGGACAGACAAAGCATCCATGGTTCCATCTCTTGTGAAGTGCATCAACCAGGAAGGGACAGGATTTTCAATGACTACAGACCATTTTACAGCTGGACTCAAGCTTTTCCTTAGGATGTGTGCAAAGACGGCTGCAGCAGAAGGGAGTATGTAGTAGATACTCTGGAAGCCTCTGAAACCCGACTGGCCCTGGTGTTCTGTCATGTTGATCTCACTTACGCACAATCTAGGTCACCCTGTTTCTGTGAAATTACTTCAGCAGTCCAGGCACAGAACCCAGCTCTTATTCCCCAAGTACTGCCTGGAGGAAATGGAGGCTAACATGAGCAAAGCCGTGTATGAGTGACCACAGCTTTTCTCTCCCTGCTGTTTAGGATTAGACATTCAGGTGCATTTTTGTGAGAAGTGCCCACAAACATATTCCCTTTCACTGCTACAGAATGGGACTCCAGTAGTATTTTAAGTGAAGTGCCTAGGGAATATTTTGTAAATAACCAAGTGTTATTATTCAAAAAGCAGAGAAATCAGTAATCTACATTGCTGCCTCTTCTGCTCAATAACTGTCTTTGCTATAAACATGTTCATCATGAGCTCTTTCCTGACTAAATATAAGCTAGGATATATTGGATAATTGCAGGAAGACAGCAAGCTCTATATTTAATTCCTCTACCTGATCTTTTAAAACTGTCCCTAATTTTTCTTGAAAGAAGAACTGTTGTTTATGCTGTGGTTTGAAACTGTGATGAAGGGCCATTCATTCCCCTTAGCCTTAAATACAGCCAGAAGGCTGTCAGAGATCTCTTGAATTTCATCTACTTCTGTTTTCAAAACATCATGAGTGAGAGGAACGTTGCAAGCAGTAGGCTGGCTGCGCATCTTTTGATCATTGGGAGCGAGTTTTAATTTAAACTGGCACTTGTGGTTCGTAGCATCATGTTGATAAAAAAGAAATTGCTTCAGGTGCTTTTGTGGCTTTCTCATTTTCTGAAGCCTGGCTTATTTAGAAGGAGGTTTAGTATGAGCAAACTAATCGCATTAAATGTAGTTATGTGCTAGAGTACAGTTGACTTTGTGCTGTACTGTGGAGCTCATAGCACGGAGCCGCAAACTGGGGTTGCATCTTGAGGCACTTTGGGGACTGGTGAAGCAGCTGGCAAACTTGCTGCTGAGAAGGTCTGCCTTCTGCAAAACTAAGGTAGCAACCTTGTGTTTTCTTTGTGCCTTTCTGGACAACTCATCGAGCAGATGAGCCACTACGTGTCTTGAGGCCCTGCTCTGCTCAGCTCTGCAGCTTGTGAGGATAAGAACTGGGTGTACCTCATTACATTGCGCTTTCTGGCCTGAGAGGGAACAGAGGGTATAATGCATTTCCATAGGTCTCCTGGCTAGGATGGCTGCAGCACCCTCTAGAATGAACCTGTCACTAGCAGTCTCTTGAGTTTCTTGAGGGATTTAAGGCTATCGCACCAACAAGGAATTGACAAAAGATAAATGTTGGAACGTTATCCCGACCAACCCAGGGAAAACCACATCAGTGCATCATTAATCACAGGATCTGTTGCATTTTGAAAATTACCAAAATTTTCCAATGTATAGGTTTGTGCTTTGATGAAGAAAAAGATGCATGTAGCTTTATGAGGACAACCACCCCCCCACACACCAGTGACCTGTCCTGGGAGAGGTTAGGGTTAGGGTTAACCCTAACCCTAACCCACCACAGAATCAGGGAATGCTTTGGGTTGGAAGGGAACTCCAAAAATCATCTGGTCCAACCCTCCCTACAACAAGCAGAGATCTCTTTAACTATAAAACTGTATGTCTTGCATAAATATGCGCTTACATCTCACAAATAAGCCTGCCTGTGTATGGTCTGGCTACTGTGAACTGAGATCACCCATATGACGGAGGTTTGTCTTGGTTTGTAAGACAAATAGTAAAATATACAAAAGAGCAGTATTTACAAAGCCGACATGTTGTCTGATGGTATGACAAACAAGATGTGATGGGCTAATTTGTGCTTACAGTTTTGGGTGGCTTTGTACACATTGGTGTTTAAAATTATAACATACACACAAATTAAGGTGAGTTCAAAATCTAATCTAAAATGTTTCGTACCATCTCTTCACGTGGACACTGGAAACTTAAAAAAATTACGCTCTGTTCATTTTCGCTTCAGATCTCCTAGATTTCTAGTTACATGTGAGATAAGCCAACTAAAGTAGGTTAGAAGGAATCTTCCTTTTTTCAGCTCTGGATATGGGATGCAGATAGTTTGTGTCTTCCTGTATTATCTCTTGTTTTTCCTAGCTGCTTATAAAGCAAAACAGGAAAGAGTACATAAATAATTACAAATACACCCGGAGAACAACACAGAGCCACAGTACGCTTGAGCTGTATTTCAGCGTTGCTTTAAAACACCCCCACTTCAGGTTTGGTTTTTTCCCCTCACTTTATTTTTGAGACACAGCTCTGTCAGTTTGAGTCTTCTTGGCTCCATTTGAATTAGTGGCAAAACAATAATTAGTCCAAGCGAAAAAATAAGATTTCCACTGGGAACACACTTTCTGACTTGAGACTTAGCATGCACACTTCTTCCAGCTTCGAGTTCCTCAGCCTGGATGGCTGACTAACAGGATAACTTTGAAGGCATTTAAAATGCAATTGCAGAACACACCAGGAAAGTCGTTTAGCGGTGTATCGACAGAAAAACACGCAGTAAATCTAATACACTTCTTCCATTTCTAATTTCTAGGATTCTGCTATTAACAACATTATATTGCTTCTGGCAAGATCTGACACTCACATATGGCAACGTACCAAATGGTCTATTAATATGACAGATGCATTTTAGCAAAGAGTAACTCTCTTGCCCCCCTCAGATAAATAGACGAATTGAAGAATGCCTTGAACAAAGCCCTCTATTTACTCTTTTCCTGCTCTCAAGCTGTTTATTAAACTGGTATTATGTAAAACTAAGGTATTAAAAAAAACCTGCTACATCAAATGTAACTCAATGGCATCACTTCAAAGATAAGTATGTTAACTTTCCATTGGAATTAACCTATCTCAGGCAGCTCTGCACAGTAACAGAATTACTAACGCTTAACCTTGTGAACCATCACATGGAGCTGCTGAATGCCAGAGATTTTCACTTCATGATGCAGCCATCTCGGGCAGTATAGTCAGAACCAAAGAAATGCAGGTATATCTAGGTAAAAGAAGTATGTCTGATGTTGGTCTTGAATCAAGAACACCTGGCATTTTAAGTGTGCCTGGGAGACGAGTCTCTGGGGAATTCACATTCTCTGAGCTGTGTTCTTTCTAAGTCCCTAATGACACTATCTTGAAATAAATCTTACCTGAAGCAGATGCCTCCTCCAACATGCCTACAAACCTTTCGTTCCAACACACACCAAGAACACTTTGAGTTAATAACTTTTCTAGATGGCTCTTACAAGCTGTCAGCGTTAAGTTTCATAACAAACAGATGCTCTTATTTTATAAGCTTCCTCTATAAAATACTTTCATTATTCTCTGATTCAACAGAGTCACAACGGAAAATTAAAAGGATCTAAAAACAGGATCCTGTGGGATCCTGAAATGACTGAGTTTGGTTATGGTGAAACAGCTACAGCTGTGGAGACACCGGTAGTCATCCAGTGGGTAGGAGTGGATGGGTGAGATTAGATAAGTGCCAAAGGCTTAACATCCTGTTGATCCGCTGGAGGGATTTCCATCGGTAGTGGAAAGAGGTGACTGCCCTGATTTCTGTGAACGCACTGGCTTCAAACTTACAACTGGGAGGGGACAGTTTGGGTCTGTTTCATAATGCCAAGATACAGATAACATCTCACAACCGAGCCGTGAATCCTCTGACACCCACTTGTGTTCAGGGGCAGTTTGTCATTGGTCTCTTTGAAAGCAGGGAGGCAGAAGGCTGTGGCAGGCTGTGCTACAGAAGCAGGACAAGGAGGATAGACCTCTTCCCCATAACACTGCAGCACAACACCACAGATGCACTGTGTGGAGACCCAGAGGCCCTGCAGCACCACCTATTTTGGGGGCTCACAGTCCCCTTGGAGCATGGGCACATCCCAAAAGGCAAGCAGCAGAGATCTGGCATGAGCCCCTCTGTTTTAACAAATGTTGGCAATACCAGGAAGGAGGAGAACATCACTTACCAACTCTGAGAAAGTGCTGAAAAGACTGATTTTCTGGAGCAGCACGTGTTGCTTTGCATCCTGCTCCTCAAACAACCTTCAAATACTGAAATGGCATCTCTGCTTTTTCCCCTTCTTGAGACAAGATGCCTAGAAAATCAGAGGAGCAGCTGATGGAGCCTCTTTCCGAGATTCTTGCTCATATTGCTAAAAGATTATCTCAGGGAGCAAGGATGCAGCTGGCTTAAAAGAAGTTTAAAGGCAGTTCTAGGACATGCTGCCCACCTGTGCTCCTGCCACTTGCCCTCTGTGGATACTTCTCTTTGTACGGTCAGGCTGCCAGACAGATCCGGGGGGCTCGTTATGATGAAACTAATCTTTCTCAGAACAAACTTGCAACCGTTTTGCTTCTGTTGGGTCAGATCTTCAATCTAGATAAGCAAAACTATCAGAGTGCCAGGAAGGAATCGGAGGGCACAGCCAGGGCTGGGGAAATATCTCTTCTGGCAGTGACACAGCCCAAATCTTGTCTAAAATTAATCTGGAACAGTAACGGAAAACAATTATTTGCCTGCTGTGTGGTATTTAAGATTCCAAAACATAAAGGATTTTCTTGAATTTATTAATTCAGCATTATTTAACCTTAGGCAAAAAGAAGTAGATTTAGCACTGTAGAAATACTAGAGCATGATAAAGTCTTGTCACACTGACATGTGTGTGCATTCTCTCACTGAGTTCAGGGGAACTAGGATTTCACCCTTGAAATAAGGCTTAGCTTTTTCAGATGTGTCACTTCAGTTACTCTAGATCTTACTGTTCTTTGGGCGCAGGAATAAGTTTAATAATTCTGAGATTGTTGTTTTTCTGAAGCCTTGCAGAAAGACAATGTAAAATTTCCTTTGCACATACACTGGAGTGCTCATACTTAATATTTACTTTGAGAAGGGACTTGTTCTCAAAAGATGAATATTTGTGGAAAGCAAAACCAGAGCAGATGCAAACATAACGAAAGTGGTTTCATTAAAATTGTCAATTATTTGTGTATAACCCCTTCACAGAATTCATCTAGTCTGACTGGGAAAATGCAGCTCTTTCTGTCTTTGAAAGAAAAAAATAATAAGACCTGCAACAGATATTTTCATGGACAAACAAGTTTGAACAACCCATCCTCTGTAATCTCTCCTTAACTAGTTACAGAAGAAGCAAAAGAGCAGAGAGGAGAAAGAGATTCTCACCATCCTGTTTTCACAGAATCATTCAGATTGGAAAGGACCCTTGAGATCATCGAGTCCAACCATCAACCCTACTCTACAAATTCACCCCTAAACCAGATCCCCCCACACTACATCTAAGCAACTTTTAAATACATCCAGGGATGGGGACTCAATCACTGCCCTGGGCAGCCCAGTCCTGTGCCTGACCACTCTCTCAGTGAAGGAGTTTTTCCTGATGTCTAATCTAAACCTACCCTGTTGAAGCTTTGCTGGGCATGGTTCATACAATCGTGGAAATTAGAATTAAAATGAAAATCAAACAGACGCCTGCTGTCTCTTTCGATAGTTCATTATGACTTTACAGTGCTTATTTTCCATTGGCCTTGTTCAGATTGGTACTGCCAGTTAGTGATGAAGCAGTGGGAAAGGAGACATCTCTTCATAAAAGAGAGCTTTCCACATGACATGGTTATTTCAGAAAGATCAGAAGTGCCTCTGGAAGAGTCAAGTTGGAGAAATAGGCAAGCAGTTGGCTGTAATATCAGATAGCTATCTAGACACATATAGGCCTTTTGAATGTGAATTTTTCATCAAACTTTCTCCTGAACATCATGAAATAAGTCTGAAGCAGTCATTTGGGCTCTCTCAGTGATTCTTCCCCTGGATCTGCTTCCCCTATCACTGTGAATGGAGAATACGACTAGTTTAAATCAAACGTCCAGTTCTGAGATGAGAATAACCCCTCTTTTCATGAAGTCATTGGTCTTTAAGTGGATCATCACATAAAGCAGCACCTGTAGTCTGGAAAAACACAGCTAAGACCTGGTTCAACTCAAATCTCACAAGTGGTATGGGTGCCACAGTGTTCAAAGGGTATCAGGACGGCAAAATCTTGTCTGTCTTCCAAGAAGCAGTGTCTCTTTTGGGTGAGGTTCAGTTCAGGCTCAGCTGTGAATGAAGTTGCTCCTGTATAGATCTGGCTAAACCCAACAAAACATTCAGAAAACAGATTAGATAAGAAAAAAATCCTAAATGATTTGGACCTAATTCAATTCCACCTTCTATCTAGAGAGAATCTGGAAGGAAGCAGATCTCCATCTGCAACCATTAGCACTTACTGAAATAAAGAACTCCATGTCTATTTTATCGTTCAGTTCATTCATAACAAGAGGAGTTACAGTTGGCTTTGCACAATTTTACATATGTAGTTTATACAATGCACACCTGTCATGCAGATCTCACACACAAAATAACCCATGAAATACACTCCCTTTAAAGAACTAGAAGAGACTGCAGAAAATCTGAAATACTTTGTAGAATCATGCAATTCCTTGCCCATTCTCAGGTTCAAGTCCATGCATTCCAGCTGGTCATTGACATAGAAGGCACATCTTTAAGTCTTCTTGTTCACTGTCCATGCTGTGTGCATTTGAATAGTGACACATGACTTGGGCTCCTGATGAAGTGCGTGGAATTCTCTTGTGGTATTTCTCCTGCCCTACCTTGTCTATCCCTGTGACTGAAGAATTGCTTTGCTCCTCTCCATAGGTCTCATCTACAGAGATCACAAATCTCCCCTGTTTACTCCTTATGTTACATGCACCAGTGCTGATGCATCTCAGCTGGGCCCCCAGCCCCCCCCAGCAATGACACACAATCCCCTGGGTAAGCCTAGCTGTTTACCCTTCCCCCTTTGAGCCCTCTGAATGAGACCCATCAGTTCATGAGCTTTTCTCCTCTTCGAGAGAGATGGATTCCATCAGGTGTGAGCAAGTCAGGTGTCCTGTAAACCTTTCCATGATCAAAGAATACAAAGTTCCTCTCTCCAAGCCATGCGTTAATGAGGTGTGTTCTTCTGTTGCTCTCAGTATTCTTCCCTGCCACTCAAGGGATTGAGGAAAACACCACCTGTGCTCCCAATCCTTCTACTAATCTTTCTAGTGCCCTGAAATCCTTTTTTATTGCTTTTCAGGTCCTCTCATCAACTTCATCTCTGCCAACCTTCACAAGCACTAGTGGGTAATAGAGTAATACCAACACTTCAAACAATAAGTATGCAGGTAATACTAATTTAAGACATGACCAAGTGTTTCTTTCCAATGGAAGGGATCTTATTCTCCTAACAAGGAAAAGTCATATTGCGCTATAGCTGCATAATCTCATGTAACAAGAAGTTAGGTGGAAGGAAGATGCGCAGGGTATAGCAAAAGGCTACGAAAATGATTAGAGAACTGAACACTTGTTTTATGAGAAAGGCCTGGAGAACACTGAAGGGGGGATTATATTAATGTTTATAAATACATTATAAAGGACAGGACCAGTCTTTTTTCAGTGGTGTCCAGCAACAGGATAAAAGACAACAGGCACAAACTTTCACAGGAACTTTCATCTAAACTCAAGGAGGAACTTCTTTACTTTGAGGATGGCAGAGCACTGGAACAGGATGCTCAGAGAAATTGCCGAGTCTTCTGCTCTGGAGACATTCAAGATCTGCCCAGATGCACTCTTGTGCAGCCTCCTGTAGGAGAACCTGCTCTGGCAGAGGGGCTGAGCTAGATGATCTCCAGAGGTTCTTTGTAACCCCTGCCGTTCAGTGATTCTGCATGTGGGTATGCGCTCTGCTCATGGAAAGCCAAAAGAAGTCTGTGCACTCACCACACTTCATTTGTCTACCCAAACTCCTTGTCGTCTGGGGTCACAACCAGATTCACTGTCATTCCCTTATCTGGTCCCACACCAACAGGTCCACATCTTTCTTGTGCTGAGAACTTCATAACTGAATTCAGCATTCCAGGTGGAGTCTCATGAGAGAGAGGGAGAAGTAAGTCTCTCAACCTGCTAATCGCACTTGTTGTTACTATTGGCTTTCTCGGATGCAAGGTCATGTCCAATTTGTCATTCACCAGTATCTCCAAATTCTTCTCTACAGGGCACCTCTCAGTCTGTTCCTCCCTGCCTGTACTGAAATTTGGGACAGCATTCACCTAGGTGCAAGACCTTGCACTTGGCCTTGTTGAATTGGATGAGGTTCACAGAACCACAGAACATTAGGGATTGGAAGGGACCTCGAAAGATCATCTAGTCCAATCCCCCTGCCACAGACCCAGTCCTCAAGCCTGTCAAGGTCCCACTTGATGGCATCCTGTCCCTCAAGAATGTCAGCTGCACCTCTCAGTTTGGTGTCATCTGTGAACTTGCTGTGGATGCATTCAAGGGTGCACTTATTTGTGCAGTCTCTGCATTGATGAAGGTATTAAATGGTATTGAAACCAGTGCGGACCCTCAGACAATGAGCCATTGAGTGACCTTATCCATCTAATCATTCATCTATCAAAACCATATTGTTCCAATTTGGAAGTAAGGATGTTGTGGGTGCTGTATCAAATGCCTTATAGAGGTGAAATAGATGATATCTGTGGTTATTCCTGTACCTTGATACAGTTACCCCATCTTAGAAAGCCACTAGATTAGTCAGCCATGATTTGCCCTTGGTGCAGCCTGGTTGACTTTCTGTAATCACCTGCCTGCAGTCTGTATGTTTTGAAATATCTTCCAGGATGACCAGCACCATGATCTTAAAAATAGTGTAGGGCAAGAGCCTCCCCCTGGGAAAGCCACCTACCTGATCGTGGTGTCTCCCATACCAGGCAAGTATGAGCTTCCTGAAGTTTAACCCTACTCCTCCTTAAAGGAGAATACAGCACGGATTTGTGTCTCTCGTGTCAGTGGCTTAAAGGTAACCATTGGAATCAAATTGTAATTGTGCCTTGAGTGTTTAGATTATTGTGTCATTAAATAACTATCAGCCCAGACAAACTGTGCACAGCGAATCCTTTGTGTTATTTAGTCGTCAGTGGAGTGGCAGTAAAGAAAAGGGTCTGGGAAAGTAAGAGCCTTTGGAACATTGGTATTGAGCAAGGGTTTGCTCAAGGATTGGTATCCTCAAGGATTTGCTTTCTATGATTCTATGAATGTGCAGACATGTTTTCCTTTTTTCTTTTTCTCTGTGATTAAAAAACTCCAAAGGTGCAAAAGCAGGGAAGGTTTGAAGGGAACATCACCAGATGTTTACATGAAAGACCAGAAACTACAGAGCAAGCCTGAATGCTGTTTTCATTTCAGAACTGTGGTACAAGTGAACATATCTCTCAGTCTTTTTAAGATAACTGAGTCAAGAAGAGAGCGTATTTCTCAAGGACCTGCTTAGGAAAGCATTTTACTCAACAACAGCAACAACAACATAGACGCTACATCCACTCCAGCAGACAGCGTGTGTTGCAGTGCTGAGGTTCTCAACACCTTGATGATAAGGTGGCCAAAAGACACAACACTCCAGGAGGCAAAACAGTGGTTTGTGTTAATCACTGCTCACATGTTCTGTTTGATGCTCCAGACAGTTTTGGGGCTGAGAGGTATGAAAGTTAAGCGTGAGATCACGTGGAAGGAGAAGACAACACATGAAGAAAAACAGGGAGAGCCAAGTTAAGCATGAGAGACCAAGCACGTGCAACGTGCTGTCCCCCAGCTGATATTACAAGGTGCCCTCACATCTATTTGGCCCCTTGACCTCTTTTCCCTCTGTGAAGCGAAATCCAAAGCCTGTGCAAACTAAACCAAGCAACGTCATAAACAAAATCTTGTTCTTGGATAGAAAAATCCTCTCTTGGACTGGAGGAACGTCTAATCCCAGTGCATTCAGTTTCCATGGGCTGAGGGTTTTCACTTTAATCGACTCATTTTAACATGTTTTTGCCTTAGAAAAAATAAACCTGAAAGTAAATAAGCAAAGCCTATTTTAAGTAAAATTAAGTAGGTTCAATCTCTTCAGTTTTCACGGGTGCAAGTCACTGATCCTGCTGGTTAGAATAACTCCGTCTAATGTGAAAGTAGAAGTTAATCTTTAGCATTTCACAAATGCACAAAAATAGATGTAATCTGCAGGAATCTGATTAAATAAGCACTGACTTCCAAACAACATTAAAAATGACCTTACCAGAAACGTCCTGAGAAGGCTGGAAGTGGAGTTTGAGGCAGGACCTGGGCTCAGGCCAGGGCTTGCTGGGCAACAGCAGGGGCTGAGGCCCTGAGCAGCTCAAGCCTGTGGTGCATTGTGCCTGCAGACGCAGCTCCCTTGTCACTGTAGCCCCATGCTGAGTAGGTAGCCAGCCCCAACTTCCAACCCTTCCAAAGTCAGTGTAGGACATGCCAGAAACATTACAAAGCAAGATACTGCCGGTTTCCATAGTAATTACTTTTCTCATTTAATGTACATTGGCGCCTCATCTACATAATTTCCAAGGAAAAATAAGTATTGTTTGTCTAACAGAACAGCCAATGCTCTGCTCCTGTCTATTCCATCCATTTGTCTTCAGACTACCTCTGTCCCTGTTGCTGCAGAGGCAGGCTGGTGTTTCTCTTTGTCGTTAAGTCCCGAAGCGGCTCTGCGGTCTCTAACCTTAGTCATTAATATCTATTACCATAAGGACAGCTGCCTTGTTCTCCTTGTCAGAGCTTCGGCATGGAGGGTAATAGACGGCTTCAGGCTTGTCTCCTGCCAAGAAGACTTGGTCCCTCATTTTCATTTGTGATACAGGAGAAAGAAAATAATGGGGTTAAATGAATTCGATTAGACTCAACCCAGCGTAGCGTTTAGGTTCTTCCACAGCATGATTTTACATCCCTGAAATCAGTATAGGTTCAGCCATTGCTTTAAGTCTTATTTCGAAAGTCAGTAACTCCTTTTAAGCTCTATAACCTCCGTAAAGCCTCTCTCAGTGCCGGTCATATTAAGTTTGTTTATTTTATATATATATATATATTCTATTTTTATTAACAAGTTTCATATAAATTTTGAAAGGAAGAGATGTAGATCTATTATTTCCAGACTGTGACATTTTTGCAGCTTGGCAGAGCAGGGAGTTGTTAATACAGAAGTTCTGCCTCCTGACACAAATCTCTCAATTTTTTTACCTTCTCATCCACAGTGTAGCATCTTCTGCCAGTTCTGTGCTTGTACCAACCACAGAAGCCCCACATGCCAGCACAGAAAAAGCCTACGAAAGAACAGAATAAAGAATAGTGAAGAGTGTCTTACACTGCTCTTCATCACATGCAAAAGAGCCACAGAGTACTCCAAAGAGTATTTTGCTGAGACAAAAGGAGAAAAAATGTGACAGCTTAATATATTTATTGATAAAGTTAATGAGAAAAATCCAAAAGGCTTAATCAATGTCGTTTGGGGCTTTAGTCTTTTATTACTGAGATCTTGGGCTCTGAGATCTGTGACCTTGCTCGGTGTCAATTGGCCTAACTCCATCCATTCACCAGTCTAGACTTTTGAATATCCAGCCCACGTGAGGTGCTAGCTTTATTTCAACATTGAATGAACTGATTAAAAAAGAAGAGCACTAAATAAAATGCTGAAAGAGACCATGAAGTTGAATCTGGCTCTGTTGCAGATGTAGAAACTCTGTAAGAGCATTGTAAAAAATGCTATCCACGTTTAGATGTGCTGGCAGAAAGAAGAGCTTGTGGTACAGTAACAAAAAAAATATCTTTTGAGCATTTACAGAAGCTCAACGAGGCTGACCTGAGAAGTTCACACTTTGCATTGTAGAGGCTGCTATTTGAGTTTACTGTAGCATGGAGTATGTAATTCCACAATGACAGACGTAACTTCTTTGGCGTAATGAAGTTCGTATTACGTACTATTGCTAGAAATCCATCAGGGTGAGGTTTCATGTAACAAAGAATATTCTTCACAGATTCACAGGACACCAGGTTGGAAGGGATCTCAAGGATCATCTAGTCCAACCTATCAAGCTAAAAATGCAGTTTAAATTAGATGTTCCAGCAGCTTGTCAAGCTTGATCTTAAAACTGTCCATTGTATGGCAATCAAATACTTGCCATGGGCGATTATTCTCATGTTTATTTGTTGTGATGGTGAAGAATTTTCTTCTGGACTCCAATCAGAATCTCCCCAGAAGTAACTTTTACCTGTTATCCTTTGTCTTTTCCATATGACCCCTAGTGAAAAAGGAGTCATCGTGTTCTTTGTAGCTACCCATTGGTATCACATGATGATAAGGTGATTTTATTCCATTAGATTTGAAGAAGACTGTATGGATTATCTTACTGGAAAGAGCAATATCCAGTATGCCAAGACACAATAGTCATGAGGTCTGTATCAATACACTGCTAAACTAGATAACAAGTTTGGCCATTAGACCAGAAAAAACAGTGGAGAGAGCTGTTCCATGGAGAATGGCCCCACAGGAGCTTGTTCAGCTGGGCTAGATTTGAAGATGACTCTTCACGTTTGGTCGCTTTGCAAAGATGTGCAAATGAAAATATCTAAAAATTCGATAGATCAGTAACATTTTTAGACTGCTGACCCTATCATCTCAAACAGGACACTAGCCATGGCAGCAGAGGAAAGCATAGATACAAATGCTTTTACAGGTTTCAGCGCTCTCAGCTATGAGCTCCTTGTGTCAAGGACTAGTTTTTATTACGTGTGTAGAGTCAGACTCCACAATGAGCTTTGTCAAAGCCTTATCAGAGGGTTTAGGGCAAGCAGAAATAAGCGAGGAAGCTCTTCCACCTGTTAGGACCCGTAAGACTCTGTAAGATGCTATATTCCCAGCAGCACTGAGGCAGTTCGACTTCAGAGCATATTTCATAGGCTGTAGAAAGAAAAAGAAACAGGAGAGAGCTTGTCCCAGTCACTGAGAAATAACCAGAAATGAAGAAGTCTGACATGAACCTGAAGTTCCCTGACACCCTCCTTCCTGCAACGCAGACTGTTAGTGGAATAACAAGTACTTTGCTGTGCTAAACTAGGGTACTGGGTTTTTATAACTTCCAGTGGGTGCTGTGGATGGATTTGTAACCATCTCAACTAGCTGAAGGACATCTAAGAGCAGATGTTTAAGCATAAATTTCTCTGTAACGTGAGACTTCTCTCAGCTGTAAAACCTATTCATGCTGAAAGAAAAAAACCCACTGTGAGGTATCCGAGAGTCTTCTGGAATTATGTTTACTATAAATTCAGAGTAGTAAGGATCGTTGTCTAGGTTTGAACAAGGGGAACAGCACTTGGCCTTCTTATATGTGATGGAATTTGTAATAACAGACATTCTGTCATCTTCATTTTATCCTGTAAATGTAGGGGCACATGTGAGAAAACAACTGACAGTGTAAAAATAGTTGAGCTGAAGGATGTAAGGCAGCGAGAAGATTTGCGGCTGCCCCTATAGCTTCCTGTTCGCGTAGCATGTAGGAAGATAAAATGTCAAGACAGAACCAAGAAAAGAAAAAGCCATGAGGAGGACAGTCCTTTCTGTCTCGGGAATGGATTTATCCTCCCAACAGCAGGGACTGGCCCTGGGCTTCCTGTGTATTTTGTGGAGAAGCTTGAGGTAAAAAACATCCCTAGAACTGCAAACACGGCAAAGTCTCCTGGAAAGTAAACACTGCACAGATGAAAACAAGACCAGTGAGTATTTCCAGAGGAAGAAAAAGATCGGTTATCTGAAGGAAAGCCAGTTCTGACTCAGTTTATTTCTGTTTCTGGTACCAAAATGAAGGTTTCTCACTTAGTAGCCGAGAGAGCTGCAAAAACATCAGTGACTTCAAAGAATCAGGGGGCTGATGCTGGTTTGCTGCATCCAACAGGAGTACTTGGGCTAGTCCAAAGAATAAGACTGTCTGGGGAAAAGCCCATCAACCCCCTTACATCTGCAGCTAACTCCCTCCTAATCTGTCCTGAGTTCTTTGCAGCGGCAGCAATACGAATCGAGGACTGCCAGGCATAGCCACCTGTGTCTGTGGGACATTAATCAGCCTGTTTGATAAAGTGCCAGCCATGGCAGCTTTTATAGCCCTGCACAGACGTGTTGACCTCTGCCAGCTGCCGGTGGCACCAAGCTGCTCCTTGCCAGCCCTTTGCTCTTTGCTGTGTATTGGAAGGTCCCTACTGGGGCCTCCCCCGTGGTAAAGGCCAGGGAAAGTTGGGAAATGTAGCTCTAAGGAAGGGTGAGAGTTGGAGAGTTGCCTGTCTCACTGGCAGAGGTGAAAGAGAGCAGAGGGGAGGGATGTCTGGTGCTTCATATTTGGCCATCCTCTACTGTCACCTTACAGCAGGGTGAGATATGTTCCCAGTGGGGCTTCCACATGTCCACCATCCATACATTAAAGGGTCAAAAAGAGCTCTCAGCCAGACTGGTAACGTCCTGCCATGTGTTTGTTTAAGGGCTCAGCCTGTTCACCATGGTTTGATATAAAAATTAGTTTGGTCTTCCATCTTAGCTCAAAGTTCCTTCTTATTGGAGAGAAACACCTCCACCCTGCCCTTGCAGGTGCTGTGCTGCAGTGCTGGGTGCTTTGTGTTCTGGTTAGTGTGGGTGAATCAGCTAGGGTGGAAAGCATGGGCCCTGGCAGGGTCATGCCAGGAAGGACTAGCAGGGGGCTGCTCAGCGAGCAGCTTTGTGCCCTACTTTACCGCCTTGTCCCCTGTGCTCCACTGCCCCGGCACTGGAGAACTGCAAACAGGCTCTGATGCATTTGGGCACCTCACCCTTCTGCTGATGGTGCTGCACTGGGAAAGCTTTTTAGGAGAAACCACCTGCAGTTCTGTCTCGGGTTTTTGGAAGCTGTTCAGAATTATTTCCACATTGCCAGGAAAACACATGGCCCAAACTTACAAGCTCTATAATCGCTTTAGCCCCCAACAGCCACTGATAGCAGCTTATCTTCTCAGGCTTGTCTACATTGCCTACTAAATGGTAATTCTAATTACAGCCCTAATTATGTTTCTGCCCAGAATATTTGTAGATAACCTTAACTCCTGATCTGTTTAGTCTAGTTTTCCAGGTGGCAACAGATTTAAAAACAGGTTTTTAAACAAGATATGACTATTACACTTCTAATAATAGGAGAGTGTGATCTCAGCATTGCCTGATATTTGCTGACACATGGTACAATCAGTAGATGGTGGTGGTTGTGAACACAAGCTCATAAACACAGGTCCACTTTTTTTGGCTGTTATCTCTCTGTGTTGCCTGATTTAACTCTTTGCATAGTTAATTGGATCTGGTTTAATTTTTTGCTTTGCCGAAATATTTTTCTTTAACAAGCATTAATTACTGTACCACTCTCTGCTGCTTCTTTTTTTTCCCACTTCCTACCATAAACACTGCAATGTTGTACCAAACTGATGAGCTCAGACTGGCTTCCAGAAGGACAGCACTTAATTTCTACTGTTTTTCTTGTCCTAAGCACTCTTTTGAGCCATGCTGTTACCCTGTGCTGTGTTAACAAACCGCTTCAGGGTCTGTTCCAGACACAACATGTTGTAGATCTGGATGAATCTCCTCTAAGGATGGCATGTGTAGAGCTGCACTGGGGACTACCTTTGCTCAGAACTTCATGCTGAGGCAGGTTTAGAATACAGGTTGCCTCAAATTATTGCAAATGAAATCATCTCCACACATCTCCCGTGAACACAGAAGTCTACTGCTGCTTGCTCTACCTCAGGTTCCATTTGCAAAGTGGAATTTTCTTAAACAGAAGAGAATTTACATTCCACATCAAATTTGTCATCTGACCCAGGCCTGATGTTCATCTCACTACACAACCCACCCAGAAGCAAACTTCAGGAATCCTGATCTGAAGTCTTTCATTGTGAGCCATACAAGCACCAGTCTAAATGATGAAGAAAGTGCTTTCAACTACCTCTGCTGGGTCTGTGCCTAAGGGAACCTGTAGCCTTTCAAACTTTTCCTAACACTAATGACTCAGCCAGGCTAATGAAGGCTCTCATATTTTCTTACACGTAATTCCTCCCAACCTACTAGTTTACTATAGGGTATTTTGGATTCAGAAATCAGGATTTGACACTTCATTTTAAATTTTCCTGATAGGTACTGAGGGCTTAATCATCATTTGTCATTATGATCTGTAGGCTCTTACTACTACACACTAGTCCTTAAAACCAAGGAAAACTCAGTGGTTTCAGCAGAAGTTTTTTAAGCTTGATCTTGGACTCAGGACACGTCTCTCCAGAGTGATTATAAGACCCACTGGTCCCTCCTGAGTTTTCTCTCTTCATTCTGATATTCGTTTCATATTTTATGTAGTTCCTGGGTAAGTGGAGAGGAATGCAGATCCACTAGTGGACGTGATTGATCAGGACAGTAGGATGAGCTACGTCAGTGCAAAACAGTGCTGAGCTCTGCTCCATGGCCTTCTGCAGACATGCACTGATGAGCAGCTTCCTTGGTGCCAAGCTGCATGTCCAAATTGTGTGGGAATGGAGAGTGCCAGGCACACACAGTAAGAGCTGAGGGACAGGCAAAATCCAAAACTACTTGCAGGACAGTGATAAGAGTGGTGCTCAGCAGCCACAGGCTCCCTTGTGGGACTGAAAACAAATTGTCCTTCTCTGGGTCGTTTCCATCTGTAGTTAAACATCTACATTTTACATCAGCCTCTGCATTGCCTCACCCAATGTTGATCAGGTAACATCACTGCAGCAATAATAGCTGCCCTCAAGACCTCCTTCTGTCTGTGACCTGAAAGCTACTTGTTGGTCTTTTTCCCTCCCACAAAACACCCCAACAAAACACAACAGTGAAAAACTACTGCCAGCAGTGAAATAAGCAACACCAGCATGGCAGCAACTGAAGACCCAGAGACCTTTGCCGTTAGCAGTCATTTTGCACAGAACCTGCTAAAACGAAAGAGCTCTGCTCTGAAAGCAGTCACACAAGCGCACAATCTCTGACTGGAAGAGACCTTTAAAATCATCAAGTACAACCACTAACTCAGCACAGTTAGGTCACCACTAAACCATGTCCCTAACTACACGCCCTTTATCTCCAGGGATAGCGACATCACCCCTGCCCTGGACAGCAGGTTCCAATATCCATTGGCTCTTTCAGTGAAGGACTTCTTCCAAATATCTGAACCTCCCCTGGTACAATTTGCAGCCATTTCCTCTTCTAGGCTAAACAAGCCCAGTTGCCTCAGCTGCTCCTCACAGGACCTGTGCTCCAGACTCTTCGTCAGCTTTGTTGCTCTTCTCTGAGTATGCTCTAGCACTTCAACATCTTTCTTGCAGTGAGAGGTCCAGAAATTGTATGAGATCCACCAGGATCCTGGCCGATTCCTGATTTTTGCTCCTTGCCTGAGCTTAGACACAAAGTGCTCCAGATGTGAACTTACAAGTACCAAACAGAGGGGGACGGTCAATTTCCTCGACCTATACGGCTATAGCCTTCCTAAGGCAGCCCAGGAAGTGGTTGTCCTTCTTTGTAGCAAGGATGTGTTGCCCTTGTCCACCAGATGCTTTTATGCAAAGCTGTTTCACAGACAAGCAGCTCCCAGACTTCTCCCATCCCAGATGCAAGACTTCCTCTTACTGAACTTTATGAGGTTCCTGTTGTCTGGTTTCTCCAGTTTATCTTGGTCATGCCAAATGGTAGCCCTATCTTGACCTTTGGCCTCTTCCCCCCCAATTTGGTGTCAATCACAAATGCGTTCAGAGTTCACTCTATTCCATCATCCAGATAGTTAATGAAGACATGAATTACTACCGATCCTAGTACCGATCCTTTAGGTACCTCGGTAGTTACCGAGAGCCGGCCGTTGGGCCACTGGCCATAACATCTCAAAATAGAGCAGCCCCTGCAGAAGTGAAAGTTTTTGTGTCTGGAAAGATTTATTGTGCAGAACTGTCACTCTGGTTTATTGCCGGATCTGTGGTACCTCAAGGGGTACAACAGACACCCCTTGTTGGCAGAGCTGGGCCAACTCCTCTCTAGTCTCATGGTACACTCCCAGGATATATTTTATTTTTTTATGAAGCCGGAAGGGACAACTTCTTTGCTGGTATCAGCCAGAAGATGTGCTGAAGAGGTACAGATAACCCTGGACCTTCCACTCCTCCCAGCAGAGCATTTATCCCAGTCATTCCATTACCTTAGGCTCATCCAGACAGGACAAACCCCTGTAAGCTTCATTTAAAAAAATTATCTAGTGTCATTTTTAGGGAAGAAAACATTGTTGTAAAGATGACTTCCACTGTGGAGTCTCATCCTCTGCTTCTCTGCCTTTTGTTTGGTTTCCAGCCGTTGGTATCTCCATTAACACGCTAGGTGCAGGTCTGACAGACAGCTGCTATTCTTGGTCCTGTCAACACATTTCACTGCAGCAAAATGACAGTCACAGCTGTGACTCATCACAAGAAAATGGCCTAAATATAATATAAAGGCTGGGTCAAAAAAGCCACAAGAGTTAAAAAGAGACTGAGATTAACAGCACAGCTGGGAACAGGCTTAGGCTCGGTGAAGCAGATGAGGGAGGGTGCTGTTGCTTTCCCCATCTTCCAAGTAAGTATAGAGTGAGACTTTCTGAGAAAAGGTGGATGGACTGAAGGAGTGAATCCATCAGCCCTTACTAAGAGCCCCTGAGCACCTGAGGCGTCAGCTCCTGCCTGCGCCCATGCACGGTGCAGAAACAGACTGACTTCGAGCAGAAAAATAACCAAGTGACTGTGTGCACCCACTGTTTTGATCTCTTTTTATGGGAAGTTAGTCACGCTTTACAGTGCAGTGCATTCATTAATAGGTTAAGAAATGATTCTTCCACCTTTTAATAAATGAGTAATTTTGTAGAGTCCAACAGTTTCTGAATCACTTACCAGAAGTAATTGCAACCAGCTCTCACACTTTGTGTCCCTTTCCGTAAAACCGCTTTCAGAGGCTGTGCTGTCCGTGTCTGCAATGTAGTCTATAAACCCATTTATAGTAACGTCTAAAACAGAGGCCACAAAACATTTATGACCTAGTGGCAGCAGGTGGTTTAATGTGTAGACTTCAGCATCATGGGTCCTTCACATCTATATTCATCCCTGCCAGTGACTGACCGGTAAGTACTGTCGAAGGAGTCATTTCGTTTTCCCTGCCTCAAGCCCCCAACATCAGCGATCTGAGGATCCATTACAAGACATGCACATAATGCCCTGAATAGATTAGACAGCCTCACATTTGGGCTTGTGGGCAAAATCCCTGCTCTTTCTGAGAGCGCTGCAGAGCTCTTCTGTAGTCTCATGTGCTAAAGCTAGAACTCACAACTAAACTCCTGTTGCTCAGTAGGGTGAAAGCTGAGGCTGTGCTTGTCTCAGTTCCCTGCTCCTGTGCTCTGTTAGCAGTGTGTCCTCAAAGGGGCCACAGTCAAACCCTTCTTCTACACTTCAGCTCTAGGCAAACTTATGCCAAACTTAATGGCATTAAGTTTGCAAAGCACCATTGCTTTGAGGTTCCGTGAACTCTGATGATCCCATTTACAACTAGGCTTGAATCCAGGGCTCGATACGAATGTACAGCTGCATACGACCTGGGGTTTGTTGGAGCAGGAGCCTTTTTGCCCATGTAGCATTTTCCAACACTAGTCACCCTTCTGCTGACCACGATCAAGAGGGGAGTAAGTGCTGCAAGATTAGATCCTATGGATAAAGAGTATGTTCTTCATTTTAAATAGAAACTCAGTACGTAAAATCAGTATGAAAGATCAAAAAATCAAAGATTCATGCTTGATAGGAGATGTAAATACCCTTCTTCACTAGTGTGGGAACTGCCTTCTTCATTCTGTACTCCGTGTCTTCTCTTGCAGCAGAAGAGTGCAAAATGGCAGAATAGCTGAGATTGTTCTATTCTAAGATTCTTCCATTGTTCTGTAATAACAACCACTTTTAGAGGAGGATGGTCACCTCATTAACTGGTGTAACAATCAATATCACAGAATCACAGAGCATTAGGGATTGGAAGGGACCTTGAAAGATCATCTATTCCAATTCCCCCACCATAGCAGGATCACCTAGATCAAGCTGCACAGGAACATATCCAGGCTGGTTTTAAACATCTCCAGAGACGGAGATGAGCTATAGCCTGGTACATGTGTGAAGCTGCACCTCTTGTGCCTTGGTGCAAGTGACATTGCAAAAACATGGGTGGAAAAAAGAAGACAGAGGCACAGTCCTTATCCAGATCCCTTGGCAAATGTGGACCTACGTACAACTTGCCTTGTAGATTAAGCTGCTCTCATCCACCTTTCTTTGAACAGAGGCTAACCCCTGAGGTGCTGGTTTCTGGCTGAGTTCAATGTTCTTTTCAACAAGAAAATGAAATATTTCATTTTGGCAAGAACACTTCCAAAATATTGGTTTTGGCTCCGTCTGTGTTCTGCCACTGAACTGCAAAACCAGTTGTTTGCATAGCCCTAAGTGTAAGGTAAATCTCATCAGTCTCTGCGAAGTAAAGAAACTTAATGACCAGCTCTTTCCAGTGAAAGGATGCATTCACTGGCAGATACGCAATGTATTATGTCTGTTTCCCAGCAGTTAAGAGCCCCCAGATTCTGCAAAGCCAGTGAAAACCAGTACTGGAGGGCAAAGGAGCTCATGTGTTTTAATCTTGTAATAGAAACTACAAATACAACCTCTGGAACTAAATACCACCCTTTGAATGTTTTCCTCTCAAGCGTGCATCTGCTGCTACAGGAGAAGGAAATATAAATGCTTGGTAGCAAATGGTATCCCCGTCACAGTTTTTAGTGTATTTACTTCTGTGTATTTTAACGAATTACAGGATAACCTAATGAAGCTGTTATTCCTTAGCCATGGCAGAAATAGGTGTCCTAAAACCCTAGGTTCTCTGCAGAAGTAAAAGAGACATTTAGAATAGGCTGGGGAAAACATGAACACTCTTATGGGCGTATTAATGAAAAAACCCACAAACCCCACAGCTTCAATCCTTCTATACTCCAACTTTTATTTTGACAATCCTGCATCTCTGTAAGCAATTTCAAAACCTGTTCTTTCTTTCTTTGGTTTTTTGTTGGTGGGGTTTTTTGTGTGTTTGTGTTCTGAAATTGCAAAATACAAAGCGTAGAGGAACTGAAGGGAGAATTAGAAGCCCGTGCTCAGTCACAGAGATTGTGCAGATTGTGGAGATGCAGTGAGAGCTTCACGGGCTGCTGATGCCATGGTCTATCTTTAAGAATGTGAGAGAGAGGCAAGAGACAAGGACAAGAGTGTCTCGGGACTGTGAAGCTTTGCTACAAAATGAGTAGCAAAGCAGTAAATTGATTATTAGTCAAGTTCATCCCATTTCTTGTTCTTGGAAAATTACAGAACAAATTCTACTAGAAGCCATCTCAAGGCATATGATGGAGAGGAAGATGACAGGGGTCAGCATGGACTTACAAAGGGCAAATAATATCTAACCAGTCTGTTTGTGTGATGTCTGTCTCAAAGAACAAGAGAGGAAGCAAGGCTTTAGACATGAACTGTATAGTAGCACAGTTCTGTTAAACTGGGGACATCTAGACTAGATGAATGAGCTACAAGGCTGGTGAAGAAATGTAGCTGAGCTGCCCCATGGAAAAAGTAAAAGCCAATGGCTAGAACAAGTGACCAGATCTAGGAGACATTCTTTATGGTTTGTTAAAAGGGCTGAAACTGTTCAATATAGAATCATAGAATCATTAGAGATTGGAAGGGACCTCAAAAGATCATCTAGTCCAATCCCCCTGCCACAGCAGGATCACCTAGACCAAGTCGCACAGGAACATGGCCAGGTGGGTTTTAAACGTCTTCAGAGAAGGAGACACCACAACCCCTCTGGGCAGCACCTTCTAGGGCTCTGTCACCCTCACGGTGAAGAAGTTTCTTCTCATATTGATGTGGAACGTCCTATGTTCCAGCTCATACCCACTGCCTCTTGTCCTATCATTAGAAGGTACTGAGCAGAACCTGGCTCCACCCTCCTGACATCCACCCTTCACTATTTATCAATGTTAATGAGGTCACCCCTCTGTCTCCTCTTCTCCAAGCTCAAGAGACCCAGCTCCCTCAGCCTTTCTTCATAAGGGAGGTGTTCTACTCCATCATCTTCATGGCTCTGCACTGAACTCTTGATAGCAAACCTCGAACAGTACCAGTACTTACTGTGTGATGGAATTCTGCACGCTCTTTTCATTCAGAGTCATTCCTGGAGGTGGATCATTTTGCAGTGCCAACAGTTCTTTTTGTAATCGTTTCTAGAAAGAGATGGCACAGAATATTTGAAATACCAAACGGAATTCAGTTCTAAACATGCACACTGAGGCACACTTCATCAATTACAGAAAAGGAAAAGTGTTATCTCAAAATTTAAATACAAAGCGAAACTGAAAGGTGAGAGAAGGAAGACTCCTCTCATAGAAACAAAAATGAGAAGTCAAAGACAAAACAAGTCACAGGCATTAAACTTACCTTTTCTTTGATAAAGCGTAACGGCACTTACATTTGCACCACTGCTTGTTGAAGAACCGTTGTGTTCAAACCAACGAGAGTTAGCCAAGAGTTAGAAAGCTGTCAATCAGAGCCCTTTGTCTAGCAGTGAGTATGTCTTAAGTCCCCTGACAGCATCAGACTCTCAGTTAATTCTCCAATATTTTAACAGCACAACTCTTCCTCCTCCCAGTAATTTAAGTTTATTCAGACTGGCACCCGTGCAAGCCTTTGCACTGTCCTAAGTCAACCCTGAGGGCACAACACCCAACTCAACTAAGATTATGTGACTTGCAGAACACCAACTATTTTAGAACACTACAGCAACTGCATCTATAGAACCACAGTGTTTAGAGAAGTCTTTCCCCAGTAGGTCAGGTAATCTTAGTGAATCAGCTAACTGCATTGAACTGCTTCTATTCACAACCACCAGAACTGTTTCTTACTGTCTATAGGGGGAGGGAAACAGCCTCTGTGCAGCAGTACAGCTGGCACTGCTCTGACAGGGTATTTCACAGAATCACAGAACATTACAGGTTGGAAGGGATCTCAAAAGATCATCTAGTCCAATCCCCCCCCCGCCACAGCAGGATCACCTAGATCCAGTTGCACAGGAACATATCCAGGTAGGTCTTAAACATCTCCAGAGAA
>JAOXOE010000001.1:99434742-99448774 GCA_028565055.1 Phoeniculus purpureus | reverse complement strand
GGTCTGGGTGATCCTGCTGTGGCAGGGGGATTGGGCTAGATGATCTTTCGAGGTCCCTTCCAATCCCTAATGATTCTGTGATTCTGTGATTCTATAAATCCTGTGCTTTGCTCTGAAAATTCCTCCACAGTTGCATTTCCTCTCCAACAAGTCCCTAACCTAGATGAGATGAACCTATGTTTCCCAGTTGTTTTCTGAAATGGTCTTCACTAAAATGTTCATTCCACCTTTATTACAGTTTTATTTTGCTACTCAACGTGTTCGTAGTCCTTTTCCTTTCCTGTTTCGGTTTTGTTGTGTTGGTTTGGTTTTTCACTTTTGTGGTGTGAACACAAGTTTTTGCAATTACTTGACTAGGACAATTTCTTGACTAGGAAATGAAGACTTTCCTCTCTTCATTTGACTTCCTAGATCCCTGTTCAACTGGTCTCAGGTGTGGAAATCCACAGTTTTGGAGAAAACACGTGGAGAAAAGAGTGACTGTTCAGGGTGCTTTGGGGCTCAGGAAGAACAAGTGTCCTAGTCACCAAAAGGAGTGGAACTACCTAAATGATTTTAGTAGTCTTGAGAAACCAGGGTATGGTACGTGGAGCCGCAATGTGCAGCACAACCATATGTAATGGCAGACCAAGTGGTAGGACCGTGTCTAAAGTCACGTTCTGGGATACTGTTGAATTTATAAACCATCGATGCACTTACACACACACATACAAAAAAAAAAGCAAAGGGATGGAGATGAATGTAGTTGAATTGTGAACAGCTTACTCCAGCATAACCTTGATTTTCTCATGCTGATAACATCTGCAAGAAGAAGGTGTTGGAAATGAGAGCAAATAATTTTGCAAAAAGAAAAAAGAAATCACATTCAACAATTTGCAAGTGATATAAAGTCTTCTGGTATTTTCCCTTCAAATTAAAAACACTTGTCAGGCAGATTTCTAGCGTGGCATGTGGTGAATTTGTAGCAAAATTGTGATTAACATAAAGAAAACACTGTCAGGTCCGATTCAGCTCTATATTTGGAGTTTCAGAGGAATAAAAAAAAAGGGTACCAAAACCAGTGGAAAGATTTATAGCTGGTTTGTTGTTTAGCAAAAATGGTTAAGGAAAACAAGAATGCAAACACTCCTTGTGGGGTGACCATGAGTCACACTGCTGCTCTGTATTGGTGCAAAGGTTGCCTTTCCCCAACCATGGAATGGAGCTCCTCTTGGGACACAGACTGCTGCAAAGTCTACGTGACCCAGCACAAGTTTGGTGGCCATGGCTTCCCCTTCCACAAAAAACCCATCTATAGGCACCTCTCTAAAAACGGCGCCTTAAAAAAGCAGCTTGGCTGGTAGCTATTTTATCCTCTAGGAGAAATGAGGGCTAAGAGAGAGGCAATTTTACAGTGAAGTTGAAGCGTAAGATTTGAGTGCTCCTTAAAAACAATCGAATGGTTTTCACCCCAGCTATAGGTAGTCCTATGGTCATGAGCCTTCTGCTCAGGTGGCACTACCCATATATGATCTCAGCGCAAGTCCCAGAGAGCAGCATTGTCTTCTCAGGAAACCTGTGGGTGAGAACTTGTCGGAGCTTGGAGGGACAAGATGCTTTTTATAATCAGAAAAATACCACTATGTCAAACCTGATAGTTCCAGTGAAATAATGCTGGCGAGAGGCAGAGGAGAAACAGGTGAGGGGAACAACTCCCCGGCGCTTGGAGACCTCATTCAGCCTCCTTAAGTATTTCCTAGGTTTTCTCTCTAAAAATAGTGAGAGATCATTTGAGTCATGCAAATGGGTCAAGCTATATTATTCCAGGCCAATTTTAACAAGCTGAGCCCTTGCAGGCAATAACTCCATGGCAATCCTGTAATCAAGCACGGTTATTTTAAAAGCTCCAGTGGGGCACAGGAGGGCATCAATTCGGTCTCTGTACCTTTCCTGGTCCCTGCCAAGCATCCCAAGGCGGGCCAGGGATGCGCTAATTAAAAGAAAATACAACAGCCTCCAAAAACAGAATGGTACCAAAAAAAAGCATCACAGAACCCACTGCATAACCGTAAGTGAGTAATTTAAAGACAAATTCAGAGCCCTGGCGTGGAGCGAGCCACCTTTTCCTGTCATCAAATGTTATTTACTCTAAAGTGCAAAGAATGAACAGAAGCTTTTTATTTCCCCCTCCTCCTGAACTGTGTAAATTACTGTTTAAGAGAGTTTTCTGGTGCTGCTGATCAAGTCCACGCATAGAGTTAAATACAGCCCACCACACTGTGGCATTTATTCCTCTTAATTCATCTTAATACACTTCTTCACTGAATTCTGCAAACCAGACTCCTTCTTGTTTCTTGTCAAAGAGAGTCTTTTGTCTTCTTTGCACGCACTATCAATCTGATCATTTAAAGATCTCATGCATTTGTCAATTCACCACCCTGAAAACCGTACTCAGAAGAGCTTAGCAATAGCAGTAAATACAGTGTTTCACTCAAGACATTAATTATGTCCAGGACGGTCTGGGAAATTCTTCCTGATAATCGTGAAGAATATTAAGTGCTTGAGAAATAGCCGCTTAGGATACTCTCCTGCAATTAGCACCAATGTGTGTGAATGAGAATCACGTATGCCAGCAGCCACCCTATTACTCAACAAATCGAGACATTAAAAATCAGCTCAGTGGGATGAAATTTTGCTTATCTGGCTCATACTTGAGATATCGTGGTGAACAGCCTGGAAATAATAATAATGAAGAAGATGATCTGTTGTGTTACCACTGTGAAGGTCACTTGAAGGCGGTGATTTCATCTAACATTGCCAATAGAGTGTGTTTATATTCTGTTGTAGACTCAACAATATCAAGGCTATCGTGTTTTGATGGTGTTTTAACGGCAGCAAAGAAGCTTTTATTTTATACCATAAGCATCTTAAAACCGTGACAAACACTTGGTGATGTCTGATTTTTCTTCTTGAGCACGCTGCAGTTTTTAAGGTGAAATGCTGGTCTTCTTGAAGCCAACACCAGGACTCTCTGACTTTTCTGGGACGCTTCATTCCACATCTTTAGGTACTCTAGAGCGCCTGGACATTTGCACTACACAGCACTTCTCTGAAATATGAGGTATTTTGCTACATACCCAGACTTACATCTGAATCTGGACACTAACCTTGTGAATAAGGTAGTGCCTGTTGGACTATGGAGTTCTTATAATGATAATGAAAATATGTGAAACTAGGGTGGTGACTGGTATTTTTTATGTACTACAGTTCTGCTGGTTTGATTTAGTTGCAGTTCAGAGCATTCAGAAACTGGTCTCCCAACTGTCCTGCCTAGAAGAATTTACAGCACATCACTTAATCCTATACCAGCTCCTACAGCTCGGCTCCTTTGCCAACCATATCCAGTACAAGCTCGAAGGCTTCTCAAACCATGATGTTGCATGGCTCTTCCTCCCAGTCAGCGCAGTCCCAAGGCACAGCAAAGCTCGTTACATCAGTACAGAAGAAAGGAGGGCTGGGGGTTATAGACGTGTTAATCTCTGGAATGAACAAGGGAGCAGGGTGAGAAGCAATGGGGCAGGAGGTGTTTGGACCAAATCCCTTTCTTGATTCACAAATTTGGAAACATTTTGATTTTGCAGGTCCAAGCAGTTTAGCCTGAGGAAAAAGCAGGGCTGCTGGAGGAGGTGGCAGCATGCTTGGGCTTCCTCATGTCTACTCTAACAGTGGCCGGAGAGGGTCTTGCAACAGACTTAAGACTCAATGGATACACTGGGAAGCACCTTTTCTGCTTATAGAGCTACTGCAAACTCCTCTGTTAACACCCAAAGGTATCGAAGGGACAAGTGATGTCTTTGGTTTTGCAGCAAGCTCCCCCGCTCCTTGTACTGGGTCAAAAATCATACTACCTTGTCCTCTCTAGCCAAGGACACAACTCCAAAACAGAGTCTCCATCTAAATCACAACCCCGTACGGTATAGGTGGAGAAGGCCCAAACCAGGTCCTTCAGGCTGAAACAGGTTTGCTAGTGTAAAACCATCTTGGTGGTTATTTTAGTCCTATGTGCCATGTGCTTTATTTAGTAATAAAACAGCCTGTATAGGTGACAGGAAAAGGAATCCTGTAGGTTAGAAGTAGTGAAAGCATGAAATTACTCTTTGGAAAAAATAGAATGAAAAAGTGAAGCTGTTTTTCAGTGTCTGTTGAGTGCCCAGGAAAGGACAAAGCACTAAGAAAAGGGAAATTCCTGTTTGATTAATTGAAAACATACAGGAGATGTAGATGATCTTCAGTTCATGGAGATTGTATGGTAAAAACAGACAGAGGATGTGGCTGGTCTTTCTGAAGTATGGCAGGCACCCAGGTAAGGGAGAAGCTGGTAGAGGAGGAGGAGGGCAGCTCTGGGATAACAGCTCCAGCAACTGCTGATAGTGCAGCGTGTAGAAGATGCTGATTCTGCTCTTGACACGAGAGAGGAACCCTCTAGAATTCTTGGGTTTGCAGCCATGAGATTTGGAAATCCTTTTATACCTTATCCTGCAGAAGGGGAAGTCTCACCTACCCCTGTCTGGCTCAGTCATTGGTCAAGAGCTGGGTCTCAAGGAGCTGCTGCTCCTCTGAAGCTGTTGATGAAGTTTGGACATGCCCTTCCATCTGTGGGCTGGCATTCATGATTGAACCCAACTGTGCATGGTTGAATCTTTGTACAGAGGAGAGGACAGATTCCTCTATAAACATTACAGAAATGTTGTTTCATGGGACCTCTGCTAATCTAGGCATGCCCTTCGCTGCAGTGCTCTCTTGGGCTTGGCAAGGCGCTTGATCCAGACTGAAAGACATCTTTTGCTTTACAGCAATTGCCTTGCAGTGCTCCATCACTTCCACACAGAAGTTTTGGGATGGTTCAGACAATGCACACCTCACAGCCAACATAGTCCTATATCAGAACAGTCTGAGCATTGGAGAAACCTCTCTTGTAGGACCCACCAGTTTCCAGTTTGAGGAATAGGGGTATGGGCGGCCCCCACTTCCATCTTTTCATGCGGTGTGGAAGTGAAAGTGACTCTCTCCCATTGTTGCAACTTTCTTCAGACCCTTCACTAAAGACTTGCTTTGCAGACAGCTGTCAGTGTGCAATTCTGAAGCACCTGTGAAGGATAGATGAGCACTCCAGAGGCAATGGCACAGGAGTTTTCAGCAGAGCTGCAGGAGATCTAAGCACTGCTCTTTTGGGTCTGCTCCAAAGAGTCCCTTACTTGAGCCATTTACTGTTGACCACATTATAATGATGGAACAGGCTTTCAAACTATGGAAAACTATGGAAAAACTTTTCAAACTATGGAAAAAGTTTTCCCAACAGACTTAATTTCAGCCGGGTCTCCTTTGCTACAGAAATTCTTCATGGTAATTTGTCTTGTTCCGATGATGCTCTTCTGTATAGCTCTAAAGCTAATTGATGATCTCTGAGATTTGCTGAATAATCTACGCCACTTAATAGTTTTACAAATGGAATACTGCGCTGAATTTCATTTGGCAGCAGAGTCCATGTACATGAGGTGAATTCACATCTCATTTCCCGAAGCAAGGCAGTAGCTGAGGAGCTGTAGGAAAATAAGATTTAGGTCTTACCTACACGGGGGAAACGACCAACGGATTGCGCAATTCCTTGATAGTTCCCCAGGCACGTGTTGTCTCCTGAAATAGAAATGACTTTATCCTAGAAGAACTAATTCACTCTGATTTTAAAGCTTAGTAGAAGAGATCAAATATTCAGGGCTAGATGCTCTTTTTTGCTATTTTATTCCTTATGCCCTCTAATGTTTGGGATGTGGGATGTTTTTCCTACTATAATTACAAAAAAGATCAGCGTGTGTAAGTAGTAATTTACTATTTATTAGAGCCCTGCAGACCACAGAAAAGCTAAGCTCTCTTTCAGAAAAAGCCCAGGCAGATGCTCAAGGAGTGAAAGTGCATCCCCTGGTGACTCCAGTTGGCTGTTTGCTTCCTAAATGTAGTCACGTGGTGGCCTGCAAGTTTCTCCCAGAATGTTTAGAAATATTTTGGTCAGGGGAACGGAAGGACAGAAGATTTTTCAGCGACTCCCACAGGAAACAGTGGCTGCAGACTCCTTTGGAGTAAGTTGGCCCAAGTGCACAAAGCATTCTCGTCTGATGAAGAATTGGAAACAGGACTGCTAAAATGTTGGAAAGGCCATTTGGTTTTGGCTTTATTCTTCACTGAGTTATTGAAGAAGGGCTTTCTGCTCTAGTTGCACTGGTTTCTCCAAACTGGAAGACCCTCGTGCTGTTTTCTCACTTCAAGCCGGAGAAGGCACAGGGTGGCAGTTTTCTCAGTTTTTACTAGGATCTTATGGAAGGGCAGGGCTTTGTGTAAAGTAGCCTTGGCTCATCCTGACACCACGAGCTGGCCCATCTCAGCAGACAGTGGATGCAGACAACAGAGTTGTCTGTATTTGGTCTCCTGGTGCCTACAACACAAGACCTTCGGCGCAAAGAGGGTGTTTTGCTCTTCTCCTCCTGTCTCGTGCTTTTCTCCATGATTTCTGTTCCTGAGAGTAGTATTTGTTGTAAAATACAGCTGTAATAAAATGCAGGGCAAAGCCTGTAGGTAAAGATACTATCTTTTACTGGACAACCAAGTCATTTTTCAGGGTTGGAACAGAAACAGCAAAATTCAAAACTAAGCAAGGCTTGCAAACAGCTGCCCTGAGCGTAAACAGATATTTATCAGAGCATGGGAAGGAGATCACTGGGACATGTGGAGTAAGCTTAATCTCAGTGGGGAAAGAGAGGCAATGTGTCTCCTCATTCATAGGCTACTGTATAGGGAGACTTTAGCAGGGAGGGGACAATTGCTAAGCAAAGTTGTAAAACCAGTATCTCCACCAAATCCATGGTATTCAATATCCAGTAGTTATGAATTTCTGTTCCCAAGCTCAGTAGGAAGTGAGATCTGAGGTTGGTAATGAGTCTGCTGTGAATGAAGAGCAGAGATCTAGAAACAATAGCGAGCACTGACAGAAGCTTATACAGAAAGGGAAATCAAAATTGCATTCCTTTTAAATCACTTTTGTCTGGAAGCTCCTTTTGGCTCCCTCTATCAAAAAGGGTTGTGTGGGAATCAGTTTTTTTGAATTTTAAAGGAAATAATTTTCCTTTTAGAAATGGAACAAAAACAGATTATAAAAAAATCATAACTTGCTTAGCAGACAAAACTGAAGAAAAACATAATGCTTCTGGTCAGATAATTTTTGGAGGGACACAAATGAAAATACGATGCTTTTCTGGGAATCAGAACATCTGAAAAGTTCTTAATTCAAAATAGGAAAGTCGCTTTGAAATGGAAAATCAAATTTTGTTTCAAAGAGACTGAAGAGGAATGCTTCTGACAGATGGCTTTTCACCAGTTAGTAGACAAGAATTGCCAGCAAAGAAAACAAACGTTTCTGCAAAAAATTTTGCCTCCATGGAAGCAGCATTTTCCACCTGAGAGACATTTCTCTGAAGACGTAGATTAACTCGTGAGCTTTAAATCTCAGCATCCTAATTCACAGTGGCTGTTAGGGTAGCAAGTGTGGTACATTTTTTATATATATACACTACGTAAATAATATATTTAAAATATTTTATATGTTAATGTATACATAGGTGTATGATTCTATATATCCTATATATAGAATAGAGTAGAATATACAGAATATAATAGAATATATATAGGTGTGTGACTCTGTATATCTATATATAGAATATATTACTTATATCTAAGCAAACCCTTGCTAATATGTCTCAAAAAGTTGTACAAAGCGGACACCCTCCCACTGGCTACTACTGTCAGCTGCTTCCAGTCTTGGGACACCATGCAGTTAGAAAGGCATAGCTGCAGCCCAACCCAATCCTTCAGCCACTTTCTCTTCTGGGGTGCCAGGCAGCACAAGCTGATCAAAGACCTGTGGCCAAACTGAATTCTCCCTGCAGCTGGTGTGGGGAAAAGTATTATGCAGCTCACGGGTGGGCTATATCCCAGCTGCGGCCCCATGCTGCTCCCAGTGCTCACTGTGGCTCTGCAAGATGCACAACCCAAGACAAAGACCACTTTTGCCTGGAGCATGGAGAGGTAAAACTGCAGAGGTAGAAGTGAGCGAATTAAGGCAAACGTGGTAACTGCAGAGAGATCTTTGCTCCAGCTGTCACTGTGGAACAAAACACTCAGTTTGCCACTGTCCTTTTTTTGAAAGGGACCTTTTTATATTTACCCTTTGAAAATGTGTTCATTAATTAATGGCCAAAGAAACCAAGCGTCAACTACCACCGCGCTAAGCAATTCAGCAGCTAAATGGTTTTCAAGCTTCTCTCCATGTACTTTTGCTAATTAGAGTAACCAGATCATCTGCTCGGGCTAAATAATCCAATCAGTACTGCTGCTCCCTAACTTCTGGGAAGTGGTTGATTATTTTTAAGGGTTATGGGACTGTTTTCCTGTAGACTGCTCCTGCCCTGGACTTTTGAGTTGTTGTTCTTAATGAATTGTAATCAGTCACTCAAATCATGCAGTGTTTGTCTATCCCTGTTTTAGAGAACCAGCACTCGACCAGAAAATGCCTAGATACGTCTTTGATGGAAATAATATTTCTCCGAAATAACAGTATTTTTGAAAACATAAACTCTTGGAATTGGGAAGCAGGAGATGCTTTTGGCATTTCTAAGCCATAAAACAGCGTGATATTGCTCAGCAAACTTGTTTTGGTACCTTTCTTTTTCGCTCTTCTCCCATTACTCCTGCCACCGTTTGAGGCCATGACCCCCAGCTTCTCATCCTCTGCCTTCACTTGCCCATTTTACATTTTCATTTGGAATATGGATGAAAAGGGAGTGGGCATCAGTAAAACAACTTTCACTGCTTCGTGGAAGAAGATATCATGAGACATAAATAACGACAGCTCTGGTTCCCTGAGCCATGGACAGCTGGAATTTGGGATGATGCATCTGAGAAAGTGCCTTCATAATGTTTTCCCCTCACCAAGGAACTGTGGACTGCACTCAGAAAAGAGTACTGAGGTGCAAGGAACTTCAGTCAGGGCACATATTCATGCTCTTTTGGTTCAAACCTGCCTTATGTCTTACAAACAACAGATGATTTACTGACCAAAAATATTACTGAATTCTTCTGGTATTTATTTAACAAACTTCCCACCAGTAGCTCAGCTGACTGGTTCTGCTTTAAACCCAGAAGCAGAGTCCCAGCTACTGTTTGGGTGTTGCCATCCAGTTGTGTGTTTAGAGATAACTTTGTTAGTGATCAATATTTTTGAGAGAAAAAAAGAGTTGCTGTTTGGTAGGATTTGGGGGTTTTTCAAGTTCAAGCAAGAGCAGTTTGGGAGGAAATAGGAAGAAGAAGAGAATGATGTAGAAAGGCAGCTTTCAAGCAAGGATCAAAGCCATAAGGAACAAAAGCTTTCCAACCTGTCTAGCACTGGGTAGCATTTTCCCCTGATAAATTGAGGCCAGTAAGTGCCAAAATGGAATGCTAAACTAGCCCTTGAAATTCTGGAGAATCTCCATGACTAACACTACTTTACTGCTGGGTTTCGATGAATGTAGGGTATTGCCTATTCACAGAATCACAGACCATCAGGGATTGGAAGAGACCTCAAAAGATCATCCAGAGCAGGATCACCTAGACCAAGTCTCACAGGATCATATCCAGGTGGGTTTTAAACATCTCCAGAGAACTTTTCCCAGAACGCACATTGAGGGGAGGAGATCTAAAGTAAAAATGCAGCAGATGCAGCATTTCCCTGGTGATAACTGGACAAGTACCAGACCCGCAATAGAGGTAGAAGAATCTCTCTCATACACCCACACTCCATTTTTTACCCTTCACGTTGCCTGGCATCAGCTGGCACTTATTTAGGACAGAGAAGGTGCTAAAGCAAACAGAACATGACTGATTTTGAACTCAGGATTTGAGGGGCATGTAAGTACTGCGAGAGTCCTGCATTCGGGAATTGATGATGCTATTTTTTAGAATAAACCTAGAAACGCTGGGTCATCGCCTGTCCGAAAGCAGAAAACTCACAGCCTGTATCCATCACAGTCTTCCCAGTTCAAGGCTGCCTATGGGGTCACGTAGACACGCTGCACCCCGGGTGACATTCTTGCACGTTCACTGCATTGGTATTTTACACAGCTGATACAAAATGTTGACACACCACAGACTTTCAGAGAAGGCCATGTCCCGTTCACTCTCCTCGCTGGTCACAGCAAATCTTTCATAACTCGCTGTCTGGCAGCAGCTTCTAAAGAGTTTTCTTAGCCAAGCTCCTTGACACTGGACTAGCTCGTTCAACCTTTTTGGGTTTTTTTTTAAGGTGAATTAAGTGACAACATCTCTGCTACAGTGAAATAAGGGATAGGGTAATGGCCTGATGAAAAAAAAAGAAAACAAGCAGAAACACACAGTGATGTTGAAACTTCAGATTGTTTTTATAAAATAAAAAAAACCAGCACGGTGGTGTTGAGCAAGTGTGTATTGGGAGCATCAGCCGTGACACCCAGCTCATGCGCTATCTGCTTCCCTGTTGCACAGTTTGCAGGGTTAGCCTCAGTTTTGGTCCTTTCTCACGTTATTCATCTACTATAATATTTGATTCTGTGTGGTCCTGAACTCTCTTAACACCAGAGACTCAGACCCACAGAGATTGGAGTGATAAGACACAGCTGAGCTGACATTACTTCAGAGAGCAAGGCGGAAAGAAATGTGAGCTCGCTTCCAAGCGGGTTCATTTGTCCCCCTGTGCTGAGAGGGAAAAGCAAGACGCAGTATTCAATCACTCACTTGGACTGGTTTCAAGTATGTCTGCTGGGAAGTAAACCCACAGCACTGATGAAAGGTGTAGAACTGCCCTGTCACCTCAGCAGCGGGGCCAGGCCAGCCTGACTGGAAGTCTTGTAGCGCGGCGCAGTTAATGATCTGCCTAGCTAAACAAAATTTCACTGCCCATCTTCTTAACCTCAGGATTGTTGCCTTTCTTAATCCCACTTTAAAATATACCTTTCTACCAAGACCTGGAAGCGTGCCGGGTAGCTACCAGAAACCAAGACCCGGGGGTCCACAGCTTGGAGCTGTGGATGCCAATATACTGGAGAAGGCAAGTTAACTTGCAGGAAAATTGCCAGCACAACATTGGCGAAAGTCCTTGTTTCCAAATCTTTGAGAAACATCTCTATTGCCATGGCACTGGCTTTGGCTGTCAGAGCTTCCACGGAAAGGATTGTTTTTACTTCTCAGCAGCTTTAGCCAAGATCTACTTTCACTGTGAAGGCTTAAAATGTAGATGACCTCTCTTGCTTTCTGGATGCGGTATAAATGAAGCCTCTAGGCATCTGAATCTTTGTTACTGAAGTCTTCAAGTTTGTTTTAGCATCTTTCAGGGACTTCTGTGGCTTCTACTATGAGGAGGTTAGAGCAGATGTCCTTCTCCTTGCTTCAGGTCCAAGTGGCTTACCACAGCTGCTGGCAGCCACACCATGTGGCCACCACTTCCTTTCCAGCCCTCCATTTCTCAGTGATGTCTAGAAATGGAAAGAATGAATGGTAAAGGTATTTTTAGAAAACAGACTTTTGCAAAAAACACAGCCAGTCACTTTCCGGGCAGAGCAAGACAGGGAGAGAGGGCTGCAAGAGAGGTTGAGGAGCTCTGGCTTTGCCTCACTCATCCCATTGCTTCCCCAGTTTGGTGCAGCTGTTGCTATTCAGGGGTGAACTCAAATGGTTTTGGATTGCGTCCAGGGACAACAGGGATGGGAGATGAGGGTCTCACTTGTCTTCAGCTTACTGCAGATCCTGCAGATTCAATTTGCTTCATCCCACTTTGCAGCAGGGGAAATCTGGCCCAGGTTGTGCAAAACCTCATCCCACAGCCCCAGCATGCACAAAGCACTGATGCCTCTGGGGCTGCACCAGATCATCTGCAAATACTTGGATTACTTGGCTGTTGATTTGCAGAGATAGTTATGTGAAAACTGTAGTTTGTGCTCTGAAACACCAGTGAAGGCTGGAAGTCTCTGTCATGTAGAGCCAGCTCCTTCTGGCTTGAGTCACATCAGAAACACTGAAAAGGTAGGATGTGTCCCAGTACTGGAATGGTCACAGAGAAAGCAGGGAGGTAAACCAAGACAAAGCAAAGACGTGAAGGGAAAAAACCCAAAAACCAGTTTAGATTGCCACCATTGCTGAAACGCATCAAGCCTGCCTGCTGCACGGTGCTGAGCCCACTACAGCTCCTATGGTTTGTTGCTGTTGGATCTCCAGTAACTGACCCTCAATAGGTAGAGTGGCATACCAAGGTCTTGGGTGGGCCAGCAGCTCCTCTTGCTTTTTCTGTCCACCCATTGGGCATGTGGGATCCAGGAGTTAGATGAGGTGATGGACTTCCCTGAGAAGGGAAAAACTCCCAACAGGATGGTGGAGAGAGTGGAACTAAGACTGGCAGCACTGCATCTTTACCCAGAGAATAAGTGTGATACAAGGCTAACGGGCAGGGCTGGAAGGTTTCACATACACACCCATCTAGCTTTTGGGATCTGAGCTGTACCAAGATGACATTTCAGCGCACTGAAGAGGTTAGGCTACACTGTACATGGTTAACGTGTAGCCAGAGGGGTCTTAGTGTGGGAACAAATACATACAATCAAATTTGCTGATACCAGTTTGGGTGTAGGTCTATCTGGCAGGTGCAGGGTTTGGGCTGACACATGTGCACTCTCACTGCTGTGCGTGGCAGCTATGAGCATTAGCCCAGGGCAATTTTGGTGAGGTCTGACTTGACAACATAAGAGCATTTTGCAAGGATGATACAAGCTTAGTGGTGAATCAGGACATCTGAACTTGAAGGCTGAAGAGGCTGTGCTATCACAAGAGTGAGCATGGGTGGGAAGGTAGCGTCTAACCCAAAAACACGCTCCCTCCTCTCTGTGTGCCTATAATCACCCATAGGAAGGGTGCGTGGTTACCATCTCTCTATCATCTCAGCAGCTGTGCCACGCTCAGTACATTGAGCCACATTTGCAAGCAGGCTGGGATGGGGAGATGAGGGGGAGGGAAGGGAGGGAGCCCAGCCTGCATCACCAGCACCAGCAGCTGAAATTCAGCGTTACTCTCTGCTGCATCTCTGCACAGCCACAACAGGATCATGTCCCTGGTGGGACCTTTGCAGTGTTCTGTTGAGTATGATAATTGCTGCTGATCTTCTGTAATATGTCTTTTACTCCTCGTTTTAACATTTTCTCCTGGCACACTCACATTTGAACCAAAACAACCCCACAAGCACATCATATAACATTTTTTTCCAGAAGCTGATTCCCCTTTGAAGAACGAACTGCTGTAACCTCGGTGCTACCCTGGAGAGAATTCCTCTGTACTTTATCATGCAAATAACTCACATAGGTTGACACAAAGTTCCAGTCTGTGAGTACAGTGTGCAGCACTTGGTACAGTACGCGCACCTTGAAAAACACTACTGAAGGTATATCATAGAGTCATAGAATCATTAGGGATTGGAAGTGACCTCGAAAGATCATCTAGTCCAATGTGTCAGGGATCAGTCATTTTCACTGGAAAGCTGCATGAGGAGTAACCCCGTAATATGGCATTATATTATCACACTTGGTGGATATGTGCAATAAAATATACTACAAAACACTCTAAAAGCATCCTTTAATGCCAAGCATGCTCAAGACCTATTTTGTCTCAGGAAAAGGAGCTATGGTAGATAACATTATCTTTCCCTCAGTGCTCAGATTTTAGAGGCATAAAAGGTTTCCATGCGGAAGAAACCCCATTTCCAAAGAATGGTTTTGTTGCTGTCTTTTTTTTAGCCCTTCATACACAGTTGAAACTACAGGCTTCAGCCCCAGTGGTGTCTCCATCGTTCCAAGCAGCGTGAATACTCAGATTACACTGGAGAGGGTCCAGCGGAGGGCTACGAGGATGATTAGGGGACAGGAGGGCATGGCTTATGAAGAGAGGCTGAGGG
>JAOXOE010000001.1:99413597-99427454 GCA_028565055.1 Phoeniculus purpureus | reverse complement strand
AGGCTGGGGACTGACCTGTTGGAGAGCAGTGTAGGAGAAAGGGACCTGGGGTTCCTGGTGGACAGCAGGATGACCATGAGCCAGCAATGTGCCCTTGTGGCCAGGAAGGCCAACGGCATCCTGGGATGAATCAGAAGGGGGTGGTTAGCAGATTGAGAGAGGTTCTCTGTCTCCTCCTCCCCCTGTACTCTGCCCAGTGACACCACATCTGGAATATTGTGTCCAGTTCTGGGCCCCTCAGTTTCAGAAGGACACAGAACTGCTGGAAAGAGTCCAGCACAGAGCCATGAAGATGATGAAGGGAGGGGAACATCTCTCTGATGAGGAAAGTCTGAGGGAGCTGGGTCTCTTTAGCATGGAAAAAAGGAGACTGAGGGGTGACCTCAATTAATGTCTATAAATATGTGAATGGTGGGTGTCAGGAGGATGGAGCCAGGCTCTACTCAGTGTCATCTAATGATAGGACACCAGGCATTGGGTGTAAGCTGGAACACAGGTGTTTCCGCATAAATATGAGAAGGAACATCTGTCTGGTGAGGGTGATAGAGCACTGGAATAGGCTGCCCAGGGGGGTTGTGGAGTCTCCTTCTTTGGAGACATTTAAAACCCACCTGGATGTGTTCCTGTATGACTGGATCTAGGTGGTTCTGCTGTGGCAGGAGGATAGGACTGGATGATCTTTCAAGGTCCCTTCCAATCCCTAATGTTCTGTGACTCTGTGAAAGCGATCTCAAGCCCTATTTGCTGGTGTGAAGAGGTTTCTGTGTAGTCCTATACTATTGATGGGGACGGATCCTTGAAGTCTTAGCAAATCAGACATCCCATTCAGCAACAGATGTGTGTGCACTCACATGAGGCCAAGTCCCAAATGCCTTAATTTTTCCTCGGCTTTGGTTGTGAGACAAGATCTTCAATCTTTTCCAAAGGCTGGGCTGTTTGCTTTTCTTGGGTTGTATATAGAAGTGAAAGCTCATGCTGAACTCTCGCTTCGGAGGATCCCACCCTGTGGCAATTCAGCTGGGGACCTTCCGAGCCCTGCAAGTGACAGACAGACTGACTTTGTGGCTGAGAAATGACTAAACAGTTCTGCTCTAGAAGCTCTGTAGAAAAAGTAATGTATGTTAGACCCTGGCACTGGCTTGGAAAGAAAATACAAGGCGGAGCTTTGGACCAGGCTCGTGACTGGTGTGAGACCTACTTCAGTCTGTTGCTTGGCTGGACGGTACTCCCCAAATGGCAGCTCTGAAAGATAGACAAGGGCGTGCTGGACACCAGCAAATTTGCTGAGCTCCAGTGACTTCAGGATATTGCCCATTTACATCAGCTTGAGGGTGAGGGAGATCAGCCATGGAAATATTGCTGATCTCAGAAATCCAGAATACAGAAACTCTCCCCACCTATCTCCTGCGGTCTAAAGGCCAGGGAAGAATGGGGTTGTTTTCCTTGTTTGGTCTCTGAATCAATGTGTTTGCTCTATTTTACTTTTCTGGTCTCTTAAATGATCAGAATAGGCACTCTTAAAACCATAAAAAGCATGTCCCCACTTTGCCGTGCCGTTGTCATCTCTAGCATTTGTTGCTATCTATTTATCAAGGCACATCCTCTTAATAAAAATGTCCAAGAAATCGGCCTTTGTTTGCTGATTATACATTCAGGTATTCCGGATTTATAGTGCTCATTTCCCATAATTGAAGCTTATGATGAGTACGAATTTTCTGCTAAAAGAAAAAAGAGAAAATAGCAAATTGGTATGGGGCAGCACTCATGTAGAGATAAAGCAATGACTGTGTCATTTGTTTTGGAGGGTAGGTTTGCTATTAAGTTGAAGTCCCGAGCAAGGTACATTGATTTATCAGAAATTGTTCACTTACACACATATTAGGCATTTACAAACCCTACTTCAGAAGCCACTGAATACTGATAAGTCTCTGTGATTTCAGCCAAGCGTGTCATCAATAACATCAGTGCTGGCTTATAAGCTTTTTTCCTGGTTCAGGTAGACAAAGTTCAGGAAAATATTTGTCTTTAGTCTCTGCAAATGAACGGCTTGAAATTCAGTGACATTGCCCTCTTCAAAGGGAACCAAAGGAACTCATTCCTATTTCCTAGAAGAGCCTCAGAAAAGCAGGAGAACCAACGTGACCTTCCAGAAAAGCTTTCTGGTTTTTGCCATTTAATGGAAAAAAGATAATAATTTCCTCTTGCATCTCAGGAACTTCAAATAATTAATTTCTTTATCTCCTGTGGAAGACTTCTATAGAATCGAAGAGTTATATAGAATCGTAGAGTCATAGGATCATGAAATCATCAAGGCTGGTACAAACGTTCAAGATCATCAAGTCCAACTGTCTGCTCTACAACCCCTAACCACCAAACTATCTCTTGAAACACCGTGTCCACCTGCCTTTTGAACACCTCCAGGGGTGATGCCTCCACCACCTTCCTGGGTAACCTGTTCCAATGCCTTAGGGAGCCTGTTCCAATGCCTCAATGATTTGATAGAGTACCTCACTAAATAAAATACCTTCCCATCTTCACAAATGGACCTGGACAGCCCCCATCTAATAGCTGGCACTGGCGTCTTTTCCCTGAAAGGCTTTGACCCCATCTGCAATTTGTGATTTCGCAAATCGCTTAAGCACACGCTGCTGTAACGTGGATGTACTTACGAGTTGGTGAAGTGTAACCCTACGTTTCGCTCATCCTACCATGTGTAAAACTGCAGAAAACAATCAGCCTTTTGTCTGTCTTATGCACGGAGAGAGAAAGACTTAGCAAGCAGGTGGTGTCCCCTATTACATTTCAACACAACGAACGCACGATAACAAGACTTGGCACCAAGGCAAAATGCAAGTAAATATCATGTGATGCATCTATCTGTTACTCTAAAGCAAACATTAGGAAATCAATAGTCTAAATAATTATGTACAACAGGGCAGAGCATGGGCCACTGTGATACAGGCTTCCTCTGCTCAGAGGCAGCTGCTGGCCGATGGTGTTTCCTTCAGATCTGTCCACCCCTGTCTCAGCTGAGTGAGTGGCCCAGAAATGCCCATCTTCTCCACAGGCTGTGAAGGCAGCATGAGGAGACTTTTCACAAGGAGGGCAGGGTGCTCTGTTAAGTTTCCACACCTGATTCCCACCCTGCTGCTCTGTACTTCCCTTCTTCTTTGCTCCAGTGGGGCAAAACTTCTCCCCTCCTCTCTCATCCCTCTTGTACCATCCTCAACAGATTTGGCTGACACCAGCATGAAAGCCAGCAGAAATGGCAGTAACCAGTGACACTTCTGCTATGCTTGGGGGACAGGTTTTGTGGCAGCTAATGTTCTAGAGACTTGACTGTGGCTCAGTACTGTGGCTATGCTGGAGTGTCTCATAGCACTGGGATCTCATCCTGCCTGTGGAGAAAAATATCAGGCTGGGATCAACATGGGGTTTCAGGAGCACCAGTATCACAAACTGAAATAAACCCCCCAATCTGGTGTGTTTGCCCAGCTCAGACATTGCTGGGTAGCATTACTCTGGAGATATTATCTTGCTGGATTTTCCTAGTGGAAACCCTGACATAGGTGCAGGCACAAAGAAGAAATACTTTTATTAAAATAAAACATATGCATGGTAGTTTCCCAAGATAACCCTCCTCACATTGGTGAACAAGGGAGCAGAGATGTGCCTGCGAGTCTGACAGCAGTGTATGGGGCACAGACCTACCTGTGCCACCTTCCCAAAGCCACACTGCTCTGGCATCACCAATTCAACTCCTGCCACAGCAGTATCGTTTTCAACTGAAAGTGAACAAAACCAGAGACTGGACAGTTCTGCAGTCTGTCTGAGAATGTCTTCTGAATGCCTATGAACCATGAGCTGAGCTTCCCCTGAAGCCTGAGCCCTGGTATGCCTAAGCTTCTTATCTCATGTAATTTTGCAAGTCCTCAATATCTGTATTGGTGCCTCGTCCTCATTAAGTGGCACAAGACATTTTCCTCTTACTAACCAAAACTCGAGGGGTGGAGGGATGAGAACGTCGTGAAGGATTCACTGGCTCTTAATTTACCCTCCTAGCAATCAATCAATCAATCAGCAACAAAACCTTCCAGAAAAATGTCTCTGCAGATCAGCAACTGCTCATTACTGTCTGACAGAACTGCTGCGACCAAGCTTGAAATCAGTGTCTTGAAATACAATAAGCTGAATGAAGTGTAAAAGCAAAGGAGAAGGGGAAAAGAGAGAGGGGGAAACAGGGAGAGAAAAAGAGAGGGGGAGAAATTTTAAGATCCAGTTCCTACTTGAGCTCCACGGGGAGGTGGATCCTCACCTAAATGATACCTACAGCATCACAGCCCCAGAGCCATAAACAGCTCAGAGCAGTGATGGCAGCAGAGAAGCTTTGCAAGAGCAAACAGTACTGAGAATGGAGGGGAAGCGTTTTCAGTTCCTACTGCATCCATAGCATGCCCTCTAAAGGAGCTCTGCCTGTCCTCACAGCCTTTGCCCACCTCTTCACATCATTAATTTTTTCTCATTGTCTCACGGGAACTCCATGCCTACGGCAGATGTGACTGTGTACTAATATAGCTACAGGCATACACAACTCTGGATGGATTTGGGTGGACAGTTGTGATGTCTCTTTGACATGCAGATCTGTCATCAGCAGATCAGTTTTGTGCCATTAAATGTTTGCCAACTGCACAGCATAGGGTACCAGCAGTGACTGCCCCTTGTAAAATGATGACAGCTCCTCAGGAGACACAGAGGCATCACCCAGGTGCAAGCCCGGCTGTCTGTGGTTTCCTTCTGTGTGAAGGAACACCTGCTTTGGGAGATCATCCCCCCCCCATTTTGCAGGCAGTGCAGGAGGAACATGAAGTTTGTTGCTTGCTTGGCTTCATAACAAAGCCATCCAGTTCTAAAATTATCAGAGTGAAGTGGAGGCTTATGAAATGTGTGTGTGGGTGTTAATGGAGACAGAACCACTCTTATAACTGCCTTAAAAGCTGTTTCATAAAATAGTTTCATTGTCAGGGACTTTAAACACACACGATTAATATCCTAACTGACTGTGCCTCGTTTTGCATTGTCTCAAAGGGCAAATTTATAAGATGATACACGCTATTTAGTCTTTATAATGCTTGCATCTGTAACTAGCATGCTCCGGGAAAGCTTTGCCAACATTGCTGGTTATAGAAACATGTTAACTTGCCATAAACAATTAGAAGCAAATTAATCCATTTCACAAATACATTGAGGGGTTAGCTGCTATATATAAACTGCCCAAGCCAAGCTGGAATCTATACGGCGTGAGGTAAATATTGCTTAGAGATATTAAACAACACGTGGAAATCAGCTTAAAGTAAAGTGTCCTTGAAACAACCAGCGCCCTTTGGACTTGCAACATAAGTGTGCACGTATAATAGGAGTGGTTTTACAGGAAATGTTTGGATTTTTAAAATGTCATAAGCATCTCACAGATTTCCTATTTCTGGACACTTTATTTTGAAATTTAGAATAGTAGCATCAGGGTGTCTATCCATTTATATGGTGGCCTTGGTGTATTAAGGAGAAGAAATAAAATTGATTATAGGATGCCATAAACCACACATCACAGTGTGGGATGCTCAAAGGAAAGAGAACTTTTCTGAGTGGACAGGGAAAGCTCTCAGCTTCCACAGTCTTGTAAATCAAAGGCAGAACGGAGATATGCCTGTTGCGTGTGGATATCTTAGAGTAAAATAACAAAAAGTGCTTTCATCTAGTGGAAAACACTGGCGTAGTGTTGTTGGCGTAGGAGAGGTTGTGGTGTCTCCTTCTCTGGAAATGTTTAAAACACGCGTGGACATGTTCCTGTGCAACTTGATCTAGGTGATCCTGCTGTGGTGGAAGGGTTGGATTAGATGAGCTCTTGAGGTCCCCCCAAATCCCTAACATACTGTGATCCTTTGATTCTGTTATTCTGTGATCTGTATGTATTGGTGTTGTCTAAACCTTGCTTTGAACTCACTAACTTGGTTTTACTCTACACACTGCACTATTCCTGCACTCTTCTGGCAAGAGGAAGTCTCCTGCTCATACAGACTCAGAAATCCTAGTTCTTATTGAAGGCCAAGGTGAGAAACTTAAAAGGTAGGCAAGTCATTGGCACAATAATGGATATTTGAGGTTAGACACCCCGATAGCAGCAAAAGCCACCCTGGTATAAAAATACGTTGTGAGATTACATTAAGTCCAAGGACCCTCTGTGAGAGCTATTTTTGTGTGAAAACAATGTCCATGACTTTCAAGGCAAATCTATTTGTTGTTTTGCAAACACCCTTGTCTGGAGAACTTTTCTTTCTTCTCCTGCTACCTCCTGCTCAGAACCCCCATCATGTTTTTGTTCTTTCCACTATCTAATGTTTATCTTCCTCTGCAAAAATAAAAGTCAGATGGGAAACTGTCTTTTCTGGGCATTCCTGTGACACTTATTTTAATTTCTGGGCAGTATCTCAGTAGCATGGTGTTCTTCTGATATCTGAAATCACAGAGGCTATGCAGGTAGCAGTCACAGAACCACACACTATAGTTGACCATGGCAAGCAAGAGTCAACAGCCAAGAAACAAAACAAACTAGGTGAAAGTGTAAAGGTTAGTGGGCAACTTCACATCCTACAAATGCATGCAGTCCTGTCTCCTATGAGCTGCAATTTAAAGGGCAATGACTTCCTGGGACAGTAGTTTCTTTCGAAGGATATCCTGGGATAGCGGTTTCATTCTCTGTTGCCCAGCCACAATGAATTTCAGGCTGTATTTTACAGACTTGTATGGAGCAGCAGCAGAGAGTGGCACTGGTTTCCAAGAAATCCTTTAATCTGAAGATACTTCAAAATGTTTCAGAAAACCTTGATCTAATCTTACAAATTGCAGCAGCTCCAGAGGTTTCATTCCACCTGAAGCATTTCTTTTTCTTGGTTTTTTTTTTAATCCTCAGTAATGATGTGAAGAGGTGATGAAAGTGCCCCCCCAACCCCACAATGCTGAAGTGAAATGCATGCAGTTTCTCCAGTGCTGATGCTATGGCAGCTCCAATTATGAGAAACAAGCATCTGAGGTTTGTCTTTCATTTGCAGTTGTTTTTTTGTTTCATTTTTCCTGCCTGCATGAGGGCTGGAACTGCATTTAAAAAGACACCATCAGCCTTAGACCACAGAAGAGCTGTAGAGGAGATCAGTGGTGAAGCGATCAGTTGCTGAGACCTGTCTGGCTCTCGGTGGATCTTAGGTAACACAGGCAGAGAGAAGGTTTCTCTAAGAAAGAAAGATTCCTCCACAAGTGTCTGCAGCAAAGCAGGAGTCAAGTGTCCTGTTTTCACAACCTCTGACTTGTGTCAGCTCTCACCTCCAAATCCCTCCTGATTCGGTGTGCACTGCTCAGCAATGCCCAGTTCTGGCTAAGCCTTGGCTGCCCAGTTCTGGCTGAGCCTTGGCCAGCTTTCTGGACAACTTAATTTGGCATCGCTGATGCCAGCAAAGATCCCTGTGTCAAGGTTTTCAACTGGAACCACTCTTTTTCAGTCCTCTCTCTTGATAAATTACTGCTAAGCAAACAGCCAAAACAAACTTAAAGAAGCGTTGATATAAACAGGAACATTTTGCTGCTGCTTTCACTTGGCAGGACCGAACGCAGCTGCCTGCTGAACTGGGTAAACAGGGAACAGGGCAGCATTACGCTTCACCTCTTTATCAGGGTTCAAGGCAAATCTTCCCCTCCTCTTTCCCTATTTTGTGCATATTTTGGAGTTCTTTTTAGAAGTTAATTTTATTTTTAAGTTTCAGTGTGGGCTTCAGCTGTGAACGAGCTGAAACTGATTGTGAAATTGTTCCCTAGCAAAAAGTAAACATGAATCACACGGAAATACTGACAATAGAAAGAGGCTTTCACATAAAAAATTACCTTGGCTGTTTAAAACGACCGTTCTTTGATTACCAGTTACATGCTTGAGTGTTTTAACACTCTCCATTACAAATAAGCAGAAGTAGCAAATCATCAAATCATAGATGTCTAGAATCTTAGAGACACAGAATGGCAGAGGTTGGAAGGGACTTCTAGAGATCATCTAGTTCAAGCCCCGCGTTACAGCAGCATCTGCTGTTCTGGACTAACCTAAATCTGGGCTGATTCCCTTCCTGCTTACAAGGAGAAGGGCCAAGCAGAAGGTGTCAGGGTTTCACAAAAGGGAACGTTAGAGGGTCCACCTTCACATGAGGTCCCCTGTCCCCTTAAGGGATGGAGATTGCCTAAACATGAAGTGCAATAAGTCTTGCACGACATCTATTCGCCATGACAAAGTTCTGATGTTGTTGTTCACCTTACAAATGTCCAACTGTGCTTTCAGATTTGCAGAGATACTGGGTCAGGCCAGCTCTGTGTTTCTGATTTCCAGAGCTTGGACACACAACATGAAAACACTTTACCTCAGTTATGATCTTCCCACCTTTATGACTGTATTCCCATACTCTCATGCTACAACTCACCTAGTCAAACGAATACCTGCTTTATGATGCTATTATTCACTCAGTTTCTTGTGTACTAGAGGCAAGGAGACAGTCCCTCCTTGGTCACAGTTTGAGGATGCAAGGCTAAAGCTCAGGAGAAACAGATATTATTTAATAGAATCACAGATTCAGCCTCTCTGTGCATGTCAGCTGCTCCAGCCCCTTCATCATTCCTGTGGCCCTTTTCTGGACTCAGTGCAGTATATCCATGTCTCTAGCACTGGGAAGCCCAGAATTGGACCCAGCAGTCCAAGTGTGTCCTCATGGTGGCTCGGTGTTGGGACCATCTCTGTTCAACATCTTTACTGATGATCTTGATAAGGACACAGAGTGTGTCATTAGTAAGTTTGCAGATGACACCAAGTTAGGTGGGAGTGTTCATCTGCAAGAGGGTAGAGAGACTCTTCAGAGACACTTGGATCGATTGGAGCAATGGGCCAATGTCAATGGCAGGAGCTTCAATAAGGCCAAGTGCCAGGTCCTGCACTTGGGCCACAACAACCCCATGCAGCGCTACAGGTTTGGGGAGATGTGGCTGGAGAGCCGTCTGGCAGAGAGGGACCTGGGGGTTCTAATTGGCAGGAAGATGACTATGAGCCAGCAGTGTGCCCAGGTGGCCAAGAAGGTCAATGACATCCAGGCTTGTATTAGAAATAGCATGGCCAGCAGGAGTAGGAAGGTTATCATTCCCCTGTATTCAGCACTGGTGAGGCCACTTCTTGAGGACTGTGTCCAGTTTTGGGCACCTCAACATAAGAGAGATGTGGAGGTGTTGGAGCAGGTGTAGAGGAGGGCAACGAAGCTGGTGAAGGACCTGGAGAATAAACCTTATGAGGAAAGACTGAAAGAGCTGGGGCTCTTTAGTTTGAAGGAGGCTGAGAGGAGACTTCATCACTCTCTACATCTACCTGAAGGGACGTTGTGGAGAGGTTGGTGCTGGTCTCTTCTCACAAGCAATTAGTGATAGAACAAGAGGCAATGGGTTCAAGTTACAACAGGGTAGGCTTAGACTGGATATTAGGAAGAATTTTTTCACAGAAAGGGTGGTCAGGCACTGGAATGGGCTTCCCAGGGAGATGGTTGAGTTGCCATCCCTGGATGTGTTTAAAGATCGTTTGAATGAGGTGTTGAGGGATACGGTTTAGGAGTGAACTTGTAAGGCAGGGTAGATGGTGGTTGGACTCAACGATCTCAGGGGTATTTTCCAGCCAGAGTGATACTGTGACTCTGTGAAATGCAATACTCCAGATCCATGGGTGCATTCAGGTTTTACAGCATGGCTATTTCCACCACTATGACATAGAATCACAGAATCATAGAATGTATTGGGTTGGAAGGGATCTCCAAATGTCATCTAGTCCAATCCCCCTACAACAAGCAGAGACCTCTCTAACTAGAACAGATTGCTCATAGACTCATCAAGCCTGACCTTGAATGTCTCCAGGGATGGGGCTTCCACCACCTCTCTAATCTGCCTGCTCCAGTGATCCACTGCCCTCACATTAAAGAACATTTTCCTAATGTCCAGCCCAAATTTACCCTTTTCCGGCTTAAAACTGTGACCCCTCACCCTATCGTTCCATGCCCAGCCTTCTTATAGGCCCCTTTAAGGTGTTGAAAGATCAGTGTAAGGTCCTCCCAGAGTCTTCTTTTCAGGCAAAACAACCCCAACACTCTCAGCCTGAGGGAGGATGCAAACCAGTATATACTGGAAAAGGAATGATGGGCAACAAATAGGAGAGACATTGAAAAGTGAAGTGACACTTTAGTGAACGTGGGAAGAACATGATGCTTAATTTGGATTTAATATTGAGGAAAATCTTTACTACTTGGTGCAGTGCAGTGTGGAAGTGGGATCACAGGTTGCAGGTGCAGGAGAGGAGCCAAGACAGAAAACAGGAGAAAGGGCTTGAACAATCACGGGGTGAAGAAAGACAGGGAAAGTAATTCAAAACCTCATTTCCTAGGATTGGTGGCTGTTAAAGCAAAACAAAGGAGAAGGTGAAAAAAAATTACCCATTAGTTGTTCACAAAGCAAAGAACTTAGAGGAAAATCCACTCTGAACCTGCTTTTTCACAGTGAAACTATCTGGTTGAACTTAGTAACAACAAACAGAAGAACTACTTAAATTCAGATTACCCCGGGGTAGATCCCAGTGCGAAGACCTCTGATCTTACCAAAGCAATCTAATTAGTCACAAGTGACAGGGACTAAGGATTAAAATCAGCCACTATGGGAGAAGGCTAAAAGATAGGATCTCCAGATTCTGATAAGAGACAGCTCCTGGAAAAGAGCAGGAAAGCAGGAGGCTTCACAAGAGACAGGAGGTTTAAGAGGGAAACAGCATCAGCAACAAAAGAAGTGAGTCAAAGGGACAAAATAAAGAGAGACAGGTAATTCTGATCTAAAAGAGAGAACTCTAGAAGATAAGAGAAAAAGGGTATTTAATGTGGAACAAATCCTCAGTCATTTGGTAAAAGGATTTATGGGGACATAAAGGGGGAGGGTAAATATCTGTCTAATATGCCCCAACTGTAGTCCCCACGAGCAGTTTAACAGTGTCTTTGTAGGATGGACCTGCAGTATGTGGGGCTGGAGAAAGCCAATTCTTCCTCTAATGTATGAGAAACAATTATTTAGGTGCTAGACACAGCTTTCAGTAAAAGCTTTCACCTGGCTAGCTGGGAAATGCCATTCAATAAACAGTAACAACAAAATAAGCAAAGACTTAAAGCTGCAATTGTCTCAGGTGGATGTTCAGGTAGGACCAAAGCTGTGTACATTTGTACCACTGAAGCTGCTGTCCACAAAAGACACATGTTCAGGTTTTAGACCTCAGTTATCTTCTGTATAATTCAATGCTAGGCTGGACTTTCTGGCTTTAGGACCTGACCTGGCATTTAAGTATAGAATAGTCCTTACTGCCTCATACTGCTGCTAAATGGTATTTAAGATGAGGTCACTGATCCAGCACCCACCTACAGCACTGCTGGAGAGGTGTAGTAAGAAAGGCAGATAAACAGATTTAATCTGCTGCTGCAAGTAGCTGCTGGGGGATGCACAAGGAGGGCCAAACGGAGCTTCCTCCTTGCTGTCCTTCTGCAGGCTGCAGCCAGATAAGGGCACAAGTAGAGCGAAAAGATTCAGATTAGACCAACAGCATCAGGGTAGTAAAATACCTGCTTATTCAGTGCTACGATTTTGGCTGGGAAAACACCATGAAGAGGCCCTTTCCTCACACATGTGTGTTCAGCCTCCTCTCACCCCACCAGATGTGGTGGCTATTCTTGACTCTGGTTGAGCTATCCACAACACCCAGAGCAAGGGGACTGAAACACAGAGATTAAGTCATTTCCCCACCACTGTGGTGACAACCAGGAAGGGAAACCAGATTTCCTGCTTTGCTGTTTTGGGCTTTAGCCACACAACTTTCCACCACAGGGTCTGCAAACCTCCCTTTGGCTTATCCCCCTGCTCCAAGCAAACTGCTCCACATCATTAGCAGACTATGGAACAGTGGATGCTGAGGTCCAGGCTTGGCATTTCGTCCATTTGCTTCTCCCACCTCCCTTTCTTTTCCCACAGAGCTCACTGACTTCAAATGCCAGAGCCCAAAGCAGAAAGGGTCCTGTTGGCACCATGCATTTACCACCATCTCCTGATGCTCTCCAGAGCTTCCCTACACAGGGGCAAAGACCCCATCTGTCTCCATCATCCTTCATCATAGAATTGTTTAGGTTGGAAAAGACCTTTAAAATCACAGAGGCCAATTTTCTACCTAACTGTACCAAGCCACGGATAAACCATATCCCTAAACACCACCTCTACATGACTTTTAAACATGTCCAGGGATGTAGATTCAACCACCGACACGGGCAGCCTGTTCCAGTGCCCGATGACCCTTTCAATGACAGTTTTTCCTCATATCTAACCTAGACTTCCCCTGGTACAGCTTGATGCCATTTCCTCTCATCCTATCACTCATTACTTGTGACAAACAAGTAGAAGAGACCAACACCTACCTCTCTACAACCTCTTTTCAAGTAGTTGTAGAGACAGATAGTGTCTCCCTAAGCCCATTGCACGCAGCAGAGCTGAGGATCATGCAGTCTGTAGTTGTAAGGCTTTGAATGCGGACGTAAAGCCAGTGTTTCTATATGAATGGGTTTTCTTGTTTGTTTGTGCCTGGCACATAACACCTGTAATATGGATGGTTTTGATTTCTGATATAGATGGGCCTGTCTGAAATGTCATTACCTGAAGCCTGAAAAGCCTTTGCTCTTGCAAGCCAGAGTCTGTTTTTAATGCATGGCAAGATCCCTCACTCAGGAATGATCACTAGCTATGCTGTAATTTCTCTTCTGTTGTATTGCTCGGGGAGCAGCCTCTGATCTTGCCACTGCCCCCTGCTCAACCATTCAAGAAACAGTCTCCTGCTATCTGCAGAAACACCCTTCCCTCCCACCCTGTGCCCCGGCAGCCTTAGCACAGTCCCTGTCCCCATCGCCCAGGCAGCAACTGCCTCCTTTATCTGTGCTTCGCAGCCCTTCCTCTGTCTTTTCACACTGCCAGCAAGGTCTAGAGCAGCTTCCTGCAGTATTTGCTGTGCCACTTGTATCTTAACTTCTGCCACAAGTAATCTCTGTCTCTGGTGAGCATTTTCCATGTCATGTCTTTCTGCAGACCACGTATCTTTCTCTACTCCTGTCCTGCACACTTCCTCCAATCCTACTGAATCTCTTCCTTAGTGACTCGTGATTTTGGGGTTTCCTGTTCTCAGGATCCAGGATCTCCAGGCAATATAATATAAACTGCCAAACCGATGTGCTTTTGACCTTCTGATGAGACTGTTCAAGCTAACTTGCACTCTGTTACACTCAAAGCACAACAGACACGTTGACTTCTCCAACTTCCTCCCCCTGACCCCCCCGACCCTTTTATGTTTTTTGACCACAACCTGCTTTGAGTCACTGCTACAGTTAAGACTTTTCTTGAGTAATCAGTTCTGGGCCATGTATTTAACAGCTTGGCTATTGAATATCAATGCACATGTCTAAGAGAAGTTGCAAACGTTCTAGGTATTATGTCTTGGAACTATTTTGAGTTCTCTCTTTTGAATGGGCAGCGTGCAAAACCCATTGCTCTAAATTCAAGAGCATGCTATAGGAGCACTCAGGGCATTACATGAAGATTATGCTTTAAAGATATGGACCATTAAAAAGTATGCTTTCACAGACTCACAGAACCTTGGGGATTGGAAGGGACCTGGAAAGATCATCCAATCCAATTCCCCTGTGTAACGGGTTGAAACTAAGAAATTGCTTTGCT
>JAOXOE010000001.1:99356050-99407024 GCA_028565055.1 Phoeniculus purpureus | reverse complement strand
TCCTTCTCTGGAGATGTTTAAAACCCACCTGGATATGTTCCTGTGCAACTTGGTCTAGGTGATCCTGCTGTGGCAGGTGGTTTGGACTAGATGATCGTTTGAGGTCACTTCGAATCCCTAATGTTCTATGATTCTGTGACTCCCTGGGGAGACTCTTCTAGTGACTGATTGTGTCCTTGTGAAAATGTCTCCTGTTGTGTCTGATTAGAATCTTCCTCTGTGTCTTTGTCAGTCTCACTTTGGAGCACTGGAATGGGCTGCCCAGGGGGGTTGTGGAGTCTCCTTCTCTGGAGACATTTAAAACCCTCCTGGACATGGTCCTGTGTGACGTGATCTAGCTGATCCTGCTGTGGTGGGGGGATTGGACTACATGATCTTTCGAGATCCCTTCCAATCCCTATTGTTTTGTGATTCTGTGATTTAAGCAACACTGACCTAAAGATCTACTGAGATTCCAAAACCCAGGTCATTTTGGTAGCTTCCTCCCATGTCTCTGCTGTCTTCCAAATCAGGCCAAAAAGGCAGGATTTCAGTAATCTCTTGGATATGATACGGTGTTTCCCTCGCACTGCTAATACTGATCCAATGACTAACGAGTAAAATAGTGTTTTAAGAGACTGGCAGCACAGTTAGCAGTAATTCTGTTCTCTGTACAAACAGCTATTGTTTGCTATCATTAAGGGACTTTCCCCGCCGCGATTTCCCCCTCCTCATTAGGTACGAAAGGACTTTGACTGGCTCCCTCGTAGGCGCCGTTCTCGGCAGAAGCACAATGCATACTGGAAATCCTCTGTATTGTTTGCAGAGAGCAACTCATAATCTCTTTGGAAATCTCTTCCTATAAACATCTTCTCTCTGTCTTTTTTTTTTGTGTGTGTCCTTTTTTTTTCTCTCTCAAGGCTAAAGAATGATCTCAGCTCGTGCGAGCTCCGTTCTCTTAAGAATGCTTGCTGGAGTCTTGCCACGGACTGTCTCTAGATGGTCATTTTCTGGGGCCCCTCTTTTAGTGTTTTGAATCAAACTGGAAAAAATCTAAAAATACAGCACATGGTCATCTGCAGCGTCTAGACTTTTAATATTTGACAAAGGAGGCATTTTGATTAATAACCGGATTAGCTGGAGACGGGAGCAGGTATATTATTTCAAAGAATTAATAATTACAGGAACTATTGTTGTCCTTTCCATCACCGACTGAGATAATAAAACAAACAAGCATTGAACCTCTTTTTTTCTGCTTGATTATAAACAACCTGTAGTTCAAAAGGCCACAAATACTATTCAAATCAAAAACAATAGCCTGAAATGATGCGAGTAGGTGGTGGAAGGAAAGAGAATAAAACCATAGAGGGTTTCTTGAATAACGTTCATGCATAGAGTCTCCTTCTCTGCAGACATTTAAAACCGACCTGGACATGTTCCTGTGCAACTTGGTCTAGGTGGTCCTGCTCTGGCAAGGGCATTGGACTAGATGATCTTTCGAGGTTCCTTCCAATACCCAATGTTCTGTGATTCTGTGATTCCATCTGGGTGCTTGGAGTTTTCTTCAGAAACAGAAAGCTGTTCAAGGATGATGTGCAATTTGCTCTCACAATTAAAACTAGGGACAGGACCGCTTCCTGTTTCTTTGGGTTTACCATCATGTGCAGATGTGAACAGAGACAGGTCCACACATCTGTGCTGAGTGAGTGCCAGCAGCTTAATCTGGGAATTCATTCATTCCCCCACTCCTCTCAGGATCTTACTGTGGGGGAAAAGAGGAGGAAAGACAGGGATCCTAGCAAGACAGGAGGATGAAGCCAGGCTCTTCTCAATGTCATCTAATGATAGAACAAGGAGCAATGGCTGTGAGCTGGAACACAGGAGGTTCCACATCGATATGAGAAGGATCTTCTTCCCAGTGAGGGTGACAGAGCACTGGAAGGGGCTGCCCAGGGAGGTTGTGGAGTCTCCTCCTCTGGAGATGTTTAAAACCATCCTGGAGATGTTCCTGTGCAACTTGGTCTAGGTGGCCCTGCTCTGTCAGGGCTAGATTATCTTTCGAGGTCCCTTCCAATCCCTAGTGTTTGGTGACTCTGCCATTCTGTGAAGACCCTTCAGAGTCATTAGGCCTTCTGTGTGGACAGGGAATAGGTCTTGAAGCCTGGACTTTGTCTCACCAGTGGTACTGAAGGAGCTGCTGGCCAGCAGTGCTTGAGGAGCCCAACTCTGGAGCAGAAGGGAGCAGGGAGCACTCTGTGGAAGCAATAATAACCAGGCTGAAGATTTCAGCTGCTTGCTGGACCAGTCCAGATCAAACTTTCTCCAGTCCAGCCTTGTCTCTGGGCCTTGCCTAAGCAGATTGCATTGAACACAGCCCCAGCTAACAAGCTGGCTAGCATTTGGTAACTTCTTGGCAGGGGGATTGGACTGGATGATTTTTCAAGGATCTTTACAAACCCTAATGTTCTGTGATTCTGCCACCTCACTGGCATGGAGAGAGATGAGAAGACAGCAGACCTGCCCCCATTCCGATAGCAGCACCCTGTGGCTCTTGTGCTTAGCACAAGCATGTGGGAGACACACAATATGGCAAGAGCCCTCAGTCAAGTCTGTCTGGTTATAAAAAGCTCAGTCGTAGCATTTCTTGTAAAACCCTAGCTATTTATAAAATCCAGTGACCCCAAGAAGCATTGTAGGCAGCAGAACCACAGAGTTATCTGAATCTTCATTATAAGCAGCAGGTTTATCTCTAGATGCTGCAGTTTGTATCTGGTGGTGTAAATCACACGTTCTAGTAGTAGGCGCTGTGATACAGCCCTGCTGGAATTTTGTGAGCACAGGATGTACGATGCGGTTTAACCGCGCGTCTAGGGAAGAAAATAAACAGGCAGCTTCCCACAGAACATATCTCACATCTGAACTTGGGTGCCAACAAAAGTTATCGCTTAAGCTGCTGGCTGGACAGCTCGGTGTCAGCAGTGCCTCTGCCGTTTGAAATGGAAGCTGCTGTTCAGCCTGTCTCCAAGGATTTGCACTGTTGCCCTGAGGATGATCAAGAGAAAGGACAGGCTGGTTGTGGTGTTAAATAGTCTTTGCTTGTGATTCATAACTTCAGAGGGGACAGTCAGGCAAAGCAAAACCTCAACCTGCATCGTAATGCCAGCCAAGGCGTGAGCATGCCTTAGCGCGGCAGCCCCCACAGCTACGGATGGGCTTGGACCTCACTCTGCAAACAAGTACGGTCCCTTCGCAGAGCACGGCTATAATGTAAAGGCAAGATGCAAGAACTGAGTGGAGCAAACAGTAGGAAGGAAGAGGGGGAGGGAAGATGAGGTTAACAGTAATAACATCATGTGGTTATGTAGGTTAACAGTGTGAACAGCTTGAGTACTGGCTTCTGTAACCTCTTCTTTTCAAGTACGCTTCTAGAACGTGCTGTGAAGATGTTCTACCCTGCATCCAGTTCTTCTCCCCACCTTACCCCAGAAAAGTGTCTTCACTTATTTTCCTTCAGGTGAAGTACTTTCTGTTTGTGTGTGAACTACCCTGCATCCCTCTTCTCCTTCATTTTATTCTTCAAAGTGCCCATCTCTGAATGTCTTTCACAGAGCGCTCCCCCAGTAGTGCTCATGGTGCCTGTACATCATTGAAGAATGACAACAGCTCATTCCCCTGGCCCTGCTCCCGCACGAACATGTTCCATTGTGACTGGATCTAGGGGATCCTGCTCTGGCAGGGGGATTGGACTGGACGATCTTATGAGGTCCCTTCCAATCCCTAATGTTCTGCGATTCTGTGCTCTTCAGCAGTGTCAGCCACCTGTCTGCAGCGGTGGCTGCTGCCATCAGCCTCTCCACCCTCAGGGTGCCCCTGTAGGTACCACCAGACTTCAGGGAACCTGCAAATCAGCTGGAGACAAACATGCCCTGGGGGCTGGCAGAGCCTGTTCACCACCCACCAGGTACCTCTGGCCCCTGCACGCTGGGGTTCACCTCTACAGTCAGTGGCAAAGCAGAGGTTCACTGGGGCGCAGCTTGTTGCTGCTGGGAGCGTGGCTCCCACCCCGCCCTGACCTTGTGCCATGGGCAGTCTGTATACCCACCAAACTTGTTCTGAGATGAAACCGCGGTACGCAGGATTGCAAAGCCATTACTGACGAGGAGTACAGCAGGATAAACTCTCTGAAAACCTCTGTTTTCTAAACAAGCTGTGGAACACACAGCTCCTGCTCCCTGTAGCACTGGCTCTGAGCAGAGTACACCAGAGGAAATTAGTTGCATCCCACTGAAATGGAGAGGACAAGAAAGACTGAACTAATAATGAAGTAAGACTGTGAATTATCACTAATAATTAAGGAGACAAACCAAATGTTGAAATACTATGCTGCGGCTCCAAAAGTGTTAGCACTTTAATTCATAGATAGATACAAACTGAACGTGCAGTGCTGCAGTTCTGAACTAACCTGAAAACAAGTGTCTTTGTGCAGAACAGCTACTTAACCAGGGGGGCTAAATATTGTCACAGAATCACAGACCATTAGGGGTTGGAAGGGACCTCGAAAGATCATCCAGTCAAATCCAACTGCCACAGCACAATCAGCTAGATCAAGTCTCACAGGAACATGTCCAGGCGGGTTTTAAACATCTCCAGAGAAGGAGACTGCACAGCCCCCCTGGGAAAACCATTCCAGGGCTTTGTCACCCTCACTGGGAAGAAAACTTCCTTCTCATATTGATGTGGAACCTTCTCTGTTCCAGCTCACACCCACTGCTCCTTGTCCTATCATTGGATGCCACTGAGCAGAGCCTGGCTCCATCCTCCTGACACCCACCTTTCACATAGTTATAAACATTAATGGGGTCACCCCTTGGTCTCCTTTTTTCCAAGTTCAAGAGCCCCAGCTCCCTCAGCCTTTCCTCAGCAGGGAGATGCTCCACTCCCTTCATCATCTCTGTGGTTCTGTGCTGGGCTCTCTCCAGCAGTTCTGTGCCTTTCTGGAACTGAGGGGCCCAGAACTGGACACAATATTCCAGATGAGGTCTCACCAGGGCAGAGTAAAGGCTGTGGAGAACCTCTGTCAGTCTGCTAACCACCCCCATTCTAATCCACCCCAGGATGCCGTTGGCCTTCTGCTGGGTACAGTGCTTAAGGGAGTCTCAGACTCGCTATAACACAGTACCAAAACAGAACTCAGTAGCCTACTCTGAAAAAGAAGCACAGACTGCACATAACCCCTGGATAAATCTCCTACTGAAAAACCTATTTGAGATGAAAAAATTCTTCCTGGAGAGAGTGGTCAGGCCCTGGACTGGGCTGCCCAGGGTGGTGGTTGAGTCCCCATCCCTGGATGAGTTTAAAAGACGCTTAGATGTAGAGTTGAGGGATGTGGTTTAGAGGTGACCTTGTAGAGTAGGGTCGATGGTTTGACTCAATGATCCCAAAGGTCTCTTCCAACCTGAATGATTCTATGATTCTATGACGAATCAGACCCTTTTACTGTGCACTAGGGAAAGGCTAGGTCCCAGCCATACCCACACACTGTGTTACATGGGAGACAATGTCGGCTGAGATCCTTAGCCTGTAGTTCTGTGCACAGATCCACACACAGAGGAATCTGCAGAGTTATGGCTGGAGAGAGGAGCTAGGGAATGAACAGGAAGCTGGGTCCCATGTAAACACTGTGATTTGGTCTAGGGGATCCTGCTGTGGCAGGGGGTTGGACTAGATGAACTTTCGAGGTCCCTTCCAGTTCCTAATGTTCTGTGATTCTGTGTGATTCTGTGATTCTGCCAGTCCCGTGTGAAGAAGTTAAATTCATTTTTTGTGTTCAGTAGCTTACAGAGGCTGCCCATGGCCTCAGGCTATGAAGATAATGCTTTGTTCAGGGATGTTTCTTTATGTAAAGCATCGAGGAAGTTCTACTCTCCCAAACCAGAAGACTTTTTAAAGTAGTCTAAAGGCAAAGAACATGTAATCCTAAAAAACAATCCTCTCGTAATGCTGCTGTGGTGATTTCCCTCAGTTCCAGAAGGACACAGAACTGCTGGAGAGAGTCCAGTGCAGAGCCACAAAGATGATTAAGGGAGTGGAACATCTTCCTTATGATAAAAAGCTGAGGGAGCTGCATCTCTTGAGCTTGGAGAAACAGAGACTGAGGGGTGACCTCATTAATGTTGATAAATATGGAAAGGGTGAGTGTCAGGAGGATGGAGCCAGGCTCTGCTCAGTGTCATCTAGTGATAGGACAAGGGGCAATGGGTGTCAGCTGGAACATGGGAGGTTCCACATAAATATGAGAGGGAACTTCCTTCCAGTGAGGGTGACAGAGCACTGGAAGGGGCTGCCCAGGTGTGTTGTGGAGTCTCCTTCTCTGGAGACATTGAAAACTCACCTGTACATGTTCCTGTGTGATCTGCTTTAGGACAACCTGCTCTGCAGTGAGGTAGGTCCCTTCCAACCCCTACCAACCTGAGAGCCTGAGATTCTTTAATTCATACCTACATGTAGAGTTTACTGAACATTTTCTATTAAAATACAGCATAAATATGCTAATTTGTTGAATTTTAGGCAAATTTGAGGAAATCTGTTTAATTCCAGAAAGATTTTAGGTCTTATTTTAAAGACTATGTCTCAACTGAGAAGTAGCTTTAAAGCCAGGCATTTTTGTTGTGAGTATGACAGTTGAACACGGATATGTTTTATGAAAACATAAACATTCCATTTTGTTTCAGGGCAAAATGAAAGCAAATACTGAACACTTAGGAGTTTCTGCAGAACATGAACTGTTGTCTCTCTCTATATTCTCTTTCATTTTCTCAATGTTCACGTAACATTCAATTCTTCACCTTTCAGAGAGTTAAAGAGAGGAATTATGTAATATTTAAGCCTTATTTAAGACTGTGAAAGTAGAGAGGAGGTGAAAGATACACATTGTATAGGCTGAGTGTTATGCCTAGACATAAATATGAATTTTAACTCAAAAAAAAAAAAGAGTGCTGCTTTTTTATTTTTAATAAAAAGCACTGTCAGAAATTTTAGAGCTGATTTGTTTTCAACATAGAATTTGTCAGCTTGCGTTGAGAACCTGAGCTCTTCTTACAGGTAATGACCAAGGGGGACTGGACTAGATGATCTGTCGAGGTCCCTTCCAATCCCTAATGATTCTATGATCCTAAAGATCTGGAGATGTTTAAAACCCACCTGGATATGTTCCTGTGCAATTGGATCTAGGGGGTCCTGCTGTGGTGGGGGGATTGGACTAGATGATCTTTCGAGGTCCCTTCCAATGCCTAATGTTCTGTGATTCTGCGATTATTCAGGAGATACTGAAAGCAACTCCTGTGCGCCTTTGCCATGGTGGCACCAGGGCCATCTCTACAGAGCTGACCGTGAGCGGTGCGCGTTGCAAGTACAGAGCCCTTGAACCAGTGACATTTGGGAAGGTTTATGTGGGCTGTTATATTTTTGTACTGATCATTCATAAAATTTAACATGAGCATCAGTTAAAGTCTTAAATGCCTTGCTAAACTGATCACTTGGGTCGAACAGCTTTGTCCACGTCTACACAGAAATTATAAATAATTAGAGAAGGAGTGTCAAACTGTTTCTGAGAACAAGAACCTCTATATTAAGACTACACCCGCATCTTGGCATGCATCAAACAGAGGTATTTTTAATATCTGGAGATTTTGTTCTACTTCAACGTATACAGCATACGAATGAGCTCTAGAGGCTTTGATGAGTCCAGTGCACTATTTTTTGGCTATCATTTAAACGATGAACTCTCACCTTGCTACTCAATCCACATTAAGAGATCTCACTTTCATCGTCTTTAGAAATTCTACATATGAATGCTGCAGACCAGCAAGCAATCAACTTAATAAAACCCCCCACTTCAATCATTTTAACCAAAGTGATTTATTTATAGCATACAATTTTATCTCTTTTTCTTACATTCCTAGAGTGCAGCTGAGCAGCTCACAGCTACTTCAAGGAAAAAGTGAAGAACATGTGATATTTTTTTTTTTACTAGTAACGTTTAGAAGAGCATTAAATGTGTGGCTCCACTTAATAGATAATACTTCCTTTTTATTAGCGTTAGGGAGCCCTGGGACTAGGGAGGGCTGGCAGTGTCCTCAGGGCCCTGGCAATCTGCATACATTATTTGTATTTAAAAAACCAGCATGGCTCATCTTTGCCAAGGAGTTCTGAAGAATTTGTGTGTTGACTCCTACTCTTAGGTGATTTCTTACCTTAAACAAACCAACCCAATCACCTAATAACAGCCAGTCAACTATCTAGGAAAAGAAGTGAAATGACTCTGTAGGTCAGGATATGTTTTGCCCAAATGAGCACTGGAACGAGCATGCATATTTAGAGAAAACTCATGCCATGAAGATGGAAATGGCATTTACGTAGTGATTTTACTGCTGCTGCGTGGCTTACTGTGTAAATCTTTAATTCTTAAAGTGCAAATCTGTGCCCCGTAAACACACAGAAAATGCAAAGCCTTTTAGGTAGCACAGCAAGCTGTAGGCAGTCTAGGAGACTCCTGGAATGTATTGAGGGTAACTGCTTAATCCAGGTAATGAGAAAAGAGGTGCCTGATTTATAAGGTATGAGATCACAGAATCCTTAGGGATTGGAAGGGACCTCAAAAGATCATCTAGTCCAATCTCCCACCACAGTAGGATCACCTAGACCGATAATTCACTTCTGTCAGGTATTTTTTCATTATAGCCTAACTTGAGTGATGTTCCCGTGCGACACGATCTAGGCGATCCTACTGTGGCAGGGGGATTGGACTGGATGACCTTCTGAGGTCCCTTCCAGCCCCTAGTGTTCTGTGATTGTGTGTGGTGCTTTGGTTTGCAGCGGTGCAGAAGTTACTGTATTTTGACATCCTGGCATGCCTTCAGTTGGGTCCCCAGTGTACCAGTTCTGAGGCAAGTGTGATGGATCACAAGATCATCTGAGATGTTGTGGTGGGAGGGGAAATGGCAGGCAAGTACTCTGAAGGGGTACCTCAACACTCTGAAGGAGCTAGCTTCTGTCCAGGAATATTCAAGTGGCAATGATGCTTTAATATGCTAGTAGTTGTTTTTCCCCAGAGAGTAGTGGGGTTAGGATCCAGAAGTGTTAAGGGAGGACCTTGACAGTCTTGGTGCACTACCTTTTGCCACCTGATTTTAACTTTTCCCCTGTACTGTTGTGTGACCCAGAGAGGGAAACCACTCACTGTGTTGAGTGGCCCGTGATTGGGAGGGGGAATCATAGCACCATACCTAGCTGGCAGTGGCACTGGAGATCACTTTGCTTCTCACAAAGTTAGCTTTGTCCAGAAACCCACTAAATGCTGGTAGCATAACAAGCTTCCTGCTCTTGATGCAGAGTTTCATTAGATCATCTTTAGGAGAATAATTTGTTGTTGTTGTGGCACACTTCATGGAAATGAGAACAAAAATTGTTTATGTGGGGGAAAAATAATCTACTTTCTGCAATTACTGGAGACAACGAGAAATGAGTTTCCCAAGGGAGAGCAGAGGTAACGACTGCGCTTTTGATATTCACAATTCATTTCCTGGGTCTGCCTTTGCGTGTTGGATAAGTCAGCTCTCGTAGCTGGTATCAGCAGGACACTCTCTTCCTGCATATTCATGCATACATTCATCAGGAGCTGTATGGTGGGAGGTGGGAAGAGATCAGGTTGTGTTTATTCCCTACCTCTTCATGTTGCAAACTGTCTGACTCACTTCCTAGTCCAACCCTAATTTTCCTTAGGTGGGGAATGGGGCACACAGAATAAGAACTGTGTGGTTCATCACAGGTTTGCCATCCAGGACCGTGTAGTGTTTCTGAGAGGAGCAGTACTTGAAACTAGAAAGCATCGCAGCTCCTTTGTCTCTATTCATTTCTACAAATATCCACTTAATTTGGAGCTGTATTTGCTCTGAGCTTTTGAGAAGGGATGGCAAAAAAGATTAAAAAGGAGCAAAGAAACCAATGTACTGTAAAGCAACTCTCTGTTTTTATCTTTCCCTTCTCCTGTTGACTCATTTTAAAAGCAGACACCTGAATAATTCAGACAAGTACCTTTCAATATGGTAGGTAGGAAGAAAACCAAGAACCTGTCAAGTTTTCTTCAGCAACAAGAACTCCTTTGAAAACTGTGTTGATACTTCGGAGCAGATTCCTAATTATACAAACCTCTTGAACTTTCTCATTCTGCAAAGGATTTTATTAACTCCCTTACCAGCAACTATTCCAGAGACTAACTACCGAAGAGTGTTTCTGGATGGTGGACAATGCTTTCTGCAATGAACGTTTTCAGTTTCAAGATCCTCAGAGTTTCTGTGAGCATCTTCAGTCAAAAAAAAGAATCTATAAAAAGGAATATAGAATCTTTCATACTGTTTCACAACCACTGATATTTTCTAACTAGCTGAAAAGATCAGTCTCTTCAGAGTTATGAGGAGCGCTGTCTCCATTCAGGCTTACTGAGTTGTCAAACAATTCACTGTGGTGAAAGAAAGATGCTATTTCCATTTAAATGGATCTAGAACCTGGCAGCCTACAGGGTCTAAGCAGCACTCCCGTAACCCTAAACAGGAATAATATCAGTTCTTTGCATGTATGTGGTTCTTGTCATAATCAATCTTTCATTAAAAAGTTATCTGCTTGCATATTGAACTGTTTCTTGCGATTATTACAACCAGCTGGAGCACGTACATGTCGTTCTAAGCCTTTTTTTTTGGCAAAGAACAGGTTTGATCCGCTTGTCGTGTTGCTGCAAATTTACGTTGCTATATAAATATTTGTCAGAAATAGCAAGAGCAGGTTTGGTTCAGGCCCACACGAATGCAGCAAGACCAGCTGCACTCTTCAGAAAGAGCTGGTGGCACATGAACTCTCCTTCAGTCAAGACTGATGAATTTATTAGCATATGTGAGATTGTGTGGGAGCCTCACTGGTGCAAAATAACATAGCAGAGGAAGGAGAGGGTTTTTTAGCAGGGTGTCTTGGCTCAGTAGCTGGTACTCTTACTCCAGGCATTGCATTAGTTATGCAATAATGTGGATGAACAGCTGAGGTACTGCTCATAGAATCAATCATAGAATCATTAGGGATTCGGAAGGGACCTCGAAAGAGCATCTACTCCAATCCCCTGACACAGCAGGATCACCTAGACCAAGTCACACAAGAACACATCCAGGTGGGTTTTAAACGTCTCCAGAGAAGGAGACTCCACAACTCCCCTGTGCAGTCTATTCCAGGGCTCTGTCACCCTCACTGGGAAGAAGTTCCTTCTCATATTTGTATGGAACCTCCTATGTTCCAGCTCGCACCCATTGCCCCTTGTCCTATCATTAGATGACATTGAGAAGAGCCTGTCTCCATCCTCCTGACACCCACCCTTCACATATCTATAGACATTAATGAGGTCACCCCTCAGTCTCTTCTTCTCTAAGCTCAAGACACCCAGCTCCCTCAGCCTCTCCTCATAAGGGAGGTGCTCCACTTCCTTCATCATCCTTGTAGCTCTACGTTGGACCTCCTCCAGTAGCTCCACATCCCTCTTGAACTGAGAGGCCCAGAACTGGACACAATACTCCAGATGTGGTCTCACACCAGAATCACTCTCAAAGTAGTCAATACAAAACTCTGAAACACTCGTCTAATAGCTTAAAGAAACCCGACAGTAGGGCAGCAAATAAGGTGCTGAGGCAGCCATGTATCAGTCTGGCGTACGGTCTCCTTTTGCTGATCTCTCCGTTATGATCTAAGTAGGACATGGTAGACACTTAGTGCTTTCAGATAGAGTGTCTGTGTTAATACAGGATTTACTTTAGTGAGCCAGATCTGTGACTCATTCATTTCACAGTGCAAATCAAATTTTACAATGAAATAAAAAAATACCCCTTTTAGTACTGATTTATAGTGAAAATAAATGTTGAAAGTTACAGCAAAGTTCAAGGCCATTAATGTCTATTAATTTCTTATACCTACTGTCCTGGTTCAAGATAAACAGGATTGTTTTACGTTTGGCTTTGCCCTGATAGCACGTCTATCTACAGCCATACTGCCCTGAGGATGTGTGGTCTCCTCTGCCCCAGAACCTAAGCATGTGTGGCAGAGAAGAAAAGTTGACACAACTCATTCCTCAGTTCAAGAGAGACAGGGAACTACTGGAGAGAGTCCACTGAAGGGCAACAAAGATGACTGGGGGCCTGGAGCATCTGTCTTATAAGGAAAGTGTGAGAGAGCTGGGATTGTTTAGACTTGAGATGAAAAGTCTGAAAGGAGACCTGACCCATGTCTATAAATACCTGCAGGGTGGCTGTAGGGAGGATGGTGCCAGACTGTTTCCAGTTGTGCCCAGTGACAGGACCAGGAGCAATGGGCACAAGCTGAAACACAGGAAAATTCATTTAGAAATAAGAAAAGACTTCCTTACTGTGCGGGTAACGAAGCCCTGGAACAGGCTGTCCAAAGAGATTGTGGGGTCTGCTTCTCTGAAGATACTCAAATCCCATCTGGATTCAGCCCTGTGCAATGGAGCCAGGCTCTTCTCAGTGTCATCTAGTGATAGGACGAGGGGCAATGGGTGTGAGCTGGAACAGAGGAGGTTCCATATAAATATCAGAAGGAACTTCACAGTGAGGGTGATGGAGCACTGGAAGAGGCTGCCCAGAGGGGTTGTGGAGGCTTCTTCTCTGGAGACGTTTAAAACCTTCCTGGACGTGTTCCTGTGCGACCTGGTCTAGGTGATCCTGCTGTGGCAGAGGGATTGGACTAGAAGATCTTTGAGGTCCCTTCCAATCCCTAATGTTCATTCTGTGATTCTGCTTTAGTGGGGGAATTGGACTTGAAGGACTTTTGAGGTCCCTTCCAACTCCAATGAGTCTGTGATTCTGTAATATCAAAAGAAGTAAGCAAAGTAAATTATTAGGTGTTACTAGAAAAGTGAAAGATAATGCTGTGGATTAGTTCTGTATTCCCAAATCTGTCTGACCCTTGTGTTGGCCACCAAGAAGAGCCTTTACCTGTGCTGCTGGCTGCAACCCACCAGGCATTGAGCAGTTGGGACACAGGCTGTACAAGACCTTCATGTGAGGGTGGCCCCCTCAGTTTTAAGAGGACTATTTAAGAGGGAAGACCAGGCACATGAGAAGCTCTTGAGGGGCCTTACTTGCCCTGAGTGCCCACACCTGGACCCTGAGTGCCCCTCCCTGCTGCCTCTCTCAGTATAAAAGCAGGGTCCACGTGCAGAGAGAGTTGTGAGTCTTTTGTGGGTTGTTTTGTTTTGCAGGTTTTTCCCTGTTTTGGAAGGAACCTCCTGATTATCTTTTTACCGTCTTTCCTGAGCTCATATCTCCCAGTGACGGTGGGATGGGATGATGAACTGGACCAGGTGAGGAACTGGGTTACACATTGTGGTGGGTTCAAGACCACAGTTAAAGATAAAGGAAGAGAAAAAGCAGTTAAGTCTTGATGAGATTTTGGATAGAATTTGCCTAACAGTGGATAGTTTGGGGAAGCTGGAAGAGTGTTTATTAACTCTGTAACTGTAGACAGAAAGAAGAACAAGTTAAGCAAGTCAGTGCACACAAACTAGAAACTCTGTCACAAATGCCACCATGTATTCTGAGGAAAACACAAGGGGAGATCACTATTGTATCGATCCTGTCTCTGTGAATGGGCAGGACCATGGCATCTGTCGTGTGTTTTCTGCTTTAGATTCAGAGGTTATGTAGAAAGACCAAAGATAAATTTCATTCATCTTTAAACATCCATAGCTTTCTAGTTAACTTAAAGTCTCTTTATAATCGGTTGAGAGAAAAATATCAGTAGTATTGCTGTAGGCACGGCAGTCAAAGAACATATTGAAAGGAAGGTTTGTAGGTTTAGGCAATATCTTTCATTAAACAAACTAAAAGTGTTAGAAAATGTGGGCTAACTTCCAGGGAAAAATGTCAATCCTTAAGGCTAAAATAGAAGCAGCAGCCTTCAAAGGTAAAATAGAATTTGCCAGATAGTCTAAAGATAAATGTGCATGCTTGAACCGAAGTGATGTCTGTGGACAAAGCTATGCTGGAGCTGATCTATCCTGTTTTTCAGGATGAGATGCATTATACCAAGGACTTCAGTGGTGATCCCATCTGTATAATTAGTGATTTTAAAAGTAACTTGGGCAGGTAACGTGTAGGGAAGATATTATTTAGGTCTTCATGGGAACAGTTGAATGCTATCCTAAAACTGAATTATTTTTGAGGTACTGTTCTTATACAATCACAGGATGGTAGGCTTTAGAAGGGAACTCTGGAGATTGTCTAGTCCAACCCTCCTAGCAAGAGCAGGATCAGCTGAAGTAGGCTGCACTGGAATGTGCCCTGGTGGGTTTTGATAGTCTCCACAGAAGGAGATACTGGATTTGATAGCAGACTTCAATAATAAATTTTGTTCATCAAATATGAACTGTACAAGCCAGGGGTAGACCAAAGGTAAATGGAACCTGCATGAATCAAGTTCTTGACTGTCCTGCAAATTTCAGTGGCATGTGAAGGTGTCTGCAATCAGACTTTGTCCGCTTGGCTAAAGGAGCTGCCCTGTGCACACTTGGGAAGCCCTTGGTGGCCTGGACAAGTTAATAGCCTTTGAACACTGAGTGAGGATGTTCACTTTCATCTCTTAGAAATTACATTATTTTGCTGATATTGCTGCTTTCCACTGGGAGCTCAACCTCTGTTTTAGAACAGAAGCAGTTGTGCTTTAGTGGAGTTTTGGATTTTATATACTAGGCAGTGGAAGCAACAAGGGACCTTAGGTTTACAGCTTTCCAATTACACTGTGTAGTACCATTTATGGCTGTATGTGGATGTGCAAAATATGCTAAGACAAAAGATGGTTGGGGGGAAAATCTGCTCCACAGCTTCTGTAATGCTGTTGTAAGAAGCTAATTCAGTCAGTGAACCTAAGCCCTGACTGCAAAGGTCACCCACTCACTGCCTGGGTTATCACTAGATTTCCAATGGAAAGTGAGAGCATGATGAGTACTATTTGTAGCCACTTCCAGTCAATGCTTATGGTAGTTCTAACCTTGGGGTCATGGAGTAGTGTGTTTTGCAGTGTAATTCCTTGGCTACCTGGCCCCAAATCTAGTGGGGAAAGGCAGGTAAGGAGTGCAGTTACAGGTCTCTTTAGCTTGGAGAAGAGGAGACTATCTAGTGATAGGATGAGGGGCAATGGGTGTCAGCTGGAGCATAGGAGGTTCCATATAAATATCAGAAGAACTACTTCCCAGTGAGGGTGACAGAGCCCTAGAACAGGCTGCCCAGGGGAGTTGTGTAGTTGTCTTCGCTGGAGACATTTAAAACCCACCTGGACATGTTCCTGTGTGACTTGGTCTAGGTGATCCTGCTATGTCAGGAGGATTGGACTAGATGATATTTAGAGGTCTGTAGTGATTCTGTGATTCTACAGGTAGTTTAATTCACTGTCTGTAAAACAATCAGCCATCTAACTGTGCAGATGGCAGTACAGACAGGAGGCACTATGCTCACTTGTCACTGTGTGTTTTGCTGGGTATCTGATATTCTTTGTCCTAATATTCCTAGAAGCTGTGTTAATGGACTTTGTGTTAACTTGTGGGTGTTTGCCTTCTCATGTACACTTATGCATCTGAGAGTGGGTTAATGCCATGGTCGAGCAGTTAGATAATAGGATAAAGGTTGGACTCGATGACCCTGGAGGTCCTTTCCAGCCATGATGAATCTGTGATTCATGTCAACAGCCAGAGAGGTTGAGTGCTGGGCTTGGTACAACCCAAGGCAGATGTTTCAGTGTAACACCCGTATGTGTAGGGGTGTATTTGTGTTTTAGAGACTACAGGCTTCACAGCAGGGGCTCAAGCACCTTTGCTGTTAGTTGTAGTCACTTTAACTAGAAGCAAGTCTGGTCCACAAACAGACCTTTCTATGTGCAACAGAGGAAGACTCTTCTTGGTTGCTGGCGACCAAATCAGAAATTTCAAGATAGCCATAGTTCCTACAAACTGAAACATGATCACAAAAGCAGACAATATGCCAGAGAAAACGGTGTAGTTGAAGTTGCAACTCTTACTTAGTCCTGAGTGAGGAACCCTCAATGGTGCCCTCCTAGATGATCTTTTTGAGGTCCCTTCCAATCCCTAATGATTCAATGATTTGTGTTACTTGTGCCTCAGTCACCCAGCCATCCAGATCTGTCAAATATCTTTATTTTTTTTGCTTTTAATCATCAGGAAATTATCGGTCTTGTGCAGCTTAGAGCTATACAATGCTCACACAACCAGTAATAAAGGCAGAAGCAAATGTCTGAGAAGTGAGATGTCAGTACTGACAATGTCTTTGGTAGGTATTATGGGGCAAATACACTCCTTGCTAGCTTTAGTGTAGTAAGTTGTGGCAGGGTTTTACTCTGATACAAGTAAAATGCCTATACAAAACAGTAGCTATAGAATGGTGCGTAGTGAATCCTATAAGGGTTAGGGTTACTAGTGTACATGTGTACCCCCAAACCAAGAACTGTAAAACTGATCAGTTGAAGGTGAACTGCAAGTAGAAGTGTTACATTGAACAGTGTTTTAATAGGATAAGAAATTGCAGTCTCATTTTACTTCTGTACACTTAATCATCATTCTTTTGTTGTGTGTTTAATTAGCCAGCATAGCTGAGGAGGCTGAGCGACGCAGTTGTAAGGAGGGCAAAGATGATGTGGAGACACACACCTGCAAGTTGAGAAGTGTGTGATCTACATTGTAAATATAGGGTACGTGTAGCTGTAAGTTACTGATGTGAGAACTGCAAATGCCTTTTTATTTCTTTGGGCTGTGGAATTTGTGTTTTAAACTTTAATTCATTGCAAGAGAAAGTTCTCAGTAGTTCTACCTCAGTTTCTGAAAATGAAATAATTACACTGAAGCCAGGTTTTTAGGATCTCATGTGGGCATGGAATTCTTGCTGTTTTTCCTAAATTTCAATGTCTATCATCATTGCTGGCAGCAGTCTCCTGGCTGGGCACAGCAATTTCCTTGTTTTTTGAGGAACTTCTTTTCACTGGAAACTCCTGGAATACCCTTCTTGTTGAATCACTTCTTCCTTCAAGAGAAAACGCTAATTTGTTGCACCCAGACAGTCAGACTGATGAGAAGGATAGTGGAGGGCATGCACAACAGCACAGCAGGAGGCCATGGCATCAGTTCGTCCATGGTTGGCTCACTGAAAGCGGTGCCTTTAGAGGTTCTGCTGGAGTTAGCGCAGCTGGGAACACCTGGATCATCCATCATGCACACTGAGACATCACTGCTGGGGAAGCCTTTTGCAGTTGGGGATAAGAAAGTGAATTCCTGCTCAGCCTAACAGATAGACAAAGGATTGGATAAATGTGTTTATTGTCTGAGTGTTCTCCTATACAGAAAACACACCCCAGGACACAGAGCTATTGTCTTTCAGTTGCCCACACTATATAATTAACCCAGTAGAGCAACTCTACAGAGCAGCTGTGCTCTTATGGGTAGTTATTATATTTTAATCAGAGCATATTATATTGAACATATGAAGAATTACAATTGCTGTAATTGCATTTTTCCTAGAGTGTTTCATTTGATATCAAATGATAGGTCTAGCCAAAATGGAATGGAATTTCCTTTCACCTAGGTACTAATTAGCAAATATAGGACTCACAGACATGCTTTATTGTTATTAATATTATGAAGGGGGGAGGTTTTTTGCAGAAGCAAGGTGATAGGTTCTCAATAATGGTAAATGTGAATCATACTTCCATTAGAGATACTCGAAGTGCCAAAGTACCACCTGGATCTCGCTGTGCTACAGCTTTATTTTTCACATTTAGTACAACTTACACAATTATTAACCTGTGAAGAGATAGATCTAAAAAGGCAAACAGAGCGTGCTGTTTCTTTTGCTTTATCTGAAATCAGTTTCACGTTATCAAGGTGCTCTTAAAACCTTTCTCTAGAACTTGAAATGTAGGAAGCACAGAGGACAAACATCTAGGAAAGGCTCTTTCCTTGTTTGAGCGTTTAGTATCACTGTAAAAAAACTAAAGACTGAAGTTTAATAAGAGAATGTAAGAAACCACCAACCTTCTCTATATTCTGAGAGAAAATGCTTTTACTGGTGACAATATGAATGTGAGAAGGAACTTCTTTATGGTGAGGGTGACAGAGCACTGGAAGGGGCTGCCCAGAGGGGTTGTGGAGTCTCCTGCTCTGGAGGTGTTTAAAACCTGCCTGGATATGTTCCTGTGCAGCTTGGTCTGGGTGATCCTGCTGTGGCAGGGGGACTGCCTAGATCTTTTGAGGTCCCTTCCAATATCTGACACTCTGATTCTGTGGCCATTAGAGAAGTTTAAAGCACTTCTTTTCCTGTTAAAGGAATTGTGCTAGCACAGCAAGCTGTATGATGTTTCTTCCAGAGCAAAGCCCAAAATGTAGTAACATTACAAACTTGGTCACTTTTTGATTGTGTGATAATTAGTTGGGATTTAGTGAACTGCACTGAAATAAAATTATCACAGAACATTAGGGATTGGAAGGGACCTCAAAATCATCCCGTCCAGTCCCTCTGCCACAGCAGCATCACCAAACTCAAAAGTATTTTCAAAGCTACCCAGTGATCTGTAGTGCTGTGGATCACTGTACCATGTTGCATGGATTATTATGCTTCAAGCCAATTTCTCCACCTGCTTTTGTATTTACAACACATTGTAAGAGTCTTTCATAGCCCACCACTTAGTAGGATCAGAAAAAAGCCCTTTTGTTAACAGACCTGTGAGTTACAGCCTTATACCTGTGCGTTGAAAGACAGATGTTTTGAAGCCCATGAACAAATAGCAGGGTTTGCCTGTCTTTCTCTTGGGCATTTGCTTCATATCCTGGTAACAGGTTAAGTCACGACTCTACAGTTGCAAACAACCTTTTAAAACACAGTCAACAAAGACGCCAACCCGTTTTGTTTGTTCTGTGTACACTGGGATTGAAGACCGTTCCTCATCCCAGTGCTCCCAGGGTTTGCCCCCTGTGTGACAAGAGTTTGCAGTGGTTCAGCTCATTTGCAAACTTACAGGCTTTTTGCTCTCAAGGCTCGGTCAACAATGGTTACAGCTGACATCTGGGACCTCTTTACTACCACTGTGAGAATGGATGTGATGCTCTTAAGTGGGCACGCAGTGACAAAGACGGCCTCTTGGGAAGCCAATGCCATAAATACTGAACTGGGCAAAAAAAAGTGTAATTGTACTTAAATACACTTGTATAAATCATACTGGAAGGGGCTTGGTGAAGTACAGTGCACTTGATGTATTTTATTGGTTTAATATGTTTTTAATAGTACATCTTAACCATTTTTCTTATTCACAGATATTATTAGGCAACTACAATTAATAATTTAAAGGGGCCTATTCTGGCTTGTAGAGCATTTATATGGCTCTCCAGATGATAATGTGAGTTTAAAGCATGCTGTATGTTCTGATATATGGTTAATAACATGAATCTTATGTCACTTTCTGTGGGATTTTTAGGCAGGATGTTTTCACTTAGCTTTATAGTTGTGCTGTGTGTGGTTTGGGGTTTAAAATACTCTTTTGTCAGGCAAACTGTGGTCTCAAGAGGCTTAGATACACAAAGTTTGTTTCTCTGAAATTTTCCAGTATTGCTACCTCTGTTTCTGTTCCCAATACTAGCTGGGATCTCAATAGTATCTTAGAATCCTCATGGCTGGGAAGGACCTCCAGCATCACCAAGTCCAGCCCTCAGCCCAACAACTCCCTAACCCCTACACCATGGCCCCAAGTGATCCAGCTACTCAGTTTTTAAAGATCTCCAGGGATGGGGTCTCCACCACCTCCCTGGGCAGCCTATTCCAGTGCCCAGCCACTCTCTCAGGAAAGAACTTCTTCTGAAGTTCCAATCTAAACCTTCCCTGACACAACTTGAGGCCATTTCCCCTCATCCTATCATTAGTAATTTGGGAGAAGAGACCAGCACCAGCCTCACTACAACTTCCTTTGAGTTAGTTGTAAGGAGCAATAAGGTCTCCCCTCAGACTCTTTTCTCTAGACTAAACATCTCCAGTTCCTGCAGCTGAGGAAGGGAAGGGGCCTGTTTTCCAGCCCTCTTCCCAGCCTCATTGTCCATCTCTGGTCCCACTGCAGCACATCAATATCCCTCTTATACTGTGGCACCCAAAACAATACCCAATACTCAAGGTGCAGTCTCATGAGTGCAGAGTACAGGGGCACTTTCACCTCCCTATTCCTCCAGACACTGCTGACCAGCCTTTGTAGCCGACTGCCCTGGCTTCCAGAAGCTGCAGACACATGACTGCACACCATCCTAATGCATCTCCTTAGTGGCACTGAAAGGAATGAGCATTTTATCTATCCCGCCTTTAGGAGCTCTGCTTGAGTTTGGACTCCAGTTCATAAACCAAGTAGCTCAAAAAGGTTGCATTTATGTTGAATAAAAGCAGATTGCTTGGTTATGAGCCATTTGTGCAGCTGTAGTCTGGTTACAGGAAGCCCAGGTAACTCCTCCTAGTTAAGCATGTGGTGTTGCTCAGCTTTGTGACAGTGAGGGAAGTTGGGCTCTTGTTCTTGTTCTAAGGTCAAATGACAGAAGCAGCACTTCTGGCCAATCTTCAGGTATAAAGTAGCCCCAGATGTCAGATTTCATATGGCTCAGAGGTAAGTCCGATTCTTTGGTCCTTTTTTCTCCTCTTGGCAGCATCTCACTGGTAGGGCTCCAAGAGTGTACTTCAGGTCAGGCAACCAGAATCATAGAATCATTAGGGATTGGAAGGGACCTCAAAAGATCATCTAGTCCAATTCCCCCAAGAGAGAAACACATCACAGGATACTACTTGTATTTCTTCTGCCTGGTAGAGGTGTACATGGTAAGGAGTAGTAGCCACTACTACTCCCAGATTGTAAATGCTGGGAGACAAAGAAAATACATCCAGGCTTGAAACTTGTAAGTGAAGTCAATATTAGTGACAGAATAGTCATTCTGAACACATGAGCAGCTTCCTCTTTCTGTGAATTCACAGGTTTCAGGAAGGAATACCCCATAACCCCCCACCTCCCAAGGAACAGGGTGACTTAATTGTTTTTGCAGATGACAGTTTTACTTGGCTGTGAACATGAGGCTGTAAATTTGCTGCATAACTTGCAGCATCTCTGCAAGATATAGCTGTTTATTACTAAATAATAAATAAAAAAATAGCTGTTTATTACTAATTGTGTGGAGGAAAATGGAATGCTCTTATAAGCACTCAGAGAAGAGATTGATGAAAAAAGAAACTGTTCCAACAGCATCTTTTCGTTCTCTCTTCTCCTTCCAGCTCCCTTCAAATATAGGTCCACTGATACCAGTGGGCTTACAATGGTTGTAGTTGGCCATTTAAGATGGCTAAACAGCATGTAGAATCCATGAACTCTCAATTTAATCTATAGGCTAGATACTTGTACTCATACGTGCTGGTGCTACTCAGAGAGCAAGTTAATGTGACTGCACTGAATTGAACTGCATGAGTAAGGCAGAATATCTATAAATGTAGATGCAGAACTAGAGATACAAATTTAGATGTAGACATACACAGATATAAATGTAGTTCTGCATGCAGATGTAGATGCAGTTATAGATAGATTAGATATTATTTTATCTCCCTATTTATATCTATCTATAATTACCCTTAGTAGTTTGGAGTTTCCAGCATTTGCAGTGTACAAGACTAAATGTTTCAGGAAGTGGCACCTTTTATTTGGTGTCTAAATGCCATCTTTGCGACTCTTGTAGTACTGACAGTGTTTATCCATTGCACTGGGTGTTTTCAGAGTCACAGCTCTGTTGTCAGGTGAATTCATTGTATGTGGCGCGTTGCACGCGTAGCTATTCTCAGTAGTCCTAATGTATGCCAAAGCTAAACATAGTATGTAAATCCGTCCTGTGAAGTCTGTTTTCCCCTTGGTACATACAAATAGCTGCTAACAATTGCACGAGTTAAACCTTATTTCTTGTTAACTGAAAAATAAATAGTTCAGTGACAAGTAAGTCTTGGTTTGTGAGAAAGCAGCTTTGCATGGGAATGAGCAAAGTAGTTCAATTAATAATTAAAAAAAAAGTCTTAATTGATGTTACACTTTAATTTTCCGATGATACTTTTCCCTACAGCACAGCTCATGTACATAGAAATAGAATCTGTTAAATATATTCTGGATACTATTATCAGTATAGATTCTGTAAGTATGTTCTTGGTACCATTACCAGCTGAAAAAATTAATGATGCTATCTATGGAAAATATGAGGGAGCAAGGCCAGTCTTAGTCTTGCAAATATGGATTTATTTTGGCCATAAGGACAAATATTGTCTTCCCAGTATTTCCAACAGTAATGCGAACTGTTTAAACCATGAACATGCAGAGGTGTCCTGAAGTGGGTACTGTAGCTTCTTAACAGTGTCCTGTACATTGGCTAAATACCAATTTAAGGAAGAGGACAAGGAGAGAAGATGGCTGTTGGGGGTATCAGTGATGGTTTTCTAGCACTATGTACATCGAGCTTTACTCAGACTTTGCGTTGATACTCTTTTATCGCAGAACATTAGGAGTTGGAAGGGACCTTGAAAGATCATCTGGTCCAATCCCCATCACCAGAGCAGGATCACCTAGATCAAGTTGTACAGGAACATGTACAGGTGGGTTTTAAACATCTCCAGAGAAGGAGACTCCACAACCCACCTGGGCAGCCCCTTCCAGGGCTCTGTCACCCTCACTGGAAAGGTCTTTCTCATATTTGTGTGGAACCTCTTATGCTCCAGCTGATACCCATTGCCAATTGTCCTCTCATTAGATGCCAGCGAGCAGAGCCTGGCTCCATCCTCCTGACACCCACCCTTTCAGTATTTATAAACATTAATGAGGTCACCCTCAGTCTCCTTGTTTCCAAGCTCAAGAGACCCAGGTCCCTCAGCCTTTATTCTTAAGGGAGATGTTATCACCACATTAGTGGTGACTTGTAGGTGCCTGTTAAGGTGTGAGTGGCATGAGCTGACTGGTTACTCACCTACTTGTAGATACATTGCTTAGTAACTCAACATTTTCTACACCTCAGAAAAGCCATTGTTAGTAACTTCTGTTGGTTAGGCTTAGGCCTTCCAGAGTGAGGCTTTCTGAATGTGTGTGCACGTAACTCAGGTTACATCTGACTTTCTTTGCAAAAACCAAACCTTTTTTTCACAGAATTGTAGAAACCAGCAAACAGTGACTGATTCTGAACATTTTTCTTTGGCTTCTCAAAGAATGTCACAGCATGATTTGAAAGCCTCTTTATAGAGGGATGCACCCTGATATTTTAATTATCCTTTCTGGTAATGTAATCACAAGCTAATTATGAATCATAATTATTTGCAATGATATGCCATGGAAAAGAATTGGGGGGGGGGGGAAATGAGGACAAAAAATCAGCCTCATCTGCTCAATCTCTGATTGAGCTGTCCTTTTCATCAATGCAGAGTAGTGAATGACAGGCTTTCTTTTCAGTGATGTCATTTTTCACCTGTCATTCTTGTTCATCTAAAGTCTTCTTCCTAACTTTAGGAGAAAGCATGGAAAACTTGGGCTGAATCATTTGAAATGGCTGCTTGTACAGCCTATAGTGTGTCACAAACTTGTCCCAGCTATCTTCAGCCTCTTTTCCCCAGGAACTAGCTGCAGTGTCACAGCAGAACCTGCACCCTGTATTTCATGGCCTCTTTTCTGTAGACCCTCTCAGCACTGAGATCTTTAGCCAGCGGGCACCAAGCTTAGAGTGTGACATCTACAAGGATGTGCATGTGGACACTTTGATCATTGGTGTTTGCATCCCTATTGGTGAGCAAGTTTTGATGCAGATTTAGAACTCGGTGGCTAAAGTATTCCTGGCTGTTAGTGAGGGTTACTGTCCTCATGAATTTTACTTGCATCAGTCTCAGATAGCAAAGCGCCTGCCCGTAATGGATGTGCCTAGATACAGTCAAAGTTTTTCAATGAAGCCTCTGTGTTTTCACCTATTTTAGAAACAGCAAGTGATGTTTTTGTTTTTCTAGTATTTCTGTGAACAAGTATCTGGAGTTTGCTTTCAAACTTTATTTTTGTCCCTTCTTAAAAAGCAGACACAAGAGCTTTGTTCAAAAGATGTGTGTTAGACACAAGAGTTAAACAGATGATCATAAAACACACCTGAGAGACATAAAGACTAGTGCAGAACACGCCTCTTTGATAAGATGGAAAGGAGCTAAGGTAGAAGAATTTTCAAAAGTTAGTTAAATACTGTTCCATAATGAAGTTTGGCCACCTAATTATTTATTAGTCCATCTGTGCACTCCAGGAGAGGAATAAAATTCACTCTGGTTAATGCACACAACTGGAAATGTAGGAACAGTTCTTTCCTAGGCTTCACTTTACCTCTATGATAGAATTGTGGTCAGAACTTGCAAAGTCCAGATGGATTCTAGCTTCCACCATGAACCCCTTTTTATTCTTTACAGAACTACAAGTACTGTCTGTTATGATTCAAATCTTGCAATGCATTTCCCATCTTCTGCAGCACTGAGGATGTTCTGGTTTCTATTGAAACATTAAAGGAGTCACTTTTTTCCAAGGAGCTTGAAATATTTTTTTCTGAAATAATCATCCTTTGGGTTCAGATATCAAACAATCAAGACACTAACAATAATCAGTCTACGGCAATGAGATGCCGTAGCTTGCCTCAAAGCACAGAACGAATCCTTTAATGAAAACAGGGAGAACTCAACTCAGCTCTCTGGTGGCTGAGAGATGGTGGCATGGAGATGGTGACCTATTCCATGTTCAAGATCCTAAAAGCAATAGATGGAAATATGTATTTTGGTGTTTCTGTTACATTTCAATTTACTTGTTCTGAGTCTTTGTTACTAGAACTCAGATTGAATTTGTGGACCATTCACAGACAAACTCATGTCTAGAGATTCAAAGGGTGTGTTGATGATTCTCAGTCAACAGTCCTTCCCAGATATATGGATCCTCTTTTCATACACTGGAAAAAATCAGCAATCATAACAGAGGATGGTGTATTTTAGGTAGCATTGGTTAAGACTTCCCAGCTCCAATCTGAGTAAGCCAAAACCCTTAAGTATGTTCTCTATTTAGCTATTAAAAGCTTACAGTATGTTGTCTTACAGAGAGAGAAACCCCTTTTGGGAATGTATGAAGTCTATGCTATTCAGAGATAATCTCCTTTACATTGCACAGCTTTTGAGTATTTTACCCTCTGCTGTGTTTTTAACTCACTCATTGTGGTACAAAACATTTGCATCATCTTAGTGACTTCTTTTGATAGAGAATTTGGACTTTTCTTGCAGAGCTAGGAGAGAAAAGCAATCACTGGAATTAGTGACACTTACCAATAGTGGTGCATTACGCCCTTCCTTCTGCATTATAGAAATAGAAAGCTCATGATGGATGAGGTGTCGAAGGACATGGTTTATTTGTTGAGTGATCTGGTTTAGGGGTGAACTTGTAAGGTTGGATGGTTGGACTCAATGATCCCAGGGGTCTTTTCCAACCTGAATGGTTGTAGGTTTCTGTGACAGAACACCCTTATAGAAAACCCACGGAAGCAGCTGGGTGCCTGGTACCTGCAGACATTTCCACAAATGTTTTGGTCCACACTTTGCCATTCTGTCACTAGATGACACAAACATTGAAATCCTGGCACTTAGTTTGTAAAGTTGATTTTTTTTACAAGGCAGACATCAAGATTGTGGTACTACATACGTTTTTGGACACTTCTTCAGACAAGTATGGATTTTGTACTTCAGTCATTATTGACTTCCTTTCTGACTGACAGCTGTTATTTCTCTACTTCTTTCAACATTAAAGAAACATAGGCATCCTTCCTTGCCCTGGGGGTAGACATATATATAAGCACAACTTTGTCACTACCAGCTTATATAAAACAGTAAGAAAATGATTAGAAGTATCTCAGAACATTAGGGATTGGAAGGGACCTTCAAAGATCATCCAGTCCACTCCCCCTGCCACAGCAGGATCAGCTAGACCAAGTTGCACAGGAACATGTCCAGGCAGGTTTTACATGTCTCCAGAGAAGGAGACTCCACAACCCCCCTGGGCAGCCCCTTCCAGTGCTCTGTCACCCTCACTGCGAAGAAATTCTTTCTGATATTTTTATTGAACCTCCTATGTTCCAGCTCACACCCATTGCCTCTTTTCCTATCATTGGATGCCACTGAGCAGAGCCTGGCTCCATCCTCCTGACACCCACCCTTCACATATTTATACATGTTAATGGGATCACATCTGAGTCTCCTCCAAACTAAAGAGACCCAGCTCCCTCAGCCTTTCCTCATAAGGGATTGCTTCATCCAGTCCACACTGCCTTAATTTGGCTGTGGGCATGCTGTGGGAGACTGTGTCAAATGCTTTACTGAAGTCAAGACAGACCACATCCACTGCCCTGCCATCATCTTTCCACCTGGTTATGCCCTTATAAAAGGCTATCAGGTTGGTCAAGCTGACTGTCCCTAATGACTCTCCTATCCTTGATGTGCCTGGAGACAGCACACCATACTACAAGTCACAATAAGCTCTTTGAGAATTTCTTAGCATACCATGGGATGTTTCCTTGCTTTAGGGTAAAATCTATTTCTAAATAACAGAAGAAACCCATCTTCCCCTATAAGGATCTGTGCATGCATGTCTAGCATGTGGCTATTAAATGTACAAATGAACAGTTCATGTGCACGTGACTCCTTAGCTTGTGGGTGCAAGTTAAAGGAGTTTGTTTTTGATTTCTAAGTAAGCTTTTCAGTTTCTTGATCAAACTCAAGCAAGTTTGTCTTTTATCAGTCAGTCCATGACTACTGCAGTAAAGCAATTTGGCCCTGCAGCCAGGCAAGAGAAAACAGCTGCCTTTTGTTTACATGACCAATGATGTTCACAGACTCACAGGATGAATTGGGTTGGAAGAGACTTTGAAGGTCATCTAGTTCCAAACCCCTCAGCCATGGGCAGGTGGAATGATCACCAGAGGTGGCTTGAAAATTGGACATATTAAAGAGAAGGCGTTGTTTGCACATTAAGGAAGGGTATAGGGATGAAGAGGCATCCAGGGACACAGGAATCTGCTCTATGGAGAGCAACAAGACCTGCAACTGTAGTGACTAAACAAAAGATGGAGTGGCATAAAGACACTGTGGCCAGGTTGTGTGGGATGTTACTGCATTATATGTGAACCTGATGGCACTTTGGACTGCTTTGGAGCCGAAAAGGTGTGTACTTCTAATCCTGGGCCGACACTTTGTCATCTTTTGACAAAACGTTGTGCTTTGTTTGAACTTTGCTCATTGCAACACACCTCCATCCCAAGTTACCTGCTCCTGAGGTTCTACCTCTCCTCCTTGAGTTTGCAGTCTGAAGTTTTCATAATTTACACCTTTAAAAGCCAAGAATCTTACATGAATCATAATAAATACAAGACTAGAGTCAGTCAAGCTCCACCTGAAAGGTAAAAAGTTATAAATATGGCTGAACAAAGAGGAGGAAGTTATGGAGGATACTGTAGGGAAGACAGGGTAGGTACTTCAGTCAAGTGAAACCCCCAGTTATCTCAGTTAACAGAACCTTTAGCATCCAGTGTGGAGACAAAGAGTTTGAGTATTTTATCTCTGTTTCTGGAGTATGGAAAAACATGGATGGTGCCATTTTTTTTAGCACATGTTGATTCATACAGGACCACATGTGCAACAGCTTCGCTGTTATGTAATGGTCTGCCCACACCATAACACGTACCTTCCCATCTTGCCTGCCTTTCTTATCAGCCTTGCAATTAAATTCTGGGCTCATCCTTTCTGGCAGCTCACCATCTGCAAAACAGGAAGCACTGGCTTTGCTGAGATTTCACACTTCTCTTGATTAAGCTCACTTAATGCCTGAGAGCCTTTAGGAGAGCCACGTAACATGCGGTGGCTGCTGCCACGCTTTCTGTAGGGACAAACAGGCAGAAGGGCAACGGTGGCGGACTGCAATCTGGAGTCCTCAACGTGCTGTCCAAGTCTATTAGTGTTCCTTGTACTTCAAAAGCTGCTTGCTCTGAAATCAGCGGTCTGAGTTCAATGTGGGCAGCTCTACCTTCCTAGAGAGAGCCACACGTGTTGTTTTATGACCTTGCATCCTACTTCTCTGTAAAACCAGAAAGGACGGCAGCTCTGTGAGCAAGAGCATCCTTTATAAATGCTAATGGGTGAAACACATGATTCCCCCTTATCGTCAGAGTTTCTTTATGTCACTCTGCTTCTCAGGCTGCAAGTTCACAACGAGGAGTAAATTAAGTATTACTGTCAGCTGTCTGTCACAGTGGCTTTTTACAGCTGAGAATAAGCCACTAGTAAATGTTTTGTCAGATGCTTTCACAGTCGAATCTCACTTTTTCATAGGATGGTAAGGAATTCTTAGGGCCATTCAGCTTGCCCTGTTCCTTAGTAAGAACCTCAGTGGTAACTGGCAACCTCCTTTTCTATCTCATAAGAGCTCTAAGTCAAAGCTCTGCCTGTAGAGAGCTGTTGTTCTTTCACTTAAAGACACTGAACTGAAATAAATACTGTCTTGTTGCAGGAATTGTTCTGGTTGTTCCCAATATAAAAAAATCCCACTTTATTTCTTGTTTAATCTTTGTGTGTCTTTCCAATACATATGGAGTCCTATGTATGTAGACTGACAAACTTCTGACCCACTCTGGTCCTCTAATGGTCAACTTTCCTTAGCTGCATGTGGTTGTGACAACTGCTTCTCTTCTGAGATGGTTTTCATTTTTTTAATTCCTCTATTGTGAGTCTTCTTGGCTCACTTGTTCTTGCTGGTCATCGAGACCTCTTCTAAGGGATCAGGAGGGTTTCTTCTTAACATCACAGCTTCTATATCTGGGCCCCTCAGTTAAAGAGGGACATAGAGTTGCTGGAGGGACTCCAGCGTAGAGGTTGATGAAGGAAGCACCTCCCTTATGAGGAAAGGCTGAGGGAGCTTGGGTCTCTTGAGCTTGGAGAAGAGGAGACTGAGGGGTGACCTCATGAATGTCTATAAATATGTGAAAGGTGGGTGTCAGGAGGATGGAGCCAGGCTCTTCTCAATGTCGTCTAGTGATAGGGTGAGGGACAAGGGGTGTGAGCTGGAACATAGGAGGTTCCATATAAATATCAGAAGGGCTTCTTCCCAGTGAGGGTGACAGAGCACTGGAAGGGGCTGCTCAGGGGAGTTGTGGAGTCTCCTTCTCTGGAGACATTTAAAACCCGCCTGGACATGTTCCTGTGCAACTGGATTTAGGTGATCCTGCTGTGGCAGGGGGCTTGGACTGGATGATCTTTCGAGGTCCCTTCCAATCCCTAATGTTCTGTGATTCTGACAAACCAAAGTTGCCTTCCTACTACGCAGTGGACGGCTGGAGAGACCTGCTCTACCATACAAATTGCATGGCTTCTCCCATCCTTCAGGACAAATATCCAGGTTAAGTTACATTCATTTCCCATTTTTTAAAACATTTTCAAGAAAATAATTGGCTTTGAGTTCAACTACTGCGTCTTATGCCACTGGGTGCTCAAATAATCTCATTTTACTCCAAATTGCCTATGCGTTAGAATTGATCTAGCAGTTGCAGGATTGTCTTGACGCTGAGTTTCCGAAGCGCTTCAGAGCAGTCAGGAAAAGACATAGATGCTCTGGAAATCTTTAACAAGTAAATCCAGCATGCGAGGGAGTTCAGTTCTGCGACATACCTTTTACTTCCACTGCCAGTTTCCTATAATCTGCAGTTTGAAAATTTTCCCAATTATTCAAAGAGAACATTGATTTACAGCATCTGTAAAAGCAACCCTACCACAGCTGGTCTGGATGGGTGCCCTCTTCATAAGCAAATGGCTCTTTTCCTGCATGTTCCATTGGAAGCAGGTGGCAGCAGACTTCAAACAAATCCACATTCATGCTTGTGTTGCTTCTGGAGTATGTGTTTCACTCACAGAAATATGTCTAACCCCTTCGTTTATTTTTCAAAACTTTATAAGCTTCCTATCCACTGGGTTGCCTGCAAAGTGACTCAGCAACGCAAGCAGAGGGATCAAAGAACAGATACAGGGCTTTTAAAGGACTGGAAAAGTTTAGTGGTTCTGAAAGTATTTTCCTCCAACACGTATTTCAAAAACTTTCATAAAAAAATTACAGCTGAGTGTATTAACAGACAAAATGCAGGGCTAGTTATAAATCTCAGAGAACAGGGAAGAACACTCTGAAAACAAATGTATTCTCACCTTCCAAACCTCCCAAAGCTTCTCTTGTTCTACAACAGAAAAAAATAAACCTGCTCCTGTGTGCTTGCTATAATTAAAACAACTCTTGATATTTTATTTCCATGGTGGTGTGCATATTTATAAAGAGGGGAGGAGAATATTTACACACAGCACTGAACACTGAGTAACTGTTACTGTTGTCTATGAACCACCTTGGATGCAACCCAAACTTAACTCTGTAGTTTGCTGTCTGCTAGATATTCTGTGGGCAATAAAGGCCTGGGATCCTGACTATGCTTCAGGGACTCATGTATTGGAGGTCAAAGGTAAGGTTCCTACGTAACAACTGGAGAAAGATCTGGATCTTTGAATCCTCAGGAGAACCTTGCTTATTCCATCTCATGTCTCTCACATTTTGCATTGATTTATGCATAAATGCTAAATTAAAGAGAAAAAGAACAGTGCTGTCCCATCTCATACCATACAACAGCCAAGGCTTTTAGTGCTCTCCAGGGTGGGGGGAGATGTTTTGTAGAACCTGGCTTTCATACTTTCCACTCAAGTGCTCTTTGCATCAGACAACAATGGGAGAAGAGGTCTTTCACGCATCTGTTCTCAGAACTGGGTTGCCAGAGTGTCAAATTATGAGAGCACTGCCTACTACATGCACTGTTCAAACTCCTCGTTGCCCAGGTCTCCAAAGCACACTGCTGCCCAGCACAGCATAACAGAATCACCCTCTGTATGAAGGGTTTAAGGACCAACAGCAGATGTACTGACCAACTCAGACCAGCCAGGTAAGCATACCTTAATGCACTGTGATGCTCAATTCAGAGCCACAGTAACTGCTCTGAATACGGATGATTCCATCTGCTCCAACACTTACGAATCTTTCGTGTAACTGAGCAATTAGAGGACTGCAGCTTTGAAGTTCCTGGTATGGAAATCCCGGGAATTTGTAAAATAAAAAGGTCAGAAATGCCAAGCTAGAAAAGGCAGGTCAAGATCTAATCATTCTCTCCTTCGTCCCCATAGAAAGGAAAGCAAAAGGAAGTAACAACACAGAAAGCAGAGAAGTCAGTAAATGTAGTATTTTTATTGAGCTCCTTCTCATTTCTGACTGTTTTTCATTTACTTAAATAATCTAATTAATTGCACAGACCAAAATCAATTATTTGCTTTAATTTTTATAAGTGGCAACTTTTATAGCTTTTGCATTTTTGTTAAGAGAAGAAAAAAATTATTGCTAAGTCTCTACACAGACTCAAAGATAGGAAGCAACTTCTTACTAATCTCCATGCAAACTACTGATTGATTATTGGAGACCAAGGTCGAGTGTAATTTCAGGGAAGAGTTCACTCTTAGGAGTATGTTAATCTAATAACAAGCTAATTTGTAACTCTTTCACAGCTGATGTAATTTTCACATATTAGATAATAACTACAGGCATATTAAGCAATATTAACATTATTAAACAGCAATGAACAGCCTTCTGAATATATACTAGGTAATGCAAAATCTGAGTCATTTAAAGTGCCTTAGTGAACAAGCAAAACAGTAACATAGAGCTTTTCTAAGCTTCTAGAATTTTTGTCTTACAGGTCTGGAGTTCTTAAACAGAATAAAACCAACATTCATATTTATATAAGAATTTACGCCTGATCCAAGAACTCCAGCGACACTTACCCTTTCAAAAATGTATCTCTTTTCATCAACAAATTATGTCTATTTGGAAAAGGGGTTGTTGCTTTTTTGTGGTATTACCACAGGTGCACTGGTTATGCCTGGTTGAATGAGTTTTTCTGAGAGACTAAAATGTATTGCTTCTGCTCTTTTCTACTCCTTGCTTTTTTGCACGTACACAGTAAACTGCGGACTTGGCTGCCACTAAGAATGTATTTTATATGGGAAATATTATTACTGATAAAAATAAAATATGTAACTTATTCAATATGAATGACTGCTCATCTCCCTCTTTATGTTTATAAATAAGCCACATCTAATGTGAGCGTAAACTCAGGCAACTGTAACAAGTCTGTGGCATCCATTCAAGAGCAAAAAGGGAAAAAAAAAAGCTAAATGCTTCCAATGAAGCAATTAGCTTAAATAATCCTTTAAGAAAACCTAACCCCAAAACACTGCACATTCTTTTAACTATTCGTATTCTAAAGGTTTCTCTAGAACAAGGCTTTCCTAGAAGAAGAATATGCTTAAGGAATTTGCAGAAAATTCTTGTAAGGCCCAACAAAGATCAAGTGCCCTACTTACCTATTTTCTGCTTGAAGGTCCCCTTAATCATAACTGTCAATATAACTAGGGTTTCTATACAAAGCAGGTTCAGCTTTGGACTGAAGGAGGAAAGGAATTAAACCCTGACTCAGGGTTTTCACAGAATCATTTAGGTTGGAAAAGACCATACAGATCATTCAAATCCAACCACTAAATGCATCAGTCTAGAACCCCACACCCTGGCTCTCCAACATAATTCCCAGAAGAACCTGTGGCTGCCCCAGGTGAACTTAACTACAATTTTTAGGAGCTCCACTGCAGACATACAAACCACAAAAATCCCTTGGTGGAGCACAATCTGAATAAATGCTTGTACTAGAGCAGACGGACTTTTCCTGTACTTTAGAAGAAAGCAAAACAAAACCCATGTGGATGTGCATGAGGAGCAGCCACTTGCTGTGCAAACCATTTTCCTAACCTGCACTGGTATCGATCCCAGTCTTAAGGGATCTGCGAGTTTCAACTGATATAAGAATTCCTACAGAAAGACTGCACTAAAAGAAAAGCTTTCCAAACTATACAAATAACATAAAGCATTATGTTCCAGGTTATGTACATCTGTGCAGTTTAAGTACTTCTTTTTCTTACAGAGAACACCACAACTAGCAATGATGATAGTGGACTCCACAAAAATGCACATACATTTTGATTTAATCAACAGGATTTGAAAAACAGCATCAAATACTCTGAAATTATTTATGAACTGCAAAAGTGAGGGACATGAGGCATTCAAAGTATATAAGCTGTATTAAAATTATCAGCATTTACTGATGACAGGCTGAGAAAAAAAAGAGCGAAAGAACAAGGAAAAGAGCAAATAAAAACATTGGTGAGATTGACAGAGACACTGGTTTAATCTGTAGATGAAAGGATTATGTACAGCAAGGAAAAAGCTTCTTTCTCCTTCACTCCCTTTTTCAAAGAGATTGAGTATTGCAGAGGTCCATTTCCATTTGAGAAATACATTAAAATAATTTTTAATCTATATTCTATTTTCCAGCCTATAGAAGTTATTCAAAGACACAGGAAAGACTAGATTGCTGCCAAGCAGATTAAACAAAACTGCATTCCTACATATTTTAACCATACAGTTACACATCAGAATTCAAAACAGAAAAATAACATGATGCAAATAACAAATACAGAATTACAGACTGACATATTTGGGGAAAACAAGACTATGAAAGGAGTGCCTGGACTTGATGAGGAGATCTGTGTAGTATTGTTTCTGGATCCTTATATTCATTTGAAGGATCCATCACAGCTGTATACAACTCACTGTAAGCTCTGCAGACCAGTTCTGTTGACTGTTTTATTATCTGCTCTCTAAAAAATAAAAACATAATTTGAAAATCATAGACAATGTAACTGCATCACATTCAAGGAATTAAAGACAGATGCTAAAAATATATATAAAAATTAGTGTCAGACACACTGCAAATCCAACTGTGAAAGCAGCCTAACTCCTTTAAAACAAAAGAAGGCTTCTTCATCTCTCTGTATCATGCTCAGATAAACTCACAAATCTGATCCTGATAACCAAGAAATCAGCTGCTTTACTTTTGGAATCACAGAAAAAAAATGTAGGAGGATTTAATTTGCACACATCAGTTTTTCACCTGTATTCCCCTGCATCTTTAAAAGATTCATAAACTTAAGTGATTTAACTTCTACCTCCTGTAGCTTCTTGTTGTCCTTAAAAAAATAAAAATAAATAATAAAAAGCATGTATTTGTATCTACTAGCAAGCACATTCTATTTGCTTTATCTTAGAATCATAGACTGCATTGGGGTGAAAGGTATCTCGGAAGGTCATCCAGTCTACCCCTTGACCTTGATTTCATAATCAGTCAGAAAGGAAGAGCTGAAAGTGATAGTGGTCAGATATTTAAAACTTAGTACAGCCTTTTACCAACAATACACTGAAGTCTGCATCCTGTTATTTGTCTTTATCTAAATGAGTAGCAATGTGCAGAGACTGGATGCTAAATTTAACTGAAAATTAAATTTTTTTTTTTAGACAAACTAATATTTTTATCTTACATAGCCCAGTGAACCAGTCTAATCACCACGGTGATGTGTTCACACTTACACATGCATTTTTGTCTATCAGAACTAGTGGTTACAGCTATGTTACACAGCTGTAACCCATTCAAGTGGAATATAGGGAGAAGCTGAGGAAACCAAGGTAACGATGAAGCTAGATTCAGTCCTGTGGGAATATGCAGCAAAGTATAAAGACACAAGAACTGCATCTGCTAGAATCAGGCCTGAATTTGCCAGCTGTTGGGAACTGAGAATTTAAAGAAATCTCAAAGACCACGTGGGTAGAACTTTGTCTTTTCAGGATATATGAAGAAATGGAAAGCAGGAGAAATAAGGTTAAGGAACAAAACCTGCATTTTATTCTGCAATACAATTTTTTGATAAACAGGATCAATTGCCAGGATCACTGGGTTATTGGCATAGCTGAAAAACAGACTGGCCTTATAACATCAAATTTAGAAACACTATTGTAAGGGAAATACATTTGAGGTGTTCAGGTAAAACAACAGTTCCTGTATGTAGCCTGGAATCACCAAGCTAGTGTAACATGACAATCTCTTAAGATACATTGCATACATAATTTGTATAAAATTATCTGTATTGCAACAAATAATATTAAAAGAAAAACGTTCATTAAATATTCTAGAGGATTGAACAGCATCAAATGAATAATCTTTCCACCACATAACGTCAGTGTCATTAATCAGTACATTAGGATTTTGGTTGCCATAACAACATGATACATTTTATCACTGACACAAATGGCAGCACTTTCTAAAAACAGTCATGTCAGCATTCAGTTTCTCTGATCCAATACAAATGAAAAGTGCTTTTCAAGACTGACAAGACATAAATAAATAGCTTAAAACATTTTTTTTAATGAGCAAAGGAATCTGAAAAGACAAGAGCATGCACTGGCAAACGCTGGAAGAAACGTTCTTCATGTCAAACTTGCCAGAGAGTACATAATACACTGCGCCCTTACCAAATGCACGTTGTCTTGAGAATCAAAGAACTCTGGGGTTCCAGCCGTTGAGCTGGAACCAGGATTACAATTAGGTGATGTCAAAGACATTTTGTCTTCAAAACTGACATCGAACACCTGCAAAACTAACTCGAAAATTCCAACTATTACAAATGTTTGGAACTGGTTAAATGTTTTGCTTGAATTTGGGGTAACTTTAGAATTTTGAAGGCTTACCTATTATAGAAAACATTGACTCCAGAAGCACGCATGTCTGGAAACAGGTATCTTAACTTCAGAAAGATTGCTTGTATTTAAAGCTACATGTTTGAAGGCTTAGGGACTAACAGACTTAACTTGTTTTTTATAAATATAGTGTAAATACCAGGTTAACAAACTCCTGCACCTTAGCTGAACCGTAGCAGCTCTAGTAATTGTCCTCCTATAGGCTCACCTTTTGCCTCTCAGCTGCCCACGGTTCTAAGGACACATGAATTTGGCTTAAATTGCACTCAGAAAGATTTTTAAATCTTATCAATGGGATAAGTTTATGACCTGACCAGTTATCTTAGTTCATCTGACAGAAGAAATTAAATCAAGGTAATGTTACTATGCCTGAGCCCTTATGGCAGCACAAAGTCTACCTCTGAAAAATTACTTGTGTTAGCAGTGCAAAACTGAAGCTTTTGAAATACATTTGTTATGATTTTTAAATAGACATTAAAAAAAAGTATATGGCATGAAACTGCAAGTCATAGGATCAGGAGAACCTTAGTAGCAGGAGAAACTGGCAGTTGAATTATCTGACCATTGTAGCACCCTTCCGACTGAACTAGTCTATTTTAACACATTCCCAACAACCTTCAGTGAAGCCTTACATACCTTACCTCTCTTCCTTGGAATGCTCACAAGATAGTGATAAAATTCTTTACAACTAAGTTGACAAAAAAACTGTTGATGCAGAAGAACATGTTCAAAATATACGAATGTCTTAAATTCTGATAGCATCCCTTTAAATCAAGGGTAATTACTTCAGAAAGTAAACAGAATTACATATACCTCACTGTTATTCAAAAAAGAGGAGAATCAGAACAAAACTGAATTGTTACCTGAGGACAATGCAAGTAAGATCATAGTTGGTAACTTGAATTCTTGTAATGATCTACCAAAAACCTAATCAAATTCATCTTTCTGTTCATTATGCAAGTGTAACAGAAATTCAAAGGTACTTACTTCACGGTGGCACTCAGAAGGAAATTCAGCTGGGACATTAATAGACTATCTGGAGCTGACAAGTAGCGATCAAACTGAGCCTAGGGGTGGGGGGAAAACAGAACATGAGATCAACATACTAAAAACTTTCAGTTATATGAAAAATATGAAAATAGGTAAAAATGCAGACCTCTGAAAAGTGATTACATTAAATGGCATCACTGCATTTGACAAAATCTCTCTTTTCATATATTTAAGATAGAGCTTAATGAACTGCACAGATATTTACGGTAGAACCAAATGGTTCAAGCTGAATGTCTAACTTCAGCAAGTCTGTCACCAAAATTTTAAGTTTCTGACTGACAAGTATGAGAGAAACCAGTTGCCACAGCTGTCCACCTAAGCTTCCTATGTAGCTGGTAACGTATTCGTGCTTCTCTAAAGATTGGACCCAGCGCTCTCAGTGCAAAGGGAACACAGCAGACTCTAGAAACAGAAATCTAGTCAATCTAAGTTAGACGTACAGCATGTTTCTTTTTACGTTTCTTTTTACTTTTTGGCAGGGAATCACTGCTTAATAATCTAAAGAGCAATCATGCTGGGAAAAACAAAAGGAAGGGATCTAGTTCAGGCTCCTTGAACAGGCTTGCTTCTCTTCCCGCATATAGTGCAAAAAAATCCAGTGCTTTGATTCTAGTCTTTTGGAGAGGAAAACACTATGAAAGAACATTCAAATATCTATCAGAGAAGTTGTGGATGCCTCCTCTCCGGGAGTGTTCAAGGCCAGGCTAGATGGAGCTTTGAGCAACCTGATCTAGCAGAAGATGTCCCTGCCCATGGTGCAGCCTTTGGACTACACCATCTTTTAATGGTCCCTTCCAACCCAGACATTTCTATGATTCTATGAGCAGATCAGTGACTATAGAGAAGATGAAACCAGGTTAAATGTGGAATACTGGACACGTTACACTAAAAACATATTAAATAGAAGAATCACAAAATGGTAGGGGTTGGGAGGGAACTCTGGCGATAATCTAGTCCAGCCCTCCTGTTGAAGTAGGTTCACCTACAGGCTGCACAGGAATGCAGTCAGGTAGGTTTTGAATATCTCCAGAGAAGATACTAGAAATCTCTATGGGAAGATTGTTCCAGCACTCTGTCACCCTCATAATAAGGATTTTCATTACGAAAATGCTATGGCTTGAAAATTCTAATTAGACACTAAGATGATCACCAGGAGTGTCAAACGCTGAACAGGAATAGCTGTATAATCTCCATCCAATACTCAGGCAAAGGCCTAGGCAACCTTATCTAATGATGGCAGCCTTACTGAATACTGAAGGCATCTTCCCAATCTGGTAAACCTTAAAATCCAACATCATCCATCATTTAAACGTGTTCGAAGTGGGCACAAATGACTAATCAAGTCACTCGGGGTTCTCAAGAATGAATCTTTTGGGGTTATCTGCTCTTCTTAGGAAAACAAAGGAGCTTTAACTGAGAAGTATTTTACTAAAACTGCATCTGTAAGCACCTATCAACAAATTAAAAGGTTGGAACCTAGAAAACTTTCAGTTTAAGTTGACAGTGCAAGTACTTCCTCCACATGGTTTAAATCCTTGGGAAACCAACAGATTGGGCTGCTAGATGGGATTTTTGTGGGTTTGAATTCAGCACACTAGGTTCCATTCTGTGTGTTCATGCAAGCAGATATTAAACAAAATGAACAAAATGCAATAACTGGATTCTTCTCTAACAACTCAAGTGAAATTATTATGTATAGTACAGATAAAGAGTTACATATATATATATATATATTTTAACATGAGAGATGGTCCCAGCTGCAGTCTTTAAATTCCGCACTGGTCTATGAGATCATAATATATAGAAGATACTCTAAATGCAAAATTTATAAATATTGCTAAGAATGCATGTCGATCTGAGTAAGCAACTGAGTGCTCTGTGTCCATCCATTCAGCTTGGGAACTGATGGTTCAAAATTTGAACAGAGGAAAACAGGCTAGACTGACACAGTTAAGAGGGTTTCGATACACACTTTGAAGATACCTGTTCTTTGTTTTATAGAAAAATATTTTAAAAGATCTTTATTTTGAGGGACATACATGTATTGCTGGATGAGTGGGTCTCACAAATACAGTTCCAGAATAAAGCTAAACACAGCTAAGTGGGAATCGTTACAGATCATGCATTCCTGTGCGACTTGGTCTAGGTGATCCTGCTGTGGCAGGGGAATTGGACTAGATGATCTTTCGAGGTCCCTTCCAATCCTTAACCATTCTATAATTCTGTGATTATGGGGACCTCAGTGTGAGGGAGAAGGAGCACAAATGGGACAGGGACTTTATGTCTCTGAGGAAGGAAATGAATGAAAGGGTATTAAAAGCAGAATATAACAAAGAATAGCCCAGGCGCCAGACAGGGTAGCAAGTCACTTTCCCCAATTTCCTGAAGAATGATAAAGCTAAGGAGGAGGGATTCAGTACTGGAAAAAAAGAGAATCCTTTCTGTACTGCTTTTAATTAAAATGTGGAGCAGATTGCCACAGGTTGATGCTGAAACACTTTATTAAGCCTCTGTGTTTGAGTTATATTGTGCTAATTAGTGTAGCTCATGCTGCATTCACTTGATATCTTTGTCTGCCTATCAAGAATACCCAGAGTGATCATAATGACTCTTGAAAATCTTTGAGGAGTGGACAGACCTTTTATGTCTCCTGCTCTAGGGTTTCAACTAATCTTCAACCACCAGAGATGCATCAGAGAGAACATGGGTTAGAGGGAGACTGTGGTGGTGTATGATGCTGGCCATGGCCAGAGCCAAGGCAGGGGACCATTTCATCTTGGTTCAGGTTTAGTGTCCTTAGTTCTTTGGACTGGCCTTACTCCTCTTCATTTCTTTGTTTGATGCAAAGTGACCCAGTGCCTTTGGTTTCAGTAGCGTGCTGTTGATGTACACGAGTACACCATGTTGCCTCAACACGAGTGCTTTGATAAAGCGATGATCCTTGCTGCCTCAGTTGGACACTGTCCTTTTTCACAATACCCTAGGGGGTGGGATTGTGCTTCAGGTAATCTCTTTTTACCTTCTAAAACACCTCAACCTTCCACCTGAGATCCAGGAAAATGTTTGTTTCTAGTTGTTAGAGGGTTTTTTTCAGTGGAGAGTGAACAGGTTTCCTGTGAGCAGCCAGGCAGAGAATTTTGGTCCTGCTGAGCGAGTCTCACTCACTCTTGAGGTGCTCACTTGCAATTTGCAAGCACTTCTAAATGTCTTTTGGCATGTGAGCTCTCCCTTTTCTGCGTGATGCTTTGTTGATTCCTTGTGTTGTGCAAATCTTCTCACAGGTGGCAGGTGTGCTGCAGACAAACCTTTTGATCTCTTGGCATCCCCAAGCTCTTGTAAATCTCGTTTTCCAGCTTTGTAAAAGTTACCCCCACACACAGGTTCTTGTTACTCTCACGTCTTCCCAGTTGCTTATTCATTTCAAACAGCAGCATCTTCCTTGTCCTTCGCTCCATTGCCTTTTCCCAAGGAAGAGACTTCTCGAAATCATCACTAGATGGCTACACTACCGCACAGGATTCACTACTCTGCTTCTCCAGACTTTCAAAGCATTTCTCACCGAGCTCTAACTCGTAATCTCTTTGGTCTGAATTGCATTGCAGCCGCAAAACGCAATTTCCATATCTTCAATTTTCTTCCCAGCATGTTGCAATAGAATTTGGCAGCATTCGACTGTGTTGTACAAAGAAGTCGCTGGGGCTTAAATGGCATCTAACCTCTGAAGCATGTGGTATTGTCCTCCACTGAGAATGGGATCCTGGGCTGCATGCCCCATTGGTTAGAGTCAACAGAGTGACCCTTGTCTTTCTGGATCTCTGCAGAAAACCTTTGGAGTCAACTGGGCATGACTTGGTGTGTCTATTGCCCTGGCTCTGGCTGGGCAAGTCTGAAAGCATTGAGACTGGAGACAGGTCAGTGACCCAAACCTTCACCCCTGCTGCATTACAGAGATTGAGGGGAATTTCTGAAGCGGGGGGAAAAGATCTGCCTATTTTCCTGTTGTAAGCTAGAGCAGACTTTAGGACCAAGAAGCTGCAAATAGCAGTGAAACATTTGCTTTCCTCACTGCCTCATTTCTGTCTCTCATTCAAATCAAAGCCTAATGTAAACATTGAACTTCCCAACAGAAATAATGTCTTGCTATAGATAGTGAGAGAGACCTAAAACAGGCATGCCAGGGTGAATTTTTGGCAGATATGTTTTGTTCAGATCCTTGCAGAGCAGAGATGCGTTCCTCCTCCTCCTGTTCCGCCCAAAGTCCCTGTGTGTGCCCTTCCACAGATCCTCCCACATTCTCGTGAGTAGCTACGATAGTGACATTTACCTAACAGTGCAAGATGTTTATAGGTCACAGTCTGAATGGGGATATGGGATAAATAACCATCTTCTGCAGGCTAGAGAAATGTTATCTCTGCTTTACAGATCAAGCTGAGGGAAATGGGGGAACTGGGATGGAGCGATTAGCTGCTCTCACTGTGAATTGTGGCATCTTGCTGCTCTCAGGCAGCCCTGAGATGCAGTACCCATACAGAGAGCAAGCACTGGGATGGTGCTGGTAGCTTTGCTGGTGTGTGGAGACAGGAAAACAAGAGGCGACTGTTCTGCACAGGGAGACAGCCTGGTGAAGACAGCTGTTCTGAGTCTGGCTGAAGAATGAGGTGTGTGGTGGCACCATCCCTAAGAGAAGGTGACTGGATGTTTTCCACTTAGTTGAGGAGGTTCTGGAAATGCCCTGAAGAGCAGGGCTATAGATGCAACTGTTTTGGTGTATTTTCTGCATTACTCTGCAAAGGAGAACTGGGAGAGCGCAGGCTCGGGCTTTCTGCCACATGGCCCTTGAAGCAGGGGAGGGTGGCATGTGCTTCCCCACCCAGGATTGCCCTGGCTGGGTAAAGCAGCAGTGTGAGCTGCTCACCAGTAGCCCCAGGGACTCCTAGTCCCTTATAAGGACAAAGCAAACCTGGATGGTTTGTTTGTGATTTCCCCATGGGAAATAAAACTCCCTGTTTGGCAAACGTTCAGTCTGGTGTGAAAGGGAAATTGAAAAAAGCAAAATACCTCCTTAAATGCAGATGGGCTCTGCACTATGGGTTCATAAAGAGCATCGCAGTTGTTTGCTGCAGGCAGGCCAGAGCCAGGGATGTGTTGCCTCATTTTTACAAGGTATTACAGCCATTTCAGAGGCAAGTTCGAAGAAAAGCATCAAGCTGGCATGGGCTGGTTTGCTCACAAATCTCCAGAAACATGTTAAGAGATGGTTTGGCTGATGAAACAGATGCACAAGTGTCTATGTGAGAGTACGGTGTTGGTCCAGCTGCTGGGCTAAGCTGGAATTAATTTCAGATAGTAATCTATAGTGACAACAGTCTGTGTCCAGGGAGCTGCTTTGCAGCCTGTGCTATCGAAACGTGGAGGTATTGATAGAAGCAAATATCACCAACGTGGCTGTCTCAGCAAAAAGCTGAGTTGGATGACCAGCGTTGCAGTGATCATTTTATTTTGTCAGCACAAAGCCATGAATCAGCGGCGGCTAATGACAGTCACCAGTTAATAATGGGATTGCAGCAGGACTGTTCTGGGCATCAGTGTGTAACTGTGTGAACAGACCTGGCACTAGTTTGAAGAGAAAGAGTTAAAGGCAAAGTGGTTTCTTCTGAATCCTCTGCTAACCTGCCAAAGAAATGCGTAGGTGTCAAAGGATGGCTGTTTGGCTTTCACCTCTTTTAAGTTTCTGCTAGGATCCCATATAGTCTGTCAGGATGCTCAAGGAATAGGTTGTGCTGAAGTCCTACACACCATTATGCAAGTAATGACAAGCCCTAATGATTTGACAGGAGTGGTTCTCTCAGGAGGCTGATGGTGATCGAGCTCTCTCTTCTTGCACTGAGGAGGTAGATAACAGAAACAAAGCCCTGGGACTGCTAAGGCAACTTACACTGCACTATCCTCTGTTCCATAGGCCTCTGGGAAGCTTTCTTAGGGGCTTCTCACTCCAAAAGTGGATGAATAGATTTAGCTTTACTTTATCCAAGAGCAGAGGAGACAATAATCTGGGCTAGGAGTGTGGCCCAAAGGTGTAATAACCCCTCGCTGCCCTCTAAGGCATGGAGGTTCCCCAGCAGTCGCGCCCTGTCACTGCTCCCAGGGCATGCCCCAGCTCATGAACCACTTCACTGGGAGGTTAAAGGCTGTGAGTGGACCACTGAGAGGTGGGGGCAGTCATCTCTGCTGGAACGTGTGAATTCCTCATGGGAAATGAAGCTCTGCATTCAGCAAATGTTCAGCCTGGTGTAAAAGGGAAATGGAAGGAGTGAAATCTGCAGAAGGGTGCTGCACTGTTGGACTCATAAAGACCATCCCATAACCACTTTGCTGGGAGGTTAACGGGTGGACCACAGAGGGAGGGGGCAACCATCTCTGCAGGAATTTGCTTGTCCTTGTGGCTCTAAAACTGACCTTCCTTTGTGGAATGAGCGGCTCTGGGAAAGAGGATGAGTGCCCACGCTCCTATGATGGGATGGAACCTGTCCCAGCCCAGGGGGCCCTGTGATGCTCCAAAAACCTCAGGAAAGGAAAAAAGAGAAAAATGTTGGTTTATATTCTGTGTTGTCCCTAGATTGTCCATGGATTTCTTGCAGCAGCAACTGCTGGTGCATAATGTAGCATCTCTGTCCCGCACACCTGACAGTCGTGGGAAGGCTGTCTCCTATTAGAAGAACTGCAGAACTGTTGCCTCAGCAGGCTGCTTTCAGCAAGAAACAGCTGCTTTCCTTGTGCTAGGCTTTTCTATCCATATCTCAGGGACTCATTTCACTGGGGATTAACTTTTTGCAGCCTCTGGTTTGACATTAATGAGAAACTTACTGACAAGATTAATTGTCCTTTCTTTCTCTCCCCCCTTCCTTTCCTTTTCCAAACTTGGAGATGAAACAAACCCTGAGAGAATTTGGTGGTCATAGACATAAGCTGTGGACTTTCCCATGCTTGTGTTTAAACCCCACTTGAAAGAGACTCTTCAGAATCCATAAAACACTTATCTGCAGGATTGAAATTGGGTTAGCAATTTCCTGATGGAACAGAAGGGAAGGGACTGCGCTGGGTCAGGCGGTGAGCTTACACGCCTTTGAAGTAGTCTTTCTAAAATGAATGTCCCAATGTGCGTTAAACTGGCCGAGGGGGAAGAGGGTTCCCTTTCTTTTTATTGTTTTCTGACACTCAGAGGTCTTTGGAGTCAATGGGGTTATTTCTCTTCTCAGTGGGCAGTGAGTGGGTGGGAATGAATGGGAGCTGGGAGATACCCAGATCTCCACCAGCACTGGGAAGTGGTCTGAGGAGCAGCAATCCCAAACCGTGTGAGGCTCTGGTTAAGTGTGAGTTTTCTTGGTTCTGGCTGCTGTCACTGCCACAGGTTTACATGGCTGTGCTTTCTCTGCTCATTACAATTTTTCAAGAGGAAAAGACATTCATCAGCTCTGCCATCAGACACAGAACTATGAGATGTGTTACCCAGGCGTATCAGCAATAGGAACTGTGGTGGAGCTTGTGCTGACCACGTGGACCATGATCACATCTAAAGCGTGAGGCTTGTAGTCACTACAAGCAGAATATTATTAACAAGCCCCATCCTCTGAGAAGGAATGTGCTTGAATGTGTTAAATTCTGAACTGGTGGGCACTAGTCACAGATCCTGGGTAGTTTTAGTCAGGCTGTAGTCAGGCTTTTCTCCCAGGCAACTAGCACCAGGACAAGAGGGCAGGGCCTGGAGCTGCTATGGGAGGGATAGGTTGGATGTTAGGAGCCCTTTGTCATGGTGATCAGAGCCTGGAATTGACTGCCCAGGGCAGTGGTGGAGTCCCCATCCCTGAAAGTGTTGAAGGACAGCCTGGCTGTGGCCCTTAGTGCCCTGGTATGTGACAGTTTCTGGAGGGAATGGGGACTGTATGAATGGGGATCCTAATTTCCCTGGCTTACTGGAGGAGTCACAGCATAGGATGAGCCTCTGAGTAATGCAAATCCTTCTGGAGGCATCCTAGAAGTGAAAAATATGAAAACCCACATAGGCTTAGCAATACTTGGAGATAAAATTAGCAGCAGAGATCCATCGTCTGGGCCAAAGTAACTCATTTCAGAGCAACTGATTTCATTCTCAACTCCATTTAAGACCTTTCTGAAAACCTGGTTGTGATGCTCAGGAAACCCACAAGCAGCAAACACATTGAGTTTAGGTCCATGTTACCTTACTGCTGTTGCACTCCTATCTTTATGTTCACTTGTTGTTATCGTCTGTTCCCTGACATTAGTATTCCAAACCCCGTGGATCACAGCCAGTATGTGCTGCGCCCATGTGCTCTACCTGCTGTGAAGTCACGCTGTGTGGTCAGGGAGTTAATCATTTGTATCTGGTCCATGCTCTGGCAGATGACTTGGGACTGCCTGGTCCTATCTGAGCTGCTGATACTCTGATGGGGCATTCCTTTGCTTTTCTTATTTTCACCTGCCCCACAGTCCAATGAAGCTGTTGAGCATGACTGAGGCAGGGCAGGGGATGTCATTGTCTTCCTCTGAATACACAGATGCATTTTGACACCTCCTAATCCTCATGGCCTGGATGTCAATAAAAAAAGGGTCTGGCATCATCATATCTCACTTTCAATCTAATCCTTAGAAAGGGTCTGTGGCCCTGAGTGTGTGATAGATGAGTGTTTATGGCTGCATTCAGTTGCTCTATAAAGGCACCTGATAATGGTGCTGTCAATACCCAACTGTAACCTCTGCCTGCTTTACAGAATCACAAAACATTAGGGACTGGAAGGGACCTCGAAAAATCATCTAGTCCAATCCCTCTGCCACAGCAGGATCTCCTAGATCCAGTTGCACAGGAACATGTCCAGGTGGGTTTTAAATGTCTCCAGAGAAGGAGACTCCACAGCCCCCCTTGGCAGCCCCTTTCAGGGAGGGCTCTGTCACTCTCACTGGGAAGAAGGTCCTTCTCAAATTGATGTGGAACCTCCTCTGTTCCAGCTCACACCTGCTGCCCTTGTGCTGTCATTACACGGGACTGAGCAGAGCCTGGAACCACGTCACACACGCTCACCTGTGGCAGGTCTGTGTCCTCACCGAGTTCATATAACAGAATCACAGAACATTAGAGACTGGAGGGGACCTCGAAAGATCGTCCAGTCCCATCCCCAATTTACCACTGAGTGCAGGAAGATGTGATAATCATCTTTTGAAACCCACTGTGGAAATAGTGTCCTAGAGGTGTTTCAGAAGGACTCTGACTGCTGATAGCAGGCAGAGTCTTTCTTTCCACAGGTCACCAAGTCAAACAGAGGCACATTTTGGGCTTGGCTAACTCACGCCTTACAGAAGAAAGGAGGATGTGCAACCGGCGTTGGAGACGCACTGCTAGAGCAACGTTGCCAGAAGCAGGCAGCAGGGAGCCCGCTGTGGCTAGCAGGAGCAGCACCAGCGTGCGCTCCTTAAGCACGGCCAGCTGGTGCTTCTTTGCAAACACAGGGCACTCACTAAGCAGCTTGGAGACCGGGCACACTCCAAACCTTAACTGTGCTCCCATGAAAAGGCGCTGCTGAGAGAGCTCATTAACCATGGCTGTGCTCCTTGCTCGCTGCCCAGCGACCCCAGCTGAGGGATGCAGTAAAACCCAACATCTCTCCCTGTGTACAACAGAAGTACCTCAAGCACATCCTAACATACTCCAGCAAGGAGAGCTGCGAGAAGCTTCTACCAATAGCCCAAGCAGCAGAAACACTGCCACAACTTCATTACATGTGGATAGAAAAGGTGAGACCCAGAGACACAGAGCCACTGCCACTACTTCATTACAAATGGAGTAAGATCTAGAGACACAGAGCCACTGTCACTACTTCATTACATGTGCATAGAGTAAGATCCAGAGACACAGAGCCACTGTCACTACTTCATTACATGTGCATAGAGTAAGATCCAGAGACACAGAGCCACTGCCACTACTTCATTACAAATAGAGTAAGATCCAGAGACACAGAGCCACTGCCACTACTTCATTACATGTGGATAGAAAAGGTGAGATCCAGAGACACCGAGCCACTGCCACTACTTCATTACAAATAGAGTAAGATCCAGAGACACCGAGCCACTGCCACTACTTCATTACATGTGGATAGAAAGAGTAAGATCCAGAGACACAAAGGCAATGACCATCACTACTTCATTACACGTGGACAGACAAGGTGAGATCCAGATATAGCGATGCAGCAACGAGCAGCAAGAGCGCCTGGCACTGTGACCATAAACTCTACTATCATGTGTAGTACAACCTCTAGTAATCCTGACAGCAGATGCTCCCTGCTTTATGTGCTGGGGCAGATTTGTGGGTAGAAGATTAATGTCCCCCTTCCATCTGCTAATGACTCTATAGGTCCCCCAGGCTTTGCACCAAGGGTACTCTGCCCTCAGGATGAAACCAGAAGTGGGAAGCTGCGTCCCTTACTACACTGCCTCCTATCTCCAGCGACACTCCCGAATGCTGGATGGGTGGTGTTTCACCTTCATCTACCCAAACCATATTTTATCACCATAGTTCAAGCGTGATTCCCATCAGATTTTTCCAAGACATCAGCTAAAAGGAGATCAAACCCCAACAGGGGGGCACTTTTCACTTCTCAAGTGCTCCCCTGACACAGTCTCCTCTGTCAGTCCTCTGTGCATTGAGCTTTCCACTACATTTCCAAAGTGACTCCACACTTGTGGATTTCCCTTTCTCTATCCCGATAACCCGCTGGCATGGACCAAGCAATTGGGAAGGAAGAAATCTACCTGAGACTGAGGGGCACTAGCTCTAGTCTTTGCTTCCTTCAGGGTATTCTGCGAATGGATCCCAACTTACCCTCATGGCTGCACCCTTGATTCTGATGACTGGAAGCAAGTCAGAGGGAGCTTGACACCAGGGTAGTCTTCATGGTCGTACGCCGGCTTGACATCCTGGAAGAATAAGGGAGGAAAAAGCAGTGACAAAGGGAAGCTTTGAAAGGACAAGGCAAACACACTTCCCACAACAACAAAAACCAGGGAAGATTTTAATGCTCTCTCCAGTACCAACAGAGAAGACATCAAAACCAAAGTGCTGCTTCATTAAACCACAGATACATTAGGGATTGGAAGGGACCTCGAAAGATCATCTAGTCCAGTCTGCCTGCCACAGCAGGATCCTCTAGATCCAGTCATTAGGGATTGGAAGGGACCTCGAAAAATCTAGTCCAGTCCCCCTGCCACAGCAGGATCCCCTAGATCCAGCCATTAGGGATTGGAAGGGACCTCGAAAGATCTAGTCCAGTCCCCCTGCCACAGCAGGATCCCCCAGATTCAGTCATTAGGGATTGGAAGGGACCTCAAAAGATCATCTAGTCCAGTCCCCCTGCCACAGCAGGATCCCCTAAATCCAGTCTTTAGGGATTGGAAGGGACCTCGAAAGATCACCCAGTCCAATCCTCCTGCCCCAGCAGGATCCCCCAGACCAAGCAAAGCCTCTGTACAAAGGCTTCTCAGGGTCATGACTGCTTCCTTTCTTCCTCTCCACATTAGACACCCCTGCCCGTTGCAAGACAGGTGCTCTCCCCAGCTCCAGCTCAAGAAGTAGGTGCCCACACCAAACCTCCCCATGAGAACCTGAAGGAATTCCAGGGCCAGTCATCTGTGTTTGCAGTGACACTGAGCACAGGCAACTAATCTCCCCCAGTTGCCTCAAAATCACTGTGGAACAAGGAGAACAACCCAACGCTTTCATGCAAGAGCTTGATGCTGAAACACTCTGCCCCACAGTTTGAACTCGTTCCCTCTGCACGAGCTCTCTAGAAAATAACTGTCAAGAGCTGTGATCATGAGATGGTGGCAGATTTAGACTGGATCTTAGGAAGAAATTCCTCACTCTGAGGGTGCTGAGGCACTGGAACAGGCTGCCCAGGGAGGTTGTGGGTGCCTCCTCCCTGGAAGTGTTCAAGGCCAGGTTGGATGGAGCTCTGGGCAGCCTGGTCTGGTGAGGGATGTCCCTGCCCATGGCGGGGGGATTGGGACTAGATGATCTCTGAAATCCCTTCCAAACCAAACCATTCTGTGACTCTATGAAAATCAAAAGTAGTTTAGAAGGCAGCTCTACCGCTTCCTGCTATTGGTCTTCAAAAAAATAAGAGACATACGATCTGTAACTTCCTTTGCCTTTCCTTTGAACTGTGGCTGAAGAGCTCCAATGCGCAGGGTTTTGTCATTACTCACGTCTAAGATTTCCACTACGTTCAATTTCCACAGTGTGTCTATAAAAAAAAGGCATTTGCATGCATCGATGCAAGCGGGCTAGAACTCATCTCAGAAAGAAAAACTATTTTGAATCTTTATCTTGAGATAGAATCATTGAATCCTCATGGCTGGAAAGGACCTCCAGGATCATCAAGTCCAGCCCTCAGCCCAACAGCTCCCTAACCCCTAGACCATAGGAATTTCCTAGAATCATAGGAAATCTTTTCCATTCACGTTGGAAAAAGACCCCTGGAATCATCGAGTCCAACCATCAACCCTACTCTATAAGGTCACCCCTAAATGAGATCCCCTAACATCCCATCTAAGTGACTTTTAAACTCATCCAGGGATGGGGACTGCACCACATCCCTGGGCAGCCTGTTCCAGTGCACAGCCACTCTCTTAGCAAAGAACTTCTCCCTAAGATCCAGTCTAAACCTCCCCTGGTGCAACTTGAGGCCATTTCCCCTCATCCTATCATTAGGAATTTGGGAGAAGAGACCAGCACCTGCCTGGCTACAACCTCCTTTGAGGGAGCTGAAGAGAGCAACGAGGTCTCCTCTCAGCCTGCTCTTCTCTAGGGTGTTCTGCATCACTTTGATGAACAGGGCAGCACATGCCTCTCACTTGACAGTGTCTCTGGAGATGATTCAAACCCACCTGGCCATGTTCCTATGATACTTGGGTCTAGGTGATCCTGCTCTGGCAGGGGGATGGGACTGGATGATCTTTTGAGGTCCCTTCCAATCCCTAATGTTCTGAGAGATTCTGTGAGGTGTGAGGAAAGGACGGGCTGCCCTGGGGGGTTGTGGAGTCTCCTTCTCTGGAGACGTTTCAAACCCACCTGAACATGTTCCTGTGTGACTGGATCTAGGGGATCCTGCTGCGGCAAGGTGATTGGACTGCATGATCTTTCGAGGTCCCTTCCAATCCCTAATGACAGGATATAGGGGGTCCTGCTGTGGCAGGGGGCTTGGACTGGATGACCTTTCCCGGTCCCTTCCAGTCCCTGATGTTCTGTGATTCTGTGATACCTGCACTGAGCAACCCTCCTCCCCCAGCAGTGCAGAGGAGGTTTCATTCAGACACCTGGGGAAGGCAGCTTTCTACGCAACGCTGTAAGATGCTCCCCATATGCAAGAATGGGTTTAATAAAGATTCTATTTATCATTTATTTAAAGCTGGTCTTCTACTGTTTCACTACATATTGCTGCCGCAGGGAGCAGCTTCTTCATATCTGCCTAAAGAAGAGCTAAAACCTCCGTGCTCATGACTGCCAACCACGCCAACAACTAAAGCCTGGACCTCCAGATCAGTTCAATTACTATGTTCAAAAACCTTCTGTCTCAGGAGCTGCAGACGTTTCACTCAAGAGGTGGCATTTACTGACACCACTTCAGCGAACTTTGGAACCACATGGGCTGCCCGCTGCAACCGGGCATTGATCAGCTCTCCTGCTGAACACGAGACAGGCTGCATGAGAACTGAGGGGAAGCAGTGTCGCTCCCAAGGGAGCCCACCCTGCCTACATCCAGCACAAACACATACGGCAGCACAGGATTCTCAGAATCACTGAGGCTGGAGAAGCCCTCTGAGGTCAGCCAGCCCAGCACCTAACAGCACCCCAGTAGCCCAGACCAGGGCACTCAGGGCCACAGCAAGGCTGTCCTTCAACACCTCCAGGGATGATGGGGACTCCACCACTGCCCTGGGCAGTCCAGTCCAGGCTCTGATCACCCTTTCC
>JAOXOE010000001.1:99316113-99355950 GCA_028565055.1 Phoeniculus purpureus | reverse complement strand
TGTTCCTGTATGACTTGATCTAGGTGATCCTGCTCTGGCAGGGGAATTGGACTAGATGATCTTTCGAGGTCCCTTCCAAACCCTAATGATTCTATGATTATTGCCTAGTGATCCGTGATACTACCATCTCTATGCAAAATAGCCTTCATACACTCTACGAGAAAATACCGTCTGATGACTTGTTTTAACAAATATTGTAGCTTTCAACTTACAAAATGCAACTGTGACACACAGCCAGCACCTCATTTCTGATTTTAGCAGGACTATTTGCATAAAATTGAGGCCTTAGGACTCAAATTACAAATGACAATAGAAACTATATTTCAGTGCATACAGGCTAAAAAAACCCAACCAACCAAACCCACCTTTGGTGATTAAAACTAATTAGAGCTAAGTATTTGCTTAATTTAAGGTGACTCATGGCATTCTTGTAAGGGAAGTTCTGTTTCTCAAGCTCTGAAACTAACATTCTATCACTAGTCGTTCAGAAATACTTTATGTATTTATTACTTCAAGTGGTCGACTTACTGTAAATGAAGACAAGTATTCCCAGACGTGTAATTTAGCTATTCTTAAACAGTATGGCTGGTTAGAAGAATATCTGCTATATCACTTGATGAACAGTATTCCTCCCCATGTCACAGCATCACCACTGTAATATGAAACTAAATTTCTTACCATCGCAACCTTCAGGGACACGGAATCCATATTTGGCAAATTTGAAAGAGGACCCTAAGAATGAGTAATCAAAGGAAGCGGAAAAATGTCATACTAGCATACGCAAAAAAATAGGAAATAAATCCTACAGTCGGGTCAGTACTAAACTGTTATTGGTCCTGCCAAAAGATCTTAAATGTTTAGAAACTGAATCACCGCATCAATTCTGAAATGCTCTTAACAGTTCATCTGTATTCCAGCACTCTCTTATTAAGTTAAAAACTCAGTATTCTGAGTTCTTACTATGTTCTTTGAAGGACTTTTCATCTGTCTTCACCATCAAATGTAAAACCCACAAAATAAGCCTTCTACAAAGTCTAGGATAAAAACTCAACTGCAAACTGGTCACTACTTCTTTGTGTTACAGAATTACAGGTGACAACTACCCCTCTATTCACTGTTATGGGACAGGGCAGAATTCACATCTGCTTCTTTGTACATCTTCTGTGCTGGTATGGCAATACAAGGTGTATGTGCTCCTCACCCCACAGCAAATCCTGTAACAATGCCACCTCTGCAGCCAGGCAGCTGGACAGGTATAAATGCAAACTGCTACATTTCATTAACAATCTGCTCTGGTCAATTTGAAATTGGTTTCAGAAGAGGAGACATTTTCATGAATAGGAAAACAAGCTGAAATATTAATAAATTTATTTATCCATCTTAATACCAAAAAATCTGTTGAGTTCTCGCACTTTATGCAAAATTATTGGCTCGAGAGAAAACATGAAGCTCTCCAACAGAGTTCAGCTTACTCCAGAAAACACTGTTCTTCACCTTCACAAAAGGAGACAGCCACAGCTGAAGGGAAGAGGGGCTATATTAACACCCGTCATGTAACAACTGTGGTTCACACGGAAGGGTGTGAGCTCTGAATTCCAATTTTCAGTTCACTCTAAGAAGTCTGAAATTTTCAGTTTTAGAATCTCATTGTTTGGTGCTGGAATAGCTGGAAAGATGAAGGACAAAATAAATTATTGCAAAGTACTATTAAACTAATCTCCCAGTTTTTCACAGAAGAAAAAGCAGTAATGGTCTAGTGCACACAGGGTATCCACTGTGTGTATGCTGTGCAATGGAAGAAACCCGAATGCTGAATGTGCTGCATAGGTTCCAGATATCATGGAACTGGAATACATCCTCCGTGTCTTAGAGTCAGCTTGACTTTGACACTTTCTGAGGCACAATAAACTACCTGTACAGTTATTCTGAGAACATACAGGATGTCTGTGCTGTAAGGAGCCCAGTGATGGTACACAGACAAGCTGCACACAAGGATTGTTGTACACCAGACCTACTAGGCTTGCTAAGCATTCAGTGCAGGGGTAATCTGTACTGGAAGTGCCTTTTGAGGAGGCAGTATCTCCTCAAGATGCTCATTATCATTATGTAAGCTTACCTGCTCTGGTTTGTGGTGCTGAACAGAGTTATATATGTAACTCAGACCAGCTCTTGTTAACACGTAGGAAGCTTGTTCATTTATGAGTGTATCTAAATGAGCTTCAATCTGAAATTTTAAGCAGAATGTATTTATAAACTGTGTATGAGTGGATTAAATAAAGCAAACTCTGGGGTTAAAAGGTCTAGAAACACAAATAAGAAAAAAATACAAATAAGGAGAAAAGACAAGTGATAAACAAGGAAATCTCACAAATGTATACAACTTAATTATGCCTTCCATAGTACAAGAAGCAAGTAATAAAAATACTGATAATTATTTTATGTCTGATAGAATTTAATTTTAAAAAGTATTTTAAAACTCAAAGACACCAAAACGTAAAAATATCAAAGCTCAATTTCTTAAAAAATGCTATATAATTTTATTTAGCTATAATTCTTTAAAAATACGTGATAAAAATCACCCAACTCTTATTGAAAATATTGACAATAGTGTGGCAGTTTTATACGAAACAAGAGAAAGAGTCTTTCACAAGGAAGATAAAACTGAAACTAAATGATAATTAGTAATGATTTTAAATTCAATACTGATAAACAGGTGTTTGAAAAAAAGTAACTGAAAGAACAAAAGAATGAAATTACAGCTATTAGTTTTGTTTTAATTAGCTTCATACCAAAAACCTCATAAATGTATTTTGCATTCTCAATTTCATCTTCACTTTGCAGAGAAACCTAATAAATAAATCCAGTCACAGCAGCAGCAATCATTTTTGTATTTTTGAGTCATCTTAACAAGATATTTGAGTGTATAGATATTTAGTTACTTCATTTTTACAGAGAACTACCCCACATTTCATTTATTTTTCTTCCAGCTCATAAAGAACAGCAAAAATTTATAACATATCAAAATCTAGTAAAATATAAGATGTCCAATATTTTAAGGGTTTACCTTTTTACTTCCTAAAATTGTTTGAAAAAATGCACTTTTTTAATCAGGAGGGAAACCTTAGTATTTCAATTTAGAGATCTTAACCATCTCTCTTATTACAGACTTTTTTTTTCCTGTGAAAAATGTTTGTCTTATTAAATACGTCATTCTAACTACACTTTAAGATCACACATAAATACGTTATTAAAGATCCTTTTTTTTTCCAGACTGTTCCTCTATTTGTAAAATGTTTGAAGAAAGAAAATGGTATTAAATGCATAGGCTTCGGTTCTACTGTCGTTTTGAAGAATAAATCAGTTGCAACATTTACTGTTAAAAGAGAGACCTGATAATGGAAATTAAAAATGCCCCAAACAGTTTGGTGGGGTTGTCTGTTTGTTTGTTTCAGAGCTAAAAGGTGTTTGAAATTCTAATTAGGACTAGAAAGCAAAAAATGGCTCGCAGCCAATCTTTACCGATGCTTTCAAATAAGAAGCTGTGACTTTTTTTTCCAAGCCCCCCAGCTTCAAAGGCTCTCCTGAGATATACTGCAGAGATGTTCGCCTAGCAAAACTAAGTTTTCCCAAGTCAATGGTTTATAAATTACGTTTCCATTTCAAAATGGTACCCCTGTGTGAACTACTATCCTGGCACGCCAGGTGAAACTAAACAAATGAGAAAAGAAAGGTGGAAAGAAGGACTGAAGCAGTGACTTCAAACATACTATACTTTATGATAAACTAGTGATGACCTAGTATTAACCACAAGATTGAATAATACAGTCAGCCATTTTTGAGCTTCTCACTTTTTTGTGATTCTTCTCACACAGTTTGCAGATAAGTATTAGAATTATTACAATAACCAAAATATTCACTGATAATGGGTTTATCTGCAACTAAACTAAGCCAAACCAAAACCTCCAATAATTTTTTGTCTGTTTCAAATAAAAGATACCCTGTACAATCAGCTCCAATACGTTCATATTTGCTTATGGTGTCTGGTAAGAACCCTTCTCATCACATTTACTTGATTCGGAATTGACGCTAAGTCAACATTATCAAAGGTAAATACATTCACATAACAACTTATTACTGATACTTTTTCGGATGGTAAGTTCGTTTTCTTTTGGGGCTGTTAAAGCTTACCTGAAACTGTAACATTTCTAGCCGTTTGTCAGTGAATTCAAAGAGAGACAAGGTAGTCTTCATCATATAAAGTGAATTTACCATGAAGGTTGCCATATCAGCAGTGCCCAAATTACTAGCAGACATAGTACACATCTGTAACAACGGGTCTAGCACACAAGAGAGAACCTAAAATAGGAAACATACAGAAAACAGGTAGGGAGGAAATCTACAACATGAGGCTTCTAAGCTCATTCCATCTCTATCACGTACTTATTCCCCAAAGCAGAATAAAGAGAATTTCCAACTGTGAAAACAGTTTTCTGCTGGATTTGTCAGCAGGTGATCAGCTGCCATAGTGATGGGAAAAGTATAAAACACTGAGAAGAAAGATGCTAACCTAGCAGGAAGAAGATTAACCCAGATTAGGTAATTGGTAATTGTGCAATCTTGACAGTGTATTTACTTAATGGAGTAGTAATTGGATAACGGAGTTTAGATACTGTGTTAAGAGTAGCACTCTACACAGTGCTGTAATTATCCACTTTGTTAGTCACTATCTTCTGCACATTACCAAGTCAGGTGTGGTAGAAAGCTTCAAAATGGGACCAGACAAAAAAAAAATTGTTTCACCAATCTTTGTGCACCAGGACTAATTTACACGCATGCTTTCTTCTCGTCCTCTTCAGAGGAGTCTAACATTCTTATACCTGCACAAAGTCAGCTTGACGGGCATCCAGTGGAACAACAGATGAGTCATGAGATGCCAGAACCTCCCGTAGCAAGTTAAGAGTCTGATTTAGTGCAGAGCTTGGGCCAAGATCAGGAGGTGGGAGTTCAACCTGAAGAACAAGATTATCTGTTGGTGGGCTTTTTTTAAAATTTCATTTACAGCAAACACCATCCAGTCTGTAAGCACAAAAGCAACCAAATAATAAAAACACATGTAGCCATGCAGACAACTCTGATACTGGACAAATCCAGCATGTTTCAGATAATAACTGTCTGCAGTTTTCAACATAACCGTCCCATTCAGTGACCTGCAAGCCAAACTGAATTTCTCATACTATGCCTACTTTTATAAACCAGAGATTTAGAGCAACATTGACATTACCATTTTCAGTAGGGGAAAAGAAAAAGTATTTGCTACCATATCTATAGGTGACAAAGAGTGGTCACATTGCTGGCACCACTGAGTGCGCTTTGTGGAATCTAGTGCAGGAACTCTACTCTGGGACATTAGGGTCATACGGCAACAGCTGAACCAAGTCATCTTGACAGGGCTACAAAGCCCCTGTTCACACTGACTATGAGAGCTGCAGTCATCGATGTAACAGTCTTAACCCCTTTCAAGTTTTAATCTTAAATTACCAGTACACAAATGAATTGTGTAGAAGCTAACACGAGTAGACCTCCATAAACTGAAACAACACTGCAAGAACAGGAACGGAGGCCTGTCTCAAAGACAAGAAATAGGAATTGCAGGTGGTTAAAAAACAGAAAGAAAAAGAATTTGCACATCTTAAAAAATCCCACAACCCCACACTTTCCAATGTATGAGAAGCTGGAACATCTGAAATTGACTGGAATTCCATGCTATTTTTAACACAGACTGACACAGTTTGGCCCTTCTTTGTAAACAGGCAAATACCCATGTAATGCTTCACAAAATGTTTATATAATATAAAGCCGAGCACATTTCTTTTTCCCAATCCACATTCCTCAGGCTCCACTCCAAATGTGGCTGTATCTTCTTGTCTGTCTTCAATGCTGCCTCAAACTGGCTTCCTGGCAGGTGTCACTTCCTCCTGCCAACAACACTTCCTACTTTCCTGTCTCCTTCCTACCCAAGGGCAAACAGATCTGGCTCAATCTTCTGGTAAGACCCCCAAGCTATACACAGTAAGTGAAAACTTCAAGGAATAATCTTTCCAGAAGGATGCAGGGAGAACTAAACTTGGCCTTGCCTGGAACTGGCCTTTGCAACTCATCATGTCTGGGCACATCAAAGCAAGGCAGTATAAACTCAGAATAACAGAAAGTTTTAGGCTGGAAGGGGTATTTTCAAAGGTCATCTAGACCAAACCCGCTGCAATGAGTAGGGACTCTCACTGCAACTAACAAGAACGACTCTAACTAGAATAAGTTGTCCAGAGCCCCGTCCAACCTGATCTTGAATATTTTCCAAGGATGGGGAATCAACCACCTCTCTGGACAACATGTGATTTTAAGTCCTTCATGCGCTGAAGGCTCCAGAGCTGGATGCAGAACTCCAGGTGGGGTCTCACAGAGCAGAGAGGCATAATCATCCCCTTTACCTGTTGGACACACTTCTTTTTAATGCAGCCTATTTGCTTTCTGGGCTGTGAGTACCAATTGCCAGCTCCTGTCCAGTCTTTCAGTCACCATTACCCTCAAGTCCTTCTCCACAGGGATTTTCTTAATCGTATCACCCTCCAGCCTGTACCAGCACTGACGACCTAGAAGCACAACCTTACACTTCTGCAGGTCTTAAAACAAGAAAAGAAGGCAGCAGCTTTGGATGAACTCTGAATCCGCAGGCAACATGTTTCATGTCTAAAAAGGAGAACTACTACTTAACAGTAGAGTAATGTACACTTCTGAGTCTTCAAGGAATTAAAATATCAAAGGGGCAGAGGCTGATGGCTAAAGAAACCAAAGAGAGCGTAACACTGTGGAGCACTTCAGAGCCTTCTGGAAATGAATCTACACCTAATGAACATGACATCAGAGAAAGAAGAAACAACTCTCTCTCTGAAGCCAGGCCTAGCTTTCACACTGTATTTCAAAACATTTGAGATGCTGTACATGTCCCCAGACTAAGACAGATCAAACAAACACTTCTTGCATCCTTCTGAATAGAGTGTTGCTCTATTCTCGTTTTTCAGCTGAATTCAAGGAACTAATGGAAAACCACATCTTAACAGGGTCAGAGAACAGTTGTTGTTCAGACTAACCTAGTCTTTAAAGTGCAAGAAATACTCTAGCAATGAAGTAACAGTAATACAGGAGAAGGCACTTTCTCAGTGCTGATTAAGACTAAAGCTTACAGAAATTTACTGCACCGAGTGACTTTCTTCTTGTTTATTCTTATTATTAGGAGTATTGACTGTGCCCTGAACACACTGTTCTGAGACCTGAACTGGACCGTGTTCAGGGATATTTTGGCATTAATTTGAAGCTAGAGTTTGATGTGAGTTTTACTTCCAACCCACACATAGATCATGGCAATGATAACCTCAGTCTTTTTTGCACTGAATTTTGGTGTCCTTAAGGAGCTGGCAGTCAGAAGCTACTCAATTAGCTTCAACTTTCATTTAATCTGTTCTTTTAAAGTTCACTGTCTTCTAGATGGAACAACATTATGAAAGAAGAAAACACAGCTAGGAAAAAAGGTCTAGATTGTTAGATTCTATTTGGATTAGCCTGCAATTCCTGACTACTGCAAACCAGGCAGAACTATCAGTAAGTGTAAGGAAAATTAAAGCAGTGCTATATTAATTTTGAAAATTCTTTTTGCACATTAATGTAGATTTGGGTGAGGTGTTTAGAATTAACATGGAAAATTTTACATTAGACATATCTAATTTACACAGGACCCTACAGACTTAAATTTGTGAGAGTTAGATTGCTATTCTAATAAAAAAAATGATGCCGGAATGTTTTACATTCACTGAAAGATTATAATAATTGATCCTATTTCCAGTAAAATAGATTTGAAATGCATGCTGAATTCTGCTTTTGAAGTAGATGTTTTACATGCAAGTCAGGCAGGAAATAACTAAAAATTTATCAGAGAAGTTATGTAGCAGCTAATTCAACACCACTAAAATATACTCTAGCACAGTATGTGTCTAATCAGTTATAACAAGCACTTCAGTCATGCAGAAAAAGGCCAACCACATGTTTGGTCTTTCAAAGAAAACAAGAGGAAATAACTGTTTTTAAAATCCAATATACAAAACTGAAATGACTTCTCCTAAAATTACAATGATGCTAAAAGTTGCACATAAGGTTTAGTACAAAAGGGGTTTTTATCTTCATTTAAAGTTCTGCATATTGACCAGTAAGAAGTAATTACTAAGCTAGTACTCTTTCTCCAAATATATGATCCAGAGAAGGCTTCTCAGCCCATGTGAGGATGTCTTGAAGGATTTAACAAAAAGCACAAGAAAATACAAGAAAAATAAAAGTCTATATTGACACTGTACAAGAGCGAGTTTATGTATATTAATCATCTCATTTACAAAGAAGGTTAAATGGGGAAAAAAGTGACATTTTCCATGTTCCTATTATATACAGGCAATTCTCTTAAAGAGAACAGCTTTGTTAGAATCTCGTATATGCACCTGAAAATACTGTATAGACAAGCAACCAAAACTATCTATATACTAATCACAGAATCATAGAATGTTCTAGGATGGAAAGGACCTCTAGAGGTCATCTAGTCCAATCTCTTTACACAGAGACAACTCTGCCTAGGTCAGGTTGCTCAGAGCTTCATCAAGCCTAACCTTAAAATACTCCAGGGATGGGGCCCCTACCACCTTCCCAGGCAGCCCAATCCAGCCATCAACCACCCTCACATTCAAAAACTTTTTTCTAATATCCAGCCTAAATCTATCCTATCCCAGCTTGAACCCAGTGCTCCTTGTCCTATTTGTACAAACGTCTCCAGGAGTACAAATCGGACAGACACGAGACGATCAATATGATCAAGCTAATGCCGTTTATTAAGCATCAGACTAGCCCTTTTATACACGGCCGGGCGGTCCATGGAATACATGTGCATTGGTACAACACATCTGTCCTTATGTCTTAAAAGCTACCGCCATTGGTTAAGTACACCTGTCCCAAGAATGAGTTAGTTTTCATTCCACAACCTGTTGTTTCCCTTCTGCGTGCCAGCTGTCTCACAGACCTGCACATCACTGACCTTGAGAAACTCTCCAAGCATGCTTCAAAGCCCTTAGCTCAAACTCTGGCTAAGTTCACACAGCTGGGATTGCTCACATGCCCATTCTCTATAAAATATATCCCTACACAAACCCTCTTGAATACACCTTCCCTTTTCTTCATGTAGGCTCCCCTCGGGTAGAGGAAGGTCAAAGGAAGGTCCCCCCCGGAGCCGCCTTTTCTCCAGACTGAACAGCTCCAACAGTCTCAAGCCTGTCCTCCTATGAGAGGTATCATAGAATCATAGAGTGGTTTAGGTTGAAAGAGACCTTAAAGATCATCTACTTTCAAATGCATGTCATGGGCAGAGACACTTCTCACTAGACCAGGTTGTTTCTACTTGAACAGCAGAAAGTTAACACTATAGAGAAAGACATGGACATTCCAGAGCAACTCAAGCAAAGGGACACAAAATTCATTAAGGGACTGGAGAATCTTCTGTACAAGGAGAGGCTGTGTTGAGCCAGAACAGAAGACTCAGGGGGAAACAGGGGGAAAATGTTACGAATGTATATAAATACCTTATGAGAGAGTTAAAGAAGAGGGAGACAGACTCTTCTCAGTGGTGTCCAGTGACAGTTCAAGACGCAAAGCGCACAGATTGGAACACAATAAAAAAACCATTTTACTATGAAGTCAGCCAAACACTGGAGTGAGTTGCCATGAGGCTGTGGAGTCTCCATCCTTGAGGACATTACAAACTGCAACCAGTACTCAGCAACCTGTTCTAGCTGATACTCCTTGAGCCAGACTGTTGCACTAGATTATTTCCAGATGTTCCTGCTGAACTCATCCATTCTGTCACTCTGTGATACCAGTATTAAATAAAACAAAAATACATAACTCCCTAGAGAAAACAATGTTTAGAGGGACAAACAAAAGGTTAACTGCTTTTTTTAAGGGTCTAATAAGTTTTTAATTGTCTTTTAAAATCCTTGCTGGAAGTGAAGACAAAGCACTACAGACCCAGGACCTTGTAAAAACATATCTGCAACCTGTCAGTTACAACTGATTAGCATCAACTAGAGGAGTTCATTCAACAAAAGACAATATTCAGCATCGTTAAACAGCAGCAGCCTAAGAAACTTGAGAGAACATCTACTAACAAAGCTTAGAGAAATTGCCCTAATCTGTTTTGGGCCCTACTAGGATCCTACAGAGACCACCAAAGTAGAATGCCTAACAGCATGCTTTTCATCTATCAATGACACAGGAGACTAGAGCTGATGCATGGGTTCTATATGATGTCACCTCTTAGTTCTACCAAAACTTGAGAATCTGACAGTTGTGAACAGCATTTTAAAGCCTGAAAACCAAGTGGCTTTGCAATGACTGTTATCAAGCTTCAAAAGTTTCAAGGAGTATCAGAGCCAAAGAGACTATCTTGCACACTGCATTTCTTTGGTAGCAATGGACTTAGTATGAGGAATATTTGTTACATCGATTTCAGACTGTAAAAAGCTACTTGAGAACTATGAATGAGAACATCACAAAAATGGTTTCTCAGAAGAGTCTGAAGCTGTGTTTTTTTCAGATTGCAATCAGCATACTTGAGACTTTTTAATATAGTGAAAAAAGTTGTTCATAGCAAAGTGCCAGCTCTGAAGTAACCAGGGATTTCCCTTTATCATTTACATTGATGGCTTGGCAGAAACCTGATCTAAGACTACCTTTAAGCTTCCATACAGCTATGTGCTTGTGAAACTCCTTATGTAATACAGGACTCTTGTCAAAAACAGATGTGAAGAGGAAGCTATTTTCTTGTCCTAGAAAGAAAGTTTGACATCTCAATTCCCCACTGCGTTCCAGAAACAAAATACTTCCAGGCACTCTGGAGGCAACACTCAACTCAGCATAACCCGAAACCTAGGGAATTAAATTGTCTGTGGTGGTGAGGGCAACAGAGTCAAAATTACCATCCTGTCACTCATCTACTTCCAAAGGAAGCGATCTTGAGAAGTCAGCATGTTTAATGAAACCTACTTTATCTAAAAAACAGTTCCCAACTACCTATATTGTAGAGAAATATTTGCTTAAACACTGATGGGGTCTAGACAGACTGTAGGTATTTAAAAAAAAAAAAAGCAAGCCACAAGAAGACAAAGGAAAACATCAGTGTTTCTAGGCAGTTCCCCCCCACACTACAGCACAAGCTAATTTCCACAAAGTTAGAGACTCCTGTCAAATTACAAATTCACTAGTAATTATGACTCAGTGTTCTAGAATTTTGTAGTTATAAACAGCAATTAAGAACACACATTATTTTTAAATTAAAATTGTAGAACTGATTTCCATTCAGAATTTCTTGCCTATGATTTTCATATTATCAGCAACATCTGATAGTACTGAGGGAGGGAGTACTACCATTAAAATGTTGTAACTCTCACAGGCTACATCCACCACATCACAATGATCTAAACAAAAGACGCACTTAGGTTTATAGAAATAAAAATATATTCTATTTAAGAACACCCTATTTGTATTTTAATCTATTTCCAAAGTTATTTAAATTGCCTTAAGAAACATACTTTAATCAAACTTATCAGTATCTTAAGATGAAAATACAAGTGGAAATAAGGAACCATGAATTCCAAGATGTCCAAGTGTAAAATCAGTAAATTACTGAAGTGAGTATTCTCTTTGTGCACTACAGAAGCAACACAGAAGCCTCTGCAATCACCTATGTAAACACAAAGGGTCTGTTTTTCAGCACTTTAATCTTCTCTGAAAATAAAAACGACTATGAAAGTAGCTGCAGTGCTTACGTAGTTAGCAAAAAGCTGGTAAAATGGTTAGGATGTGAAGAGAATCTACTAATACACGTACACAATTTTGGTCTGAACACACATTAATAAAAAGGATGGTAAAAAGCAACCTTGAGATCCCTCAAAATGTAGAAGCACATTCACTACTAAATTAACAAAGATATATGAAAAGGCATAAAGGCTAGTTATCTGTATATTAATACACAATAAACTAAGAAATAGGACAATTCAGTTTATGATAGAATAAGGTCTTTATCTCACGGAAACTAATGCTTCTCTAAGTGTAATAGAGCCTACTAATGTATTTTTTGCAAAGTAAAATTAATTCCATGCATGAAGAGGTAAGACAGCATTCTATCAATCTGCTAGTCCACTCATAAAGTGCAGTAACATAATGTGCTTCAAAGACTGTCTAAAACTCCTGGATGCAAGAACTACACACTGGCACAGAAAGATCCGTTCTCCATGACAGTCACCCCACTGTTGACTCCTGAACCACAGAGATGCTGTCAGTGCTTCCGATTTAACTTATAAAATTAATTAATTAATGAGAAAAAACAATATTTTGATCATTCTGTATGATACAGTAGGCTTGGTATGCTATTTATTATCGGCAATAATACTCCTGAAGGTAGCAGAGCAGTCACCGCCTTCACTGAACATTATAACCAAAGTTGATTCCTTTACAAAACAATGGCAGCATCTAAAGCCAGTTACATCCAGGTTAGGGGCTGATGAAAGGGGAACTAAGAGAGCAAAGAGGGCAAATTGAGAGATCACAATTCCCTTACCACGCCTTCTTCTGCTTCTGAATTCTACGCCTTTCCGAACTGAAAACAAACGTACCACCCAAAATAAAAGTACAAAGACTGAGTTACATGAGTAGAAAAGCAATGCTGGATACTGTTTGAGCACAGATGAAGGTCCCACCAAGTAAACTTCTGCATATATTTCTGCTAAGATTCAGCACTGATTTCTCTTCGTAAAAGGCACAAGTACACAGATATTTTAACTTAGCTTACATGCTAGAAAATAAAATGCTTTGAGGAATTTTTATACAACTAGCACATGTCCATCGCAAGCTCTAAGTTACATTTAACTGTTGGAGCAAATGCGTATAGTCTTTGTCCATTTTATGTTTTATAAACTTGAACTGCCCCTGAAGAGGGATTACTAGCAGAGGAACTACTATTCTGATGGTACCACTTTCAAATGGAAATACCTTACGACAACAATGTACTAATCAGACTGTAGGAGTATGGACTGTGGGTGGTAACAACTAAGGAGTAACTCAATGAACAAATTAAACCATTGAAAGAAGTCACTGAGACACAGAGCTGTTAAAAAGAGGAGGAATGACTATTCTTTGAGAAAGTTGCTCCTCAGCCCTTTCTGAAAGACAGGAAACTGGGACCAGATGCAAACTGTACAGAATGAGAAAACTACTTTTGAGACCACAGAACACTTGTCAAAGTCAGAAAGTCCTCATGAATGGTTGGACTACAAGGCTTTGCACACAGTATTTTCTGCAAATCCACATTTTTTTTAATTTTCCTCATAGCTTAAATACAAAAAATTTAGAAATAAACTTACAAAACTTCACTGTTTTCTACTTTCAACTGTTTTTTTTTTTTAAACTGGAAAATAAATTTTTGACAGCTGCCAATAATGTGAACTCTGGGGTTATGCAATAATTGGGAATTAAAAAAAAGGCATTTCTTCTTGATTATAGGGTTTAGTCAGCTCCTCACATCTGAGAGAGTGATGCTGGATGAAGATCAGACCCTAGGGAATAGAAAAGGACACACAGTCTAACAATTTTCCAATTTTCTTTGACTTTGCTTAGGTTTTAGAAAGGTGAGATTTTTTTATCCAATGGCAACATGATACAAATCCAGCAGGGAGAAATTTAGAAGTCTGTGTTAGCTGTTGCACAATGAGAAGGTCACCGAAATGCAATTCAAAGTGATTGACATAAGACGAAAAGATACTGTGACAGTGGTTCAGGAATTATGCACATGATCTGATGATGCATTAATTCAAATTATCTAGCACAGTCAGTTCACTTTGATGTATTGTGCTTATGGAAATTGCCTAGTTTGTTTTGCTTCTCATAGATTTTAAATATATATAAGCTGCTTTGTAAACAAATACTATCAGCAGTATTTCTGCCATGTTTCCACAAAAGTAAAGTTATTAAGAAAATTAAAATATAGACAGATTTTTTTTTTTGTTAATGCATTTCCATAGCTAAAGTATAGAAACTACACCACCTTTGGTTTTAGAAAAAAGGGGACATATAAACCAGCTATTAATCTAATAATCTTACACAGCAAAGTTAAATGAAAGTGTGTTTTAAAACATGAAAGCTGTATGACTTTGAAACAAACCTTGTCCATTAGTTTACTTGCATGAAGACTCAGGCTATTAAAGAATATCTTCTTGCTCAACAAATGCATTTCTTCAATCGTTGTTAACAGCGTGGCTGCACTGTTTCCTACAATACCACTGAAAATAAAATTGGTTAATTAAATAATCTGAAATGGAGTGAGGGGGAGAACATGACAGGGTCAGACACATTAGGCAGCATTTCAAACACAGTTCTTTCCGAAGTTGAAAATTTACAACAAATAATTGCAGGGATCAGCTCTCCATTTTAGCTGAGTGTTTCCATCACATCACTGAGAAGAGTTATTATCAGCTATGCCACTAAGCAGATATTACGCACAGGTTATCTAAAGCTTTGGGCCTTTGTAGGATTCTAAAATCTATTGGACTTTTGGTTTGTTATTGTGCAAATCTGCTTCTATTACAGAAAAGTGATTACATAAACAAAAAGGGTTGATAACTATCCCATCATACTGTCCTTTAGGGGTATCACCTCTCTTCTTCACTGCGATGTCAGGCATCTCCAAAAATAGAACAATTCATGCCTTGCTATTACAAGTATTGAGCTATCATGCTTAGCATGAATCATGGACTGGTTTGCACTGGAAGAGATTTCAAAGATAATCCAATTCTAATCCCCCTGACATGGGCAGGGATACCTCTCACTAGACCAGGTTGCCCAGAGCTGCCCCATTCAACCTGGCCTTGAACACTGCCAGTAAAAGAGGAACTGGGCAACCTGTTCCAGTGCCTCACCACTCTCATAGTGAGGAATTTCTTCTTAACCTCTAGTCTAAATCTTCCCTCTTTTATTTTAAAACCATTACTCTTTGTCCTATCACTGCAAGCCCTTGTAAATAGTCCCTCCCCAGCTTTCTTGCAGACTCCCTTCAGTTACTGAAAGGACACAGTAAAGTCTTCCCAGAACCTTCTCTTCTCCAGGTGAACAACCCCAACTCTCTCAGTCTGTCCTTGTAAGAGGAAGTGTTCCAGCCCCTTGATCATCTTCCTGGCCTTCCTTTGGACCCACTCCAACAGGTTCATGCCTCTCTTGTGCTTGGAGCTCCACAGTACTCAAAATGAGGTCTCAGTAGAACAGAGGGGGAGAATCTTGACCTGCTGGACACATTTCTTTTGACACAGCCCAAGATGCAGTCTCTGGGATGTACTCACACATTGTCGGCTCACGTGGAGCTTTTCATCCATGAGTACTCCAAGACTTTCTCACGTATAAACCTTACACAGCACTGTATGACTACACTCCTCTCAAATGAATCTGCTGTCTAAACTAAGAGTCCTTGTACACTACAAGGACAGCAGTAAAAGGTCACGCATCACAAACTTGATATTCAGGTTATATTCTTGTTGCATTTAAAAAGATAATTCCTCAAACTGCATTTTCCCTTCACTTGTCAGGTGTACTTCCTTACACAGAGGAACTTGTTCCGCTGACAGAAGATAATTCAATGGTCTTTCAACAACGTATCATTAGCAAGACAGAATGCCACAGATAAGACTGCCCAAGACCTTCCATTTTACCAACACATTTTCAATTACACTCAGCTTTAGAATCACAGGGAAAAACCAAAAAACTTCAGAGAAAAAAAATGAGAGAAAAAATGTTTCAGGCCTTTTTGAGAATAAAATTAGGAACAGATCTTATGTCTGTTCTACCACAGACCTCTACTGCCCTCAGAACTGAAGATTTCAAACAGTGTGAGGTGCCAGAGAAGCACTTGTCCCAGTCCGCCCAACAACTAAATGTCTTTTGACATAGAAAAGGCAAGTATTAACATTAGTGATTCAGAAAGTTCAGGGCTGTGGAGAGGTTTTCTTTATGCTATTGCTATTTCTAACCAATACAAAACAACTGCAAAAGCCGTAATGTATAAAATCAGTGGTTATGGCTTTTCTGCAGTTTCTGTGTTCCTGGTGACATCTGGAAAGCTGGAAGATGATCAATGCACCTTCATCAATGAGATACAAAACGAGGCAAGCATCTTCCCAACATAAAAATGCAAGCACACAGTTAGACAAATGGCGGCAGAACATAGTTTTTAAAGGAAGAAATGAAAACCTGAATTTATAGACATTATTTAATTCTACCATTTTCTCAAAGGGGACGGCTTTGCATCTTAAATGTTTTGTGTAGCTTTTGTATATTATTTGTATCTACACAAACAATAAAGACGTCTGTGGCAAACTGAAGCAGATTCAATGTGAATTGAGGAATGACAGGATAAACGGTATCTGCTTGTATCACACACATACCTCCCTGCTTCCATAGTACAGAGTAAAACCTGAGATGCAAAGTATTCTTTTGATCATACTCATCTTTACACATACAACCAAAGAAATCTTTACCATACTTTGTAATTTTGTATACCTGATTGTATGGTGGTAGAACTTGAGAAGGTTAGAAATCTTGTACAGTAAAACTGCTCCTGGCTCAGCAACAATCACCTGCTCAATTCGAACCTGTAGAATAAAGAAGTATAAGCATTCTTCAGGTCATACACTTAAAAAGACAACCTCTATGATTTTCTGTACTATATGTGTCTGATTTTTGAAATAGAAAAACAAATTAGAAATAAATTTTAGAAGAGAACGCTCAGTTAACTATGACATTTTGTTTGAACCAAAGTGCCTCTTGGTTGCCAAGCCTCTGGGTAGAAAACAAGCAGCTGAAGGTAGTTTTAAATAAAAATTTTAAAACCTGTTCCCCTATAGCTTTCATTGCAACTTGTTACTGAAAATTTCAAAATAATTAGACAATTGAATTAATTATTACGAGTACAAACTGAAATTCCCCACAGCACTGAACAGCAAGAACAGCTGCAAAATTCCTATAACAATTGATCATTAAGTATCATGCTGCAATTCAAAATATACAAAGTATTTGTTATTTTTCCCAAAAGACAAAGTTTTACCTGGACTACTACATTCTTCTCTTAAAGGAGAGAAGAACACTGCTACTGTGTTGAATTAGATGTAACTGCAGACCAGCTGTGCTGTGTATTTCAACCAGGAGACCAAAAAACAGTGTTGACTGTCTTTATAGTTGGACAGTACACACAGTCTCAATCCACTCATAGAAGGCTGCCCTAGGTTCAATCTTCGAACATTCATGAAGCAGTGATAGACAGTGACTTATCATCGCAGTGTTCTCCTTTGTGCCTGTGTGTGAAAGGGCTACACACAAATCACCAGCAGTCACCCAGTCTCCTAAGTTACTAATCTGCTGTTCAATGAAGTACAAATGCACATCTCATCAGAGTAATGCCATCTCATCAGAGCCAGCTGCAGGGTGAAGTAACTAGGATTATGCTTCCTCAGTCCTCTCCCATTGCAGAGACCAAGTCAGAGACCAAAACCAAAGAAATTTGTGAGTCTTATTCACAAAGTTCAATGCACATTAATTTCAAGGGCCAGGGGAACTTTGTTCTCTAATGCTCATGCATATAGAGACATACAGATATACAAATACTCATATACAGCCCCACATAAAAGGTCATTCGGGCAGGTATATTGAATATACTCTACATGTACAGCAATTGAGAGTATGAAAGGTAGAGAAAAACACAAAAAATATTGACAAAAAATAGCACTAAGTGAAAATAAGAATTAAGAAACATAAAAAGAACAGGCAAATGGAACGGAAAAAAATTAATGCTAGAAGACAAAAACTATAATTAAGAAAGGTGAGAAAAGAAGCACTACTGCTTCCCATACAGAAGTTTTCACTGCACGTAGAACTAAAATTTGCAAATGAGTAAATCTAATCAGCTCAAGAAATTTCTGGATTTATAGCTGTTTCCTAATCCTATGCCTCCAGTACTTAGTTGACCATAAAAGATTATCTGAAGTCTAGATAAGGCATCAAAACCATTTTGTTAGTTTTGACCTCATCAAGTGCTATGGAAAAGATGAGTACCTTCATTTAAATGTTTTAGGTTCCTCCTACCTGAAAAGAGAAGCCTATGGTAAAGAAGTATCTCTACCGAGTACCCAAGATACCCTTGCAGGCCTAAAAGTCAAACCAACTATCAGTAAGAAATGTGAGTGATTTATACTGCAGATACACACAACCCTTCTGTGAAATTAAAGAAATTGTATCATACTGTGCATCCACATGGAAAGGCATAAATCAGTTTAGAAAATCATGCATAATTCAGAAAGTATTTAAAAGTGCTCATGGAAATTCTAAGAATAGGCTTTATCAGGCTATTTTACATTTCAACATCAACTCAAATCAGTGACAGGTTTGCAAACATCAGCAGAAATACACTAGAAAATCAGTAAAGTCAATGGAGTGTTTCCCTGAAATTAGTGCAGTTATTTTTCTTATTGCAGGCAATCTTCAGGAAAAACAGTGTACTGTAAAAAAGCCTTCTCAAAATGGAGTCTATTTTCATTATTCCTCTCCACATGATGGTTTACATGATGGGCGCACTGTATGAAAACTTTTCTACTTCATGGTTTTGGGGTCCTTTTTCCTGCCTTTTTTTGCTATGGAAGATTTCCCCAGGGGAAAACAGTAAGCACTCCACATTTACACCGGGAAATCTTTAATTGTTCTATTTTTTCCCTTTTCATTTTTATTAGCACATTGACTAATCACCAAAAATATCTGCGGGGCTATTTCTACAGATAGCAGAAGCACCTAAGCGTACTGAGTTGGGCAATCAAAATTGAAAGTGTTCTCTAACAAACTGTACAAATCAGAAGTACTGAAATTAAGATCAAAAACTCCCTGTGACTTACACAAAGTTTGTTTGTATCCCTAATTACACAGTTGGAATGCACAGAAATACTGAACTCATACAGTGGCATTATTACCCGAACTAAAAAGCAAGCAAGAATCACAGAATCACAGAACATTAAGGATTGGAAGGGACTTTGAAAGATCATCTGGTCCAATCTCCCTGCCACAGCAGGATCACCTAGATCCAGTCACACAGGAAAAAGGAAAGGCATAGGACCAAAGCGCTTTTCAAACCCAATGGCAGGGAAGCCTTTGAGGTGTGAAGCTAAACAGAATCACAGAACACATAAAGCCTGTAAAACATCTTCTATAAAAGGTAAAATCTACAGGCTGTGAAGGATTATCACAATCATAGGGCAACAAGCAGCAATCAAAACACAAGGTTCTGCTAGAATTGTCAGGAAACACCTTATCTTGAGGTGACCAAGCAGTGGCACAACTTGAACAGGGAGATGGGACCAGGTGACCTCCAGAGGGCCCTGACAACCTCAAGTCTTCTTTGATTCTGTAACATTCTAAATGGCACTTTCTTGCTTCTTACCTCTCTTCAAACCCTACTGCTTTCTTATGAGATTCTGTGTACAATAGGCAAGTTTCTGTCCGTTAGTTTTTGAACTTAAGTTTCTGGCAACAGGACACAGTTGTTACAGCTACAGCATCTTGAGAGGTAAGTATTGTAACAGTATTAAGTACAGTATATTCTACTTTAAACCACTTAGACATAATGCACTGCACTGTCAGACAATCATGGTTATCAGCTGCATCACCCTGATTATTTTATTTCATGCCAATGTTAAGCACATCAAATAAATAAGGCAGTCAATCATTTGATGGATCATTATTAATCACTTCTAAACTGACTTAGGCTGTAGCTTGTAAAAAAAACAACTGTGGAGGCATGAGACAAATACAGTAAATCAGAACAGCATAAAGATGATATGTAGGAAAGTTTTTCACAGTCTCTTTCAGTACAAGAGCTAGTAAACAAAATAAAACACCAAAAGGAGCTGGCTTTTCACACAGCATACAGTTAAATCATGCACTTTCCTCCCACAGGATATGTTGTGAATACCAACATTTTATTCATGCAACATTTATTCATGCAAGAAAAATCTGTTCACGTCTATTAAACACAAAGACAGTTGCTGTGGTTCAAGTAAGTCCTTAATACTCCACAAATAGGCAAGGAAACTATTCTACAGGAGTACTACAACACAACTGCATAACCTGTATACTCTCCCCTAAGCATGTGTTAGTGGTTACTATAAAAAACAGGATAGTAAAGTGAGCCTATTTTTTATTTGATATCCTATATAGAGGCCATTCCTATATACTTATTCCAAAGCTGAATTTTTTTATGTAAGCACTCCTGAATTTGTAAAAAATAAATCAATTACAGATTTAGTAATCCTAGTATTGCTCACTATTTGAAGCAGGTATCAATGAATTATGAAATCTGTTGACTTTGAACGGGTTTATGATTCTCAAAATGGAGAATCTAGCTCTTAATCAAGGGTGATAAAAACACATTGCAGAGACGGGGACACAGGTTCTGAAAAAAACATGACAGAACAATTTTTATATTTAGAATGCCAAAGAAAACAAATACTTCACCTTCAGAGGCCTGCAGACACCTTCTGTGATGTGCCCAACTACTTCTTGAATATTTTCTTCCACACCTACAGTTAATGCAAATACATGCTATGATTATGCAAATGAAATTCTCTTTTCTTCAAGACTATAAAACAAATAAACAAATGTAGGAGCTACTCCTCCATAAAAAGCATTATGAGCTGCATGTTCTTTCTTCCACAAGACTAGTTTACACCTCCACTAAACTCCAAATCTAGCCATGAAGAAATAGCTGCACGACAAAACAGTCCTGGAGAGTCATTATCTTATGCTATGCAATTGTCTCCTAGCACAACATAGTGTCTGGGGATTTGTGGAAGAAGGAGGAAGGAGAAGAATAAACAATCTAGCAAGAAACTGTCACAGTAAACCTCAATATTAGCACTTCATTAAATTAAGCAGGAAAAAAACCCCAAAGGGCCAGTGAGATGCTCAAGGAACATCAGCACAGAGCACTCTGATAGGCCTGAATCGTAAATACACATCTGTCAGGGTTCGGTACTGACATGCTCACAGCATTGTCACAAATTAAATCACGTATGTACTTCCACACTGCTGTGTGCCACAGCACTAGCAAATGCTTCCTCCCCGGCAGCAACTGAAACTCATCTTTCACAGAACTACACACAAAAGAGAATGTTGCCCTGTCTTATCCTGGAACACAAATGAATTGTTGCATGGCAACCGGTACTGTCACAAATCAATCAAACTGAAAGCAACAGATCTTGAAGCTCTCACTTCAGTAACAACTCGGAATAGATTTATGGAGAAAGCAATACTTTTATTCTAATTTAAAACTTGTCAACAGGAGTTCATCTTCAGATGGGACCCATGTGATGAACAGTAAACAAATTGACTGTGACATGTGATAGAAATCAGGTGACCTGGAGCTATATTTTGCAGATCATGTTTCAGACTAAAAGAGGTTACTTCTGAAAGCAAAAATCATGAAAGAGCAGAGATCCATATCAATGTCTCTTTACATCAAGGTAAGTGAAAAGCCACGTAAGCAAAAACAACTTCATTCAACGTGGTGGCTATAAGAATTTCAGCCCGCTAAATTGGTAATAAAAATACGTTTATGCATTTGAGTATTGGTATCAAGGAAGAAAGCAAAATTACAAGTCAACAAAAGATGTATGGTCTGTTATGTAACAGCTAGGTCCTAGATACCCCTAACAATTTACACATTTTTTAGTATGAACAGTCACACTTGTACTGTTCCTCAATATAACAGGCACCTAGCACATTTCTACCACAGCATATCTAGAACAGATTGACTTAACAAGTTGTTGCATTTGAAAGTTTTAGCTGTGAAACTATACAAGTTCAAAGCACATGGAATTACAATTTTGATATATCACTTGCTTGTCCCTTCACATCTATTTTCATGTGCAACAGAACCACAGAACACTAGGGACCTCAAAAGATCATCCAGGCCAATCCCCCTGCCAGAGTAGGATCACCTAGACCAAGTCACACAGGAACACATCCAGGCGGGTTTTAAATGTTTCCAGAGAAGGAGACTTCACAACTCCCCTGGGCAGCCTGTTCCAATGCTGTCACCCTCACTGTGAAGAAGTTCCTTCTCATATTTAGGAACAGTTTCGATCGAGCAAGGAAATATTCCAACACAATAGCTTCATACAACCATTGCAAGTATTAGTATATCATGCTGACATAAAAGAATTCTAGAATAAGTAGTTCTTCAAGACCCCAAATCACTTTTGGAAAACAGCTCACTCCTGAAGATGCACTTCTGGCTGCCTGCTGCACCACACACTATTTTTACTCTGTGTATCCTTCTGTAAGGAAGAGATCTTTCTCAGACGTTACTTGGCTTCTGCTCTCCAGCTGAGTTCCTGTGATTCCACAAAAACATGAGTTTCTGCTGCATATCTTAAAGAGAATGCCTGCAATTCTCGTTTCCTTTCAAGTGCAAGACCTCTCTACTACTGGAAGGCTTGAGTTAGCAGAACATCTAAGCTCCAAAGAAGAGGTGCTTTATGCTTATACAGTACAACACTGAACAGATGAAATTTTCTGATTGTGTTTTCAGGGCTTAAAATATTAATAGAATATCGGGTCAGATTAATTGTAAATATTTAACACTTGCATGCTTGGAATTTTGAAACTTTTTAAATACTATTCTTGAATACTTGATTATGAGCTACTGTTTGTTGTCTTTAAAGTGAAAACTGAGATGGGAGCATTTCTCACAAAATGTGCTGGTCACAGAATTTCACTTCCACTGGGACCAATCCACCTCTATTTCACCCACAGCTATACATGTGGCTTTGGCTTTTTTAATTTGTTTAAACATAGAAGGGAAATTTTTATGTGTCTGTGATTTACCATGTTCTCCATAGTCCTGAAACTACACAGAGCTTGAAGCAGAAATCTGAGCTCAGAACAGAGACCTGAATTAAAATAATAAAGTCAGTTCCATCTGTAAAAAGCTACTCAAGCTAAAACATCTGACTGACCTAACTTCAGACCTCAAGACTGGTGGGTTATCTACAGTAGTGGACACCCTCTATAGGGAATGGAAGAAAACCAAACAGTTGTGATGAAAGTCTCCAGAAATCCCTGATATTTATCAAGAAATGTCTGATACAACTTTTGTCAAAAAGTCTGCCCTCTGGAGAGATAAACCTCTCTCATCATCTGTTCACTTCTTATATGGACAAGTGAAATTAATCACTGCTGTAGCCTGTGCAACCAGACACCTGAAGACCAAATAAAAGCACAGGGAATTCAACTTGGTTCGATGATAGACATTGTACTCACTGATCAGCCACTACTAATTCAGGATCTGTATTTATATAAAGAGTATAATCTCAAGGTATTCCATAAAGCTGAATGTTTCATAAATGGTTCTTCTTAAACCCAGTGGTATCTCACTAATGTACTTAATGTACAGTTTAGCCTTACAGATCTTATTAACCGTCCTTGTCATCACAAACATTTCCCAGAGCTGCAGAGATAACAGGCAGAACCTCCCAGGCTTAGCTGCTCCCAGTGTAAAGCTAAGAAACCCTCTTTACATTTCTTAAAAACTCTAGAACAGTGAAGAACAGTGGTTGCAAACCCATACTCAGAGAATTTAGGAAAACGCATTTTTGTTCCATGGTTCCATGTCTTCCTGAAGCACTCCTCAGTTATAGCAAAACCATCAGACAGTCATCTACAAAGAACTGCCATGTCTTTACCAAAAAAATCATTGCATGGTGTGCCTTCCTGTCTCCCTGAGACACTGTCAGTAAATGGTATAACAATAACTTCTACAGTGCACTCTAACTGTAGTTAAAACAAATGCATTCAGTTTGATTCACAACAGTTCCTAAACAGCGTCCTTGCTCATACATCATTAATTAGGAAAGCTAATTAATACTTCCAGCGGTAAGGAAAATGAGAATGGATATTCACTTTAAATCCCAGAGCAGGACTCAATTAAGATGTACATTCTTAAGAGCTCACAGGATGTAAGCTCTTACAAGTTTATTGCAACTGAGTACACAAGCTCAATGTATTAAACGAGTCTTTGGCTAAAGCTATGGCGGCAACTCACAAAGGTCTTTAAAGTAGAGATCCAATGTACTTAAAACAGAGCAAAGAGGCTGAAGAATAAGCATGAGAATCCACAGTTTTGTTACGAAGGAGATCTTTGACATTAAAAAGCTTCATGTATCTATGAGCAGCCTGGTTTGACCTCCTTAAGCCTATAATGATATGCTAGACAACAAAAGAAAATTCTATTTTACTTGTACCACAGAAGGAAGAGAATCCTTAACATACCAGTAAGCAACTCTAGGAGAATGTTTTCAGTATTAATATGCATTAGATTTTTAACTCTTAACTACAGTCTAAAATACAACTTGGTAAATTTACTGGAAATCTATTACAAACACAGTAAAATGACAAGAGAATTTTTAAATACTCCCCTTCATTAAAAGTTTTCTTCCTGCACAATGCAACTACTAGCTAGTCTGAAATTCCTCTCAGGAAAATCCAAGATCAGGCTCTCATAACTGAAGCCCAACCTAAAAAATGAATCACACTCTCCAACTTATCTGACTTACATTCTATCACTTCCCAAGTTACGTTTTAAAATCTAGTACTACCTTCAATAGTTACAAGCTTTAACATAGCTTCTAGGTGTTCTTTTTCAGAAGCTGTAGCTTGATGCAACCAGGCCAGCATGTCTCCTACGTACCTAAATAAAGACAGAAATTTCATGGTGTCAGGGATTCAAAGTGCCAAAAGCTAAAGAAGGGTAACCTCGTATACATTCTCGTTGGGACTGTACCTCAGAGGATCATGTGAGTGCATTTCAATAGGGCGTGGAGTACCTCCCAGACCTCCTCTAGTAAGAGCATCTATAAAGCCACGGACTACAGCGCTCCTCCGAGCTGTTCCAAATTCATCCAATGTGTACCTGTTATTGCAACATGAAAACTGGTAAAGCAAAACAGTTCACCTCATCACAGTTTATCAGTCCAACTTTACAGCTAGTATGAGTAACAATTTTCATAGTTTTAGAAATCTTGCATCAATGCTTCCACCATGAAGCGTTCAAAACCACTTGATTATCTTGACTCCTTTAAACAGATACTAAAGCTAATTTTTCCTTGACCCTCCTTGACCTCACACAAATAAAATAATTACTTAAAAGTCTGCTTTTTTATTTTGTACATTTAAGAATATATTGACAGGTTTAGGACTCCTGTTCACATGTGGTCCAGCTGACTGACAAAAGAAACTTACTGCACTGCAAGACAAAGTTTTCTCCTTCTTCTAGGCCACCACATGTTTATTAGAAAAACAGTTACTTCCTTTTGATAGTCATTCACTGGTTTTAATCATGAGAGTCTTAGACACCTAATGGACAATTACAGCTCAAAGCGCACACTCTCAGACAGCTTGCTGATAGTGGAGGAGCTACCAAGAACATACACACAGCTTATGAGCTCATTTTTGGAGCAGACTACCTTCCTGTCAGGGCTGAAGCATTATAGCAAGCAAATGGTGGGAAATGAATGTTGCTAACATCCCTGTTACATCTGCTTAGGAACAGAATTTTTGCAAGCCACAAAACACTTCTATTTTTATGAAAACACCCCCCCCAAAAAAAAAAAAAATAATCCAACTTACACTTTTGGAACAAAGGACATAAATTACAAAAGGAGAAAAAAAATACACGACAGTTTATTTTTCCAAGATAACTGAAGAAGTGCCAAAGAGTAAGCATGGTGTCACTTACCAATGACACCCAGCAGCTGATCAGATATAAAAATAATAACAATAAAAAGCATGTTACTCACTGACTTTAGTTAAATGAGTACTGCATTCATAATTAACAGATGCGGAGGACAAAACACAAAAGAAAATACACTGTTTCAAATATATTCAATTAGATTTAGATTTGTATTTTGATATAAAAAATCCAAGACATACTTCGGTTTTGATCTTTTCAAACTACATCACTACTTGAGAGGGGGGAAAAAAGCACACTAAAGAACCTGGAAGTTTCTGTTTAAAACTACTCTCAACAAAGTCTATGAAGAAGAAAACATCTGCAATTTAAAGAAGTCTAATGAAAAATGGCTTTAATAAACTACTATTTACAAAAATTAAGCAATTACAAGCAGGAAAGATGTGGAATCTGCCTGCTACCCAGAGCAGCATTACAGTGAAAAATCTCAAGTGTTTTCAGAAACCAGCTAAACTTTATTTTTCCCCTCCACTAAGCAGATATATAGTAGATCACTAAAACTAAAGCAATGAAACAGATATTGTGATCTTGTTATTGTGTTATTGTGAGCTTTGAAAAATATCATTTAATAATGGTAATTTTTTTGGAAGAAAAAGAAAACTAATTTTCCTTTTGCTCTCAGTGTAACAGGTTATAACTGAAAATCCTGCCTCTTAAAAATCCCAGTAGCAATCATCAGTTATACTACAAATACAGAATGTACTGCTATGCTATTACACACACTCTAAGGAAAGCAAACCACGTTTGGATTCTTTTCAGCCCAGCTACGATCTTTTCAAAAATTAGTAATGATCACTGTGGGGAGAGGAGGGAGGTGAAGGAAAAGCTTTCAAAACCCAAGTGGATGATGGAAGAGGAACACTGCTTTGTACTATGACTCTGTATTTACTGGGAAACAGTTTTCAATTTTTTCTGTTAGAATCAGGAAGTGAAAACCAAACTGAAATCCTTATTTCAGATCCTTACTGACTGTAGTTCACAAAAGTCTATGCAGGGTACAATCTTTCTGCCACCTTAAGTTAACAAGACATAAGCCAACATAGCAAAGCAAGAATTTGTAGTTTTGTTTCTGAATTCCTGCACTTCTCCATTTTACTCTCTTTCACCCAATCAAATCAAAATCTTTATTGGATGCAAGGGCCATGACTGGAAGGAAAAGCATTTAATCCACCAGTCCTTACGTGCACAAAACCAACCAAGGTTTATAATTACTTGCTTGTGTGCCACACTTTTTACATTTTAAACTCAGCAGCTTGGTATGTACTGAAAGTATACACACATTTTTGGAAGGGAATAAACTAAATCTTGGTATTTAAACTTAAAAGCATCAGCGCTGTAATTCTGACAATTCTGTTCTAATGAACAGTTAAACAGGATAATCTATGACGACAGACATATGGCTGCAACTTCTACAGCAATGTTTATTTATGCCTTTCTAGCACAAGAAAAGTCCCACTTACTAAGCTCTGCCTTTGGCAATACTTAAAGACAAGGCTAGCCTTTGAGAGACTGTGTAGTACTCTGCTGCCCTGGATGCCTGTGGCTAAATGTAACTTGTAATATTTTCAAATACGATTAACGTATTTTTCAAAAAAACCCTAAAAAGCAAGGAAGTACAAAAAGTACCTCCTCAGGTATGGTCACCCCAATAAAAACAGTTCTGACAGTGCCACCTTGTGGCACTAACTACCATTTCATGTACAGCATGTACCTCGAACAAATTCTGAAAAGAACTACACAGTAGCATATTTTACATGTAAATATACATATGTAATACATTGTTTTTAACAGATTACTGTACAACTGAAAATGGAAGACATTCTTACTCCCAAGAGCAACTCAGTAAGAGCTAATTAGCCTGTACCGTTTTAGATTTTTTATTACTTTGGGAAATTAAATGAGAGAATCACATGCTCTTGATAGCATTTTTTGCATCAGAAAAAACCTACCATGAGAGCAGCAGAAACTCAGAATTCATTTATATTAAAATAAAAACACTGACTTTTTACTTTAACTACAAAACTAGTAAGTTGAAAAAAAAGTCCAATGATACCAACTGTACCACAATTATGGCAGAAAGACTTCTGAAATTTAAAGAAGTTTATTTTTCAATTTTATTTTTTAAATCTGACATGAGACTAGCCTGCCTCCATCCCTGGCACTGTTATTTGTTTCTATGTTCAAACTGTATAGACAGGAAATACTCATTTCTGTTAGACAACATTTACTTACTTATACAGGACAGGTCTGTCCTGTAACGCTTCCATAGCTTGAGCAAGAACTGGAGAAATGTCACATGACTCTTGTGTCAAAGTCCTGCATTCATCTACAAAATATCAACACAGATCAAAGCACGTGCTTTACACTATAGTAACTTTTACAACAACAAGATGTCAAACAAGAAAATGAGCTAAAAACTCAAAAGTGTTTTGATTTTGAATTGAAGCCTTCAGAATGTGCCTCCTGGCTTATAGTTCACATTCACGGAATTCAATCCCTCCATAATCACAGAATCACAGAACATCAGGGATTGGAAGAGACTTTGAAAGACTTCACTGTAAAATGGGTGTGTACCACAAAATGCAACAACAATAAAAATTAAATAAAGCTTGCATCTATTAAATATCTGCTTGCACCTAGGTACAACTGTTCAATAATTTGAACACCAGAATCCTGCCAGAATGCTTTGCAACTATTTACCACATTCCAGGTAAACAAAAGGAAAGAAGTGCAAGTATTTAAGCAAGCTGTGGGCTTGTTTTGTTATTTGTTTTGTCTGGTTCTTTTTTTTTTTTACCTTAATCACATGGACTACATAATCTTGGATATTCCATGCAAAAACAAATAAATCACATAAACTAAATCAAGCATTAAAATGTCAAAGTTTCATTAAGGTAAAACCACAACCATTATTTAAGGTTTCAGCATCCACTGAAGAAGCTAACTAGCCTAATACCACATTTCACCAGCTATTTTTTTTTTCCCCACAACTCTTCCTGTCAATGTCACAGGAGAGTCATAAAAGAGCATTCACATTTTAAACTATGAAAATGCTACATGGAACAATGATCCAGAGCATATGTGAAAAAAATAACTGACTACTATAATTCCAAAGACCATCTTTGTCTGTGATTTTTTTTCCTTTTTTAAAGGTAATAAGGCACTCCTTCTGCTAAACTAGATCTTACTACTAAATTGTCAAAAACAACTACTTCCCTGTAACACACAAGGAAATTAAATGCAATATATTTGACAATTTGCTTAGACTGCCAAACTGTAGTTGTTCAGTGTGGAAAACCACCTAAAAATACAAATAAATAATACAATTTTACAGAGATTAGATTGGCCCAAAAAACGAGAGAATTTCCAGTTAGCTTTTTGGTTCACAACAAATCTTTCACTAAGAAGGAAACCTAAAGCAATGTTAATGAATCTTGGAAAGGGTTTTTTGCTGAGTTCAATCCACATCAAGGAATAAATGGAATCATCATCATAATATTCATGAACATAAAAAAACATTCTTAGTCCTACTTTGAGTCCATCTGTAAAGGCGTTCATAAGATGTCTCTTGCAGTAAAGCCATCTGTTCCATAATTTCCAAGCTACGAGACAAAAAGACTTTATTTGCAAATACTATTTTAGGTAGTAGTAGCAAAGGCATGTACAAATCAAAGAAAACAGACCACTATTAAAACCACAGGAATTTTAAAAATTAAGTTACTCTTCTGTTATTTTCTATCGAATACTGTGTATAGTCATATGAAATTAAGAATGAGATTCTGCTTTTAACTAGTACATGGTTATCATGTACTTATGTTAAGCAGCACTCACCCTGCCCTTTGTTGGTTTGTCCGGAGGAGAATCTTGACATCATCATGAATTTGCTTTACTCTTCCCAAAGCCTTGAAAAAATCCTACAACCAATTGAAAACATTTAAAAAAATAATATAAGCAGTGTTCTGAAGGAGTAACTTCTTACTTGAATCTCTAGCACTCTACTCTCTCACCAAGCTCTGAATAAATGGCGAAGCAACGCTGTAATTATTCTCTGAACCACGTGTTTTTTATAAACCTGAATGTTCTTTCATTGTAATAGCTGGTAGAAAAGCATATGGCAATTACTCGAGCATACCATCATTTCACACATGCCATTTAGGTTTTCACTAGCACTGTTTATAGTTATCTATTCCATGTCTCTCTGAATGATTTAACTGGAAACAGGATGCCTATGGAAACGAGATAGTATGTCCCAACAGGTAGCCTGTATTTACGTGAGGGTTTCTATGCACCTGCAGTAATAAAAATCCATTAAGTGTTCTCAGTTCTCTCATTGTTCACTTTGCTTTTACTGCATAACACTGTATCGCTTTATTCAAATCATAAACATCTTCAAAACCTTGTTTTGAAGGGTGGCTAAAAATTAATCAGCACTTAATATATTCATGTCGTTTCAAGGCACTGAACACCTATAGGCATGCACATGTAGAATGCACACAACACACGCACAAGGGCAGAACTACATATTACTGAAGCACTGCGAATGTCTCATTTGCTTTATTTGTGTATTTTGAGGTTTTAAAACCCCTTCATTGAAAATTTGGACTTGATAAAGGTCTTCTTGAAGCGTAGAACAACATAATAGCTCATTTGCCCCTAAAACACATTACGCAAACTAGAATTTAATGTTGATTTTCTTTCTTGTTATTTGAATCTTTCATCACTCACTTCAAGCTCATCAGAAATTCACGATTCTGTTAAAATGTACACTCCTCCATAAAAAATAAATTACAAACTGATACTAAGATCATTCAGCTAGGGCGCGTCTACATTTCTATTCAGGGCAAAGCTTTTAATGTTCATTGAGCTACCTCGGTAACTGGCTCATCTTTTGTGCCTCGAAGGAGGTTCATTTCATCCGGTGTCAGCTGGAATTTTGCTATGAATGCATCTGCAACTTGTGCTTTCATTTCTAGTCTCTGGCTGTAATAAAACAAAGTGAAGAGGACATTACCCTTTTATGCTTAGCTTGGATTTATTTTGCATATTCATAATTATGGAAATAAAGTAAGCATTAGAAGTCATTATTCAGTTCTAATAGTACATTGTTGCCTTCAAAAACTTGAGTTGCATCTTCACATAAAATTTTCTATTAAATTTACATAGATTACCAAGCAAACAGAATAAAAAGTTAAGCAAGCAATTTGAAAACTAGTAAGCCCTTTAAAAAAAATTTCCTTTAGTGTTGTATTGCAAGTTATCCAATACAGATACTTTGTTTTTACAGTTGGAATGCTTGCAGTCATTTCCTTTCAAATTCACCACCAATGGAGTTTTGGCTCATGTATGCAGAAAGTCACAAAAAGCTCTAGCACCCACAATGAGAAAATGATGTTCTGTACAACAGCTTCTTTTCTTTTTAACAACACGCAGTTGGGATATGAATTTACTAGCTCACAAGCAGTCAAAATGTAATGATTTTTATTACCCCCACTGAATTACCACAGCAATGGATGGAATACGCAAACACCATCTTGTGGTCAGCAATTATTTGCACACATTTTGTTCCATATCTTGTATTTACAGGACACAAATTGTTCAATGTCATTCCACAAATAAGGGACTTGAACTCCTCTTGCAACAGACAGTTCGTTCAAACTGTGGTTTCAACACGCAGCACTCCAAGAAATAAAGACCTCCTTTTTAGGACTTTGAGAAGACACTAATTAGTTATTTCTAGAAGAATAAAGTCTCAATTGCTTTAAGACCATCTCAGCTTCCAAAGTAACTCTTGCTAGATAAATCCATGGGTGGTGAGACAAGCAGGCACACTTCTAATACTGACTGCAATAATTAAATTTCCTTGCAAGATCAAGGCTTGAAAAGTAAGCTTCTACTTATGTACCCTTTCTCAACTATCCCAACGAGTCTCTGGACCCTCATTCAGTGTAAAAAGCATGGAAAAATGGTAAAACCACAAAGGTGAAAATACTTACACTGGATTACCCCTCACTTTAGGGAAAAGATAGAAGGGAGGAAAATGATTAGAGAAAGCAAATGCAAGACCCTCTATGGTTTCAACTGAAACATGATCTCCCAATAAGCACAGAACCAGATGGGATGTTGAGAAACCCTTCTGTTCTTTGAATCATTGAATCATTTATGTTGGAAATGACCTCCAAGTCCAACCATCAACCTAAATGAACCAAGCTCACCACTAAACCTTGTCTCTTGGGCAGCCTGTTCCAATGCCTGATGACCCTTTCAGTAAAGATTTTCAATATTCAAGCTAAAACTTCTCCTGGTGCAACCTGAGGCCATTTCCTCTTGTCCTAACACTTGTTACTTGTGAGAAGAGACCAACACCTACCTCTCTACATCCTCCTTTCAGGGAGTTTTAGACAATAAGGTTTCTCTCGGTCTTTGCTGCTCCCTCACTGGTCCCCATAAGACTTGTTCTCCAGGTCCTGTGTCAATGTCATCATGCTTCTTTGGACCCACTCCAGCACTTCAATGTCTTTTTTATATTGAGGTGCCCAGAAGTGAACACAGTACTGGAGGTGTGGCCTCACCAGAGTCAAGTGCGGGAGGACAAGTAATTTCCTACTCCTCCTGGAACCTGTGGAAGATCTCTATTTACTGTTTTTCAGTAAGATCTGCTGTTTTTCAGATTTTTGGATGTATACATTCATGAACCTGGGGGCTGGGAGAAGCCTGCAATTCAAGTGCAATATAACCAAGCATAACAGGGCTTTTTTTCACATTTTTTGGAATCAGGGTTGTAGACCTTCCAAGAGAAAAGGATCAGAGTCAGGAACTGTACAAACAGCACTCTTGTTAGTCTGTGCTACAATTCTTGCCTAGTTCAGCCCTGAGGTTATAAAAGCAAAGAATGGCAGAAGACCTCACTAGTTAATGTATCTCTGCCTGCAAGTCATCACTTTGTATAGTCTTCCCTCTGCTGTTTGTTTGCTGCTACAGGAAACGCGGTTCAATCAAACATTGTGCTTTACAGCCATTTGTGTCCCTAGCTGTGTCTTTGGCTAACACACCTGCCATAACTCCAACTGAACCATTCTGCATATACCCAATACTTAACTTATAAAACAAGAGTCAGTATCTTAATCTCTAGCATACTAGTAAGTTAAAATTTTCCCAGTGTAAACACAAGATAACAACCTCAAGGTGGCAGCAATGATTCATCCATCTTTCTAAAGATCTTGATTCTGAAGTGGTAAGAAGCATCTAACCAAAAACCTAAAAGCACATGTCCGGCTTTTGATAAAGCTACTTCTTTGGGGCTCTTTAAAAAGGACACTGGGTTTTGACAAGGAAACTGAGTTTCAAAACCCAGTTTAGCCAACTCAGCTTATGCTGGCTATGAAAGTTGCCCTGATTATCAGTCTGCATTGAGAGAGAATGCAGTCTGATGGATCAGGAATACAACATGCAAGTGCCAAGTACCCTTTAATTCTACCTGGCAGCATATGTTATCAATGAGTCAAATATATTTGCACAAGTATTTAATTTTATTTAATTTTTATATATGTATTCAGACATAAAGTAAGAGATATTTAAGTAGAACGTCATCTTATTAAAGCTGGGAAATTGATTAAAATACCGTGCAAGTTTGCCATAGTTATTTCACTAAGTACTATACAAAACACAGTGCGAGTAACAACACACAGAGTAAGGCCATCTTGCTATAACTCACAGCAGTTGGTACCTGTGCAGAAACTTGGACATTTCAGGGCCCACTGGCTTTTCTCTAAACATAATAAATTCTAAACTGTGCTCTAAGCAAGTGCAGTACAGCAAAGGAAAGGCCACACTGGGCTGTTATCCCAAAGTGGTTTTCTTTCTTTTACCAGTCATCCCTGCATAAAGGAACAAACCTAACAGATCATGGGAACACGGCACTGATATGAAGGGGGAAGTGTCAAGCTCTAGTAGGCTTTGGAGCCTGGGCGGGAGACAGGGCTCCAACAAAGAGCAATTTCCCCAGTTTTAATCGTTGCCTGGGAGACAGAATTCTTTTACAAGAGAGCTCAAAAGGCTGGGAAAACTATGCACTTCATGCACTTTTCCCTTGAACTAAATACAAATGTGCACTGTTTGTTCAGATTATCACCTAGACAGCTCAAAAAATGAGGTTGAGGAGAAAATGACTTTTCCAAACTCTAATTCTATCCTACCACTGAATACAGCATAAAAATGTGCTAGATTCCTTTAGCTAGGACCAGTCACAGTGGCACAATCTGAAATTACTTTCAGACTGTGGTACTGAGGATGCAATAAATTTTTAAAGCCTCAGAAAGATAAGAGTATTTCTAGTTCATAAAGAAATAACCATCTTTAACAGACATGTATAAATGCATTTCAGCAGCGGCTGGAAAAATTTTTCTTTAGTGATAGTTTCTGTGAAAAACAAATAAGACTATAATGAAACATGTCTGCAAGTGTTAGGAAACCCATTCGTCAGTACTAGATGCAAAAATGCATTTGAGCCCATGTTTTTATTCTACATTACGTCTGTCAAGAACACATTTTATTAAAAGAAAACTTAAATACTGTGAGAAGGTATTCAGTGACCAGTTCCACCACAGAACATAAGAATGACAATTTCCCCTTAACTAAAAAATAGGAAGGCACAGAAAATCACAGTGAACTGTCTAACATTCCCAGGTTACAGGAAAATAGCAGTAGTATTATAAGAAGGCTTTAGTGAAACCTCATCTGGAAAACAGATCACAATCCTGATCGTCTGTATTCAAGAACAATGGATTCCCATTAGACCAGCGCTAACAGGATGACCTTGGGAATAGAGAATGTAATTTATGAGAGCAGATGAAGGAAGCTTTTAAAATGAGAAAATAGCCAATTTATATCCAAGAACTCAGTTGGAAATTAAGGAAAGGGTTTGACTGGAAAGAACAAGCTCTTGAGGTAAGTGTTCCAAGAACAGCAACTGCAAAAGTAATTCACCAAAAGAGCTGATGGGTTTATCAAAGTCATCATGCAGATGATAGCTGACTGTAGAGAGTGGACTTGAACTTAGAAGGTTTCTCCTGTCTGCCGGAGAATAAAATTACAACCAAGGAGCTTAACTAGTGGCAAAAGGAGAAATAGACAGTAGGAAAACAATAAACAACCAAAATCAATTTCCAAAGAAGAATGTAGAATCTCATTTTTGAGCTTTTCTTCCAAAAGTAGGTTAGACAAAATCAGGAATGTTATTATATAACTGATTTTGCACTTCCAATGACCTGTAAGACCGCTCCTCCCTTCATATTGATGAAGAGTAATTAACACCTCAACAGAGTAGGGCTGCCAGGCAGAAAAGCTGGCAGGAAACAAGGCTTTGCACTTTCTCTGCTGGTCATGGGTAGAATGTGCCAAATTAACTGTTTGGTTTTTTCCTTTTGAATCCATTTTTGTTCTTGTGTTACCTATTGTTCACTTTGGTACAAATCAGGAAGGAAAATTAGACTCAATTTCAAGCCTTCATGCTCGCCCACATTGAATTGTAATTCATTTTTGGCAATCTCATGAAGTATATTCACAGGACTAAATGTAATTACAAGTTGCAAAAGGTCAACACATGAAATACATCTCATCAGTGCAAATCACTAGATCACCACTTTTCTCAGCATATGCTGATGAGAAGCAACCTATCTAACCTGCTACAAATACTGCTGAATTTCCTGCATCATTTCCAAATTGACAAAAGAGATTTCTTAAAAAAGGAAAAAAGCATAACCAAGGCACCACAAAATCTGTAGTATAGCACTACTGAAGCAGCAGATGGCAATTGAGAAACATTTTTTTGAGACTTCTGACTTCCACAACATGAATCTACTGATCTTGAAAGTGCACCAGGAGCTATCCAAAGCCATAACTTCTACTAGAAACTTATCACTGGAAATAATTATTTCTAATCTCCAGTGTACCATACATCATTTTCACAAGAAAGCTCATAAAGCAAGGAGATTCATTCTTCTACACTGACAAAAGCCTAAAGCTGTGAAACCAGATACCCTGGTTAAAGAGTACTTGATTCTATTATCCCTTTCCCATACTGAAAAGATCAAATCTTTTCTACCACAGGAGGTTGGAGAACCAAGGGAAAAAGTGGTCTGTATCATATTCATGAAACAGCACTTATCTATTTCACAATCAGTTTAAAATACAACAGCATAGGTTATAATCCAACTTTCTGTTCCTACATACAGATATTATTTCCACTAGATATGAAGCATTAACAACAAGAAACCTGTGAAACAGCTGAAACAATAAGTAGAACTGTGTCTGTATTATACATAATCTGTATTATCAATCAATATTAAGTAATTTAGCATGCTGTACCACTGTAACTGACCTTCTTCCCTAAAAGGCCAATTTTTATTGCAACCAGCACCAACATGTGTTCTTACCTTTTCCCATCCTCTAGTAATACACTAAGAGTTTAGTATTTTTATTCCAGTTGAGCTACACACACAGAGACTGTTAAAAACAGAAAAGATCTCAGAGTCACTACCCAGAAACAAGAGTGGCAAAATCAGATTTAGGAGAAAAGCTCATCAGTACTGTCATGTGAAGAAACAAATAAGGTGGCATACATACTTTTCCGCCTGGAGTTTTGTGGTTTTTACTATCAAGTCCTGAGTTTGTTCCTTTGCTGCCTAGAATACAATTAGACCCATTAAGCATGTGAAAAATACAAATACATCAATTGTGTTACACAAGCTTTAAAAATATGTAAGGCTTTTAAATCTTTCTCACTACAAGAAGTTTAGAGTCTACTTTTTGAAATATCCTTTAAATAATTATTAGTTAATTCTCCCTATTTTCAGGAATGAAAAAATACATTAATATGTATATATAAAGATATTAATTTAATACTAATCTGCATAAATATTTATCATCTCAGAGATAATTTTTCATTTCTATTTAATTTTAAAAACATTATTAGAAGTGTTAGTTCTGATTATTTTCCTTGTCTTTGGACTTTAAACTGTTACAAAATGAGAAATGAAATAAGTTTCTTTGGATACTAAATGGTGTCCACCCAGACATTTTAGACAACACAAAAACAGCTCAGCTCATCTAAGCAAGTTTAGCTGTACGGTCAAAGCAGCTTCTAGAGCTGTAAAGAACAAAAATTAGGAAAGATTTCTTTACTGAAAGGATTGTCAAGCGTTGGAACAGGCTGCCCTAGGATATGATGAAGTCATCATTCCTGGAGGGATTTAAAAGACAGGTAGATGTGGCACTTAAGAGACACGGTTTAGTGGAGGACTTGGTAGTCCTGGGCTTACGGTTGGACTCAATCCAATCATTTGGGCCCTTTCCAACCTAAATGATTCTACAATTCTAACAATGCACAGTCCTAAACGTTCAGTGATGACAATGCAAGGGAATTCACACAGAAACAATTATGCTACAGACAGCAGCTGCATGACTAAATGGATCACTGAAACTCAAAAGAGTTTTGAAACTTGTCACTCAGCAACAAGATCAAGACACAAGGTTACCTACAGTGTACCACCAGAGATAATTTAAGCAGTAAAATAAGAATATTTAACAAAAAAAAAATCAAAATGCATTCAGTAAGCAATAATACTGTGAGTAAATAGATGGAAATAACTAGAAAGACATTCTGAGTGAGTAATTTCAAGGCAGTAATACGTCAAAATTACGGCTTTAGCCACAATGAAGATTCCAGTCTTGAAAACCATGAACTAAGGCAAGTATACACACGTGCTGATTGATTTCAGCTTTTCTATCTGCCACACTGCATTAGTTACAATGGAAAACCAGTCAAGGTACAAGAACACTTGGAAAGGTGAAAACAAGACTAGAGCCACTGAAGCACAACTTCAGTCACCGGAAGGAGCCCAAGCTATTCCATGAAAAAAGAAAGTGAACACCAATGAGGTGCCAGATGCAGAATTTTCCGAAGGAAACTGTTAGGGACTAGCATCCAAATGTAATAAAATCTCAACAGAATTTTCTGAAGTAGTTAAAAAAAATCGATGGCATTTTTAAGTTTTTATATAATACAAAAATAATAATATTTAGATTTTTAATGTATTTGCATTTTAAATAATACTTTAATAATACTTATTTTCAATGCTTCAACCTAACAAAAAAAGACTAGACCTGAACTATTCAGTATAGAAATGTACTAAATACAAACTTCCCCCTTCTCCACTTCCTTCAGAGTTGTAGATTTTAATAAACAAAAGAATAAATTTGCTTCCTTGCTAGTACTTTTGGGACAGATGTACTAATTGTCAAGAAGAATGCTAACAGCAGGATAGTACAAAGGATGGGAAAACAGTTTTTCTGGATTTAGCTGGACATATCCTGAAGCCAGTTTTTATTTACATGCATTTAAAGATATGCCAGGTACTTTTATTATTGTACATATGCAATGTGAGAGCTTACATCTAACAAAAACACTGTAAGCAGTGGAGGAGAGTCAGAGTGACCAGAAAAATCAGGTTTCTTGCAAACCCAAAACAGGAATACTCTTTTCTTCCACTCCTCAGTATACTAATTAAAACTTTGATTATCCTTCAGCTCCGCCTTATTCCATCACTGCACTTCCCTGCTTCTCTCCCTTTCAACCATCACATTTATTAAGTCACTATACTGAAATCAATTCTGATAGTATTGGTTATTTGGCTTATCAATATATAGTCCCTTTCATATTTTCATATCATATGTTCTGCTCTCTTAGCATCCTTTTCTGCTTTACATGCTATAGAAACTCCTCTTTGTGTATCCTGTTTGCTCTACTCTTGGTTCATTTTAGTCTTCTTACTCAGCTTGAGCACATGCTTGCAATGTCCTATTATAGATAAAACACCAGAGTATTTGACAACTAAGTCCTAGATCATAGGCTTATTAAACTTACACTCCTACAGACAAAGAAAACATGGGTTGCAGGGAGACAAGAGTTCTACAGGGCTCTCGAGGAAACCTCACACAGGGCACAGAATAAAACTACCTACTGACTTTAATAGAAAAAGAAATCACTGCAGGGTGGTTCTACTCTGGGAAAAAATAAAAAAAATCACAGAGGATAGTTACATATTGTGATTTAAAGAGAGAAAGGACAAAAATCTACATGGACACCGCTCATTTCCACATCTAAGGGTTTAATCAAACAGTTCCTGAACTACACTAGGGAATACACTGAAATTAACAGTGTTCAAAGTGATATACAAGACCCGTGAGGTGCACTACTCACTGCCTTCCAAAATTGAAAAGCAAGGACTGCACTGAGCTAACACTGTTCCCTCATACTTTTTTGGAAGAGGTTCAAACCACAAGCGTTTATGTAGAAAATACTTACAGTGACTATGAAACCTATTTGTCTAAGGCAGGAGGGGGGCATCTAAAGTCTTGAGACAATGTAACAAAACAAAACCAACAGAATTAAGATGGCACACTAGATACCTCTGCCTCTCTGGATTACAAGGTACTTTCTTAGAGTACACTTGAGGTGTTTGCAAGAACACATAACTCACAGATGCAGTAGTCAGTGCAAAAGGCACATAAATTTTAAACAAACACATAAATGTATTTAACCCTTAAATCTCACACACATCCAATCTAATACAAAGCTTTCTGTTCAAATATAAATCAGTATCATATTGCTATTCTCTAAACACGTTTATTTCTGCATTTGGAATTGCAATTTGGAATAAACTCGAACTAATTATTCCTCAATATTTTTTCTAGATAAGTAAAAAGAAACATATTTATATCCTCAAGGAATATAATACACAGAATCACAGAATCATCATGGCTGGAAAGGACCTCCAGGGTCATCAAGTCCAACCTTTATCCTATTATCTAAC
>JAOXOE010000001.1:99240928-99316013 GCA_028565055.1 Phoeniculus purpureus | reverse complement strand
CTGTCTCAGCTCCAGGAGGAAGAAAGAGGAGTTCCTTAGCTCACCACGAGGCTGAAAGGGCTGCTCCGTGGAGGGGGGTGGTGGTAGCTCTGCCCCAAAGTCTTGCTTCTCCGGTCCGTGGCATCAGGTCTGGACCAGGACTCTCTTGCTTGTGCCGGGCTCTGCGCCGGGCCGTGGCTGTCTTTGCCGTGCCAGGGTGGTCCCTGCCTCTTCCTGCTCGTTACAGGAGCGGAGCGGACCTGACCCGACCCAGTGAGCCCCCTCCATCCCGGGGCAGGGAGCCGCTGGAAGCCATCTTTCCCGGGAAGGGGGGTGGGGGTTAGCATGGGGCTCCAGCCCCTGTTCTGGGCTGGAGCCCTTAGCAAAAAGAGGCAGGACCTCGATCCCTGTCGCCTTTTATCAGCTCCTAGACACACCCCTTAAGGGCAGGTATTTGGGACAGGTCACCTCCCCAGAACAGGTCAGTGTGGGGAGGAGGTCCTCTCAAAGCAACAGAAAGTTTTATTTTCTTCATGAAAGCACAAACCTGTAAATCTGAAAATTCTGGTAATTTTCATACTACAACATGCCCCTTGTCCTATCATTGGGTGCCACTGGGAAAAGCCTGGCTCCATCATCCTGATGCTCACACTTTACATATTTATAAACATTAATGAGGTCACCCCTCAGTCTCCTTTTTTACAATTTAGAGACCCAGCTCTCTCAGCCAGTCCTCATAAGAGAGATGGTCCACTCTCTTGATCATCTTTGTGTGTCTGCATCTGTGGCTTTGTGGCATTGGACTTTCTCAAGCAGCTCCATATCTTTCTTGAAACGAGGGCCCCAGAACTGGACACAATATTCCAGATGTGGTCTCACCAGGGCAGAGTAGAGGGGAAAGAGAACCTCTAGAAACTTACAGAAATATGACTTGTATTAGTAGGTACTAGATAAGGATAAACCAAAAAATAGGACAGGATGATGAAGAATTTCATTAAACAATTCCTTCTGAAATTGACATGATTTACTCAAAGTTATTGCCATCATACTCTGCTTAAGAATTTTTCACTTGAGAGTTTTAAAAATATATTTGAAGTGTTACCTTTTCAATGTTTGGTTCTTTAAACTTCTGCTTGGATTGCATAATGTAATTTGACTGACACTGAAACTAATGTTTTGATGCACAAAAATTTGGAAAATAAAAAAGAGCTTCATCTGTTGTTTGTCCCTCCGAATAAAGGCAAAATATAATCTTGTCTTTATGCAACTGTGGAGCATATAATTGACTGTCTGCCAATACGCAAAAGGAACAAACAAGGACCCAAGTAACTATAGACCAGTCAGCCTCACATCCATCCCAGGAAAGGTGATGGAACAATTTATCCTTGACACTGTCTCTAGGAACATCATGGACAAGAGAGTCATTAGGGATGGTCAGCATAGCTTCACCAAAGGGAAGTCATGCTTGACTAGCCTTATAGCCTTTTATGAGGGTGTAACCAGATGAATAGATGATGGCAAAGCAGTGGATGTGGTCTATCTTGACTTCAGTAAAGCATCTGACACAGTTTCTCAGAGTGTCCTTGCAGCCAAACTGAGGCAGTGTGGTCTAGATTATTGGGTAGTGTTCCTGTGCGACTTGGTCTAGGTGATCCTGCTGTGGCAGGGGCAATGGACTAGATGATTTTTCAAGGTCCCTTCCAATCTTTGATGTTCTGTGATTCTGTTATTTTACACTGGCCAGAAAAATTCTTGTATTGGTAACAATTATGCTGCATTTAAAATGAAACAGCAGTGAAACTTAGAATTAGAATATGGTTTGTAATGTTGTATTTTGCAATATTTAAGTAAACCCAAGATTTGCCACTACACCTTTCTACACAACTTTTACATGTTCTACTCCGAAAAAACTTATTTCAAAACGTAAGGGTATGAGAGTTTAATAAGCTAAAAAGACTGCAGAAATTCTTATTCCAAAAACCAAATCCTATTGTCTCAGACATGCAAAACATTTCAGAAAATATGTGCTTTAAAGAACTTTAAGCATTAAACAAACGTCTGTCCTCATAAATAGCTGCAGGTTGTTCCCACTTCAGCAACTGTTGAACTGTTTTGCTTTACTAGGACACTAACTGGTATTTTCTCTTAATGATTTAAGATTAATCATGTCATTACTAATGTTTTACATTCGTTACTGAGTACAATGCAACTGCCAAACAAAACAATGATGCGCGTTTCTGTCAGATTACAGAAATCGGGTCTTTCTGTGTGTCACAGTTTGAAAGTTGATCAGGTTTCTTGGCTCAAGACACTGAGAAGTTGCTATGGCAACTTGTGAGCTTTTGTCAGCTCTGCAAGCTGGAATGACTGGCTTGGAGCTTCTGGTTTCAGATTTCCAGCTTCTCCTTTTTCTAGACTTCAATTTTGTCTTTGTTCACAGAGAGACACATGGCACTGAACTGGACACAGCAGCCATCTTGCCCTCTGAACATGCTGAACAGAGAGGGAGGGTGGTTGTCATATTCTGATCTTAAGTAAAAGGAGTGACTCAGGTTCATGGATTCACTTGGGGTTGAATTAAGGAGACTTACTCCGTAGGTCTTCATGAAAGTCAAAGTTTACTGAAATTACCAGATTCCGAACTCAGAAGGCACAGAAATCAATAAAGTTACTAGAAGCCCAACTCAGAGAATAGAGGAGAGGAAAGGGGGAAAGAGAAAGAGGAGAGTTAAGAGGTTGGATCATCACTCTGGACTGCAGGCTCTGGATCTCCTCCCCCTTATTTTGCTCCTCAGCTCTGCAGATCTGTCTGTCTTCTTAGTTTCTTGGTGGGGAGAGTGGTGGTGGTGATGATAGTTCATCTCCACTTCCCCAGCTTCATAGATTTTTGGTATCTCCAGTCAGACTCTCATTCTGGCTGGAGGCTGAGGAGGGCTAATGGTGAAGCCACAGCACACTGCTTGAATCTCTGCCCTTTCATACTCACTGTCAGGGGTGTTCTTCTCCCCTGCCAACAGCATGGGGGACTCTATTCCCAGAATTCCAGACAAAGCAATGGCCAGTAAGTCCTTCAGAGATAGCAGTTCACTGTGTCCTCAGCGCTCAAGTATAGTTTTTTGCAGATAAGCTGGAAGAACTTCTGGTCCTACCTGCTGCAGAGTGCAGGTCTCCTCGTTACCCTGCTCACAAATTATAAAATTGTTTGAGCCATCTTACTTGTTGTTTATCAAAGTCTGACAGTGGTACTTCAAAGATCATAGGAAGGAAGGATACATCTTAATTTCATTGTTCGCTGAAATGTAGAGAGTTCTTCTCTTGTTCATGGCTGTAGTAATCAGCACCCTGGAAGTGGAGAACTGGCATGGGGCACATGGAACAGGGAACAGGACTTTATAACGCCCACTGACCCTGAAGGACATGTACATGAACTAAATCGATTCCAGATTTCCAAAAGGATGAAAAACTGCTGGAAGTCTCCTTTCAAGGAGTTGGAGATAGTATTTTGATCCTGCTGTGTAAGAACATGCTTTTAATGCCTTTGTGTGGGTTTTTTATTTGCAGTGAATTAAATGTTTCTTGGATTTTTCTCCCCCAAATCGAGTTAGTTTTGGTTTTGCCTGCACTTTATTAGTGGTTTTTAAACCTTTTTTGTTTGGATTTTGGGCTTTTTTTGCTTTGACCCATTAGTAAATTAATTGGTTAACTTAATCTCAAGATTCGATGACTGATGGCTTTACACCATGGTTTTCTCATGTCCCAAGAGAAGAACAGTTTTAAATCTATTTGTTCAAGTATATTACTAGGCTAGTCCTTCAGAAGAATTCTGTAAGAAACCGTGACAGAGGCTTTACTAAAGCTAAGCAATGGTAGGTAGGCTGTCCACAGCCCTTGCCGCGTGCACTACCTGGCTGACCTCGTCACATAAGGACATGAGGTTCACCAAGCAGGACCTGCCCTTTTAAAGCCATGACTGACTAATAGCTGGCCTGATCACTTTGTTATCCTGTATGTACTACGTGATGGTACTCAAGATGATCAGCTCCATAACCCTTTGCACTGTGGTCAGATTGACAGGCCTGTAATTCTCTGTGATCATCCCTGTGGCCCTCCTCTGGGCTCACTGTAACTGTTCTGTGTCCTTCTTGTACTGGTGAATCCAGGACTCTAGGTTACATCTCAGAATAATAGATCAGAGAGGCAGAATCACCTCCCTTGACTTGCAGGTGATACTTCTTTTGACAAAGCCCAGCATATGGACTAAGCACCTCAGACTTCTTCATATCCAGGTCACCTATTTCTTTTTAGAGAGGAGCCTCATTTTCTCCATTTTTCTTTTATATATACATTTATTTTTTATATACATATAACAACTCTTCTCATTTCCCCGAATGTCCCAGGCCAGATTTAATTCTATCTGTGCTCTTTCTATCCTAACTCTATCCCTGGCTGCTTGGACAATACTCCTCCCAGGCTACCTGTCCTCACTTTTGACATCTGTAGGTTTCCTTCCTGTACCTAAGTTTGTCCAGGAGTTCTTTGCTCATCCATGCTGGCCACCTATGTACCTGTGGAAGGTTTTTTAATTATCTGTGATTTCCCTGGATGGATATAATTGCAAATTTGTTTTGGTTTTCGTGACCTGATTCTTGGCTGCTCAGCTAACTTATTTGTATTCCTCCCAAGAAACTTGTGTTTGCTTTGAGTCAATGTAGACATTGTGTGTGTGTCTGTGTATACAGCAAGCACTTCTTCAGTCTGGAGGAGATTGAGGGCAGATCTTATTGCTCTCTACAACTACTAGAAGGGAGGTTGCAGAGAGGTGGGGCTGGTCTGTTCTTCATAGTGACAAGTGACAGGACAGGGGGAAATCACCTTAAGCTGCACCAGGAGAATTTCAGGCTGGATGTTAGGAGGAATTTTTTAACTGATAGTGTTGTCAGGCATTGGAACAGCCTGCCCAGGGAGGTGGTGGAGTCACCATCCCTGGAAGTGTATAATAGAAAGGTGGATGTTGCATTGGGGCACATGGGTTAGTGGTGATGATAGGGCTAGGAAAAGTTTGGACTTGATGATCTTGAAGGTCTCTTCCATGATTCTATGATTCTATAAAAACATTCCTTATGTACATCAGACTTCTCCATGTCAGTTGTAGCTATGTCTCGCACTTAACTCATCACAGGGGGGATACAGTATTCATTTTATTGTCTTATGTAACTCAAGAAACACATAGAAATACTAGTTTTCTCATCCTTAGCCAAGTTCAGCTCTAGCTGTACCTGATCCTCTTCCTGTGCTCTCAGGCCACATCGTCCTTAGGATGTATATCCCTGTCTCCACTGCCTATGCAATTTGGTGCCTATGTGTTTTAGTGTGGCTAAGAGGTTCTGACTTAGTAAAGCTGGTCTCGTGCCTCTCCTCCCTGACTTATTGCACCTTATTGACTGAAAGCTATTGTGCTCTAAGAAAAATATCTTTAAAGACATCTCCAAGCTTTCATTTGTTCCTGTGCCTGTTGGAGGAGTTTCCCAAGGGACATCACACAGTAATGCTTTAAACAGCCCAAAGTTTGCCCTTCTTAGGTTTAGGGTCCTCACTATGTTTTTAGTCCTTGGCCTGGTTTGAGTCAGAACAGAACTAATTGTGTTCAGATATTTTACTTTTCATCTAAGTCTTCCATAAATAACTGCACTTCCTGCAGTAAACGGCATCTACATGTGCAGTGTCTGCTTCTACAAGGGATAACATGATGTTTACAGTTTCTACCAAGGGTTGCTATGCAGAAACACTCTTGCTTAGACTCGCTCCTATGGAGACCAAGATCACATCTAAATTTTGGGTACAACATTGGGAGTGCAATAAGTCAGATGCTGCAGCTGCAGGGAGGAGTGGACAGCACAGGTGACCTTACAATGAATAGAAAGGTTTTCCAATCCATAGGCAGGTCCATAGAGACCACAAAAGTCAGAACTTTTTCCCACTTTCCTTTATTCCTCTCTTGCTCTCTTTTTCAAAGGCCAGTGTCTGAGGAGGGGTCCATCTGCTCTGCCTCTGATCCCAGTCTATGTATTTCTGAATACGGTTCCAGAATGCAGCTCCTGAATTTGGTTCTTGTCTGCTGCTAACTCCAGTCTGGATTTTCCCCAGCATATGCATCAGTGGTGATGGTGCCAGGACTGTCAGCAATAGGGTTTGGTTCAGTGTTGATTTTGTATATATTTCATATTACCTTTTTTCTCCTTAAAGCTGTTTTATTTGGGGTTTTTCAGTCCATAAGTCTCTCTCCCTTATTTCATTTGTCTTCCTGTTTTGGTGAGGGAGAGAGGTTAATAAAGAACATCTGTCATTCATCTCATAGTTGGCCCAGCCTCAGTCCATCATACACATCATGATCAAGAATTCCTCCAGTGCATGATCACTACAGACAAGTTACCTCCAAGCTTGACCTCTCCAATATTCCACAATAGTGATCAGCAGGTCCAGAAGTGCCTTTCTTCTTTTTGAGCTTTCCATCACCTGTATCCTAAAGTTGCATTCAATGCCTCCAGTAGTTTCCTGGACTGCTTAGAATTCACAATGTTGTTTTTCCAGCAGATGTCCAGGTGGCTAAACTTGCCTGTCAGGATCTGAGTTTGTGACTGTGACTCTTCCAGCATCTGAAGTAGGAAACTCTTCATTAACCGTATCTGTCAAGAGTCTGATTAACAGGTGGGATGGCTCAAGTGGTTGTGAACAAATGGAAAATATCTTGTGAGAGGCCTTGCACCTGGCACAGAGAACAGAATAAGCGTGTTCTCTCTGCATCACAACAGAGCAAGCATTATTTTATCTGTAAAAGCACAGTTGTGCAGTGGGAACATGATGGGCTGCCGTCTCTCAAGAAATTACTCACTGCTGTTTGGTCTATGTGTCCAAAAACAAAGACCCCCACACCACTGGTGGGGGTGAAGAAAAATCTGCGTCTGACAGTAGGGGATAAAAGAAGAATTTGTACAGCACCAGGTGGCCATCAGTCCCCACTAGCCTGCAATTGTGCTGAGAAGTAGACAAAAAGATTTCTGGAGCCATCAAAAATACATGAAGATGAGGAAGCAAAGAGGGACTGACCACCTACCACTACCACCACCTCTCCCCATCCCCAGAGCAAACTATGCCAAGAAACTGACTAAGAAGACAGCCAGAGAAACTGAGGATGTTTCCAGAGATCTGCGGAGCTGAGGAGCAAGAGGAAAGCTGGAATCTGCCAGACACTACTGCAGCCCGAAATGGTGATCTAACCTCTTATCTGTTTCCTCTCTTTTCCCTTTTCATCTTCTTTACTCTCTAAATTCAGCATCTAGTAACTTTAGTAAACTTATTTCAGTGTGTACCTCTGGTGTATTTCTCTCTTGATTTAACCTGAGCAAATAATTGAACCTGAGTCAATCCCTCTACCTTCTCTGATCGACTGGGATTTGACAGTGGTAGCAGATGGTAACCACAAAGTTTCCTTTGATGACTTGGTCTTTAACATTCTGCCATAAACTTTTTACCCGTGCATTGTTGTTCTTCAAAAATAACTGCACAATCAACCTCATTTTTAACATAAAACGCAGCTCCCTCACCTCTTCTTCCTTGTTTGTCCTTTCTAAACACTTTATACCCAGCAATCGCAGAATAAAGGCTTCGTTATCACTGTCTCTCAAGGGGATAGGTACCATGATATCAGTTGGTCTTACTATTAATGACTGAGGCATTATCTCCTTCTTTTCACAGAATCATCATGGCTGGAAAGGACCTCCAGGGTCATCGAGTCCAACCTTCATCCTATTATCTAACTGCTAGACCAGATCCCTAAGCATCGCGTCCACTCACTCCTTAAACACATCCAGGGATGGTGACATCACCACCTCCCTGGGCAATCCATTCCAGTATCTAACCACTCTCTCAGTAAAGAACTTCTTTCTAACATACTATGGAAACATCTCTGTGTTTCTGTTAGTTCTCCAAAAGAAAAAAAAGCAGTTCATTTAAAAGAAAAATACACGGCATGCATACATTTGTATATTACCTTCAAACGACTGGACATATCTTCACAGCAGCTGCTCATTGCTTGCACATCTTCATTTATACTCTCAAGCTCCTAAATAAATTCAAACAACAGCAACGGTGTTTTAAATTTGAAATGCCATATTTAGGCTCAGCTTCATCCCACCAAGATGAGATGCCCAAGTTACAAGGATCATAGTTGCTCTAGGCTCACTGTTAATCAAAGGAGAGAACGCGTCCCTAAACATCAAAGCCCACTTTTTATCTGTTTGAAACAACAACTTGCTCTGTGTAGGGTTTTCATCAAATGAAACAAATGATGAAAGAATTTTACTGTAAAACTCTATCTATCCCAGAAATTTTAAAATTCTCAATTACTTTTATAATCTGTACAGTACATAGCAGTACTCTTGCAAGATATCTAGTCACGGTGTAAAAACGCTACCTCTTTAACTTGCTTGAATATGTGGACAAATTCTTCATTTATGGCTAAGCTCCTTCGCTCAATGTCTCCCCGCAGGTTCCTTCGGGTACGCAAACTGTTCTCAACAAAAAAGGTTGAGAGAGCCTTGAGTGCCTCCAGCATTTCCTGGAAAATAAAAAAAGACCATAATTTTCCACACAGTTACAAAGGAGTGGGTTACATAGTCTGCAACAATCTTAGGAAAAAGAAAAAAACCACAACAAAATTACTTATTTTCCAACCTGAAAGATTCTATGATTCTACTACGTGATTTGAGAGAATACCCACCAAAACACACTCCAGTTCAGTTGATAAAGAACTAAAATTGCTTAGTCTTTCTTGTATATTATAACAGAATCACTTCAGTTGGAAGCGACCTTCAAGATCATCAAGCCCCACAACTGACACAGTACTGCCAGGTAACCACTGAATCATATCCCTCAGCACTACACCTGTATGTCTTCCAGGGATCACGACTCCACCATCACCCTGGGCAGCCTATTCCAATGTCTGATAACCCTTTCAGCAAAGAAATTTTTCTTAATATAGTGCAACTTGCAGCCCTTTCCTCTAGTCCTATCCCTTCTTACTTGTGAGCAGAGATGGATACTTTTGCTCCAACCTCCTTTCAGGCACTTGTAAAGCACAATGAGGTCTTCCCAGAGCCTCCTTTTATCCAGGCTAAACAACCCCAGTTCTCTCAGCTGCTACCCATAGGACTTGTGTTCCAGACCCTTTAGGAGCGTTGCCCTCCTCCGGACACTTCAGTGTCCTGCTTGTGGTGAGGGGCCCAGAACTGAACACAGTACTCCACGTACGGCCTCACCAGTGGCAAGAAGAGGGGCGCTCTGTCTTCCCCGGTATAACAGACAGGTCTGTCTCCTATTTTTGAATCACTTTAATGTACAAGGTAACAGTCGGTTAAAACATGAGCCGTCCACGGCTGCAAAACATTTAAACGAGAAACGGCTTAAGAAGCGCCCTCTGACCTAAGCGACACGAACCTCTCCACGATATGAAGAGAACAAACAAGTCACTGAGGAAGCAAAACCTAATTTTATTGTAAATGAACCCCGCAAACGGCAGCTTCCCGCTCCGCTCCTGAGGTACCGCAGGACCCACTGCCCGGTGCTGGCGTCAGACATCCCCTGCAAGGCAGGCCACGACCCCGACCCCTAGGCCCGGCCCCGCCTCACCCCCACAGCAGCCCCCCGCCTCACCTTGTCGTTGTCCAGGCGGGTCTCCAGGATCTTGTTGAGCTTGCGGGACAGCGGGTTGCTGCCGGGGGCCGCAGGCGCCGGCGCAGCGGTGTCAGCCATGGCTGCGCTCTGCCCGGCCGCAGGCCCGCAGTGCCTCCGCGAGAACCGCTCCGGCAGAAACGCTCTCCCGGGCATTTGGTTCCGGCCTGGGGAGAGCTGGGAGCTCTGTAGCGGCGGCGCTTAGGGGCATGAGCAGGGGGTTTGGACTGGGTGATAAGGAGGAGGGTTCGTTCCTCAGGTCAGACAGGCGTGTGAACTTAATGAAACGAATGCTTGAGTTATAAGTGTCGCTAAGATGATCGGGGGCTGGAACATCTGCCTTACGAGGAGAGGCTCAGAGAGCGGCGTTTGTTCAACCTGGAGAGAGGCCTGCAGGGGTATCTCATTTAATGCTTACAAAGACCCACAGGGAGAAGGAGACCGGGCTCTGTCTCGTCTCGGTGGTGCCCAGTGACAGGGCAGAAGGCACAAGCTGAAACACGGAAGGTTCTGTGTAAACATAAGGGAAAACTTTTTCACGAGATGGTAACAGACCACTGGGACAGGCTGTCCGGAGAAGTTGTGGAGTCTCCTTCTCTACAGACACTCAAAACCTGCCTGGAGGTGTTTCTGTGGGATCTCGAGGTCATCCTGCAAGGAGGTTGGACTAGGTGATCTCCAGAGATCCAACCCCTGACTTCCTGCTGCATGTCAAGCACTGAGCTGTGATAATGGGATTTCTGTGAGCTTTCCCAGAGGGGCCTTCACAGTGCTGTAGGCTTCTTCCTGAAAAGAACTGTGAGCAACCCACTTGGCCTTTGCCTTTAGGCCTACAGTGGAGCACTGAACTTCTGAAAGTTTTAATTCAGTGATTTTTTTTTCTTCCAGTGCCTGTCATTTATCCCAAGAAAGGATTATATGACCAGAGTCCTAGTCCTGAAAGCTTCGCATGGTGGAGGTAGTGGTAGTATATTTTTCCTATTGATTTTTATTTTTTGTTTGCTTCCGCACATGGTTCCTTTATATAAAATGACAGCTTTTCTGAACAACCCTCATACTGTCTTTTTTTCTGTTCTTGGCTAGTCAGAAAGCAGATTTTCAAGTATTTTCACATACCTTTTTCCCCCTGAGTTTCTGTTCCTGCACCCTATTTTACTGATTTATCTCTTCTGAGATGCCTTTTACATCTGACTCAGCTTCCGTGAGCTAGAATCTCCCTTCTCCATGCCAGAAGAGATAAAGCAGCATGGAGTCATCACAGCGGTAGCTGTAAGCAATTAATCTATAAGCATGTCATGAAAATTCTATTTTTAGAAAGATTCCCTCCCAACTGTAAATTGGATGTTGTTAGCAGCCTGAATGCTTCAAAAGCTGTTAATCTGTTGGATGAGTTGACAGGCACACCTTGAATCCAAAAAGGCTTGAACATCTGAACCACAAGTATCAGATGAGTCAAGACTGTTGCCAAGTCTTGTCCAGCAAGTTATACCACAAACATACAAGGAGCCACAAAGATTTTCCTCTACCAGTTAGTACATGGAATGTCTTTTGAAGCATGCAGTTCTGCTTTCAGATGCTCCTTGATAGGTATGCATTTTCTCAAGAATGTGTTTCACGAGCCAGAATGCTGCTAGCTAGCGTAACGCATTGAGCTGGCAGGAACCAGGAGGATTTTGAAAGAGCATTTCTTTATCTGTGTATGTTTTATCCTGGGAAAATGAGAAGAAAGAATGGAGGGAGTACTTTTTAATCTCCCTGAAATACAACTGAAAGTATTTGTGTGAGGACACCATCTGCTATTCTTCTTTTAGGAATATCAGGTGCAGCTACAAAAAAAAAAATTCTCTCATTTTCCAAATAGACGGTCTAGGTGATCTGGCTGTGACAGGGAGATTGGACTTCCAAGTGCTAATGTTCTGTGATTCTGTGATAATTTTTTCGGGCCAGATTTTTCTAAAAAAAAAAAAAAAAAAAGGTGAGGTTTTTCTAGATAGTCCAATGAAGTCATAATCTGAAACTCAATTGATGTGGTATGGCTTGTTTGTGTCATGAAGGTGAGTTTGACAAGACATTCTTACCAATTGGTTGGTCCACCAGCAAACACTGGCCTGCTAAGTCAACTTGATGCACACTGTGGGATAAAGTGGTAGGGAGCTGGTGATCTGTAACTGCCAAAAGGGCCTTAGTTTTCAGGCACGAGTTTCTGTATATCAATGGAAGACAATTTGTATGGTGTCAAGTTTAAGTTTGCTCACTAAAGCCAGGTAATGGCAGCAACACTACAGGTGTCAGCAAAGAAATGTCTGTTACATGGTATTTGTTGAATTTCTTATCTCAGTCCCTTGTTATGTTGGTTTTGGAGGGTTGGGGGATTTGGGGGGTTGGTTTTTACCTTTTCTGCCAGGAATAAACTGCAAAATAACTGTTTATGCAGCTGGTGAAGGTGTTCACAAAACATTCATTTGCTGCACTACAGACAGGACCACAGTTTAGCCTGCAGAGCAAGAAGCGTGTGGTTTGTAGAACATCACCTGCCATCTACAAGGCCTGAGCTACTGATATCATTGCACTTACAAGTGCTTGGAGATACATCTACTTTTCTAAAGTGAAGGCAATATGCTTGTAGGAGTCATCTGAGCCTTTTCCTTTGAAAGAATAAAACTCCAGTGGATGGATAGATTGACAGGAGTGAAAGACATGTCTGGAGCTGGTATTTCCCTATTCTGTGGCAAAAGAGGAATGACAGAGCAGAGCATAACGGAAAACTAATGCAGAACTTGAAACAGTAGGAACAGGAGGTGTAAGGACAGAGGGCATAGAGGCAGGACAGATTATGCAGTGAGTTCAGGGAGGTGAAAGATTATATAACAAATGCCCATCATTAGTTGTACTTTCTTATAGCAATAAATAAAAATAACTTGTCAGTGCTACTGTTGCATGCCATGTGCAGACCCTGATGCAGTGAAGAAAAGCATCTGCAGGAATCTGGGTATAGTAAATTGCTGCTCAGCTCTGCCATCTCTGTGGAAGTGAGATATACATATATAGTTCCTTTATGCTGCAGCTCCTGTAGAAGATCAGATGAGTGACACTTGGCTCTGCCAGACTTTTCACTGCTCACAACATACCCCCAAAATATGCATTACTATCTTATGTTCTTAATTAGTTCTCTGCCATCAAATCATTCATTGTCTTTCTCCAGCATTTTGATTCAGTGTAGTGGTTGAGATAGAAAATCCTGCTGATTATGCTCCAGGCAGGAGCATAAGTAAATATCCTATGTGAGTAATTTAGAGTTGAAGTTTCTGATGTTTTATTCTCCGAGAGGTTAATATTGTAAATAGTTTTCACCACACCAAATCAGCTCATTCCTTGAGCAAACAATTTTTTAAAAGCTCAGACAGTGTTGACCCTGTTCTGCAAATTAAGGTATGTCTCCATGATTGATTTGGCCAAAGGTCACTCTGACAGCAACCTGTAGTTATGGAGTAAAACCTGTCTGTGTCTTCTTAAGCTTGAGAAGAATGTAGATTTCTGAATATTTTGGTTAGCTCATGCTATCTCACTTGAGGATTTATTGCCGTGCCTCACAGTCCGTAGTAGTGGCTATAATATATGTGATGCTGAGTCAGCCACCTGGTTGAGGAGCTGTAAAATGCCTGTTTGTTATAATTCACTGAAAAGCAGTACTAGAAGTACACTTTAACTAATACCAAACCCATGAAATCTTCCTGTGCATCTCCTGCAAAAAACCTCACCAAACAACCCAAAAAAAAACCCCCCAAAATTTCAAGGGAAGTACTGTGTCAGCAAAACTAATAGATTTTATCTAAATATTCCTAGCTCTAGAATGTTGCAGAATACTAGAGTTCTCTAAGGAAGTGGTCATCTGAACTATGTGACCACATTCCAAACAAGGTCAATAGCACTTCCAGTCACTTCAGTGAGGGCCTAAACTTCACCTAATGAAAAAGAAACAAAAGGCTTAGAGCCAGGAGAACTCGTATCTGCTTCTGGCTGACTAACTTCATCACCTTAATGGCACTCTGTGTCTGAGGCACAAAACTTATCTTCCTTTGCATATGTTCATTAGTATGCCAATGAGATCTGTAACATAGGAGGTTATTGTTATCATTACAATAACAATGTAGTAATAAAGAGGAATATTTTTGCCAAAGAAACGTAGAAGCAAAACCTGAGTAACCTGTTTGAATGCTAATGGTGTCAGCCAGACCTGCTACCATTTCTCTTCAAGCTATGAGTGCCTATGTCCTCCTGGCATCTTTTACTGATGGGAAAAAACCTAACTTAAACAACTGAACAAAACTTAAAACTATTGACCACCAGGTAAAGAAACAGTACCCTTCACTATGATCCTATCTCAGCTGAGGCCAATCTCTAGCAAAGAAAATCTAGAGAATGCTGGTCAGTACCTTCACATCAGCTGATCAGCACAAGGCCATCTATGGAATCATGACACAATCATGACAAGGGTCATGAGAAGCAAAACGTAGATTTATTAAATCATGGGAATGATGACATGAGAAAAAATGCCTTTTGAGTAAGTGCATCAGCAGCACAAGTTTGAATGCAGACTGTAAATGCTGCAAACTTGTCAGAGTTTCCTTCTTCAACATCTCTTCCAAATGCTATATTTTAATCCAGACTTGTGGATCAGATGTCCATGCCTTGCAGATCTCAGTCAAGTTTCTTAGTTCTTTCTTCCCTTGGCTTTTCTGGCATGTTTCCTGTCAACAAACTGTTGTGATCCCTTAATGCAAATCCAGATGGCCGTGGCAGCTAGTGATGTACCATGACTATTCTCCACTGAAATGCCTGCATAGCTTAGGCGATTCTTGTCCCCAGAACCCAGCCTCCTTGGTTGCTCTGTATTTACAGTGCAGCTCTCTAAAGTCACGCGATGACAAATGTAGCATATATTGCGGTCATTCAGGATTCATTCAGGATTCCAAGATAGCATTACTCTGTTTAATAGGACATGAGATGCATGTAGATGTAGTAATAAAATGTATAACAAAGAGCATTTTTGCAGCCTTTTCCATTTAATTTTCTGCATCACACTGACTGTCCAGTCTCTGATTTGAAGCCAGTTTGCCTTTTCCAAAACTCTTTTTAAAATGCCTGTTGTATAACTTTTGTTCTCTTGCTCTTTTTGTATCTACACACACATACACACTTCTGCCACTCAGGCAGGGTAGTGGGACTGGCTTCCCTCAGCTCCAGCCTATTTCTTTACCATAGTCACCAAACTACAGCCCTTAGCATTAGTAGCTGCTGTACCGGATCTGGAAACTCTTCCTTGCAATGTAGTTGCAACTTTTACTAATCCAGCAAATCCAGCACCAAAGTTTGTACTGGCACAGGTAGGACAAGAGTATGTGCTTGGGAAGACCTGGGGAATAGGGCTTTGTTTTTAAAGGGCAGCTAAAAATTTTGTGAGGCAAAAGTGAATCTGAAATCATGAGGACACAAGAAACTCCTTAGGTGAAAAGCAATAGTGTGACATGGGGTCAGAATTGGTGCAGCTTCACCACAAAAGCCACTGTCTTGTGAAATGGAACCTTAGGGATGTTTCTAGTATAAGTCACATAAGAGTATTAACAATCATGGCAATTTTCATAGCAGCATTACATCAACCTAATTTTACAGGTATGGGTATCATGAACAGGTTTCCCTAGTGCTGATAACATTTCTGTTTGACAGACTTTATTGCAACAGCAGGAAAAGTAAAAGTTTCCAAAATGCCAGAGGCATCCATCAGGAGGAAAGCAAAACAACTTCTCAGCAACTCCGGTGTGAGGGTACCTGATATACTTGGATTTGATTCCCTCTGTAAAGTTGACTCAGATGTGTCCTCCAGGCTTGCCTCAACTGTTCATCATTGTGTGTCAGCTCATGCAGCCTTTCCAAAGCCTTGGCAAGATGCCATCATCGTCAGAAATGCTGGAGAGCTGCAGTGGATAAAAATAACTTATTACTTAATGGCTGACACTGGTTGCAGTCACTGCAGATGAGTTGCAAACAATTTCTCTGCAAAGTTCTCCTCTCCTCCAAAACAAATACGTTTAAGCTTTCAGTTCTTGCTAAAATTATGTGCCATCCCTCTCTGGTGTTTCTTTCTTCCTTCATGGCATTATTACAGGATGGAATCCCCATGACTGATGCATTGGAAGCCAATATGAGGGTGGTGAGGCACTGGAAAAGGTTGCCCAGAGAAGTAGTGGATGCTTCTTGCTTGCTTAGAAGTGTTTAATGCCAGGTTGGACAGGATTTTGAGCAATCAGATCTATTGAGAGATATCCCTGTCCATGGAGGAGGGTTAAAACTGGGTGATCTTTAAGATCCCTTCCAACCTAAACCATTTCATGATTCTTTGAATAATTAAGTCTCCAAAGGAAGGCAGGAGTGTTAGGAAACAAACTTGTTTCTAAACTTTTGTGTCTTTGGTGAATATTTATCCATTTGCAGTCTGAAATTGTGAGGCTGGAAGTTCTCTGACAAGAACAGATAAAGTGGTAATGACCTGGCCTGTCCAGAGCCCTGCCAGGTGGCTACAGAACAATGGGCAGGAGCATGGTGATGCGCTGCTAGCTTTGAAATGCAGGACAGCTCAGCCTTGTCACGCTGGGTGATGCAGCTGTCAAATAGCTGGAAGGTACTGGTGTCGTTCTCCCTCTTTTCCTGGGAGGAAAAAGCGTTGTGCGTTTTGCTGCTTAGATGAGAGTTTTGCCAACATAGGAGTTCTGCGTCAGTGTCTACTGCAGCTGAGTAGGATGGTTCAGCTTGCGTACAGCACGGCATCAACAGCTTTGTGAAGCATTCATATTCCCTGGCAGGAGCTCAAGGAGCATTTCCGGCAACCTCCAATTACAGTATTAATTACAAGAGACTATCAGGTTCCCCAGAATAGGCCCCGAGCTTCGTTTTGCATGCAAACTATCAAGGAGTCCCTTGTCCATGCAGGCAGAGCCTATTATGCATCAGCCATCACTGACAACTTCCCTTCAATAACGACATCTCAAAGCGTTGTTGTGCATGTGAAGCACATGCCTTTCAAAAAGTGAAAGTCATGTTGAGTGAACTGCCAGTCTGGGGGTTTTGGAAGGACGTTTTTTTGTTCATTTTCATAGAATCATGGAACAGTTTGGGTTGGAAGGAACCTTAAAGATCATCTGGTTTCAACCACAGGGACAGGGACTCTTCTCACTAGATCTGTGAGGTCTATATTGAGGAATTTCTTCCTAAGATCTCATCTAAATCTACTATCTTTCAGTTTGACGCCATTATCCGTTGTCCTATTACTAGATGCCCTAGTAAAAAGTTCCTTTTAATCTTTCCTATACCCTTCAGATGCTGGAAGACTGCTATAAGGTCCCCCCAGAACATCCAGATTGAACAACCCTAACTCCCTCAGCCTGTCTCCATTGGAGAGGTGCTACAGCCCTCTGATCTCCTTGTGCCTCTCCTCTGGACTTCCTGCAACAGTTGTATGTCCTTATTCTGGGGACTCCAGAACTGGATGCACACACGAGTGCAGTAGATGGGGAGAATCACCTCTCTTCACCTGTTGGTCACAGGCCTGGTGTGGGAAGAACTGTGCCCTTTAGAGCACCAGGCTGGAGATCACAATACAGGGCTCTGGACAGTTGTGTTGAGGAATCTGGAGCAAATACTTGTCCTCTACAGACTAAACAAGAGGCTTGATAGTGAGGGCTTCTTTCTACTTTTGTTGAATACATGGCCTTTCATATTGTGGAGTCTAGAGTCCTAATAATATAAACACAGTAACACCTTAAAGAGAAGCGTCGGGTGCCTTAACCAGATCACAGATTTCTGTCAGAAGTTAGCAGAATGTTTTCAAGCAATATTTGTGCCTCACTGCATAAAGCTTGTGGCAAGGGTTGTCCATGTTGGCATGGAGCTAGGCTTTCCTTTCACTGGTCAAAAAGCTGATTATTTTGCTGCTTTATTGGTAAGTGATGGAAATGTGATTAAATGCTGATTTAGGGAGCTCTAAATATTAAGTGGCCTGAATCTCTTCTTGCTCTCTTCAGCTTGGACACCTGAAGACAAAATTGAGTACTATGGAGTACCTGAAGACAAAATTGAGTACATATTAGCTATGGACTTCACTTATGGAGGTGAAGTCCATAGCTAACCATTCTATCAGAGGAGTGCAAGAAAGGTGCTTTGAGAAGGCAATTCATCCGAAGATGCCTCCCTGGTCCTCTCACAGAAAGCTTGTGTGATGGTCCTTTGCTAGACACTGAACTGTTTTTACTCCTATTGGTCTGACTGTGGCTTTTGACTTCTCAGTAGATTATACTAAAGCACGCCCCAGCTGCGGTGCTGTGGAATGAGATGCTGTGTTTGAATGCTGATGTAGCCCCAGTTTCCTTTTACTCATGGGAAAGGGGGTAAAAACCTCAAGATGTTTGATTTTATAATTAGATTCATAAAACATTTTATTTTCACAATAAAATGACGCATCTGGTACCGGTGAGCGTGTGTAATATCATCTGGACACATATAATTTTGAGTGAGACAGACTTACCAATTGCAAAAGCAAACTTAAAGTAGCCAAAGGGCTAGTTTTGGTTTTGTGCTTGAATCAGAAAAACATTTAGATTTTCATTCACAAATCAATGGTGCAGTCTAGTTCATACCTTCTTCTTCTTCGCCTTCCTCTTCTCTCTTTATTAATGTTGTGTGTCTTTTTTCTTTATTAATTTTGTCACCTCCTCTCCATTTTCCAATGCAAATCCATCTCTCAGAGGTATGGGTTTCACTCTATCAGAGATATGCCTACTTAGGATGCATTACTCACCTTCTCAGATAGCAATAGTGATATAATTTTCTCTTAGCATTCTGGGATTTGGGCACCATTTCTATTATCAGTAGCAGAGATATTATGCCAGCATACCACCACATGGATATTGGCTTGTGTCTCATTCATTGAGGTGGGCATTTGTTGAGCTCATACTGTGTCGCACACTGGCTTGAAGATGCGCTTAAGTGCTTGGTGATTTATGGTCAGTGTTCGTGTGTTTTATAAGGCTGAGCCAAGGTTCCTGTCTTTTTTCAGTCATTTAAGTTAACGGAAGCACTCACAGATGAGTATTGCAGTGTAAATTAACTTCATCTGAAGAAACAAGATGGTTATGAAGAAAGAGGAAAGACAACTCCCCCTGTGTGAATCAGAAAGGAAAAGCTGTATCTTGCTGAATTTGGAGGAACAGAACCAGAATTAATTCTCTCCTCATCACTGTCTCAACCCCATTCTAATGCATTTTCTTCCAGACAGTTAAAGGCCCAAGTGATGAGTAGCCCTTTACTATGTAGAGCTTCCATAAAGTCCTCTCTTCTCAAATGTGAAAGTGGCTTAGCAAATGTCTAGCTTCTCAAAAGACAGCTGATGGTGTATATTGAAGAGTTTTTTTAAAAAATATAAGAATCCTCAGTTTAATGGCTAATTTCCCTTGAAAATGGTAAACTGCAAATTAAATGGCAAAAAGCTATTAATTATTGAAATGATAATATCCTTGTAAAGGTTAAGAGGTAATATAAATGAAGTTCCTGTGAGCACATTAATGGAATTACTATCTTCCCCCTTATAAGTGGCAACTGTAACGACCTTGCTAATTAGCTTTTTCACTGGGAAAAGGAATACTGAAATACGTAGTTACAGTGCAGAAGCATAATCTGTGACTAGGGTATTTTCCTACAACACAAGATAAAGAGAACCCTTTTACATCCAGTCAAGAGCTCTTCCTAGAGTGTGAAGTTTTGGTGGGAACAGGAAACAACATGTTTGAATGACATAGGAAGAACAAATTGTAATTTGGAAGGATAATACAGGTCAAAGCAAATGATTAACACAGACACACAGACCAAGATACACCTCTCTTCAGCTTGCTGCAGCTTCCCTGCTAGCGCAAGGCATGGCCACAACTAGCTCCACAGGCTATTGGTCCCCACATGCAGTGCAGGGCTGGTAGCCCATTCTACAGTCCAGTCTGGATCTCAAGAGCTCCCTGTGCAGTATTATTAATATAATAATTAATTATAATATATTTATTATATTATACAATAATTATAGATCTATAATTATATATAATAGATATAATATCTATTATATATGGGGTATAGATATATATGTATGATACAGTAATACATGCCCTACAGATCTATGAAGGCTCTCTATATACTGGATTACCTATTGACAAGCTTTTCAGAGAGCTTTAAAAAAACCAGCTTGGTTCTTCTTCCACTGAAAACAGGTTTCAGACAATGATACACAAGAAAGCGGGTACTATTTGGGTTTCAGCTGACAAGAGCTGACATTTTCATTTTTCTGAGAAAGAATCCATGCAAGTTTTCAAAGATTCCATCTTTGCAGAGTGCCTGAGATCTGTATGAACCTCAGGATATGTGGGTGGTGGAATGAGTTTCCACTTGTAAAATGAATTGGCCTTTGTCCCCAACAAGAGGATTTTCAGCTTTCTTTTCTAAAACCCCCAGAAATCATTAGCTTCATCCTTGGGAATGTGATCTAATATGGTGACCTAGATGCAAATGATTGCTAGAGTTCAGGGGAAAAAGCTGCTCTGCTGCAGTTCTGTGACAAAAAGCCTTGGGGAGAAGATCATGCTGATGCCTTGCATCCTGCTCACAGATATACACAGTTTATGCCAACCATGCCCTTAAATTCACTGTCAAATTCTGCAAATGCACCTCATGGGCCTCCAGACTGTGGCACAGGGAAATTACACATTTCACAAATTCTGTGGACGACAGGAACGAGCTCTGTTCTCTGTTCCTACTTCTCTGTCTGCAGCCCCCATCAAATGCCTCATGGGGGGCAAGGACGAACTCCTTGCCCTCTCCGGGCTCCAGGGAGTATGAAGCTTCTCAGTACTCTCCGGCGGAGCTGTCCCGCTCCCCGACTGCCCAGCGAGTGTCACTGTCGAGCAGCGCAGAGCTCCGCTCACGCTCCCCCAAACCCCGGCGCACCGCGGGGAGAAGCCGGGGACCAGCGCGCTTCTCATCCCGATAGGAAAATGTGACCTCCTGCATATAGGTCAGTCCCTCACCGAGGCTTGAAAAAGGAAAAAAATCATCTTGCTGTTGTCTGTTTGGTTAAACAATCACATTACTCCCAATGTACATTGCCCACATTTTTCTTTAATGGTGTCTGTGGAAGATAGGCAGATGTTCCCCTGGTAAATAAGATTCCATGATCAAATTATATATACTGGGTCTATATGCACAGAAAACAGGCTTCCAATTGATGAGCATTTCTTCCTCGGAAATAACTTGTTCATCATCCCAGATGTTCCTTATTTTTCAAACTCTACTTGAGAACAGTGGGAAATTAGGATTGAAATCATCCACGTTTCTCCTGAGTTTGTTCAAAGCCAAGCCAATTCTTTGTTGAAGGAGAACGAGTCTGGGACCTGTCATCCTGGAGCTGCGTCACCTTGGCAGTGCTTGCAAGGGCAGAGCAAGCATTCCTCCCTTCAGCTATGGGACCAGTGCAGAATAAACCTCCCCTGCTTCTCTCACAGCCACCAGGCCTGTCAGCAACAGGACACAAAAGAGATAATCAGTGGCCTGATTTGCTGTAGCTACTATTTTAGAGCCTTGCAAAAAACAGACCACCTGGTGGCTTTTCTATAATAAATGATAACTTATAACTTTGAAAAGACCTGGTGGGTTTATGGCAAGTAAAGGTTTCCCACTTTTGTTTTACATGAAATGTTAATTGTACGTGCATCCAGAGATTAAAAGATTGTTGTTAGCATCAACAGTGTTGTTCTTCCGTAAGACAACTCTCCTTCAGAAATGTGTTCTGTTCATGGACTAGTAATAGGATTTATGACATTTACCACCATGAGAACCACCATAAAAATAAGTACTGTGGCACTGGAATGGAAGTAGAAAAAGGACATTCTGTTTAGCGCTAAGATTTTGGGCCAGACTTCAGGTTTAGATGTGACAGCCCCAAATTTTGGGGGTCAGGTTCCACCTGCAGTAGAAAACATGGCCTATTTGACTTGGAAGTGACGGTATGTGGGTGTATCAGGATCTAGTGGCCTGAATTTGCTTTCCTAGCTTCCTTGAGAAATTTGCAGGTGTTAGACATGTAGGCATGTGGTTTTCTTTCTCTGACGGTTTCATTGATTTTTTTTTTCCCAGCTGCTGCAGATTTGACATAATTTCAGGCAAACGTATGAATTATCAGATGATTTCCCTAGCAGTACTTGCCTGTTTGGTTTTTAGTGACTGTGTTTGAATAATTGGGTTGATTTCTGTTGCTCTCAGTGCATAGCCTCAAGTCTACTGTTGTGCCTACACCTTTCTTTTTAATTTAAAATCGAGTACAGACACGACCTGAAGATCCAGTTTTGTAAGAGACTCGGAACCATGTCAGCACGATTTCTCTCTTGCAGACCACACAGGAGAAGTCTAGAGGGTGGCCTGGAAGATAAAAGTGTCTTGTTTTTTCTTTCTTGTCAAAGAGTGAAGAATGAGATGGAGCTTCAGTAGCTGCTTCATTTTCCTTCGTGTTTGGGAACACACATACTCCTGTATGGCACTTTATATGAGAGTGGATTGTCTTACAAGATCCGCTGTAATGAAAGAGTCTGTGGCCAAGCCTGTCACCTGTATATTAACTGGCATTGATTTCGGTGCAGTGACTGGATTTTTCTCTATTCTCCTGCACTGATTAGCTCCATCAAATGTGTAGGGCCCCAGCTGTAACAACAGCTTAGTCAATGGATGAGGGAAAAGAGAAATGGTAAAATCTATAATCACATTTTCCTGTGTTCCTGCTAGGGTAGCTTTTTTGGCAGGGTATTCGTGGGTGTTTGATCCAGTCTGACTTCCAGTGGTTGCAGCAGTGGGGAAACCGCAGCTCGGGTTTCCTCAACCAACTCTGACCCTTTCTCAAAAGCAGACTCTTAAATTTCAAAACAGCAGAACTAATTTTAAGACCAGCTGCTATTTCAGTATAGACAAGACCCTGGGGATCAGATCTTTTGTTATTGGTCTGCTCTGAGGAGGTCTCTACATGTGTGGTTACAAGAGAGATTGCAGATCCTCAAGCACCATGTAATAACTCCCTTTTTCTTTCAAACAGGTTAGATGTGGATTGAAATCTTTTGGCTACCTTTCCCGGTGAAAACACTTCCTAGTGCAATGTTCCCTGAAAGGGACAGCAAATGTTGATACAGCTGAAGCATGCTGAGTTGTAAACATTAGGGGAAAAATGGAATAAGAATTTGGCTGTTAGCTCACACACACAATGTGTTTAATTTGTTTCTAATCAAAACAAAACTCCTTCTCTGACAGCAAATGGATTGTGAAATAAAGTTTATTTCCCTATAAGTGACTAAGTAATGTGGCCAGCTTGCAGGGGCATTCAGAGACAGTTGGCAAGATAAGATGCTTCGGGAGAGATGCAGAATTCAGGGTACAGTTTCCATGAGGGAATGCAGAATGGCAGCAGCTCAGGGAGTGAATGTAAAGGCCATATAAGGGAAGTGAATGAACTGCTGTGGAGATGCCATTAGCAAAGCAAACACTGACTTCGGGACCTTGGCATATACCATGGAAGTGATAAATTGCGTGAATAAATACATACTTGTTTGCTTCTTCCTAGGTTTACAAAGCCAGTTTTAACCAAGAAAGCTGTGTGTAGCAGAGAAGTTTTTCCACAGTCATTTCAATGCCAAGCAATCTCTACTCATGTCTAATCCTAACACATGCCCAATTGCGACACATTTATCATAGTTTCTTTAAAACTGAGGTCCTTGGCTCAGGAAAGAAAGTCAGTCTGGGTCCTTAAACAATTGTGGATTGATTAACAGTACTCAAACCTTCTCTTTAGTCACACCAAAGCACAGTTCAGATGTCTCAAAATTACATTAGTATCCCATGTTGGTAAAATGAATAGCTGGAAGTAAACCACCAGACTAAGAAAGGTGAAAGCATAAAAGCAGTAAATGAAGAGTGTCTACACTCATCAGGATGTACCTGAGTCCTTGCAGAAGCTCATCTCAGAAGAGCTGAGAGCTGGTGCACTCTCAGGGGTAGAGCTTTGACATCAGGTAGAAAGCTGACTTTAAGAGAAGATACTACTAGAATAGTATGCTGTGAAATGGGCTCCAGCTCCCAGACTCAGGAAAGACACTAGCTCCCTTTGTATCATCCTCATGGGCCACATCCACCACAATGATGTTTTGATGTGGATCAAGCGAATGCATTTGGAGTGAAACCCTGCAGCATCCTCACTGGCCATGTTTTGCTTTACTCAACAGTGGTGAGCAGACAAAGTAGATGCAGATGGCACCATAAGCAGAAGCCAAACATCAGGAATGCATCTGCCCTCGGTGCTCAAGGGGACCTCAGTCCCTAGACCCAGCATGGAGTGAACCTGAAGAAATAATTATGGAAAAGTGTGAACATCCTTTGGGTTCTCAGCACCAACCAGTCAGATCAGATTGATCCACACTATTTGCTAATACAGATGTAACACAGGTGCATGTAGCCTAGAGGTAGACAGGGAAATATGGAATATGGCTGTTTTGGGGTTATGTCTTCATTGTCTTCTTTGTGAAGCCCATATTGCATGAATTCTAGCACTCAGTCTATATTGAACCTACTTTGATTTGAAGATTTGAAGCACTCTTCCTTAAAGAATATGCTTGAAATGTTAGGATGGAAATCTTGGTCTTGCTATACACTTTCCAATCCATTTTTTATCCCTTGAGAAAATACACATTTTCATCTGTAGTGTTCTGATTTTAAGACTTTGAATTATGGAGGAAAAATGGAAATTCTTATCGAAAAAAAAATCCACTAAAGTCCTTTGCAATGTAATTCTGAACGTGCCTATTGTTATTATTAAATGGTGTAAACACAGACTGAGTGCAATAAACCTCACTTTCATTTAGCATTAATAATATTAATGATCAGCCCTTAAATCACATGCCATATTCCAGGACCGTAAAAGAAATATTACAGAGTTTTTGCATGTCTGGTGCTGACATAATATAAACCTGGCATGGTCTTCTGTCTGAAGGAATTTATTCAAGCTGCAGGGCGGAGAGGCAAAAGCAGAATCAGGAAATCTCTCTTTCTCAGAGGCTCTGTATGCACCATCCCTCACCACCACCCCCGAAGGCAACCCCTCCCCAGAACTTTCCCACTTAAGACACTCTGGGAAAATACTGGAGCTCCCGTCTCTTCGCTTGACCTAACCCAGCCGGGATGAACTGCTTGGTACTCTGGTCACATTTACTCTCGCTGTAGAGCCGCTCCCGAACAGTTGCGATCAAAATGCTGGATCAGCAGCTCGCTCGCGCGCACGCGCACACACACACACACACACACACACTCATCACAGACCCACTATTGGGAGATTAGCCCGTATTTCCCATGTAAGGGCGGCAGCCTCTCCCCTTCCCTCGCAGGCTTTTTCTTCCTTTTCTCTCCTGCTCTTTCCTCTCCTCCATCCCCAGCTCTACCACCCCACGGTCCCCGCAGGCTGCCCGGCAGCTCCACAGCGTTTTCCGCCGCCCTCGGATTCACGCCCCAGCCCCAAAAGAACTCGAGGAGCCGGGACCCGCCAGTCCGGCCCGGGGAACCGAGACACACGGTCCCAACCCCGGGAGGGCAAGGGGAGACAGGACACACCCTCAGCTCCGACCCCTCCGAGCCGGGTCCCCCACTCTTCCTTGCCCCGTCTTGGCTCGGGCCCCTCTCTTCCCCGTCATCTCTCACTCCCGCCCGGCCCCGTCCGCGGCAGGTCCCGCCCGGGGAGGCGGTGGCAGGGGAAGGGGGAGGAGAGGCGGCGGAGCGCGCCGCTTCCAGAGGAATCAAACGGGGGGAGTGGGGGAACGTGCGGAAGAAGGGAAGGACGGGCCGGGTTGGGGAGGGTCCTGGGCCCGGTCCCGCCCGCCTCGGAGCAGTCGCGTCGCCCCCGCGCCGGGACTGGAGGGAGAGTCGCTTGGGGCGGCCTCGGCTCCGCGCCCTGGCCCCGCGTCCATGCGCTCCCACAGCCGCTGTGTCCGTAAGTAGCCCTTCTCGTCCCCAGAACCTCGCCCAGCCCCATCCAGGCACTCCGGGACACCCCACTACCGGCGTTGCTACATCCCCTGCTCCTCCAGGACCTCCCTTCCTCTCCTGGACCCTGCATGTGCGTTGCATCCCCTAGAGTTCTAGATTCCCGAGCCCTAAGAACCTCCTTCCCTTCCTCGACCTCAGCGCGTCCTGCACGGCCACATCACCTGCAGCCCCGGACCCTCTACCCCCTCCCCTTTTCCTTTCCGACACTCTGCCCGGCCGCATCCCTTTCCCCTTTGCGCTGGACCCGCCAAACTCTCTTCCTCTCCTGGATCCCTAGCGCTCCTGCTCTTTGCCTTCCCGCATCCTACCCCTCCCGGGCCCCCGTCTTTCCCGGATCTCCTGCCACTCCGGACCACTCTCCTTTCCCGGCCCCCGTTGGCTTCGTCTCTCTCCGTCCTTCTGTCTCCTCGGATCCCCTGTCATCCTGCACCTCTGTCCTTCCAGCTTTTCCCCAGTCGCAACCCCTTTCTCTCGGACCTCCTTCTCCTCACCCTCCCTGCTTCTCTCAGACTCCGTGTTCTCCCAGTTCCTTAACCTTTTCTCATTTCCTCCTCATTTCACTCCAAACCGACCACTTCCGATCCCCCCTCGCACCCCACAGCCTTCCCCTCACCCCACAGCCTTCCCATCGCATCACCCCGGCGAGTTTAGGTTCCCGGCCTCCGCCTTCCCTCAGGGAGAGCTGGATCTTTCCGCCGCCCCCTCTTGCTCCCGGAGGGAGAGGAGTGGGGTTTCGGGGCCAGAGGGGCAAAATCTCCTTCCTGGCTGTGAGCTGGCAGTCTCCGAGCACGCACAGCTGCTGCCCTGCTAGAGCTGGAGGGTTTGGAGGGTCCTACCCCTGGAAGCCTCCGTGTTGTCCCTATTTCTAGCTGTACCTCCTCCCCCAGTTCAGAGAACGAGCTGCCCCAAGTGCCGTGACCCACTTTGCCTTAGATGTTTGGTGTCACGCCAAGACACGCAGGCAGCTTCTTCTCCAAAAGATGCCTCTGGAGGGATGGAGGCACACTGTGCCCCTCTCCCAAGTTTCTGTGCTCAGGGATTTGGCACTTAGCAGGTTGAAAGGCATTTGTGCAGATAGGTGTATACTTCTTGAGTGGCAGCACAGCCTCTTTTTTTCAACATCATAGAAGAGACTTTCTTAGTGTTTTAAAAGTAAACCAAACTTTAGAGTGGTGCACATGCCTAACTTCACCCACAGGCTCTTTCTCTACATTCCCTCTTGCGGTAAAGAGTGTTCATTCTATTGGACATTTACTGAGTTTGCTGACTGGCATCTAATCATGATTAGGGGAAAAGAAAGTCCTTGTGAATAGCTATTGGAAATAATTTGGTTGCAACTATGGGAAAAATGATGATGATAAGTTTACAAATGAAGTTGGAGTAATGATCCAGTGTGCATTTAACAAGAAATAACACCCTAGCCTCTGGGAAGCACTGTATGGGTTACTGTGACAGTTACATGCACTTGGTGACAGTGGGACTGAGCTTAGAGGCTGGGACTTGTCTGAAAAAGATGCAGAGGGTTTAAGGATTTGAGCTGTGAAGAGACAATGAATAGAAGAAGCTGAGCTAAGTGCAAGGAGGAGAATTGAGAGACCACAAGTTCTCAATCCTGTGCCACTTGAGGTTCCATGGGGATGATTCCAAATGATGCAGCAATGTCTTTGCCTATTAGGCAGCCACTTGGAGTTAGAGTTCTTATGACTTCTAGATGTCAAGTGGTGAAAAGCTCGTCCTTGTACAGGGATGCCAATAACTTAAGGGAGTGCTGGAAGAAACGCCACTGAGTAACACTGCTCTCAGGGGTGTGTGCATGAGGTTTACCTCTGCTACAAGGGTGTGATTTTGCAAAGCCTCAGGCACTGATGTTGCAGGACCATGTATAAATATGAACTACATTCCCCAGGCGTTGCAGGTTAAATGAGATATCTCCTTTATTGTCTATCAGTATGGGAAAGAGCAAGGCGTATGTCAGAGAAGAGTAAGTAGGCAAGTACACGCATTGGTAGAACCTGAAGGTGGCTGCAGAGGGCTCCTGGATGCTCACAGCAGCTAGTGCTGGCTGCCTGCCTCTCACCACTGTTCCACAATCCCTGGCAGTTGGTATCACTGACAATGTGTTCTAGCGATTGCTTACAAGGATGGTGCAGAAAAGTGAGGTATCATAATCAAAAGTCCTGTAGGAAGGAAAAACACTCTGTCAGATAAACATTTTTTCTCTAATGTCGATATTACTGAACTAATTTTTCTCCCTTTTTTGTGTGTTGCTTTTTCATCAGGGACCTTTAACACCATGATGGGAAGAAACATCCCTGTGGCTGTTAGGATCCAGGCTTCTTCCAGTGTGAGGATTTGTCAAGGCTGAGAGAATCTGGATTATCCATAAGCCTCCTCTGAAAAACACAGCTGCTTTTCTGTCTCCCCATCACAAGGGGTCTTGGAGTAGACACAAAGATGGCCTCCAGCCTCACCTGTGCTGGTGTCATCTGGGCATTCCTCTCCTTCATTTGTGCTGCCACCTCCTGTGTGGGTTTCTTCATGCCCTACTGGCTCTTGGGGTCTCAACTGGAGAAGTCAGTTTCCTTTGGCACCTTCCGAAGATGTTCCTATCCAGTGCGGGACGAGAGCCGCCAGACAACCGTGATGGTGGAGCAATGTGGTCGCTACGCCTCCTTCCAGGCCATCCCGAGTGCTGAGTGGAGGATCTGCACAGTGGTGACAGGCCTGGGCTGTGGGCTGCTCCTCTTGGTGGCCCTGACGGCACTTATGGGCTGCTGCGTGTCTGAGCTCATCTCCAGGACTGTGGGCAGGGTGGCAGGAGGTATCCAGTTCCTGGGAGGTAAGTGCTCATGCGGGTAGATAATGGGGACATCCAAGCTGTTGGTGTGTATGTGTGGAGACTCGCTGGTACTTTGGGATGATGATGGAGTGATTCAAACGTTCTGCTAGCAAGGGAGGCCACTTGACTCCCTCAGTGGTTGAGTTTGTTGTCTGGACACCTAAATGTGTCCCTAAGATGCAGCTGTCTATGGTCACTCGCTTGTTCTTGTCCCTGTGTGGTCATTGTGTAGCCTTTGAGACTTGTGTGGCAAGTTGACTTCTGTGGGCTAGTGTTGTCACAGTGAACTTGTGGATTGTAGTGTCCAGCAGAGCTCAGGTGGGATGGAAGTACCTGGAGAAGTGTGGGGGCTGCAGAGCCCGATGAAGCATCACAGTTGTGCAAAGGAGAGGCTGTGTTATGTGGGAACAACCTTTCTTCTTTGTCCTTCCTACCTTCATTACTGGCACAGGTCCCTCCACCTCTGCTATCTGCAGCTGCATGGATATGGCAACAGGTCTGTGGTCTGGGTTTGAACCTGGGATTGCTTATCCCTGGTGGAGGTGACCCCTCTTCCAGGAGGAGTCCTGCCAGGCTGTCTGGTCCACACTCCCTGCTGATGGTGCTACTGGTTTGTTGAGTCCATAGGCTGGACAGTATGTAGGAGTATGACTTTTGCTCCTTTTTTTAGCTTGCATGGAGTTGTATGGAGTATTTGTAACTGTGGACTATTTGAAGGGTATAGGACAGTGAGCAGGGTCCTCAAGTGTACTTTTTATAGGGCAGTTTTCCCAGTAAATCATCACTCTCTTGTCACTGGTGACACATGGCTCAATGGCACTCACTTTCGCCTAGTTTAAGCACTCTCCTGCCTGCATGTGCCTGGCCCTGTAAACAGGCTGCAGTGGAACTCTAATCTCTCTCCCCTCCAAACAGAAACTTGCACACAAGGGTGGTCCAGATACACTCTGAGTCTGCACCCCAAAAGAAGAACAAGACAAAAATTCCGCTATTGCCCAGCTTGAGGCAGACAACCAAGGCAAGGCAAGGGCCCTGTACCAAGCCTTCAGCTAGATGATACCAGCATAGCTCTCTCTCATTTGCAGGGGGCCCTGCTGCCAACTCTTACAGTAGTTTCTGCACTGTAGAGGAAGCCAGCCCCGTCGCTTCAATCTTGCTCTCAGTTTTGTGACCCATGGGCATTTGTGAGTTTAATCTGGCTGACAATGCCAAAGTGCAGCAGCTGCTGGAGAGTTAACTCTGCTGGGAGCTGCACCTTCTTGAATCCTGCTCCATTAATTACATAATTCCATCTGGGCAGCAAGGAGGTGGAGGGGATTTTTGGTTAGGTTATACCCTGCAAGCCATCTCCGTCTGGCTGTTGTCACTTAGAGCCCTCACAGGCTAACCATGTCCTCACTCAAATGGCTGGCATGGCTGGTTTTAATTTGCATTTGGCCCCTTTCTCGCAACCGTGCTCCCCTGCCTGCTTGTGGAGCAGGACCAGCTGTGCCTGTGTCTGCTTACATCCATCCCAGCAAACACAGCATCTCCAGTGGTGGGCAGCCGGCCACGGGATGCAGGAAGAACCCCATGACACTGATGTAGGCTGAAGGTGTGCACCCTTCTTCAAGATAGGATGGTGGCTCCTGTGCAAGGTGGAAAGAGGTCCCTTCAAACCTCACCATGGCCAGCACTAGTTTGTCCAAGCTGACCAGGCAGCACCCCATTCTGTCTGGAAGTATGTGAGCAGCTAGTGTTTGTCCTTAGTAGGTGACAATTCAAAGAAATGTGAACTTATGGTACGAAACGAAAATTGCCAACAACTTTGCTTACAGTTCAGAAATTAGTTACACAGCATGTCTAATTTTCCCCTCTACTGGCTTTTATGGTTGTCTCTCATTTCACACAGCGCTGCTGGAAATGTGTAAGAAATGAATAAAGTGAAAACCCATCATTCCTTAAACTACTTAAAACCCAACTGTGGGGATGTGAAGGAGAGGCCAGGTGGTGAAAGCCAATAATTTGGATGAACCGAAGGGACATATTAAGCTAAAGATCATATTTTTACAACCATAATCAGGTCCTCAGCTGCTATAAATTAACATAGCTTCATTGTCTAAATGACATAACTACATTTATTCAGATACTAACTAAGGCACTATAGTTATTAGTTTGTGTTATGTCAAGATAGCCACGAGCTGTTCACTCTGTTTACTAACTGTGAGTGCCAGGTCTTGTTCCCTGGACTATGCTTGTAAGTTTAGTTATATACCATGATGTGTGCTTTGAATTTGTCTCAGTGGCAGTACAATTACTGTCACTTTAATTTACCTCCCCTTGGAGATTTAACCAAGTCAAATCCTCAGAAACAGGGTTTTTTTTAACCCTCCTCCTATCTTTGTGTGAAGAAGGACTGCAGGGTAATAAGCAGCCCACTGAGCGATGCTATTAATTCATTCTCCGTGTTGGAGCAAGGAGATGGCTCCAAAGTTTCACTTTCTGTTTCCTCTGAATCACTTACACCAACACCCTACAGTGGCTCCTGCTCCAGTGGTGGCAGATGAGATTTGGAATAAACTATATTTCTCTTGAAGTGAGAAACCAGCATAAAGACATGCTTGGTGTGGCTGGTTTATGGCTTTAGTGCTGTTGCATTTGTCTAGGATCCAGCAACTTTTCTCAATGTGTTATGAAAATGTGGACTTTATGAGAAACTAACCTGGTGGACAACAAAATTTTATGGGACACCCAGAAGGGTTCGAGATGTACAAGTCCTTGAAACTGTGAACATCCAAAGCATTAACATCACTAAACCTAACTTATTCCAACACTGGAAGCACTTTACTGCTGTAAAGAGGTGGCAGAGAGGTTTGCTTACCAGAGGTGGTAAGCAAACAGTCTGATCCTTTACTTCTAGCGGTGCAAAGGAAGAGAAACTCCAAGTAGGTCAGTGGAATAGCACCTGTATAAAAGCAGTGCAGTTTGCACTAGCTAAGCTGTGCCAAGGTTTTACAGCTGGGATTTCCCCAGGTTGCATGTGGCGTCTCACAGGAGTGAATTATTCATGAATGCTTATACCATAAATCTGCTCTTCTAATAAAAATTGAATGGCAGAACCTGCAAGAAATTGCGGATCCATGCAGAGTCAGAAGGGCTCTTTAGATATTTGTTCATCTTATGTACTTAGCCTGCATTTGCTGTTTCAGATGATCTCGACTACAGAGATACGTGCGTTTTAAGATGATTCTGGGATGATACATGCTGTGTTTCCTCTCTGACTAGAAAGATTGCATCATTGACTTTTCCTTCCATTTGCAATTATGGGAATCACTTCCCTTCCCATGCAGCATCACACGTCAGCTCTGTAGCCATTAAAGCAATTGCTTACATGAACAATGCTATTTTTAGCTTTTTCTAAAGCAGCTTAGTGGTGGGTGACAAGAAGTAGCCCAACAACCTCAAGGCCAGCCATTTCTGCAGTGGCTGTCTCTGGCCTGCAATCCACAGCCAGCAGATTGCTGCTGAGGTGTCTCAGGATATGCTTTGTGGAAGTTTCTGTTGGTTTGCTTCAAAGAACTGGCAACTGAGGTGGAAGTTATGCTGTCTGTAACCTCTTGAGGGCACAGTTATGTAGATGGATACAGTCTTCCCTGATAACAGTTAAGTGCAGTGTTTCCAGCTGGTTTCCTTTGAATGTTTGGAAGACTGAGGCACATGTGAGACAGCTAGAACAGATGCAAGGATGTATCTTTGACCATAATAACTACTGAGGTAGTTATAATAACTACTGATGGTAGGAAGCAAAGTTTAACAAATCAATGGCAAATTTGAGTCAGTAATTCCACTTACATGGGAAGATGACAAATCTGCAGGTAAATATCTCTGATATGACATACTGATTTGGTGAATAGTTTCACTCTCTGAAAGCAGAGCCATGGCTTTAAGAATAGTACAGTAATTTTCAGACCATAATGAACTTAAAGGTTAGCCAGTTTTGAGAGGCAGTGGATCAAAAGATTCTAGTATTGCAGGGATGGTCATTTTAAAGAGTGTTATGCTGGCAAGGTGAAGTGCCAGTGCTCAGGAATTAAGAGCTGGCAAGGTGAATTCCAGTGCTCAGGAATTATAGATGAAATCTGCAGTATCTCAGAACTTCCTTTGGCTGCATAGGACAGCTAAGCTAGGCTCAGAGGGAAATGAATCTAAAGAAACAGAGCATGAAACAATGTGCTGACTTAAGACACCAATCTGAACCTAACACTTTGGCCTGATTCTGGGTAGCATGTGAGAAGTGAGCCCTTGCAATGATTTTAGGGTCTCCATGTTGTTTGTACTGTCAACTTTAGTACTGATCTCTCACCAATTGTTTTCAAGTAAAGCCAAGTTTTACTATTTCCTTCAATAAATGAGCAAAGTTTTCAGCAACACTTTCTCTTCCTCTCCTTATGTCTCTATCTTGTTTCCCTTGGTCACATGGGAGTGCTGAAACTCCTGAAACTGTGGTCCTTAATTTTCTGGTTGGAAAAATCTGGAGACTTCTTGAAGTAGGGATTCATGAAAGGTGTGTTTGGTTGTTTTAGAAAAAGAGAACACAGATCCTAACAACTTCTGATTTTATCTCAGACAAAAAAAGTGTCCCATTAGATAAAGCTCTCAGCACCACAGGAAATCACTGCAGAATCCTTCTCCAAGCATCCTAAGCCAATACTGGCCATCCACAACAGGATGCTCCAGACAAGTCTTTGCTGGGTGCAGAGGGCGGAAGTGCTCCATCAAGATGAGAACACTGAGTGTGGGGTGATGGCTTTTTGTGGGCATTGATGAAATCTTAGGGAAAGCCTTTTTGGTTTCGGGCTAGACATTTTAAAAAGACAGATACAAAAGAAATCTGCAAGGTCTTAGCATACAAATGGCTAAATCTGATTTTTCGTGGGAGATGATTGAGGTAGGGGGTGGAGAAGGGAAGAACACCACGTAGAGAAGCGCACCCTCAAAGGAAATTCTTGGATAAACTGTTAAAGAAGGTAAGAGGAAGCTCTTGGAAGGGATGGAATCACTGAAACTAAGTCAAAAAATGTGACTGGCGTTCAAAGACAATCTGTGGGTGAAAGAATGAAGGTAGTCGCAGCTCTGAGAGTGGTTAAGAAAAAGTCATTAGAGTCAAGATGGTTTCAGTTGACTTCAGGGACTAGGATCTCCTGGGAAAGGTTTGTGCGAGGCTGGAGGGAAAGAACTGCAGGCGGTGATCAGTAACTGTTACTTTGTCTGATAGCTGAAGGGAGACTCTTTTCTTCTGCCTGGAGGAATAAGTTCAAGATTGTTTTCCTCCTAGAGGGAGAAACTATAACTGAGAAGAGACTTGTTAGAGACTAGGACGATCTGAGATAGTCCTAGATCAGAGAGAAAGAAAATGGTTATCCTAGACTCTTTTGCAGTCCTCCTAGGCGTATCTGATCCATTTCCCCCATCTATACATATTCATTGCCACTCCTCCTGAAATTTATATCTCAAAAAAACCCAAACATAGAGCATACAAAAATGGCCTTTTAGTTCTTTTATCTTTAGTCTAAAAATATGTTTTGAAAGGGTAACTTTTGGAGAGAGGCTAGGGAGTAGCATCTGCTTCTGTCCAACACCAAGCCCTCTTCTTCTTCTGCAGGTTAGCTGCTCAGGGCTGTTTTGACAGATCTTTCTCTCTGATCTTGTCAGATGCAAAGCTTCAGTGACTTTGCTGTGCTTGTGTAGACATGTGGCAGGGCAATTCTCATCCTAGACAAAAACAAGCTGCAAGCTAGATAGTAATCCAGGGCATACCTGCACATATAAAAGTACTGCGAGAGGGGCACATGAAAGGAACAAATGACTTACCATGAGGTAACTGAAGAAGAGCAAATAAGGGACCCAGCACTGTTAAATGTTGTTGGTGAGTGATTGCCTGTCATGATTGGCTCACAGATTGAGCAGAGAACATTGTGACTCTTCAGTCTGAGGTCTGCTGTAGCCCAGCTCATAGGACAGCATTCATAAAATTTTGGTTTGAAACAGAGTGAATCTCTGAGAAAAAAACCCCATTCTAGTCTGAATTTAATTAATGTTGAGAAAAGAAGGATCTTCTTAAGCTATTCCAGTGGTGAATTACCCTCACTGCTTTTCTTCCAGACAGTTAATACAACTACTAAAAACATAGCACTGAGAATATATCATTGCAATGTTACGTTGTCTAGAGGATCATTACATTACTTTTACTTTTGTAACATCCAACGGTTATGTTGCTTTTAAGTTGTACCGAGTTGTGGTTCCTTTACCAGTACAAACTGTACAGAAGCTGCTTCACAGGTGCTGTGGTTACCCCTCCAGTTTTCTATCGGTGTCCGCCAAAAGGTTAAGTGCAGTATGTAGTTGTGCTGCTTCATCTCTTTTCAGATTGACTTTGACTTGTTTAACTGGAGCCTGTGACTGCTAGTGCCTATGTGCAGTATTTTCTCCCCGGCGCTATAAGGTACCTTAACATACTGTGGTACAGAACAGAGTCAAATTCTTGGGTTTAGGTTTGGAGTCCCAGTGAGTAAGACAGGGAAATGCTATTATTTGGGAAGGGAAAGAAGGGAAGAAGGGAATTTAGTCCGTGATATTACCTTAACAGATTTTGTAGCATATGTTTTATTGAAGATTAGCCAGCTCATTTTCTGCTGTATTCAGATAGGAATTAAAATATGAGACAAATTCAGAGCTGAAGCCAAACTGATGTAGTATATGTCCTCTGTTGATCTAGGTTTATACATGACATTACTTAGACTCCTACTCTCTTAATCAGGTGTAACCTGTATTGCTTGAATCTTTCCTCTGTGTATGGGTCACAAATCTGGCTGGAGAGGAATGAAAATGAAAGTTAGCAGGTACTTATCTGAAAGAGGTGAAGAAAAGGTGCAGACTTGGGTTTTGTTTGTTCTTAGGAGAGAGTCCTTTTTCCCATGTTTGCCTTCATGCTGCTCACACAGGTTCCCGCAGCAGCCTTACTGAAGGCTGCTTCCCCAGCACATCTAACAGCATGGCTTTTTGTATGATTGTTCTCTAAGGAGTCCTGCTGGAGGAGACCTGAGTTAGCAAAGATTTGCTATTTAAGCTAGCATCAACCATTTAAACAAAGCAGGTTAGCAAGGAAGAATCAGTAATAAAGATTATAGGTCATAAAGTGCAAAATTAGTAGCTCTGTGGAGACCATCCCTGCTAGCAAAGTTACGAGCAGCGCAGAGCAAGCTGAGAGTTGTAAAGCTGTTGAGACAGTGGGGATGCGACCTGAAGAAGACAAGTGATGCTAGGAGTAGCTTTTATACTCACCTGTCTTTGGTTTGGGCTTTTTTTTTTTTCTTTCTGCCCCCTACCACTTCAGATATTGTGACTCTTTTGGTGTTTCAAAATCTTACTGAAAAAATCAGCAGGGGCCTTACGGGCTGAAAATTTGTCTGTGTCCTTTGAAGCCAGGGTCACCTAGAATGACATAAGTGTTTCTGTCCTAGTGGTAAGAGTATTTGAGTGTGACATTAGCCTAAAGTGGATGTGGTTCTTAAGCTGAGTTTCTTCTGGGAAAGCTAACCCAGTGAATTTTCTTGATTATACTGAATTGTGCTTCAAAATATATGAACTTATTTTTTTTTTTCTCCATTTTATTTACTCCTAATGTAAACTTTGGCTACATTCAAGGGGAAAAAACACCCATGCAGAGATTCACCCTGGAGCCTATTCTGCAAGTTAGATTTTAGGTGTTTTGGAAGCACATTTAAAATGGAAATGCTGACGTATTAGAAAAAATAAAAGATGCTGTGAAGAATCTCTTTACTTGTCTTTCTTTTCCTATTGATGTTGAATATAAAATTGATGTTTTGAATATTGCTGCCCCTGAGTTGGGTTTAAGCAGAATTTTGCAATAAGAACAGAATTTTTGATCTAAAGAAGTCCCAGAGTGCTGTTTTATTTATCTGTAGAATCAAGTTCAGACTTCTTGCTTTTTTCCTCTCTTTTATTAGAAAGGAACAATGATGCTCAGCACTTCTGTGATGCTTTTCATTTCAAAAGGCTTTGCTTGCACAGCCTAATGAAACTTCAGAAAATGTGAGGCAGGGGAGCAAATAATCTATTTTGCTGGTGTGTAGTCAAAATAAATTCAGACTTACTTTACTTCAGATCCTTGGCATTTGTGTTGATCAGAGAAGAATCTAGGTTAGAGTTAGCAATTTTGTCTCTACATTGAAAGATCTGGCTTGTTTTGCTTCTTGAGCTCTATGAGATGTTTGAGTATCACTGGCAAATTCATTTTGATATCAAAATGCTTCAGTATTTTCCAGTGTGGCTGAGATCATATGCCCTACAGACAGGAGAGGATTGTTCCCAGTGGTGTTTTTTCCAGGATTTTGTCCAGTCTGGTATGAAATGTCTGTGTGTCTCTTTTCCCCTCATTTCTCTCAGGAAACTCAGTTTACTGGAGTTGGAATTTTTTTCACAATATTCAACCTGCATTTTCCTTTCCTTGTTCACATCCTTTTACTTCTCCAATACACTATTTTAACCTCGTAAGCTCTTTAACTTTGGCTTTATAAAGTACAATGAGATAATTTTCAATCTTCACCAATTCAATAAAGTCAGGCTTGGAACTTAAGGGTAATCAATGAATTTTTTCCATGTAGTCAGAAGTCAGGAAGGAGCATAAGGTAATTAAGAAACATGAGATTTGTGCAACCAAAACTCTACACACAGCTGCATGCCTTGCATTAGCCATCATATTGGCTGGCTCCCTTGGCTCTTCGTTGATTTCAGTGATGTAAAGCTTTCTATGTTGCCCAAATGCGAAGTCCTTCATGGCATTCAGACTGTGTGGAGATGGCCTCAAGTCACAGAGAACCAAGAAGGACAACCTTTCCTTCATCTTGGCATGACTGCTGCTACAAAATGGCACAGGTGAAAGGGCCACTATTGCATTTGACAGATCCTTTCTAGTAGCTATCCCCTATCTTCTAGGGCATGGTCTAGGCACCTTGACAATGCTGATGGAAGGACTGATTCACTAGGCTTGATTAGATCTCGTTTACATTGTCTGTTCCACTGTCAGTCCCCTGATGTCATAGGTAGATCTGAGAACAAAAGCAGACTTTTTTCTCTCTAGAATGGCTTTTCCTTAGAGCTTGACCTGCTAAAATCAACAGCAATATTCCTCCATGGGGCCCAGGGGAGGGCAGCATCTGGAGCTCAGTGCAATTGCAACTCATTGAGGCTAGTGGGATTTGGAGGAAGTTACTGATGTGCAGCAGTGAAGAGACCTTCACGGGATGCCAGATACTACCTAATTCCCCAGGTATGGAATATTAACTGCAGTAGTACTAACACCCTAGAAAGTGGTATTGGTGATTTGAGAAGAATCATTTTCTAATAAATGCAGGGGGGGCATGGAGTTTGCCACGTGCATAATTAGAAAGAATTTGAGATAAAGCCATGAATAACATGTTATCTGGAATAACAAATCTGAAATGCAGTGCCCTGTGAAAGGCTATGAAATCTGATAACACGGTGGAGTATAAGAAATACCCTTATAGTTTCTGAGGAGTGCACTGCCTGACTTCTTCACAAGTTCTGAGTCTGCAACTGACTGGAACCCTGTTTATGTGTATGTTCTATTTAAAAAAAATGTATTTAGTTTATTTTACTTTGTTCTTCTTTATTTTTTTCTTTTTTAAATCAGAATGATCTTGATATTCAGACCACTATGAGCAATTTAGGTCAGGCATAATTCAGCTGAATGCCAGTTACCGGGAATGGTTATGAGGACTTGGTACAAAGTGCTTAGTTTGGGGAATCTGTAGAAACCAGAGTAGCCTGATGTTGAGGGACCTTTTCTGAGTGTATGTGTGAGAAGAAATTTCTACTTTGTTTCAGACTCACTCTGACTCAGCCCAAGTGCTGCTGCTTGTCTGTGAGCTCTAAATGTCACTTGGAGATCAGTACATCTGGCCCTGCAAATGTGTACAAACATCCTTGGTTTGACAGTGTCGCTTCTGTTATGGCTTCAGTTATTATAATGTAGGAAATTCTAGAAATGCATCGTGATAGGGGAAGAGATAGTTGCTACTCTAAAGAAGTCCTATCTGAAACAAAGTTGGACTGGGAAATTGAGGGTGCTTAGAGTTTACTACATTTTTAATTATACAGGCGGATGCTGACTAATTTCTTGTGCACTTTGTGATGGAGTAAACAAAGACCTCTAAGCGTTGGCTTAGTAACAAATGACAAATGCATTACATTCATGGGTAAAGTTTCTTCTTCAGATAACCCACATCTGTCTATAAGCTCTTTGTGTTCAGCTGTCAGAGGTCAGGTTTAGAGCAGGCAGGGCTGCCCGTGAAGAGTAGGGTGCCGCATGAGGAAGGAAGCAGGTGGAGTGGGACAGGGTGGGCTGCAAGGGGTGAAGAACTCCATGTCCTTGTAAAGCTCCATTTGCTGCACAGACATATATATCCTCTGCTAAAGCTGATCTTTCACATGTTATATGTGTTACATGCAGGAAAATAGAAAACCTAAGGTCTTCTGTGCTATAGCATGGTTTAGATTTCAAGAAATTCTGTTCATTTTCAAGTCCTCTCTCTGGCACAGCAGCAAAAAAGATGAAGAATGGGACTAAATACAGGGTTAAAGCTCTTTGTAGGCAAGACAATTCCCCAAAACATTACAGGCACATTCTGCAAAATCAAGAGGTTATAAAAGTCAGAACAGTCCTTTCATGAGAAACCAAATGCCCAGGTTTGGGGGACTGAGTTTAGTATTGGAAATCTCTCTAACTATAAATTTTCTTAGCAGAAAATGGTTCAGGGTCACTGGCAGACCAGCAAAACCAGAATCTGGCTGTTGGGGCTAGGCTGCAAGTTAAACAGGTTGCAATGAGGAAACCCATCAGTGAGTCAAAAGTGCAGACCAAGTCTGTCTGTGTGACCTGGGTTCAAGACACATACCAGTGTATCCTCCCCATCTGTTCCCAAAATTACTGATAGTTCTTCAAGCCACTGAAATAATAAATGTAGCTGAAGTTATTTCCATCAAAGATGAGCTGCACAACTGTTTTGTCCCTTGTCCTCAACTGTAGTTTGAGGGGTTACTTGCTCCCATGAATGACTGCAAGCACAGTTCTGTTTGTAAGATCAGGTATTCCTTAATACAGTTTCAATATAATGCTGTTGAAATAATAAGGAATAAGGATTTCTTAACAGGCTACAGGGCAATGATGCTTTAGAAACTATTCTCCCTGTGAACACTTGAGTTCAGTTGAGCAGAGTCTTTTGCTTCCTTCTTCTCCTACCAGAAGCAAGGTTGTAGAGAGGTGGGTGTTGTTTTCTTCTCATCTGGGAGTGATGAGACAGAAGGAAATGGCCTCAAGTTATGCCAGGAGAAGTTTAGGTTAGACATTAGGAAAAATTTCTTTATTGAAAAGGTTGTCAGGCATTGGAACAGGCTGCCCAGAGAGGTGGATGGGGTATCATCCTTGGAGGTGTTTAAAAGGCACATAGACATGGAGCTTAGTGATGTGGTTTAGTGATCGGTTTGGTAAAGTTAGGTTGATGTTTGGGCTTGATCTTAAAGTTTTTTTCCAATAGAAACGATTCTATGATTCTGTGGTCCTCTATTTCCTATGCTCCTCTGCTAACTTCAGTTCATTTCCCAGGTTGTGGAAGGGGATGTCACAGCTGAAGACAGTTTATGCTGAGCCATCTCTGTTTACGTTATTCCTCTTCTATAGCAATTTGCAATAAAAACTGTGTCAGGAAAGAGCTTGGTGACCTGCAAGGGCTGGGACAAACCTTTCACTAGTGATGGCGAATTCCATTTCATGCCATTAAGCCACAGATCCGGTGCTAAGAACACAGGAAGCTGGGAGGATAAATACTGTAACTTTTCATCTCATGCATAAGAATTGCAGCCTGTTTTGATCTCTTGATAGAGAAAAGTCATTCTGCTTATCTCATCTAACAGAGTGGCTAGTCTGATTACAAGCTTCCCTGCTTGGCATCTTTTTAAATTCAATTTGTCTGGCTGTGCCCTTGGCACACAGTGGGTTTCATTAAATTTCACAGCAGTTAGTTTTCATTCCTTCTGTGACACCTTTTTATCAACATTTGACTCTAGTGTAATTTCAAGCAATTGTTCTTCTTTTGCGAAGTGCCTGCACCATAATAATTTGGCAGATCTACTGGGGGAAGAGGATTCAGACACCATTGCAAGTCTCTGTAGAAAACTTAATATATGGGAAGCCATGTCAGCTTGCAAGTGTTTTCCTTGTGTGATGATAACAAAAAGGAGCTGCTACCCTTTCTTTTTCTGGTGGTATCATCAAAGACTGTCAAAAGCGCAGTTATCGAGCTTGCTGTAAGAGGCAAATCTGATTTCCTTAAGGCAAACCACAGCTTCATTTTAAAAACAGAGCTAATGAACTGCTGCTGGACTGACCACCTAAGGTTGTGAGACAAGTCTTCTGCCACCCATTCTGCTTAGCAAGTCTGTGAGTTTTCTTTTTGAAACCAGAAGAGCAAGCTGGTTTGTTAGGAAAGAACGTGTGTCTGTATATGAGTGCAGGAATGCCAAGAGTAAAGATCATTGTTTTCCTTTTAGCATCAGATATTCAGTCCCTGATAAGTAGAGTGAGGGAACTTGAGGACCCCAGCATGGACCTGGCATCTCTTGTTCGCATCACTGCTGCTTCCTCCTCAGTGCAAAGCAGCATTTTCTTGAGTCTACATCTAAGGCAGATGCTGGACAGATTTGTGCAAGTATAAGTGGTTTTGTGGTTTATAAAAAGGTCTTTATTTGCAGAGTGCCAGCCCTTCTGAAATGCCAACCCTTTTTCATTCTGCCAAACTGCACATCCAAAAAGAGTGTGTTGTGGTTTTTCAGTAAAAGTTTTAAAGTACCTAATTAAAAATTAATCCAAAGTGAAGCTTAAATGTCAAAACTGAGCTCTGCCGTCAGAGGTAGCTGAGACACTAGCAGACCTTTGCTTCATTGCAAGCCAAGGGTGGTCAGGTTTGAGAGATATTTCAGAATGAGATGTCTGATTTATGAGACTTTTTTTTATGCCCTTTAGAAGGTAATACTTCAAGTCCTTTCCGTTTAACTCATGGAACATCTTGCTTCCCTGTACACTAAGATCTCTGCAGTCCTGTCATAGATAAAATTATTTCCAAATGCACAGAGTCTTCAGCCTTTTGAAACAATTGAGATTTTCCTTAAAGACCCCAGGAAAGCTGGAGGATATGGGCAGCTCCTCACCTCCTTCGTAGGAATCATAGAATCATTAGGGATTGCAAGGGACCTTGAAAGATCATCCAGTCCAATCCCCCCGCCACAGCAGGATCACCTAGACCAAGTCGCAAATGAACATATCCAGGTGTGTTTTAAACATCTCCAGAGAAGGAGACTCCACAACCCTCCTGGGCAGCCTGTTGCAATGCTTCATTACCCTCACTGTGAAGAAGTTCCTTCTGATATTTATATGGAACCTTCTATGGTCCATCATTGCCCCTTGTCCTATCACCAGATGACGTTGAGAGGAGCCTGGCTCCATCCTCCTGACACTCACCCCTCACATATTTATAGACATTAGTGAGGTCACCCCTCAGTCTCTTCCTCTCCAAGCTCAAGAGACCCAGCTCCCTCAGCCTTTCCTCATAAGGGAGGTGCTCCACTTCCCTCATCATCTTTGTGGCTCTATGCTGGACACCCTTCAGCAGCCCCATGTCTTTCTTGAACTGAGAGGCCCAGAACTGAACACAATACTCCAGATGTGGTCTCACTAGTCCAGAGTAGAAGGGGAGAAGAACCTCTCTCGATCTGCTAACCACCCCTCTTCTGATCCACCCCAGGATACTGTTGGCCTTCTTGGCCACAACTGCACATTGCTGGCTCATGGTCATCCTGCTGTCCACTAGGACCTCCAGGTCTCTCTCCTACACTCCTCTCCAACAGGTCAGTCCCCAGCCTAAACTGGTACCTGGGGTTGTTCTTGCCGAGATACAAGACTCTACACTTACCCTTGTTATACTTCATTAAATTTCTTTCTGTGCAGCTCTCCAGCCTGTCCAGGTCTCGCTGAATGACAGCAGAGTCTGCTGAGGTGTCGGCGACACCACCCAGCTTTGTGTCATCAGCAAACTTGCTGACAGTGCACCCTAATCCCTCATCCAAGTCATTAATGAATAGATTGAATGGTACTGGTCCCAGTACTGACCCTTGGGGCACTCCACTAGATACAAGCCTGCAACTAGACTCTGTTCCATTGACCACCACTCTCTGGCTTCTATCCTGGATCTTTGTGGTCTGTAGCTCCTGGTGAGAGAAGATGGGCTGAGGATTTTCCTCAAGGAGCCCCTCTTCATTGGAGGTTTCCCGTGGGATGGGATTGGTCAGCTCTATGCATGCATGAATGCAACATCTTTTTGTGGGATAGTGGTTTACATCCCCCATGTCTGCAGGAGGTAGTGGCTGCTTCAAGTTCTGTGCGCTCCAGGCGCCGCTTCTGAACAGTGAGCTGGGTACACAGCCAGTGCAAATTGGCATGGTGCTGCTGCAACCATCCCTGGATTAGAACTGAATGGAAGAGGTAGTCTCACACTTTCTTCTGTGGATGGAAAACATCTTTCCAGAGCATAGACCTTTGGCTACAGATGGAAATCCTAGTTGTTTTTTCCAGGTTGTCTGAGTACATTGATTTATGGATGAAGGCAAAACCAATAGTTTCTGTGACTCTTTTTTTCCTACTAAAATGAATCTAAGAATACAGATTATTCTTTGTCTTACTATGAGGCTGTGAAGTGTAAGACCTTTACTTGGTGTTTCCAGCTCAAAATGCTCCAATAAGAAGCAGATCTAATATAGCAGTGTCTGGCAATAAAATTGCTCTGGGCAAACTTTCTTCCTTTTTCACATAATTAATGATTAATTTATATTCTAAAGTCTGGAGATTCCTGTAAATTTTATATCTAGAGTAGTAGTACAGGTTTAAATCACAAAAACCCTATTATGATTATAATTTATTGTGTTGAAATCTGATATGCAGGATTGCTTTAAACAAATGTTTTTGCAATGTGGTCAGTGGGAGCTCTGGAAGAGCAAACAATCAAAATATTACTTGAGAATGCAAGTAAATATAAACCCTAGAAGAGTTATGTCTTCATGTTTTATATCTTAAAGGATTTTCATACAAGACTATGTCCTTCTATTTCAAGCTGATGGTTCATTATCAGTACTGATGAAAACCTGACTTGGTGGGCCTTCAGCTAGAAAGAAACAAGACTGCTAATGCCATATGGATCCTGACAGGCATCTCTGAGCATTTATCAGCCTTGATATATATGCAGTCTAAGGATATTTCAAAACTGAGTAATGTTTATGGTGCTGAGGTAAAGTTTATACTTGACATTTCAATAGTGTCAAGGCAAAATTAATCAGAGCTCAAAACAAATGTATTCTTCCTGACATGCTAGTGACAGTGAAAATGTAAGCCAGTGAGATGTAGCCTGCTGAAAGACAGAATTTCACCTGGATTTTGGAAGAGGATCTGCAAAACTGGCTTGCCATCAGACAGACTCTGAAGTGATGTGCAGTGGTGCAGCTGGCATTTACTCTCTAAGGTACCAGCTTAAATGACGCAGGGCTCTGCCGACTTACATGTCCTCTAATAAGTCACCGGGAAATCTTCATACTTGAGAAACATTAACATATTAAATATGAAAACTAATCTCTTGAAACAGTTCAGAGAAGCAGCAATCTTAAAATGTTCCCAGTCAAGATGTTCTTCAGTCAGTGAAGCTCAGCAAGCAAATGCTTTCGTCTCAGTGGCCCTCGTGAGAATAGACAAAATTCATATTTGTTTGTGATTTTAGGCTGTGTCACTGTCTGAGTAGTAAAAATAGGGAAGCGGAATGAATTTGTCATGAGGAGGTGGGATTTTTTGTTGTTGTTTATGTTTGTTTTAAATAGGTCAGGCTTAGTCTTTACACATTTCAAAAAACTGTTAGTTCAGCCTCTGTGAAAGCTGTTAGGATCCAGTTTGGAAAGTATCAGATCAAATGCTGTGCCTTATAAGAAATCATGCGTTTTATTTGTTCGTAGTTTTTATTTGTTCTGTAAAATAAACCCCCAAATGAAGGCTAAGCAGTAATTCTGTTTTAATAACAAACCCCTAGTATCTGTAGAACGATATCATCGACTTGACGTCATGTGTGTCCATGCTGCCTAGCAGAAGGGCACTGTAGCCCTTTCAGATATGATGGAGCTGGCCAGTACTTTAAGGTGGACAGGGGTCATAAGCAAATGGTTGCATCAGTTTCTAAACTGCAAATCTTGTTCCATATTTCCAGTCTGGAAGAAACAACTCAGTGAATAGGGCAAAAGTAGATAAAGAGTTTCTGCACAGAACTAGCTATCAGACACTACGGCCAAGGAGGCTAGAGAAGACCTAGGAGGAGGAGATGTTTGAAATGGAAAGGGAGTTGGACTGTGTTAGTTTATTTCTCCACGTTTTTATTTTTCTGCTTACTTGTGAAAATTGACCTAATTTAGACTCAGTCAAAAGTGTTAACAGCCCTCACTGCTTCCATTTACCCCTGATTTTGGTACATGATGATCTATGAACTGATCTGTCGACACACAGACCCGGATTTGATCTGACATCTGGAAACCATTCATGTCTCTCTTATGAAATCTTTGATTTCTTTTCACATTTCCCCCTCATTATTCTCAGGATGCCCTTTGAAGTACTTCATGCCATATCCCGTAAATATTTGTTGGTCATCTTGGTAGTTCTTGTTCCCGTTTAAATCCAGACTGCTCAAATTTACTTTAAAATATCAGAGATCTTTCTTAATCTCTAAAGACAGGAAGACAATGGAGTATCTTCTGTGTGTCTTGCAAACAGATGGCGAGAGGTGTTGCTTCCAGATCGGGAACACAGTTTCACATTGAAAATAGAGTGGAACTGCTGTAAACCAAAGGGAGAGGTGATGTGGTTTTCAATGATCTCGAACAGTACATAAACGAAAATGGAAAGCAAATGTTGACACATGCCTACGGTCTAACTGGTTTAAATGTGAATTCGCAAGTTACAGGTGGATTTTTCATTGCAGCCTGTCTCCAGCTACTCACAAGTGAAATGCAGAAGGCAGGTGCATCATTAACAAAGCTAGTAAGTCTTTGAAATGGATAATTAAGGCAAAAGCTGATGGCAAAAAGGAAGATTGAGTGAGTTTAAAACTGTGCAATTGTTGTGGGGTTTTTTCTTCACTGAGAACACAATTTGTACTCATCTCTGGTAAAGTTAATTGACAGAACTCAGTATTTTAAGATGTAAAAGTACTTTTCCATATCTTCATCTTCACAGTCTTTTAGCACAGATGCAAGGAATTTTATTTCCATTTTACAGATTGGGGACTAGAAACTTACTAAAGGTTGCAAATAAAACTTAAAGAAGTGTTGAGTAGAGACCTTCCAATTCTTAGGTTCATGAGCAGCCACTGAACCAACTGTCATACAGAAACTCTACTAAAACATGTATGTATAATAAAGTGCCTCTTCCTTACACTAAGTTACGACTACAGGATTATCTGCTTGGCATTTTTGAGGCAAAGTATTATGTGTGCAGCTCGAGCTGATGAGAGGTTTTGCAAACAATGTTGGTCACAAGCTAACATTTCTCAAAGCAATTTACCCTGTTGAGCTCCTTGCTGCCATAATTAAATGGCTTTATTTAGTCTAGTTGTGCAGAAGGCATGTCCTAGCCAAAAGACACAGCTTATTTTATTTCCTTTGTGTTGCTCTTCTTATAATAATAAACGGTATCCCATGGTTCAAAAGAGGTCATAGCTTCTTTTATGTACAAAGATTATATATGCTTGTTTAGATGACTGGTTTTCCTGACTGGTTGACTCCCTAGACTGTTGAAAAGCACGGCTGAGTTTGCTGTGCTTAGTCAACTTTGATGGACCCCTCACAAAGACGCATGGCAGCTCCTACAGTCTCGACTCACAGCCTGAAACCCACTGAAAGACCACTGTAAAAAATGTAAAATTTTCTGTTGATATGTGGAGCAAGTTAGAGCTGTTTTATTGTGTTTAATGAGTTTTGCTAAGGACATTATGTTCACCCTGCATACAAAGAACAACAATCCTGTATGCTTCTGGCCAGAAAAGCAAGCAAGCAAACAAACAAAAAAGGAATAGGTCTGCCACACAGATGAGAAAGGGGATTTTAGATAAAAAATCTTATAGAACCATTTTGTGGTCACCTTTTGAATAAGTAAAATACCTAATGTCTGCATTTATAATCTGTTATGCAAAATGTATTTAGAAGATTAATGAAAGGTGGATTATATATTCTTTTAGAAGAGTTATTAGGGTGTTTCACCACACTTTCTAGCTGGATCTTTTGCAAGAGCAGTTAATAGCTATGCAGATTACATGGCACTGAACAAACAGTACTTTGTGGCAGGCTGCACATTATAGTCACAAGGAAAGAAACAATTAAGACCAGCGGTGGACTGAACATGCTTTTTAGGTTGGCACTGCAACTACTTCAAACCCTACACGTTCTTAATTACTGTTGAGATATACCTGTGAAAAGGGAACACAGGTACAAGACATGGCACAAAAGCTCCCCAGGCACACTCTTTTCCTGCATTTAAACCTTCAAGCTGCAGGAATCTGAGAAGTTTTTCTTTCCTTTAGATCTTCTGATTTCAGAAAAAATGCTCAGTGGGGTATCTCAGCTGATGGTGAACAACTGTCATTGAAATATAACCCCATATCTCCCTACCAGTGCAAAGAGAAACAGGCTTTCTCTCTCACAGCGTTTTGAAGGCAACAGGAAAGCACACATGCTCACACTCTGCTGATGGCCACTGTACCACTTGAGAGTGTCCTGTGTGAGGAGCTTGGCTGCACAGTTGTTTGCCATGGCTTGGTGTCTGCAACTGGGGCGCCTGATGTGGAACAGCAGTGCTTGGATGTCGTGGGAATGTTGCCATTTGTAGGAATGGGACTTTGATACACTGCGCAGGATGGTGGCTTGGGGTCTGTATCTCGTTAAGTGTTGGAACGGGCTGCCCAGGGTGATGTAAAATCGACATCCCTGGACGTGTTTAAAAGTCATGCAGGTATGGAGCTTAAGGACATGGTTTAGCAAGGGGCTTGGTAGAGTTAGGTTAATGGTTGGACTTGATCTTGAAGGTCTTTTCCAACCTAAATGATTCTATGATTCTAAGAACTAAGGCACAGATAGAACTTACTCCAAAAATTGTAGAAAATCCTGTACAGCTGAGCCTGTCAGGCAAGATCTATCACAGGTAAAATGACCCTCTGGCTTGTTCCAGTGATGGGGTCTGCGTAGGCTTGTGGTCATGAAGTGGGGCAGTTCCCTTATGTATTGTGAAATAAGAAGCAGTGCCAAACAAGAGAGAAAAACGATAATGTGATTACAAGATTAATTGGCATGTGCAGTTAGCAAAGGACACAGAGAAAATCTGCATTTGCATGTGGGAAGAGTGAGTCAGAGTGACTTTGTACCTGTTGCCTGTTGTGCGTGTGTCGTGTATATTTGGTATTTTTGGTTTAATGCTTCACTTCATTGTTTTCTTGCTTATTTTAATTTTCTGAACTACTTCAGTGTGAAAAGATATCACATAAGATGCAGATACTTTTTATTTATGTAAGATGCTTAAGTTATACTTCTGAAGTTACTTAATGAGCATTTTATTTATCTTGCAGTCATAATTATTCACTACCTCATCCATCTGCTTTTATTCAATTATGACTGTATAGACAGCAGCCACAAAGATAAGTCTTTTCAGGTTTATGGGCTGCACAGAATGCCTTCCATGCACTGTAATGAGTTTTCTTGACAACTGACAATTAAACGGAATAGATTTTTTTGTTGCTATTCACGAGGGTTGGTGTGATACCAGGCATTCAGTGCTTGGTTCTTACATGCATGGCAGACTCTCCTTGGCAGTATGAAAAGGACAGGTGAAACAAATTCTGGAGTTGCCAGCTGCTTTGAACAACCCTGTTCAGCTTCTTAACTCAGTCTTGTCACGTTTCTGGGATTTTATGCATTTTTGTGTGAACGTCTTCCTCAACCTTTTTCAACTATTGTCAGAGAGAACCACCTACTGAAGCTATTGCTGCTTAAAATTCCGGAGTGCTTTCAACTTCGGCCATAAGGCAGGGTTTTCTACAGAACAGGGGTATTCCTTATCACTTTACTGTATTTTGATATGGTAAACAACGGAGGAGTGACTGCAGCCTGTGAACACCTGTCAGCTAAAATTATACTCCTATGCACCTGTTTAGTTCTGGGACAGTGCCATTGATTCCTGTGGTATTTCTCCAAGTTCATGCCTCACGTAACTGAGATCCAGATATGCACCTGCCTGCTTTCTGGGGTGCACAGGCACAACTCCCAAAGCCCTTTACAAGGAAAGGAATTTGGTCCACGTAGGATTTACTTTCCTGAACTTGTGCATATCCTCACTTCTCATGGATGGACATGACTTGGACCTACAGTGTTACCAAGCTCAATGGAAATAAGCTATTAAATTAAGAGTTTCTTGACAGCTTTGTCAGTGAAGTTGTTTGTACTGTGCCCAAAACTTTACAGTTTGGCTTTCCTCTTCTTTTTATTGTTGTACCTTTTTTCCTGAACAATATATCAGTGTTATGACTGATTTCCAGAAGTGTATGTAGCTTGTCATTTAAAGAAGCAAATATTTTCATTAGTTTAATAGTAGGTTAAAAGCTGTTCATTTTTAGCCAAAACATTGGAAAAATTTCTTGAACTTAACTTAAAGCAGTGGGTGACTTTTTTGTCAGCAGTTTCTAATATGAATTGAATCTGCTCTGCCTTAATCATCATCAAACCACTCAGTTACCCACTGGAAAATAAAAAAAGCAGCTCTCAGAGGCAAAGACGGCAAAACTTGCTTTTACAACTTGATTTTACCTAATAATTTGTGAGAAATTTTCATTTTTTTTCAAACTTTCAACCTCCTTTCTTCCTGGTCACATTCCTCTGGTGCTTTTATCAACAAAAGCTGCCTCTCTCACCCCAGTAATGACAGTATTGCAGCACAGATTCACAGACAGACATAAGTACTGCCCACTGTCCAAGGGCTTTGTGCAGGCTGCTTGGTGAAGGGTTGCACTCCTTTGGCAGATTTATTTGCAGATTCACAGGATTTTGCTACTCTTGCGGGTTGCTCTGTTCTGGCTTTTACATTTTCCTGGGCCCACATGGCTTCATCTGGCTCTTCTATGCAGTTATGCTGTTGGTAAGAGTTTACTGAGAAACCCACATCTTTGACCAAGGAGTTTGAACAACTGTTGGGTTAGCAAAGGAACGGTGATTAGCTGCTGTGACATGGCTGGCTGGCATGGTGGCTGCCTGCAGTAGGGTCATGTATGAGTGAAAGACCCACTCGCAGGACACGGAGTTTTGAGTTTCTCACAGACAAACCAGGATGTGCTTGTCTTGTTGTGATCTTCGGCAGGCGAAGGAGGGACTGAGGAGGCTATAACATGAACCAATGTCATGCCCCGCTAAAATGACAAATCCTTGGCTATGAGGAAAGCATGCAGAAGCATGGCTTTGTGTATTTTGTGTCTTCAGAAAAGAAGGCTGATAGGAAGGGAGATGAAGAGAGCTCTGCTGGAATAAAAGTGAAGGTTGCCAACCCTGATGACCAATAGCAGAGTGGCTGTGTTGTTCAGATGGTTCTTTGTGTCTGTCGGCAAGATACAGCCAGGTGTTTGGTGCTGATTGGCTCAGTCCATGGCATGAGAGATGCACATTTTGAGAGAACATGGTTTAGTGGTCATAGTGACATTGGGTTGATGGTTGGACTTGATCTTGGAAGTCTCTTCCAACTTTAATCATTCTATGATTGATTCTGAGAGAAAAGAGCTTGTTTTCACTCTGGGTAGTTTTATATTCCAGACTTGTTTAGGGGCTTGTTACTCATCTCCTCAAGTGAAAAGCTTAATTTAGGTTGTGATGAGTAGTAATTCCTGGAGGAATCTGAATGATTCGTTGGAATCAAGGGAGTGTACCAGTAGTGCAAAAGGTTCTTAAAATTATATTTTGCCTTTCTCTATGAGGCAAGGTGTTGTTCTGTGAATGGTTCCTATCCTGATTAAGCACCTATGCTGATGTTTTTGTCTTGCTCCTTTGGTTTGAAGAACTGCTACTATCAAGTCTGTTTCACATTTCTACACTGCAGACACTTCCCCATTTTTGAGCCACTTCTCAGACTGTAACATCGTCCTACCAAAGACAAGAAATTCACATGTTCATAGATTTTTGGCCATCTTTGAACATTACTTAGCAACTGATGATAAGAATGAGCCCCAAGACTCATAATGGAGGAAGTGTGCTCTGTTAACGAAGATCAGCTGCAGACCTGTTGGTATCTGAGGAGCTCAGCTTTTCTTTGCTGCTCAAGACTGACTTTGAGATACTTTCTTTAATACTGATCTATCTCTTTAGGTTTCTCTTCCCGCACCATTTGTACTTGGGAGGACAGGACAGAGCAAGAGCCCATTTGACAGTTGAGCCCATTTCCACCAACCTTGTGGGAGATGTTAGTCTGGAATTGTTGGCACTGATTGCCAAACCCTCACTTTTCACCATCACTGGGACATTTTCCAATACTTACAATGTCAGTCACCGTTGTCTTGCTCGTTTTTTGCCTTTGTTCTACTTTCTTTGCCTCTTATCCACTCGCTGCTCTGCTTCTGCTGTTTCTTCTCAGTCTTTCCCAAAGTGGTTAAAGACACCTTCTCTTTAACGTAATTTGTATCCCTTTCCTTGCCCTGATCAACAATGTCACCTGCTTGTTTTGTACCTGTGTGCTCCAGTTTATAGCATATACTTAATTATTTTGTGTCTTCTTCAAGGGTTAAAGCACCTCAGATCACGCCTGTGTTTCCTAGAACACTTTGTAATGATTCTAAAAATGGTTAGAGCATCTAGTAATTATCTTCATGTTCTTTTTGTTTGTTTGTATGTATGTTTTTTTATTCAAAGCCATTTATTGCTTGAAGGACCAGTGCAATAAATAGCAAGTGCAAGAATTTAGTCTAGCAAGAAGCAGTTGTGTGAGGATTCCTGCATCCCGGCCAAGTCAGAGAAACCATAGGTGTCACAGCATCATGATGGGGCATTGCACTGCATAGCAAGGCCCATGCACCACAAAGTCTGCAGGAGGGTCTAATAGAATCATGGAATCATTTAGGTTGGAAAAGACCTTTCAAATCATAAAGCTCAACCATTAACCTAACTCTACCCAGCCCACTGCTAAGCCATGTCCTTAAGCACCATATCTACTCAACTTTTAAACATGTCTGCGGGTAGTAACTTGCTGCTGAGCCCCCCTGCTCCCTTGATAAGACTCAGTCCTGGATGTAGCTTTGTCCGGTGAAGTCATTTGAGGTGTCTGCATCAGACCTGAGAACTTCTGCTCATTTTTATGTTTGTGTTCTGTGACTATGGTTAATAACTGTGTTTGGCTGCAGCAGGGCACAAGGCTGCAGCCTTGAGAACCGTGCTGGTAATCTCACAACAGTAACAGTCTTGTCAAAACTCCTACCTTGTGTCCCAGTCGCCTTAAGTCAGCATAACCAGATGCTGGGGTGCCAAGAAGTTATTTTTAGCTGGATCAATTCCCCTATCTGATTCCCAGCAGGGCTGCACAAATGTTTGTGCTGGCACAACTGAAAGGATGCTGTGGGAGTGGGAATGAGCAGTCATAGACATGTGGAGGAGGGTGCCAGGAACTGTGTGCATCACCAAAAAAGGATCTGCGCGCTTGGAGCCTTCAGACCTGACCCTTACCTGTGGGGCCCTAAAAGGACTAATGCATAAGAGTAAGAGTAGATATAAGTGCAGGTGATAATGAATGTGGAAAGTGAGCATTTTCATGTAAGTGAGGGCAGCCAGAACAGTGTGAGAAGCAGTGGCCAGAGTTATAACAGTGACCAGAAGTTTTAACAGAGCCATGATGAACCTGTGAGGGATTTTTTTTTCAATGAAGCATAACAATATTATCACAGAAACAGCAGATTGTCTTTCCAGGCAGATTTTTCTGAGCACACACCACAAGTGAAAAGTACATGCGATAAACAATGTTGGGTGCTTAATTGTTTAGAAAAGAAATAACTTCTATTATAATGCATTTTCGTAATGGCAGCTTCCAGGTTCCCTACCTTGTATCATCTATGACCGAATCCTTAGCCACAGCTCAAGGCTGCAGAACATTGTCGCTATTCATGGGATAACAGAGATTTCAGTAATCCTCAAGGGATGAGGAAAAAAAACGAAGGAAGTAGGAAACCTCCAAATGATGGGATTTCCAAAGCCACAGTTTATGCACTGTCTATTTAATGAGCGCAAGGGAAGCAATTGTGCTGTTTCTCTCCAGGATAGCATGAAGCTTGTACTCAGGAGTGCTTCTCAGTGGGATTCCAGTACCTAACATTTAAACAGTGCTTTCTGGAGGGAAGTAAAAGGATCTCAAGTTCAAAGTCATGGATCTTTCTAATGCACTTTTTCAGGTTTAATTTTGCATGTAATCACGACACCGTCTGTCTCCCCCAGCAAGACCTAATGCCGTAATACATCACAGCACTTTTCTCTGAGAGCTGATTGTTACTTAGTGCCTGCAACCAGGTTGGGAAAATTTGAGTCTTTTTCTTTGCAAAGAGTACACTCATAAAAAAGGTGTTTTTCAGACCCGTGTCAGCTGAAGTGTTTCTGTTATTGCGCTTGGCTGCTTTATGATGCTGTTAGCATCCTCCTTACATACTGATCCATCATGTCATGTTAGTGGCCTCACTGCTTAATCTGCCATCCATTCATTTCCCTGCATGTTAAACTCAAGGCATAGCCCTCCAAATGTAACTATTGTCTCTCAGTGTCTTTAAAAGTCACAAAAAGAAGTTTACTGAGGGTTGCAGTGCTGAAGATTTTTTTATTTACTAACGGGGGAATGACAGCAGTGTCTGTGTTCCCAGAGACTTTGCTCTGCTGAAAGCTTTCTATTTGCAAATAGCAGAGCAGAAGGTGTCAGAGGCTCCAGAAATCTGACCAAGCTACAAAGAATTGAGCTGGTATCCCAGACTAAACTGATTCCACACAGTGCATATTATTAAGCACCACTAGGACACTGCGCTGGGAGTGTCTGCAAATGGGAGGCCCCCTTCCAGAGTCCCAGTGGTTTTCAAATCTCCAATGCTGCAATATTATTTCTTTATACATCCGTCCTTTTGTCTGCTGTATACTTTCTTGCTTAAAGTCCAGTCTGATGTCTGACAGTACCAGGTCACTATGTAATTTTTGGAAGAAGTAAATGTCAAAATGACAGTGCCAGCATTGTAGCTGAAGTTCAGTGTGCTCTATTTTAGCCTTCTCCTCCCATCTCTAATTCGCAATAAGCTGCTGAAGTTAACTTCCACTGTGTGGCTTCTCATTGTGAAACCGGTGCCCATGATCATTTACGTTTTCTATGGAAGCAGTGGGGCATGAGGGGAAACTCGTGATCTCAGTGACAGTGATAACAATGCAGAGTTAAATCCTGACATGCCGGGAAGCTGGAGTTGAAACTTGGCAGCTAAACAAAAAGAGACCAGTTTTAAACCTCCATGCTAAATTATTCTAACACTTAGAGTTAAATGTGGAGTTGATTTTGACGTGTACACTGTCTCTCACCTTGGGCTGTGTCATTTCTTGTTTCAGAAGAGTTGCCTGTATCCTGTATTTCAACCAGGGTCACACAAGCAGTTTTAAATGCTTCATGATAACATCTTAAAGCGTGCCATAAACATAGCTGAGCAGCTTCTCTGCAAGCAATGACATTCTAGAAACAGGAGATCTCACTAGTCTGAAAAGCTGTTCCAGACCTTCAGTCCTAAATTGCAGGATGAATTTCTGTATTGTTAGCATGTACTTATTTGCTCTTGTGCCAGTGCTGATCTTTAGTTTGAACAGCTGTTTTCTCTCTCAGGTGCAAGTTGATCTGATGGTTTTATACAGGCAGCATTCTCAATTCAGACTCAGCTTCCAATGTATTCTTTTTTGAAATCTTTTATTGCTTTACCTCCTCTTATAAGACAGAGTTTGCAGTCTGTCTCATTTTGCCAGTCCCTTTCACAAGCTTGCACAAGTTTGTTGCTCCTGTTTTCAATTTTGATAGCCTTCAGTTATCCAAGTATGTGGTTTCAACCAGCTGCTAAGGTTCTTGATGCTCACTGAAGTGAGATAGGCACCTCCAGTAGGAACCTGATCCTGCCTGTGCTAGATCCACCTATATCTCACTAATTAATATAGTATGGAGAGAGCCTGAGCAATTAGCTCATATGAGGTTCTTCACTATTAGATTGCTACAGTTTGGTGAGGTGAATCCTGCCTCCTCTGAACGATCTTATTTAGTAGCATTCAATCTGTTGTAAGACTAGAGGATGATCTATGAGTAAGTCCATGCCACATATTAATGTGGTTCTCCTCCTTCAAGCTGTCTTTGTAGGGCATGAAAACACCTCACAATCTTTTTCAGAACCAGTTCAATGACACCACAGCACAATCCTTTATCATCTGTTGTGCTCTGTTGCCCTGAGTATGTCCCATAGGACAACTCTGGAAGGAAGTGGTGCTTGCTGTCCGTGTGGATGGCCCGTTTCCCTGATTGATTATCTGGCTGCATTTCACACTTCAGATCATCTCTGCACAGGGGATGAATGCTAACAGTAGCACTACAGCTTGTGCCTTACTTAACATCAGGGCTTAGACTACTAATTTTGCCGCTTTCTAGATCTTTGCTGGATGACCCCATGTCTGTATATTGAAATGATGGCAGACTGTGCATTTGCTCACATGAATAGTGACAGCATCCTTTGTTCACTAATTAAGCTTGGCAATTAAATGTGAAATTTGTGTCTGCACAGCAGATTGCTCAGGCCACTGTGCAGCATGCAAGTCCCATATTCTGGGTTAAGTAGACTTTTGTTTTGGGACTCACTCCATAGGCATGAAATTGTGCCATCAATTAAAGGATGTGCTTGAAGAAAAGACTCCAAGTATGATGCCTTGCCAGTGCAGTTTGTTAAGGCCTTGAACAGCTCTAGTTGGGTTTCAATTATTTATGATAATATCTTCTAGACTGCCAATAAACATACAGTAATGGGGTTTTTTTTAAAGTAATGAATTCCTAGAAATATGAGATCTTGCTACTAACATAAATTTAAGCTCTACTGAGAAGCAGGATGAGTCCCCTTGGGGGTAAGTGGGTTGGTGAGTTCTTTAAATGTGTGGATTAGCAAAGTAAGAATTAATGAGCTTTTATTATTTATAGAAACAGCATCTGATCAGTGTTTTCTCGTAATTTATACTTCTCGAAACCTGGAATTACTTTGCTTTTCCTCAGCTAGAATCTTTAGACTCAGTAATATTTCTTCTACGGAACCAAGATTTGTGAGTATTTTAAATGGGATCTCCACTTTGTGCTAGATTTTTGTAATGTTTTACATACAGTAAGCCAAGCTCCTACTTCAAATTTATATAGCCCCATTCATGTGAAAGAGGTTTGTTATGGTTCAGGGGCCAAAAAAGCAGTTGTAGAGACCACGATTTAGATCAGATATTTCACTTGTGATCCTGACCAAGGCATTACAGTGGAATATGTCCATCTGCAGACAAGATAGCTGTCTTAAAGTCACTCACCTGGTCTCTTTACAGTCAAAGGAAAGAGTAGATCATCAATCAGAGGTTATTAATTTTACCCTAAATTGGTTGTCTTGATTATTTGTTTTGCTTGATTATTTGTGTGTGCTTTGATGTTTGATTCCTCTGCTGTGTGATGCTGCTGTATGAATGTCAGAGTCTTCCCTGAAAACCAGTGTACTTTCTTGATGATTTCCAATTGACAATTACTTCTCAAGTCTTAGAGATGTTTTAAAATGCATTATTTGTGTAAGTCAATGATATTTTGCTGTGGTAACTCCTACCACAGCTGCAGCTGCAGCTTATCTGTACTGCTGTGTCTGTATTGCTATATCTGTATTGTTACATCTTTATTGCTATATCTATATTGCTGTTTCTACATAAAGGATCAATGAGCCACAAATGCCAGTGAGTTTGGCACCAGGAAGAAGTAAGGGGTGGTGCACTGTGACATGATTTCATGAGTGATCTCTCCAGTGCTATCCTAGCACCTCTATGTTTCATACTGTCTGAGACAGTGAAGTACCTGAAATCAACAGGGATCACCACATGAGAGTGGTGATACTGATTTGTAAGCTCCAGCTGGCATTCCATTCCTGTCCCTTCCCCAGTCTTCCTGGTGCTTTAGCATATAAGGTGAAAACACCCCAATTCCTCTGCTGTCTTTGCTGACTAGTTGCAAGTCCTGCTTTTGCTTTCCTTTGTATTTTGTCTTTAGTCTTGAGTATATTCTCTTGCCATCTCCTCAAAATGGTTTTCTTTGGTTTCGTTTATGGTTTTTGTTCTCTGTATGGATGGCATATTACAACCACCCTAACTCCAACGTGTCTTTTCCTATTACTACCATGATTATGCCTGCCACTTTCATTACTAACTGGCAGCCAGAAGTTTTACATATTAAATATTTCCCCCTGAATACCCTCTCTCAAGTTGATTGTCCTCTCAGTGCATGGGACAAATTATGTATATAACTACCATTAGTGGTAATGGAGACTGTGGGTGAATCTTCACTGCACTGAAAAGAGAATGGAGTGGGCCTCTGTGTTTCTTGTCATCTAGGTTGTCATCCTGGTGGGCTTTCTTGGTGCTTCTGCTTTGGGGTTTCCTCTGCCCTCATCCTCTCGCACCGAATATGCAACTTACAGGGAAAATGTGGCCCGAGTCACAGAACATTAAACAGGTATCAGAATCCACACTGAAGAGTGGGTAAGCTGTGGTGAGGGTGTGCACAATACAGACAGTCACTCAGGAGGATGAATGAGAGCTCTGCCTTGAATAGTTCAGTGAAACATAAATAAAACAGTGACATGATTTGTTACCTCATGAATAGGAGACACCAGCTCTGGCTCTTCCTTGCTGGAGGGAAAGCATTGAATTTGGTGGTGTTACTCCTGATTCACACTGATGAAAGTGAAGAAAAATTTGCTTTATTTGAGAAATGATACTCAGGGTGTTATTGCAGGATAATGAAGGTATTGAACTGATTGTTTAAAGTCTCCTATTAGAGACTTATGTATGTCAGGACAGAACTCACACTTCCTCTGTATGATAAATTAGTATTTATCCTGGAGCATACAGAGAGATATATATATATATATATATATATATAATGGTATCCGTGTGTCTTGTGAGTGAGCTGGTTGACTGAACTATGACAGAATGAAAAAATGGAAGGGAATTATGCCATTTGGCATAGGAAAGGAGGCGATATTGTGAGAGATAACCTATTTTAACATTATAAATAGCAGTGCCACATGACAACTGCAATAGGGAGCTGTAGCATATTGAATAAAGCTGATTAAATGAAGCAGAAAGAACTGGTAACATTAAAATGTATCTTAAAGGGGTTTTCTATGTGTTTTTAATTCAGAGGTCATAAACAAACAAACAAAACATATAGTGTATTGTTTGTTGCATGTCATAGAAGGCTGTAAGTTGTGTCATTGGTTTCAGTAGAGTGGGATTGATTTGTAAGGTCTGGCTTTTCATGCAGGCACCAGTGTTATTATTCTTCATTAATTTGTACAGCATCCAAACAGGCACTTTGCAGACACACAGAGTAAGGTTTTGTCCCTTAGGAACATAGGAGCATAATTAATCCTAGCAGTGATTTTAATGAGACATTTCAGGCACTTAAAATTAAACACATGTTGTTTCTAGAATCAGACCTGTAGGAGATGTAGAGACCGCTCCTGTAAATCTGTGACATCTCACAGGTAAAACCCAAACTCCTTCTTTCCTCTGTAAGCGTCTTGTGTACTTTATGGTCTGTTGACCCTTTGCATTTGGGTTTGATGTGTAGGAAGGAAGAGGTACTGAAGCTGAATAGCTGCAGTTGTGCGCTGGAAAACACCCCACTAGGAAATACACAGGAGTTAGAAGCTCACAGTGGAGCTCCTTGTTCATGTCTTGACTGAGATGCAGATGTTGTATACATCATGTACTCACAGGTGATTGTCATCCTCAGCAAAGGACAGGAGAAGGGCATCTCATGCTGCATCTGGAAAGCAGAACACCAGAATTTAATGAATGTTTTGAATATTTTCCAATGAGACACAGTGAACTATGATTGTCATGTAAGAGTTATTTTTAATAATGCCATTGTTTTGATTTTTATTTATTCAGGACAAATTCAGTCCTGGAAAAAGTAAGAGCAGCTCCAAGACAAACCTTAGGATCAAATATGAAGTAAGTGTCTAAAGATACACATTTGATCTTATTAGGCAATGAGATGGCTGCTGGTATGTGAGAAGAGCCATGACTCGGCTTTTGCACCCTTTTTTGGCTTTGTTATCATTCTTGTGATGTCTGTGCTTGTGGTTGCAGACATGAGCCTAGAAAGCACAATTCAGGGTTGTTCAGAGTTGATGCGCCATTTATGTTTTACTGGAATGAAGCAGTTATGAACACAGTTAGAGAAATGAAGATTTTGCTCCACCTGAAGCTAGAAGAACTGACTTCTTTTTGGTTTTGAGTCTTTATATTACTTTAATTGAAAAATAACACTACAATCTGCACTAAAATTATGAGTAATAATCGTAGTAATGATATCTAGATTTTATGTAGCATTTGTATGTCTTATTAGCGGTAGTTTCCAGCTATGATAATAATGTGTGAAATAATTTCCATAGGCTCATGCTCTTGAGTCCATGATCTTGAAATTATGAGTTCAGCCTATAGTCTTTAGTGAACACTTTATTATACAGAATCTCTATAACAATATGGTCACTTGGGAAGCAATTACTAATAATTACAGAATCCTTCATCACTACTTTTGATCTTTTGCATGCATGGATCTAAACCCCTCATATTCCTGTTGCTGACAGTACAGCACAGTTCAGCAATAGCTTTGATGTCAATAAGAACAAAAAGGGTTTAAAAATATTCAATTCAGCAATTACTGTCACAAGTCTACTCCTTGAATACAACTGTGTGTGTTCCTTGCAGTTAATGAATTCATACTACCTTTTAAATTTATGGTATTTTTCCCAGACCGTGCAGGTTTTAGGTACGACTCGTATCAATAGTGATATCCATCACCTCTAGGTGTTGGGTCTGTGAGCAAATGTTGCTCTGTGTGCAATGGGTACAATTACTTTTGAAGCATAGACAGGATAACAGTCAAGCCGTCTCATGCCTTAGGCTCTTAGACTGGGGACATCTTCAAGGCATGTATCGCACTCTACCAAAAGGTCTTCAATCTTTCACATCCCTGTGAAATTAATTTTTCCCGGGGCTCTATATAATTTGTCATGTCTAATAAAAGTACAAATTATTTCACAAGCAACAGGCAGTGTGATTCTGGAAACCTGTATTATGGAAAATCCTTGCCTTCTTTTTAAATGTGAAAAGCTGATTTGTTCAATGAGAATAGTTTTCTGTTTGATTTTCTTGGTAATTGTGAAAAGAAAAATGTATGAGACAAACACAGGTCATTACGCTAAGTGAAAGTGTTTAGAAGAGGTCTGGAACTCAAAATGCATCTGTGAAATATGTGAGACATATAGATATATATGTATACATGTGACTCACACATACCTCATATAAATCATATCAGGTGAAATGTAGCCAACATTGTTCACTCAGTTGTAAGCTAAATCCATCGATTTTGTCACTTTGGGCTGTTTGAGACAATCATTCAGCATCTCAACAGCCTCTCAGATTGCTCCCAGCTCTGTCAGAAGTTGCTGCTGCCCTCTGCCCAGTCACATGAAAGATGAGGGCTGCACTAAGTCATACTGCAGCAATACAGCCTCTGCCTTCTCTATCAAGAGGTAGGAGATGCTTGGTTCTGTGTCCTTGACTAGGCATCAGCAAGAGCTAGGTCTAATGGTTGGTGCATGTGCTATCTAGCAGGGCTTCTCTGATCACTTCTCCCTTCTGGTAGCCCAATGCTGAGGCCTCTTTCCATCTTTAAACTCACCTTTACCACTTGTACCTATGTCTGCCTGGCTATGGAATAGAAGACAATCCGTTAGACATGGGCTCACTGCCCCAGAAAAGTCAATGTAGGTGAGATACCCTAAAGAACTACAAAGTCATGGATACACAGAGAATGGATAAGGGCTAAACATTCGGTTTCATATTGGTCAAGGGTGAACATCCATCAGATGGAGCTACTTGAGAGACCGATTCGAAAGCAACAGAAGAAACCAGCTCTCTGTGTAACAGTGAGCCTGTGGGACTCCCTGACAAAGGATGATATGAATGCAAAACTTTAAGGGACACTGGGCAAATGTTTGGAAGAGAGATGTACAAAGGAAATCTGTCCAGCTGAACTTAGTCAAAGGCCTAAACAGTATGTGGGAGATAAATTGTAAATGTTCACCCAGTTGTTATTCTTCGCTGGACATGGGCTTATGGCCACTGCCGGAGGCTGGAACTGGTCCAGGTAGAACATTTGTTTGAACTGAAACATCCGCTCATACATCCTCTTGTAAACCACTCCACTGGGGTAGAGGACAGCGGTCGTGTTCATCCCCTGCACACGGTCTTTTTACTGCCTGCCCGTGAAAGACGACACAGTTGGAAATCAGCTGAAATTCTGCATGTCTGGGGTCCTTCAGAAACAGGCCTTGAGCGCTGTCAGGCTTGGCTGTCCTTCTGTATCATTTTAAAGCCTTGAAGTAATTTATTTCCAGAGGATTTTGAACGCTTGCTCTGGCAGGCTGGAGGTTTGCCACTGTTGTTCTGCATCTGCATCCCCGGGGATTTGCTGAATGTTTTGGTTGAGTTAATTCCACTTTAAATACACTTCACATTTTGAATGGCGGTCCCAGCAGCAAATTCAATCAGCAACAACCTAACCAAATAGCTCTCCTTCCTCTCTGCCTGCGCTGCTCTGCCACAACTCCATAGGCTCCTGGAGCATGAAGTGGCTGGGGAGTTTCAATGACCTGCCTTATCTCCTTCTGTCAACTTAAACAAGAGAAAACTCCTTAATAAATCATGTAATTACAAGTTACACAGAGATAGGAGTTCTGAAACCTGCTGGGTTAGTGAGTTCTACCTATCATTTGCTTCCCTTGAAGCAAAAATAGTACTCCTGGCAGCCCCCTGCTCCCACGCCTTGTCTTTTGTCATTCCCGTTTATGGATGACTTTACAGTGGACTTGTGAGCTTCCTTCTGCATTCATCAGTGTGGGCTTTTACTCTCAGATGAGGCAACTTTTTATCATGTAACATTTCCACTGCTGCTCTAACCATGTTGCTTCTGTCTGGAAATGACTTGAAGAAAGCTGGGATACTCAAAAGCCTGTCAGTGTCCCCAACTATATCAGTTGCTTTAATCAATAAAATTGTTTCTTCCTCTATACTTTGCCTTTCTGATATCCTTCAATACTTCTGTCTCTACTGTAGCAGAACTATATGAGAAAAGGCCAGCAGAAAGGCTATCAGGGGCTTATTAAAAATACTCCCATAATCTATTTTGATCTTAAAATGAGTCTCTATTTTGACTAATTTAGCTTTGTTTGAAAAATAACTTTCTGTAGCCTTTACAGTAAAAGATTTTAACATTTTGCATTTTCCGTCTTGTACATAGTGCTGATGGATACTCTCTTCTAAGTTATCTGAGATCATAATGCATGTGTTGCTTTCAGAGCAAATGTGTCTAGAGAGCAATGATGATTCCAGGTAAGGCTTCTTGCTTTCGTTTAATATAAGTTTTGTAGATCTGACCCAATCCACTTTGCAAGAGGGAGCTCTAACTTTTACAGTAAGGCAGGGCCGCATCCTGACTTTACAATGGAGTAAGTGTGGGACCAGGTACAGCCAGAACTACAGTCAATGAGTCAGAAGTACAGTACAATCGAGTAAGTGCGGGACCAGATACAGCCGTGAAGTCAGTGTGGCCCTGAGTAGTAAATAGCTTGGTGAGTGACTTCCTCAGCTGTGAAGACATGAATCATAGAATAGGATCATAGAATCATTAAGGTTGGAAGAGACCTACAAGAATATCCAATCCAGTCGTCAACCTGACCTCACCATGCCCACTAAATCATGTCCCCTAGGGCCACATGTACTAGTTTTTTTTAACACCTCCAGGGATGGTGACACCACTGCCAACCTGGACAGCCTGTTCTGATAGTTCATCACTCTTTCAGTGAAGAAATGTTTCCTAATGTCCAATATAAACCCCTCTGGCACAGCTTGAGGCCATTTCCTCTTGTTCTATCACTAGTGACTTGAGAGAAGAGACCGACCCCAACCTTTCTACAACCTTATTTCAAGTGGTTGTAAAAAGCAATAAAGTCTCCCGTCTGCCTCCATTTCTCCAGACTAAACAACCTTAATTCTCTCAGCTGCTCCGTATAAGACCTGTACTCCAGGCCCCTCACCAGCTTTGTTGGTCTTCTTCGGACATGCTCCAGCATCTCAATGTCCTTCTTGTATTGAGGTGCTCAAAACTGAGCACACTACTCAAGAAGAGGCCTCACTAGTGCTGAGTACTGGGGAAGGATCACCTCTGTAGTCGTGTTGGCTGCACTATCTTTGAGAGACCTCCTTTGCCTTCTTCATCCCACTAATATGCTAGAATGTAATGACTGACAGCTTTTGCTGCACTCATTACCATACTAAGTGCCGACAGGAATTATTCTTGCCTTTTTTTTTCCCCCCCAAACTCAGCAAAGAGTAGATTAATGGCACTTTCTGTTCCTCCTAGTTTTCCTCCTACTCATTCATTTGCTTCAGGCAGCAATAAACTCAGCAATTATAGCAGCAGTAGCAGCCGCCAGTTTCCAAACAATGAATCTGGCCAAGAAGAAAGGCATTCTTCAAAACCATATTGTCCTGCCCAGCCCACAGTCAGAAGCAAGTCTGCACCTCTCAACAGAGAAGGCGGCAAAATGTGCTATAACAGGCTTGCAAATACTCTTGCCTTCCCCCCTTGCCAAAGGTAAACACTGAACTGGTTTGCAAACCTGCCTGAGGACAAGGAACTCTTTTCCCCATGTGTTTAAAAAAAAAGAGCTTCCCTCTCCTTTCTCCAAGACAATACCTCCAAGTGGGTAATCTTCAATATGCTCCATTTTGAAGCAAAAGTCCTGGAAATAGTTGCCAAGCAATTAGGTCATGGGGGTGTGTCTTGGGAGGATCCTTCCCTGCCCATACAGGGGCCCTATATTTCAAGCTGCATTGAGGCTATTTCAACCCCAGCCTGTTTTCAGAGTATCGCTCTTGGTAACCTTTAGTTAGCTATAACTGGTGGAATGCTGGAAGAAGTGACACATTATTCTAAGGCAAAACTTTATTTGCCTATTGGAGTAAATTAGGATTCTTACCGTCTTGCCTTTTATTACAGTGTAGATACTCTTTGAATGGTTATTACCCTTCTTAGGTGAATCAGTGTCAAAAGACATAAAAATTGAAGTCTGCAATAAGTATAGGTGGAAAGCATGGAAAGAACCCTGCTGGATCTCACCATTAGGGGCTAGAGGATATGCAATGGCCACCAGTGCTTGTTCCTTTCCCAAAGATAAGAAGAAAATGGAATTTTCTTTTCACAATAAATTATATGTCAGTTTAGGACGTGTCTAAAGATTTATAAGGCCAGATTCTGGCATCTGTTGACCTTGGTGGCAGCACTTCATATGCATCTGAGGACAGAGCATAGTCCACCTTTCAATGAGTCTCCTTCCCCATCTACTGGCAGTCAGAGTTTTGAATTTAAAGTGAAATTGCGAAGCCAGAGAGACATCCTTAATTAACATTTCTTCCCATTTTTGTTCCTCTTAATCACAGCCAAACTTAATAAATATCAGTCACACTGAAAATTTATGTATTTTTACCATTTGAGTGAGAACTTCTGGGTCCTTTTGCTTTGATAGTCACTTCTGAATCTGAGTCAGAGTTTAGAGTTTCTTGGCTATCAGATCTGATGACTTACGATTGGTTCTTCTGAAGGACTAGTTAGGGGAATCTCTGTTGGCACTCATTAACAGAGTGGACTGTAGTTCCTTTATGTCTGCAAAAAAGCCTCAGGACAGATGCAAGGTGTGTCTTCTGCTGTTACAAATAATCAAATAAAATAGTATTGAAAATTCAGAAAGCCAGGGAGGCCTTTGGCCTTTAGAATAAGTACTGTCAGATACAAAATAAAGTGTCAGGGTGTTGTAAGAATTAAGTGTATTATAGAGTCTAGTGGGAAGAAAGCCAGCATCTTAAATGGAGGGCACTGGAATCTCTTGTTGATTGCAAATGACACTGCAATGCAAATCACGAACTGATGTTGCAGGCTATTCTCTTTGCCCGTGCCTACTCCAGGGATCTCTCTGTGCTCACGTAATTGCAAGAAGGAATCAGGTCTCCTAGCGATGCACAGAAGTCCAAACGGACAAGATGTAAACCTACAAACTCCTGAATAGCTGAAATCTCCTATCGGGCAATATGAAGAAAAAAAGTCCTCAGGAAACTAGTACTTGATGAGTGTAGGGTGTTGCTGGTGGCAGGGCAGCAGAATAATGATCGGAAAAGGAGTATATCAGGGTGTTTTTTATGTCTTAATATTCCCCTCTTTCTGACTCTCAGAAGACTTTGGAGGTGGTGAAGTGCCTCTGCTTCATTCCTCGTATAGACAAGATGAAGGATTTGTTATTTTAATAGTACAGACAAATTTCAAACACTGTCTAGTTCCACATTACACGTTCTAAGGATCAGTTGTCTTTCTCTGTCTTTATACCAGGCCATGAGATGCAACATTAGCTGATGTATGCTCACTGGCCATCTTAGGGCTGATAGGTGGTGTTCCAAGAGTACATGAAGAACAAAACAGGATATAAATCCCCTCTTCTTCATAACTAAATATACAAGGTACTGTAACTCTTCTGTAGGAAAGGAATTTGCATTCCACCCAAGTGTGGCAGAAAATCTGTTAAGTAAGCAGCAGGCTTAGAACTTTAAAAAGGAGTGTAGCTTGATCTCTATGGACAAATATATTACACACTCAACAAATTAATTACCAGTAGAGTAGGAAGGAGACTGTACCTGAAGGCCAAAAGTCTCCATAACTGTCATAATATCAAGGAGATGGATCTTTCCTGTCTCACATTTGGGCTCTCTGCAGCTTCCTGTTCTGCATTGCAACACATTATAAGCAGAAGAGACACTCTAAATTTTACTTTAAACCACTAACAACTGCTCTTCTGTAAAGCTGAGCTATTTATAATATCAAAGCCTTTTCTCACAGGTATGAGAATAATACCATGAAGAATAAGAAGGGCAATTGTCATGACTTTTCTTTGAGAGGGGTGAGTGTTAGCTATACATTTGCCCCAAGGGCTTTGTTGCAGCTGGAACTAAGGGGTTCAGTGGTTGGATAGTCCTTGCTTTGTACAGGGTCATATGGCAGAGGCAGGAGCTGAGGTCATGAATTCATGGCTCTGCAGACAGACCTTCTTCCACCTTGACCTTCAAAATTCAGAGTTCCAAATCCTCTCCTCTCATGCATTAATAGAAAAGAACTTTTTCTTAAATGCTCAAGAAGCCATACACCTTGCATTTCTTCTCTCTATTCAACCCATTTTGTGAATCTCCCTCAAAGAGCTAAGCCTATTTAAGTTTCCTATAATGATGCATATTGTAAAAGTTTATTACAACGAAATTTAATGGCTGGGAAGCAAAAGTCTGCAGGCTGAAGCATTATATCAAAGGTAACCTTTTAATAGAAAATTTGCAGACATGGAAAATTTAATCTGACTCAACTATTTTACTCTTCACGGTGTCTTTCCTATATCTCTCTGAGACAGGGAGGAAACAGGCCTGATTTCCCCTCTGGCTTGCATAATTATTTATACATGTGCAAAATGGATATGAAATTCTTCTAAATCCCAGTGGCAGGATTTTCCTTGCAATTGGCAGAGAAGCTGAGAAGTACGGAAGGGATCAAGCGACAGAGAACTGAGGACTTGTGCACCAGCCTCATCCCTTCCAGCTTTAGGCACCTGTAAAAATGAACTTTTGCATGTGGTTGCCATAGGTGTCCTCTGTAGTCAGTGATGAGAAACAGTCCACCTGCAATGGGAAATTCTCACCTGAAATATGCTGAATCACTGCCTGCAGGTAACTCTGCCTAACTCTAGATGAAAAAGCTCTATTCAGTTTCCTTGTCTTAGGTGTTTAACTTTATTTGAAATGTCCAAAGGAATCTTACGTGACCTTCCACTGACACTGCAGAATTACATGTGTTTCGCACAGATCCTACGTCATACATGTCAGGTTTGTGCAGATGCCTGAGTTACCCTAGGGAGTCTCAGATAGCACCAAAAGTGTATGCTTAGACCACTGACTCACGTTGCAGTTAACTGGACTCCCAGGTTCTGAGTGGATAAACTGAGATGAGGGAACTCTGAGGTTTGTTATAGGCAGTCTGAATATAGCCTTTGTATTTATATATACTTTATATAGCCTTTCCTCTTGCACATCACCAAAAACTAATAATAACACTTGGAGCATCTCTTGAATGCCCTCACTCAATTAGATTTGAGCTCAGAGGAGGACAAGAACACAGACTCAGCTGAGAACTGTAGACTTCCTTGGCTTAGCCTGGCTGGCTTGCTTTGCCTTATTACAAATCCAAGATTTGGAGGAAGGATTGCCTGGAAATCAGCATTTCCTGTTTTTCTACTCAACTCCTGGGTGTTTCCAACCAAGTCTTTTCACAGGTCTACCTCCACTTCTTTTCCGTAGCTGGAGTCATGACACTGATACCCCTTCTTTGAAACCTTGACAGGTTATTGAAAAGATTATGTGATTGTTTGATTTTGGGGAGTACTTTTAATCTCCCATGCCCTGAAGAGGCAGGGTGTTAATTGTACTTGAGTATTTTGTAGACGAAAGTAGATCCTGTATACTTTGCCAGCTTCAGGGTGGTGTTTTGGATGCATGATCATCTCCTCTCTCAAGAAAATACTGCCTTCTGTTATTCTGAGAAATGAATCACAGCATCTGGCTCTAAGTAAAACCAGAAGAGAAACTGAAATTCTCTGCAGTATGATTGGAATTGTCATAAAGTTTGATGTAACATATATAATAACCTGACATTGATCTAGTGAGATCCTTGCCCATCTTGAATACAAATTTCATTTTATCTGCTTCTACTGTGGTTCAATCCTTTATTACTTCCGTCCTCCCCTGATTGCCTAGGAAACCTATTGTATTCCTTCGATTACTCAGAAGTTCTTCAAGAGCTGTCATCATCTGTAGTCCTGAGCTGCAGGTGACAAATCACCTAGAGAGAGAGCTCAGGATTTCCCATGGCCAAGTGAATGAAAATTATCTTGTCCCAGAGAAATCAGTTCTTCTATCAGAAAGGACATGGATCTCCCACCACTGTCAGGACTACTCACTGTATTCTGAGCCAAAGGCAGTTTCCACACAGCATTTGAACTTGCCTCCTTCATGGAGTCATGTATAGGTTTCCATAGAGTTGAAGTTAACAGCCTCCCAGGCTGTTAGGGTTCTACAGAAATTATTCTAAAATGGGGAGACTGTTTTAAGGACCAAAAATACTCCATTTAAAGGTAATTAGAACCATTTTGCATCATGCCATGAAACTGACATCAGTCTCGGTTTAGTGCAGAGAGATTATTCAAAAATCCCCATGGAAAATGTTGTTGCTTTCTGTTACAGTTTCTCAATGTTTCTGGTAATATGTTTAGGAAAGGAATTGGAGCCTCAATGAGTAAGTTTCGTTAGTGCAGCTCCTTAGTAGATTTTTTATCCGAGTGGAAATCCCCACTTTAGTCCTTTAAAACATTTCTGATTGTAATGTTCTCTGTGCTCTTGGTTCCTTCGGTGTGTTGGTGGTAGACAGCCTTCACAGCTAATTCTCCTTCAAGTGGAAAAAAGGGCATTTGCAGTCTAAAGAGCAGCTCCTGCATACATGTTTAATTTGATTTAAGGATTTCAGTTTTAATGGACCATTTCAGACTCTTGTATTAATGTTCTTAATTGCTTTCCATGAGCAGAGATCTTGCCCTCATATGGACTTGTCTGCATTTGATTCCACAAAAAGTCCGCACAAAACCTTGTTATTGATGCATTCATCATTGTAGCATGAAAGTAAAAGTAGGAGTGGATCAGGTCAAATAGCTGGAGAGAAAATAGTAGGAGATATACACCAGTCCTGTGGAAACCTTATAGCAACCTTCCAATATCCGAAAGGGGCCTCTAAGAAGGCTGGGGAGGAATTATTCACAAGGGCATGGAACAATAGGATGAGGGGTCATGGTTTCAAGCTAGAAAAGGGTCGATTTATTCTGGACTTTAGAAGAAAGTTCTTTAATATGAGAGTGGTAGATCACTGGGAACAGGTCGTCTAGAGAGGTGGTGGAGGCCCCATCCTTGGTGACATTCAGGGTCAGGCTTGATGGGGCTCTGAGCAATCTGTTCTAGTTAGAGATGTCCCTGCTTGTTGTAGTGGGGGTTCAATGATTCTATGATTCTGAAGTATAGAGCAGCATGTCCATATTGTGTGTACACCCATGTTCTGGGTTTGCATGGCACCCAGCCTCAAATTCCTAAGTGCTACTAACATAAATGCTCTCAGTACTGCAACGAAGTCTATGAAAGACATCTAATGAAGCTTTCCTAGGGAATAACTCACTTGTCAAAAAAGGTATAAAAAGTATCACTTTGCTATAGGGAACTCATTACACAGAATGATAGGCAGTGAATTGATAGCCACCTCCTACAGTGCAGTAATCTTTTGTCTTCATGATATATAGGCATGCCATTATCATCTGCTCTTGTAACAGGGGTGATATTCAGCAAGTGAATGGGGATCAACTGAGCTACCGCAAAGCTTCATTTGATATGCAAATGAAAAGTTCTGTTCAATAGGGAGCACATGTCCCAAATGTGTGTACATGAAACTCCACTTAACTTCTGCCAGGGCCTTCGAAGAACACTGTGTATTGGATAAGGACTGGGACCCTTTGAGGGGCTGCTTATCTCAATGTCACTGGCAGGGGTAAATTGAGTTTTCAGTCTAGGAAAGCTTTTCATTCAAAGTGAACAGCCTGACATGTGCTGTAGCCCTGATTAGGGAGTGAACTCATGAACCAAAGGTGGAAAATTATCATCCCTAACCAGAACAAGCAGAAAAACGCTTTCAAACATATCCCAAATGCTTGCATCCTTGAAAACAAAACTTTTAGCAAAAAAATTCACTCAAAATATTCCTTGATAATCTTTTCTTCCAGAAGATGCATTAAAAATATCTTTGCACTTGCCCAGTTTTGTGGAGGAAAAAGAAATAAATGAACTCACATCCCGCTAAAGAGACAAATATCCTATATATGAATATTTCTTGCCAACCTGTGAAAGTCAGAAGAGCAGCCACTGTTTTCAGAGAGGATTTGTACCTTCCAATGAGCCGCTCAGAACATCCTAAAGCCAGGTCAGGGCGACAAGATCTTGTTTCCAGCACAGGGCATAACACTTGAGATGACATATCTTGCATTCCAGTATAACCTAAGTGGACCTAAGTGGTTTAGTACAATGTGAAGAATCAGATTATGTCATTAGAAGGAGCAATTCTATGTGAAATAAAGATAATTTGGATTATGCAGTGTGCTTCTGTTTAAGCCAAAGTAAAGACAAACAGTCTTTGTTTGGCTTTAGCTGAGCTACTTGGAAAATAAAGAACTACTCACTCTGAATAGAAGTGAATAAATCTGACTCTACAATGAAACAAAGTAAAACCAATTTTTCTCCCCTAAATACAGTAACTAAAGGAATCTGTTCATGGAAGTATCTATTTTTCCATACTCAGAGACTGCATTAAATGAATCTCCTAGTGGTAGGCAGATCAAATTCTACCTATGTGAAGAGGTTCTTGAAACAGCAGAAACATTTGAAGTGAAATATTTAAAGTTAGATCCAGGAGGGTCGGGACTAATTTGTGCATCATCAAATGGCCCAGAGGCAACCTGCATATAAATGCTCCATTTTGCGCCTTAGTTTGTCATCATCATAAAAATTGATTCTTCCATGCTGTGTGACTAATATTTATAGGCAAGACTTACCGGTGGAATGGAGGTTATAATAAAAGCTTTTGTCTGCCCAGGTAAGATAAGGCTCAGGCAGAAATGGATAGTGCCCTCGCTACTCTAGACTAATTCTCCACAGGGTCTCTTTACTGATGGGATATATTGCACATATAAAAGTACATATCTTGCTTAAACTGACTGGTACAGACTTACTTGGCAGCCAACGAGGAGAAATGGGTAACTTCATGATAGGAGAGAGGAGATAATTGCCCTGTGGTACTACTCAGAGCATTTTAGGCAATACATTTTGCTTGCTAGGTGTAGAAGTGAATTTCACCTTATAGATAAGGCAGTTGATTCTACACTGCATCTAGGAAAACTCTTTCACACTAAAGCAATTTCAGACATGCCCAGTCTAGGGGCCACATTTGAATGGATTACTTTGGATTTGCATAGTAGTAACCGAAGAAAAGATTTTTGGCCTACAGTGGACGAAGGGTGTGCACTATAAAGATAAAATCTTAGCATCCACAGATATGCAGAAGATGCAACATGAAACTACAGAGTTAGATTCATGTAAAGCCCTCCAATAAAATAAAGGATAAAATATGAATTAATTTACTAAGGACATTGACAGAGAAAAAAATGCTGAAGCAATAAGAGGGAATAAAAGTGTCACATGCAGGAATCCTGGCAAGAGGTGACTTTTATTTTATGGATGCAGTCACCTAACATGAATAAATCTGCCTTCCTGGGCAGGGGTCACTTTTCATTCATCCCTCTATAAAAGAGGTGACAAAATGATTTCCCTAGGGAAGGCATTGTGAATGGCAGCAGAAAAACCTGAAAGATCATTATAGAATGTGCAACCACTGCACTATCTTATGCTATGATTTAACCCATTCCCAAACTTCCAGCTGTAAGCCACACTACTTTGAAGTGTTCTTGCTCACTTTTCTCTGTAAGAATACAGACCAAGCCAAAAGCCAAGCAGGTGCAGTGAGTGAAATGGCTTTTCTTTGAGCCACATCCCATGGTGTTGTGGTAAGATAGGATTTATACACAATTTTGATGCTGTGGGGCTGGCTGCCTTTTAATTCACTAATTTCTTCTTCATCTGGTTTTTTTTTTCTTTTCCTCCAGAGTTGTGAACACTAGTGACCAGGAGGCAGAAAGCTGGGCAGTGCTGAGAGAGGCCCCATTATGCTTGTCCTAGAGACCTGTTAGCTCTCCATAGAGTACTGGACATTGATGTTTCAAAGTCAGGCTTCGTGCGGCATGCAGACTGCTCTTACCCCACTAACCAGGGCATGCCTAGAGTCAGCTGGAATGCAAAATATGCTTTATGGGAATTACAAGAATGTTGCGTCAACACTGCAGGGTTTATGATTTAGCTCTCCAGTTAATGTTCTTGGGGTGAAGTTCTCTAGTTTTCCTCCACAGCGATTTGGTGGTGATTGCTGGGAAAACAGTTCTTTTCCATGGTGAGCACTGCTGCTCCATGTGAAGCTGATAGCACTTGTCACAGGAGGCAGATGCAAAGCCTCTGGGATGTGGCTCTCTTTTACTCAGCTGGGCCTCTAAAGGATGAAGGTGCTGTGGCTTCATGTTCAGGTTTGAAGAGATTTACCCTCCTTATTTTCTTCCTCATAGTGCCTTCTTCTTAATCCAGTCTGTTACCTGTTCTCATAAGTGTGTCTGGCCCTTGGTAGAGATGGAAGAAAGTGATTGGCCAGATGTTGTCGCCTCTTTCACAGAACGTTACACAGAATCATAGAACATTAGGGATTGGAAGGGACCTCGAAAGATCATCTAGTCCAATCCCTCTGCCACAGCAGGATCATCTAGACCAAGTCACACAGGAACATTTCCAGATGGGTTTTAAACATCTCCAGAGAAGGAGACTCTACAACCCCCCTGGGAAGCCCCTTCCAGTGCTCTGTCACCCTCACTGGGAAGAAGTTCCTTCTGATATTTATATGGAACGTCATCTGTTCCAGCCCACACCCATTGCCCCTTGTCCTATCACTAGAAGACATTGAGAAGAGCCTGGCTCCATCTTCCTGACACCTCTGGTATCTTCTATCTAGGTGATGCTCCTATGGCGGGGGGGATTGGACTGGATGATCTTTCAATTCCCTTCCAATCTCTAATGTTCTGCGATTCTTTAAGTGCTTAGAATTTACTCTGCTAGCCTTTTTATTGTGATTACTCCTGGACTAATCCATAATCCTCTTGATTTTTAACCCAAGATCTAACTCTTCTCAAAAAGCTGAAGGTGAGGAGATATTGTCTAAATCATCATACAAACATGATCATATTGTTCGAACTACATTTCTAGTTTCTAAAAAACAAAACATGACTGGAAACCATTCTGAGATGCAAGTTAGGGTCACTCAGTCTCTACAGCCTTCCATAATCTTTCGAGGTCCCTTCCAATCCCTAAAGTTCTATGATTCTGTGTAAAAGGTACAAAAGGTGATAGCTGTTTCTTCTGCTGGAAAAGGAGGAGGAAAGTTCTCTGACAGGGATGAATGGTTCAAAGTCCATCTCTGGAGATATTTAAAACCCGCCCGGACATGTTCACGTGTGACTTGGTGATCCTGCTGTGGCAGGGGGATTGGAGTGGATGATCTTTCGAGGTCCCTTCCAATCCCTAATGGCTGGGTCTAGGAGATCCTGCTAAGGCAGGGGGATTGGACTGGCTGATCTTTCAAGGTCTCTTCCAATCCCTGATGTTCTGTGATTCTGTAATTCTTTCCTCTCTCACTGAGTGGCAGTTCTGCACTGCTGCAGGCAGTAGGAACGCAGTAGATCCCAGCTCGGGGTCTACCCCACACCTTCTAATCACACTGTTTCGGGTACAAGTGAAAATGTACTCACAGCAAAAGCTCATTCTCTGCACTGTTAACATCCTCCCTCCCAGAGAGGCATGAGCAGAGGTCCTTTCTTCTCTGCTAGCAAGCACCCAGCACTTTCTAATGCCAGAATTCCCATGAGACATCCAAGATGAAGAGCAGTGGAGGAGCAAGATTCAAAGAAGTAACAGCCAGAACAGATGTGCACAAAAGCCACCCTTCGCTTAGCGCTTCCTTTCACGTTTCGAGCCTTGCAGGCCACCCATTTTCTAAGGCAAAAGCGTGTTTTGCTTTAGAACCAAAACATGTTTCACCTAAGATCTTGCATTCCCTTGCCAAATCAGACTCACACGAGGCATTATCATCACTTGTCTTAACCATAATTATCCCTACACTTCAGATGTGGGGAAAATCCGTTGTCCATAGTCCTGTGTTTTCGTTGGTAGAGCACCAGGCTCACAGATGATTAGCGATGGCTGATGAAATGAACTTTCTCTGAAGTGCAGAGGTCTTGCGTTTAGACAAAATTGAATTTATAAAATCGAGCCCTTTGATGTCTTCCCAATACAAACATTTGACTCACAATTAAGTACTTGGGACAAAAGTTTGGAAGAAGGGGTGAGGAAGAGAGAACAGGGAGGGGAGATGTGGTTAAAAGCACTATCCTCAGCAGGACAACTTAAAAATGTGGCTCTGATTTCCCAATAGCTGCTACCGACTTTCCGGTTTACTTGGATTTGCCAAATCTATTTTCTTTGGGTCAGATCTCACTCGTATTGCTTGCTCAAGCCTTCTTATTGCCTACCCTGGAAAATAAAGCAACCCACATAGTGCTTCCTGGCACTACTTACTTGTTTGGCTAATTCCCTTAGGATCTGTTCAAATCAACTAGGGTCCTCTGTTCCTGGAAGGGACCTGGTGGACAGCAGGATGACCATGAGCCAGCAATGTGCTCTTGTGGCCAAGAGGGCCAACAGCATCCTGGGCTGGATCAGAATGGCAGTGGTTAGCAGCCTGAGAGAGGTTCTTCTCCCCCTCTACTCTGCACTAGTGAGACCACATCTGAGCCCCTCAGTTCAAGAAGGACATTGAGCTGCTGGAGGGAGTCCAGCGTAGAGCAGTAACTATGATGAAGTGGAACACCTCCCTCATGAGAAAAGGCTGAGGGAGCTGGGTCTCTCTAGCTTGGAGAACAGGAGACTGAGGGGTGACCTCATTAATATCTATAAATATGTGAAGGGTGGGTGTCAGGAGGATGGAGC
>JAOXOE010000001.1:99229267-99240654 GCA_028565055.1 Phoeniculus purpureus | reverse complement strand
ATTCCACGGCGCGGCTCCACGCCAGCGAGCCGGCCCCCTTACCCATTGAAAGTTTGAGAATAGGTTGAGATCGTTTCAGCCCCAAGACCTCTAATCATTCGCTTTACTGGGTAAAACTGCGGCCACTGAGTGCCGCAGGGAAACTTCAAAGGGAACCAGCTACTAGATGGTTCGATTAGTCTTTTGCCCCTAGACCCGGGTTGGATGACAAATTGGCACGTCAGGACCGCTACGGACCTCCACCAGAGTTTCCTCTGGCTTCACCCTGCCCAGGCATAGTTCACCATCTTTCGGATCCTAGCATGGGCACTTGTGCTCCACCTCCCCGGGCTGGTGGTGCACCCAGAACACCCAAGCAACACACGCCCTGGGATCCCATCAGCTGGCGCGTGCTGGCCCTCACCTTCATTGCGCCGCGGGCTTTCCAGCAGGGCCCCTGACTCGCGTGCGAGTGTTAAATATGTTATATTACTGAATTAGGAAAAGAACAATGGTCGTATGAGGTCGTATCCTGGTTTTTCCTGATGGGGAGTCATAGAATCAGAGGATCGCTTTGGATGTAAGAGACGTTTAACATCATTAAGTCTGGCCATGATGGGTGAGGGGCATCAGCCTCTGCTCCTCTGAAGGGTGTAGGGGTGAGTGAGGTGAGAGGAGTGACTCCTTGCTGCCTGCACTGCCTGATTTACTGTTCCAGGGACCACTGGGCATGGAGAGATGGACTCAGAGGCTTCAGCAAGATGTAAGGGTGTGGACACCACCCTGCACATTACTGCCTGGCTATTTGTCTTGCCCTTGCTGAGCTGAACATTGGGAAGCTCTTCTGCTTTCCAGGAAGAGTTAGGATTTTTCCTAAAGCAGGCAGTGCGAGGAAGTGGGATTGCCAAAGGTCATTTGGAAACACTTTCTAACTACATCCTTGATCCCAGTACTGAAAGCTAATTCACGTTATAAATTTCACTTGATGGTCACGCTTGCGGCCAGAAATGCTGACTCAGGATGCCATGAGGTGAAAAACACTGCAGCTGGCAGAGGTACTTGGTAAATCTGGACAGGCTGCACTGGTCAGGAAAGAAAGGGATAAAAAGTCTAATTGGAAGTGATGTAATTTAGTTTAATGTAATTTAAAAAATTATTTTAAGGACACCATCACACTGAAGGTTCATGCGCTGTCTCCATGTTAAAACTGAGCTGGTAAAAACCCTTTGCATATAATATCCAGATCTAATCTTACCCTGCCAGCCAGCAAGTTTCCAGGAAAAGCAGTGAGGATGTGTAATTTAATGGTGTTTAGTATAATGTGCACTTGATGCCAAGAGAAGAAAATGTAGAATTAGCTGTACTAACTTTGAAGAGCCTGAAACAAAGGGGGAATATGCATGAATAGCTGAAGATTTCTCAGATAATAGTAATGTCATAAATTTAGAATATTATAACACACTTTGTAAAGCTGAGTAATTTTACATTCTAAGTAGAGAACAAATATAAAGAGCTTTCCTAGAGCGTGCTGTAGATTAATGAATTTCAAACAGGCACATCAAAGTAAATCTAACAATAACACTGCCACAGATAACAAATATGATGGGAAGAAGTTAAAATTTAAAGATAAAGGGCCAACTTTCTGCTCTCGTTATCCTGGTGTGAATCCAGTATAACTCTGTCGAACTCTTCCATGACTCCAAATCAGACTGGGGAGTGACAAATAACAAAATTTGACTCGGGCTGGTATTAGACTATGGAGCTATGAGTGAAAAAAGCCCTGGGGTTTTTGAGAGAGGAGAGATCTTGAAAGCAGGGAGAGGAAAGCCCTGAGGAAACACTGGGAAAGGCAGAGCTGTTTTTTACTGCATTGTGGTGTTACCCTGCCCCTGTGATCCCCAGCTGGGCAGACAGTGATCCGAAATGTGCAGGAGTAGTTGCTCCAGAAACCTGGCAGATCAAAAGGACCTGAAGAGAAGGATGACTCATGGGGGACTTTGGAAGTGTGTGGGAGTGGGGGAGAGTGTGAAGTGCTCATGAACACAGCTTTGCTCTGAGGGAAAGCAAGGAGGAGGAAGAGAAGGAACACCTAAGGCAACTGGTCCCTTGGGTTGTTTCTGCATATGCTAGCCTGCAGAGCTGAACGCTGAGTGGTCTCAGTCTGGCTGCCTGATGGCTGCGGTGGGCAGTCTTTCTGGCCAGGATGGTGATAAGCATCCACATGATGTGGGAGTGCAGAGACCTCTAACCTGGGACTCACATCAAGGGAAGCAAACTAGGTTACCAGATCCATTGCAAACAAAGCATCTTCAGGTGTCTCCTCCCATTTCAAGTGTCGATCACCTTGGGACTAGCCGCAGCTTTGCCCCAAGATGGCTGAGTCTCTCGTTTTCACATGCTACAAGGCTAATTCAAGGGGGATCACTGAGTCATATGCCACTGCCTCTTCCTCCAAGGGTCATACCTCTCTCCAGATAGTGAGGGTGGGATGAAATGAAGTGAAAAAGGTAGCTTCTGCATCCTCAGGCGCATCAGTAATGCTTGAGACTTCTGAACATTTTAGCTGAAATGAATAACTAAGCAGATACATCCGCTTACTGGCATGACTTCAGCAGACATGTGGAGATGATAAGACACTGAAGCCTGCACACAATTAATCCAACTAGATATTTTGCTGGAAGCCATTCAATTGTTACAGTGAGGGAAAGCCCAGTTATGTTTGACAGGTCCTCTGTCTTCTGTTATGTTTCTTCTCCCTTATAATGCCTCTGTCATAACAAGGAAAACTTCACACACACATAAAAAAGAAGGCTGGGTAGTGACAGGACTTGGGATGGCATGCTGTTTGGGTTGTGCAGCAACCTACTGAAGTGCCACTTGCCAGGTTGCTGTTCGACCTGAAGGGATCAGGTAGTCACTGTATCACATAGCAAAGCATTGCTTAAAAATAGAGAGGACTCGTGTCACACTCTGAGGAAATATTGATTGAAGTCAGAAGAGGAGTTAGTGCTTCCTTCAGTGTTTCTAATCTGTCTAAATGACCTGCACAAAGAAACCAGCTGCAGACTTCTTACATTTGCTCTTACCTGTAAGTGCAGAGCAGGCAGCAAAAAGAAATCAAAGGCATGTCAGATATACTGTGAAACTAGGTCACTGCACAGCAAATGGAATTTAATGTGGAAACATAAAGAAAATGATAGGTAAAAACATGAAATAAATGAAGCTAATAGGAACAGCTCGCAAAGAAAGCCTTTGGAATGGTAGTTGCCTGGTTTACTAGAAGGACTGAACATTTGAGAAATCAAATTACAGCAAATAAATCCTGAGAAACTGCTAAGACACCTGACCAGAGCAGTGGGACCTTTGGTGTCGGAGCATTGTTGTCATCATATGGGCTATGGTCGGGAAGCAGAGAAGCAGGATGTGGTGCCTGCTCGAGTTTCCTCCAATTTCCTCTTTTTCAGCTGTGCAGCCAGTCTTCTGAAGGTATGAGAAAAACTGAGCTTAGTTCTTCTGGCAAGAGCTGCAGAAGCCTGTGTCCATTAAAGCAAGTGGAAAGGATCCTGGGAGGCCTTGGGAAAAACCCCATTACAGTGTCCATGGGGTATATTTAAACATCCGTTTTTAAAGATCTTGTAATATCCATCATAGTGCTTGAGTAAACAAAGAGGTTCTTGTTAAAAGCCAATAGCTGCTCCAGGGGACTGGGAGGAGGGTGCAGGGCAGACCTCAAGCAGGCAGATTTCCCTGGTACATGGTGGGAGGCTTGGGGATGCAGCATACACACCCTAACACGAATAGGCAGTTGCAGGTCAAGATGCTCTTTGGGATTTCATAGAGTAAAGTAAGAATGGAAAACCAGAGAAATTAATTTTAAATGGAAAATTGTGAAAACTTCTTTTCTTCTTGCTATTTCCAGATCATGGCATTTAAGTTCAAGAGTAACCTCAGGACTCTTCTTCCAAGTGGGTGGGACATTGTATGCCAAGTTTCAGCAGTATCGAGGAGGCTGAACTGGGAATGCACCTGCGCATTCCTCCTCTTTAGTCCAGTGCCAAAGAATTTCTGGAGTGGGATGTAATGTTGGGCCAAAGGGTGGCAAAGTCAGAAAAAGTAAGAATCTGTATTACCTAAATTGGTGGTAGCCCTCAACAGAAATAGGGTCAGGTAACGAATGAAAGGAGAGGTGGTGGGTACTGGTTGTCTTCTCCATAGAACTATCCATGCATGTGCAAGCAGATCAAGAGGTATTTTCAGTTGACTTTCCAAGCTAAAGCCATTGAGGTAGAATCACCCTGGTGTTATTTGGTAGATCATAAGCTGCATTCCTGAAGGAAATAGAGCGTTAAATAGAAAAGCTAAGTGAACTTTGATGAACCAAATGGCCTCTGCTTGTTCCATCATTTTTTATTAATTGCACCAGCTGGCTCACTCTGGGTCTTTGGGTGCATATCTGAATGCTTTGCTGTGGCTCTGAATCATCACCTGCACTCTTGTTACAGGAAGCCTAAAGTGATGTTGACAAACTATCCTCCCCAGATGTTCTCAGTAGAGAGATTTAGAAGAAGGACCACATGGGTACAGAATATGCAGAAGCCCCCAACATGATTTACAGATAGGCCTTTAGGACACATGGGCTTTGCTGCACCCCAGGAATTAACAAAGGCTGCTGGAGTGTAAACCAGTCCTTCTGATAAACAACTGTTCCAGAAAAGAAAGAGTTCAGCAAGGCCAAATGCAGGGTTCTGCACTGGGGCCAAGACAATCAGAAGTATCAATACAGGCTGGGAGAAAACATCCTGGAGAGCAGCCCTGTGGAAAAAGACCTGGGGATAGTAGTGGATGAAAAACTGGACATGAGCCACCAGTGTGCAGTTGCAGCCCAAAACATCCTGAACTGCATAAAAAAAAGTGTGGCCAGCAGACTGAGAGAGTAGATTCAGCTTCTCTAATCTGCTCTGGTGAGACCTCACCTAGAGTAATGCATCCAGTTCTGGGGCCCCCAACACAAGAAGAATGAAGACCTGTTGGAGCGTGTCCAGAGGAAGGTCACAAAAATGATCAGAGGGCTGGAGTACCACTGTTAAGAAGACAGGCTGAGAGAGTTGGGGTTTTATAACCTGAAGAGAAGGGACCTTATAGCAACCTTACCTGAAAGTGGCCTGTAAGACGGTTGAGGAAGAACTGTTCCTGAGAGCATGGAACCGGTAGGATAAGGGGTAATGGCTTTAAGCTAGAGAGATGACGGAGGCCCCATCCGTGGAGACATTCAAGATCAGGCTTGATGGGGCTCTGGGCAATCTGTTTTAGTTAGAGATGTCCCTGCTTGTTGGAGGAGGGTTGGAGAAGATGATCTTTTTAGGTCCCTTCCAACCCAATACATTCAATGATTCTATGAAATGTATTTTGCATGCCAGCTTTCTCTCTATTGCTTCCTGAAGGCAAGATGGCTTTCACGCCGATTCTTATCTGGGAGTGTTGGTAAGTGGCGTGAGGGCAGATAGAAAATGCTCTTCTGCAACAAGCCCAAAGCCAACATTCCCCTACCCTTACTTAAAACGGGCTTTTTGGCAGCAATTGTAGATGAACAAGGTTTTCTTCAGATTCTTTGTCGCTGTCTCCTAAGATGCCGCTGAGCCACCATGGCGATGACAGCTTGTCCTTTAGATAGAGGATGTCATTTACCAATGCAGAGTATTGATTTCTGCTGATTGCTAATGGGTAGGTTGAACTGTAACTTTATCTGGAGAAATTGAGCTGATTCAGGCTATTGGAAGTATCACTTGGGCCCGTGGAAATTTCCTAGCTACCATTTAACTGTGTGCTTCTTTGCCAAGGAGAGTTCCCTAGGGAAAACTTCTCACTCTCTCTTTCCCTTGGTCTCTGAGACAGGTTTGCATGAGACTGGTGCCTCACCCTAGCCTAGGGCAGGGAATACAAGGGAAGGGATCCGCTCTCACATCAGAAAATAAAATGTGACATATTCATACTTTTAAAGCAACTACTTCTGGTCTGTTGAAGTTCATCTGCCTTCAAAGCAGTATTTACCATGGATGATGGAGTTCACCTCCAAGGGCAGGCAGTCAGCCACCTCCCATCTCTACTGGATATGCAACTCCACAATCTTATTTTCATGTATATTTTATCTGCACCAACTGTTACCTTCAAATCAGCTTCTGGTCTATATGGAATAGTTTTTGTTGGGTCTTGAAAATACCTGTTCACACTTTGTTGGAGCAGCAATCAGCTGCATCCAGAAAACTCCACAACCCCCCCTCCCAAACCCCAAACTACTTAATGCAAGAAGGATGAGAAATCCTTCTGTATGAGGTTTAAGCATCAGATCCTTTGTTATCTCTTGAGATTTATTCAGCTGAATTTTGATAGTTTGATGTGTCTCCTTTGTGCTTTGATATATTTTCCTCCCTGTCAGCAGGTCGCATCTTAAGCAGTAGCAGATTCTTTGCAATTAAGCAGCATTTTAGATTCACAGTTCCCCTTCCCTCTGCCTTCTCTCCCTCCATTGTTTGTCTGATATTATTGTTTCAAACTCAGTGGCAACTGGAAAACTAATCCTGTTAACCTTGTCGAAAGATTTCTGAAATTAACTTTCTAGGAAGGAAACTTACTTCTTACTGCATGTTGAGACTTCAGAATTACTCACTTCCCTTGAGCAATACTGCTTTGATATCCCCATGATAGATGCTGCATGGATCTTAAGACAGGTATTTGTGTTAACAACATCAGTCAAAAATCATATTAGGACGTCAATATGGTCATATGGGATAAATTAGTGCTCCAGCTGTCCAGAATCCACCTTCAGCTGCTACAAAGGAGCTTTTCAATTACCTGTGTAGCCAGAAAATACTTCTCCTCAACTTGGTAACACCAATGAAGGCTTGTCTGGCACCATATGGATCTTTCAGATCTCTTCTGAAGGGATGGACAGGTCAAAAAGGTGTCCTCTCTTTAGTCTAAGTGTTTTTCAACACAGCTATGTTGCTCTGTACCTTCTGTGGAGATAATTACTGAGTTATACAAGAAAGCTTGTATGGATTAATCGTGACTGTTTTATATGAAGGATTTCCTTTCAGCTCATTTTGAGGCTTGGTTTACTAAATTTTAAGGAGGTCAGATGAGGTTGCCAAGAGCATACAAAGACCTAATGTATCAGTTTCGATGGTATCTCTAGTCCCAATGGGTGCACAGGCGTTATAGATGGTTCAGTCTGTGAGAGAGTACCTGAGCTGGCCTCTCTGTGCTGAGAAGGCATGGTTGCCTCTAGAAAAGCTCAAGTCTCAACATGCTGTAGCTTTGTGCTTTGTTTTGTCAAAGATGAGAAACATTTATGAGTCACATGGCATATAACATTGCCAATGGGTAGCCAAGGGATGTGCAACCATGTGCTGGTGAGGTGAAGTTCCTGCATGAGGCACATTGGCAAGCTGATACCTCCTTGTCTGCAGTCTGGTATCTGCAGCAGGAGCAAAAGAATGCACAGTGGCTTGTAAATAAATTACATCATTTGGATGGTATGAAAGCTGGCTAGAAATGTTTTGTGTTCCTTTCCTGGAGGCTCCTAGATGTGTGCAATAGCTGTTCAGGGTCCTTGTTGTTGTTGTTGCAGGGCTTTAAGTTTGCTGATAGCGTAAGTTAAGCGTGACTTGCAAGAAGATGCACCGAAGAGATTTGGCAGCATGAAACTGTAGTTAAACCTCTACAGAATTAGGGGTTTGGGGGCATATAAGTTGACACAGGGAAAACTTAGTGTCACTTTATGGAAAAATACCTATTTGTTGGTCAGGAACCTCTACTTGTGGAACTTAGATTTGTTTATGTATTTTGAAATCAAGGTTTAACCAGGTGAGATGGGCTTCTCAATCAGTGAGATGGATTAATGGACATGGCTTTGCTCTTGGATGTCTTCCATAGCTAAATGCCATTTATCTCTAAGACAAGGGCTAAAGGAGACCTGGATCATAAACCTAGCCCTCCGACATCACAAGCAGCTGTATGGTGTGCCGACACTGGCACCAACTGCAGCTGTTCTCTTAACATCCCTGTAGCATTCATTGCCATCATTGGTTCCTCAAGATGGCACAGGAGAGGAAGTACCTGGAGTGCAGAGGGCTTGCTAGGGCAGGACAGCCTCACCATGACTCACATGCATCCCTGCCTCTCCTTCCAACCCATTTACCAAGCCAGTTAGTGAAGGAGCCTTGGAGTAGATAGCTTCTCACAATTAGAACAAAAAGAATGTTTAAACTGATAAGTTATACCAGCTGCTGCAATATATGTACAAGGGAGATTTGGGGAAGAGCTGGCAAGCCATCCATTATTGAATTTGCCCATAATAACTTGTGATCAACTAGGTTTTTTTCTTCATTTCTCTGTGTAGCGTAGCACTAGGAAACTATCAAAGATCTGGTGTTAAGACACAGATAATCATCAAGCTAGCAAAACACAGCATTCAGATGGACCTGAACCTGCCTCGCTGCCTGGCAGAGATAGAGAACAAGAGCAATATAAAACAGTATTTTAAAACTATTAAAACCTAAGCCCGTATTCCAGAAGTTATTCTACCAATTACGGTTGTGATAGAAGGTTGAAGTCTGTTTCCCATTCTTTACATGAACTATGCTTATCTCTGTGTATGAATAATTGACACTGCTGGCAATTTTTCTATTAATAGCGCTACTGTTTATCAGTAAAAGTGATTAATAGCTGGTTTGTCTCTAAATTACATTAAGCCGTTCAGCACAGAGCATATAGCTGCTTTCTCTGTATCTTTGCAGAAGCAGGAACCCCCCAGTATCTTCAAAAAAGGACACAGCACTTCAGAAGGATGCAGCTTGCAGGGCTGCTGGCTGTCTAAATCTGTGGGAGAGGCTCAATCAAATACTGTGTCTCTGCAGTTCCACTACAGAGGTCTTTGTGAACTTCCCCGCAAAGTTTTCTGGGAAATGTCTTTGCCTTTGTGGTCTCAGATCCTCCAGGTACAGTGTCATAATGAAATGGTGGAGCTTGTAGAGTTATCCTTTTCAAAGAAGATCAGAGCTACATGAGTGGTTCCATCTCTTTTGAAGTCCATGCACAACCCTTTGCTAACTGCTTTGCACAGAGGGTTTTGTGACAGTGTCACGAAATGAAACCCTTTTCATGACCCTCGTGATGTCTGCTTTAGTAAGGAAATCTTCCAGATGATTGGTTTCTTCAAAAGTAGCCATGCTAAAAGTTGATATTTAGACACTCAAAACAGATTTCCTTGTTGCGAGTAATTAAGCATTCAAGCCAGTGCAAAACCTGTGTATCCTCAGGCTGCCATACACACACCTAGTATTTCATTCCAACAGCATAGCTAAGACTCAGTTAGGCATCAGATCGTTAGTGCATTTAGGCTTCACACTGGTCTTCTGTGTCACAAGAGTGAACTCTGTGTGGGAATTCAGAGAATGCAGTTGCATATCTGTATTAGGCATTTTTTTATCAGGGTGATAGTACAAAATTCTTTACTATCCTTATTTTCAAAACATTTGCTCTGAAAAGGACTTGTTTTTTTGACTGAAGTTGGTGGAAGATATTGTGATCTAATCTCACTGGGTGAAGGGACTTGATTCCTCCTTAACTAATAAGTAGAGTGGACCTTCTAGTGAAGCTTGGATGACCTTTGTATGGATTAGCTTTTGCCTTTAGGACCACAACATCTTGTCATACACCTGTGAAGAAAATTACTTATCTGAAAGAGCTGCTAGAAGAAGATCAGGCTTTTCTGAGCAGGAGCTGGTAGTATTGGCAGAGTCCCATTTACAGCAGTACCATCCAACCTTCTCATCTCCCCTAGTCAGCCAGAAAGAAAATCTAGTTCCAGTATCAAACTTGTGCTGACGGACTTGTATTTACTTCTGTATCTGGCCATGACAGTGATGTACCTTGTTTTGTTCCTTGAGGACCAAAATGCACCTCAGGGCATTGCCCTGATACAGTGGGAGAGGTGTCTTGGGACATATAGTGGTGTGTTCTGTAGTCCACACCCCAGGTAACCATTACAAACCCTGAGCTATGTTCTCAGTTTAGCAACCACCAAGCCTTTTTTACTGCAGCACTGAATGACGAAGTGTTTAAAAATACCTAAGCATAAGCTCATGACCTCTGAGAGTTTTTTCAAAGCAGTGTACTCACAGTTTTGGTAGATGACCCAAAAATTTCCTTGAGGAGAGACAAGAATGGCATCTTTAGAAATGTCTGTGAGTTAGAAAGGACTTGTGAGGATTCAAGTGTTCTCATAGCACTCCTTAGGTAGAATCTGACTTAAAACTCTGAATTCTGCGTAATTTTGCTGTTTTAATGTTGCCTTCCAAGCTGTGAACCTCCACTGCTCTTGTTAGTTAGTTGATAATCTTCTGTAAGGCTTTATGCTTGGAAACACCTCTTTGGGAGAGCCCAGACCACAGTCCTCACTAGTTATAACAGCAGTCATGCCAGTGATGTCAATTGGCTTTGGATCAGGCCCTAAATACATATCCTATCGAATTGTGTGGCATCTGTGCATTTTCCATTGAACTTGGCAACAGCAAAGCCGCTTCCCACTTTGTGCATTGTTGAGAAAAGTGAGCTCCCCGGACAAGTAAGTGGAGAAAAGCCTCACGTGAGCAGCATTTGTGCCGTTGTTGACTGCCAGCACTGCTACTTTCATTACAGAAAATGTTTCCTTAAAATTGCTGTGCTGCCAGTGTCACCCATTCTCCGGTCACTGCCTGGCAATATTAATAAGCCAGTGACAAAGTTGTGTCAGAAAGTTCCAGCTCTGACTTTATTTACCCTTGAGGGCAGATGCAATCTTGGGAGGTGCTTTGAATCCTATATGGCAAACCATGGCAAGCTGATGAGATAGAGAAACCCGCACTTTCTTGACTGAAAGTGTTATTAATAATGTTCCTGAGGGCTGTTGAGTTATTTTCTAGTTTTTCTGAAATGTAAGGCCACCTGCCATATGTCCTATTTAATATAAATGCTCTGCTTGGGATGTCCTTCGTGGTGCTTAAGAGATATTACTGCAAATGATTGAAAGGCGTTACTTCCTGCTCTCTCTGCACTCAGACAAACCCTGGAACTCACAGATCCACTGGCCAGAAATGCACCAGATTTACCACAGAGTCATAGAATTGTTTAGGCTGGAAAAGACCTTTAAGATCATTGAATCCTACTGTTAGCCTAACTCTACCAAGTCCACCTCTCCTATGAGGATAGACTGAGAGAGTTGGGGCTGTTCAGTCTGGAGAAGGGGAGGCTTCGAGATGACCTTCTTGTGGCCTTCCAGTATCTGAAGGGGGCCCTACAGAAGAGCTGGGGAGGGACTTTTTAGGATATCAGGTAGTGACAGGACTAGGGGGAATGGAGCAAAGCTGGAG
>JAOXOE010000001.1:99193401-99226242 GCA_028565055.1 Phoeniculus purpureus | reverse complement strand
GAAGGAGACTCCACAACCCCCCTGGGCAGCCCCTTCCAGTGCTCCATCACCCTCACTGTGAAGAAGTTCCTTCTGATTTATACGGAACCTCCTGTTTTTGAGCTCACACCCATAACTCACAGAACTCACAGATTTCTCATTTACAGCTATGATGTTTATTTTCTGCACATGGAAGTCCATGGAGGTGCCAAGCAACAAATTTTTTACTGAATGTAACCCACGTTTATTAGTCTCCTGGTGTGCACAGCCAATGGGCTGATCTTCAGGAAACAGTATAAGCCATCAAAGCTCACTGCTTATCCAAACTGAAGTACAGCGTAATGAATGCAGCTCCATAACAGGAGACCCTAATAACAATCCTTGAAATGGAATGATCTCACTAAGGACTGACATACACTGTGATTATTTGTATTTAAACACACAAAGCACATACTGGACCTACCATACATAAAAGGATGGAATCAAAGTGCAGTGCTTGTCAATCCAAAATTTCTTGAAAATAGCACAAATTTTAAAATGTGTTTTATCCTGCCTCAGAGTAAGGGCTGGACTGTATCTTTGGTCCCTTCCAACTCAGTGTTTTATGATTCTGTGGAGCCAGTGCAACAATGTCATGGATCAGATGAGAATTTCACCTTGCAGATCAAAAAGAGCATAAAGATAAAGTGGTATCAGGAAACACTATCAACAGAAGAACACAACATATACGCACCAACAGTTTCTGCTTTATTGCTGATGGGAATTTTTCCTGCTCTATAATTCCCTCTTGTTCTGTGCATCTCATATAGTGCACTTACTCGCTGATTTGTAGTTATGGCACTTTTATTACCCTTAACATCACCCGTGAGTGTAGCTCACACAGGAGTCACTTTTCAAACCAACACAGTTGGGGAAATGAAATAATGCAGTGGACAAGTACTTGCTTCTTCTTATGCATGTCTTTTAAAGAAGTATGGCCATTCGTATCAGTTTCTCTGTTTTGAGCTAGTCTTTGTCGCTTATTTGACTTGTTCTGCACAATATCTTCAAGGCCAGGCTGGATAAAACCTTGAGCAGCAAAGTCTCCTTGAGAGGTGTCCCTGCCTGTGGCGGAGAGGTTGGAGTAGATGATGGCTGAGATCCCTTCCAACCTGAGGCATTCTATGATTCCGCTTTGTTTTCCAAGTAATTTTGGAATTTCGTGGTTCTGAGTCACGAAGCACCCTGCATTTCTCATGATTCTCATGTTGATTTCTCATGAGCAAACAAACGGAAAGTCAAAAGGCATTCACCTCGTGGTGCAAAACACAAACCTCACACTCCTGAACTGGAATGTAATGCTCTTTGCAGAAACAAAATACCAGTACCAGTGCAGCCAGGACATGCAAATAAAGGAGCTCAGCAGTAAACATGCACTGAAAAGAGCAGTGACATATTTTCCTTTTCTCCTTTCTTCTCTCTGTGAATATTTATGTTTTGTATTTAATGTCTTTGTCCATAGAATGAGCATCTCTCATCGTTTTCTCCTTCATCACATCCTTGAAAAATAAATACCAGCTGTATTAGCATAAACCCAACTTGTTTGTAAACCAACATCTCCTCTAATACACTGCCCGTATGTTGACAGATGTCAGAGTGTTAAAATCCTGTTCTTTCATTTCAGCGGGTTTTTTCTGGGTGTTTTGTGTTAGTGTTGCAGCCATGTCCTGTGGCTGCAAGAGATGCTTTTGTTCCTGCTGTGGAGCTGCTAATGCTTACTCTGCTGTCTCCTGTTTCTGGTGAAATCGATGGTTTCAAGTCCTCTTTGATCTGTGTTAATTACAGAGGGGCATGAAAGCAATGTTAATTGCTTAGCTTCTGACTCCAGTTCTTGTCCTCAGAAATACATTTCCCCTCACATACAGACTTTGTGGATACAAACACATGGGTTTTATGCACTGATGGGCCATACCCTTGCTAGTTCTGTGTGACCGGACCTTGAGCAGCAACTCATTCTGTTCAGCCATGTGCTGACCACTGCAAAAAGAGCTCCTTGCTTCAAAATTGCTTCCTGTTGGGTGTGAAACCTAAGCAAATAATTCTTCATCCAAAGAGAAAGCTTATATTGTTTCTGGATCTTTATCCCTACTGTGTAGGTATTAATCTCACTATTATGGATGATATTAATAATTGACAGAGGGCAGGAAATACAAACAGCTTTAATCTCAGCTTCATACATTTATTTAACAACAACGTATTCATTTTTAATGGCACTACGGATTTTTAAGTCAGGAAATAAGTGTGTTCTCTCACTGGGGTTTGACTGAGGTCTTACATTCCTACATGGGAGAAAAAGTTCAGACCTGACCTTGAGGCACTTAAACACAATTTTAAATAGTTGTGATAGTATTGAAACCTAGTAATTCTTTTAAAAGTGTCTTCAAAGGGAACTGTGATAGGGTGCAATCACTGGTGTGTACTTCTTAAAGACCTCATAATTGCTACCTAAACCCATAACAAGCAAGACAGCACCTCAGACAACGTTTGCTAAGTAGTCCATTCTTCAAGGGGCAGGTCATAGACTCTGAGTTACTAAATGTAATGCCTTTTGGGGGAATGTACTAACAAAAGACAAAGTCTACTATAGTGTGGAGTCTACTCTGCTATTCAGAAATATTCAGTCTTCTATCTCTAAATGCCTTAAACATATTTGAAAATATTGGCTGTAAAAGGTTTTTCTTATCAGGCTTGAACATCCCCTTCTTGCCCTAAATGCTCTCCAGCCCAAACTATTTCACGCAAGTTTTTTCATTGGCATTGTGTGGTCCACATCCACAGCTCCTGGTGGCCCCAGTGCTGCTGTCTGTGAACTGAACAGCAAACTGGGACAGTTAACTGGTCTGGCTGAATAAAAAACCCCTCAAACCAAAAATGGGATGAGGGAGAAAGTAAAGATCATTGAATTCCCCACATTGCTGTCTGTGTGGCAGACACAAGTCATTGAAGGAAAGGAGCTGCCCACTAGCTTAAATGATACCGCTACAAGTTGTCCCACTCCAGCTTCAGGGTGAAGCCCTTCAGTGATGGCACAGTTTTCACTGACCACATAAGAACATAAATTATCTGATCTGGGCTTCCTAAAATGACCTTCAGCAGAAGTTTTGCAGTAATGGAGACCTAGTCAAACTGTGCTTGATGGCAGGTCAGCTGGAGGTCACTGTCATACAATGCTCACTGGTAGCAATTGTCTCTAAAAGGGTTACAAAGTCATGTTTAGCATCTTTCTAGCTGAGAAGTCTCCTTATCATTATCTTCCAAGATGACCCTAGAGAAGTTAAACCTTGAATCTTGCATCTTGGCTGATTCATTTATAAAACAGATGCAAAACCACTTGTCAGTCTCCATGATGACATGAGAGGCATAGCAAGCAGAGGTGGCTGGGGGCTTTCTGAGGAAAAACACTGGTTTGATCAGAATCCGACATAAAAGGCTTGTCTCAGATCCTCGATTTGAATCAGTTGAACTTGGAGCATCAGCTGCAACCTCCTAGGCAAGAGAGGAGCTCTGACTAACCTGCCTACTGCCTACTTTAGGGAGGGAAAGAATGTTTGCTTCAGTGTTGGCATTCTATGATGTCTCAGGGAATAATACTGAGGTAATTCTAAAGGAAAACAAAGAAGCAGTTTTGAAATCACGAGCGCTTTTAAAGGTGGGAAAACATATTTCCACATCATCCTTATCCTGAACAACCAAAAGCCTGGGGAAGGGTAAGAATTTTAGATGGCATGAGGGATGTAAGTGATGATAAGTGGTAACATGCACACACAGATTTTATTTTCCCTCTCTGTGATTATCTTTGGCCAAAAGACATAACAAGAAAGCCTCCCGCATACTTTGGCATGGAAATATTTCCATAAATGTGGGCAGAAGCTGAAGGTGCCTGCAGCTGACTATGGGTGGTAGCGTGTGTTATTGAGTAGTAGTTGTCTTAGGCAAAGTTCTTTGGGGATCAGGGGCTTTCCCAGCTGGAGGTAGACTGTCAGGGCCAAGGTGGGAAGTAATCCGCACTGGCATGCAGTAGAGATGCCGCTATCTCAGCTTCATGAGGCCTGTTTCTGCCAAGTTTTACTCCCACAAGTAAGCCTTCCTTGGGCTAATTGTCTTACTGGATTTCAGTGGATAGGGAAAAAAACTTCATGCAAGTGAGAGCAGGCTGAAGCGAGGTCTTGTGCTTCCACTCTGGTTTGCAGAATAGAAATGTGTCTTCAGGATCTGTAACACTGTTCTAGTGCCAGGTCAGTTTAAGATGCCATCTTTCAAGGCAGACTAACTCAAAGGCCTGAGAAGCTTTAGCTTAAGCACATTACTTCGGTAATGTGGCTGTGAGAGCTTCCAAATCAGAACACATCGTGGTCCGCTCAGCTCATAATGCACGCAGTGGAGCTCAGGGTTATGCCTACCTGTCTGTTAGAGATGCATTAAGCATCTCTCTGTTGCAAGATCGGACAAGATTGCAGCTAACCTTATTGCCTTGGAAGATGCATGCCCCTGCAGTGACATAATAGTTGGCTTCAGCCAGGTGAAATCCCACAGAGAATCTCTCAGAGCCCAAAAGCAAAAATCTTGTCCCACTGAACATTCCCCACAACTGCCTCTACCTAAGCAGGACTGTCAGTATAATTTACAAATTGGGATAAAGAACAGATTGAGGCACCATCTGAGTTAGTGGAGAGCTGCTTAGCAAGAGAGAACTGTTTCCTGACATTGTTCCTGAGAAGAATGACTTTGTCCCGTCCCAGTTTTGCTTAAGGAGAGATATCAGAGGGACAAGTGAAAGAAGGAAGAGCTGTTATAAACATGCTTTCATTTACCTTCATCCAGAACATTGACATGTGTAGGAGTATTGTGCGTGTATCTGGCAGTAGAATTTGGTCTCATAATTTGTGGTTTTCTGTCTTTCCTCTTTTTTTTCCTTTTTTTTCTTTTTTAACTCCAGTCATTTCAAGCTTTTGAGTAGACGTGGCAATATAATGGCTTTCTCTGCCCCCTGCCTTTGGCATGATCCCTCTGATAATTCTGTCTCCTGAACTCCATCTGTACCCCAGCCCAAAGTTTAAATAGAGCATTGACTGAAGCCCTTTCAGCTGCATTTGGTGAGACTTTACTGCTTTGGAGTCATGTTAAAGCTGATATATAGCCCAATCTACACTGCCCACAAAAGGTAATTGTTCAATTTTATTTTTATAGTTCCTCAATTTACAGCAGGTAGTTAGATTTTCTATAGGCTTATGCATTTCAGATGGCAAAGCCCTATCATTTTAGTGCAAAGGTTTGATGTAGCCACCTGCAGACTGTATTTTAAAAAGCCTGGCAATGTTTTGTTCTGGGTTCTGAGACAACTTTGTTACACCTGTGGTGTAATATGATGTAGGATTAATTATACGCTACAGACAACTCTGCAGCTTTTGTCTTTGCCTCTGAATGGTAGGCTTTACACGTAAGCAATCAAGGTAAGGGGGGGGCCAACTTTCTCTACATTATTACTTTGATGTTTTCAGCAGTAGATTGGCCATTGCTCTGTTGTGATGGTTCTGCAGCTTCAGGAATTGCTTTACTTGGGATGGGCTATTCAATCTGTTAAAACTGCATTCCTGGGGTCCAGCTCTATGATGAGGTTTAGAAACAGCCCCACCTATGAACACCACCGCATGCCATGCTTACTTTTCCCGGAGCAGATAACCCTTACGACAACCTAAAATGAGAAGAAGATGTGGGCTATAGACTTGGATGGCAATCCCCTAGATCAAATGGCAAACCATCAGAAGGCAGTTTGGCTTTCACAGGAGAGTTCATAATGTTATGTAATTTAATGGTACTCCCTTAAATAATAAATGCTAGAGTGAGAGCCTGTGTGGTTTTTCTTGATGTCTTCCCCATGCCAAACATTTATATCCCTGTCTGGTGGCTCAGTTTAACACTACACAGTAGAAAACAGCTGGCAGTTCTGATGCTGTAAGTGAATTTATTCTAAACCCCTCTCATCAGTAATGATCAGTGCATCTGAAAACAGTTCTCAATGCTCTATATTGGTGATAACATGAAGATCACTTGCTAAGCTCTATCAGATGGGAACATGTATATATTACAATGTGCCTTCTGCTTTTCCTTCCCAAACCTCGGTTGCACTGAAAGGTTAGGCATAAATAATTTTGTCCATGCTAACAGTTGCTCTTGCCTCTGTCAAGGCTGAACTTGATGATCTTACAGATTTTTTCCAACCTAAATGTTTCTGTGATTAATAAATTCAATAACCAACATCTCTAGCATGGAACTAGTGGGCATCCTGCTGTTAAGCTTTCTCCACAGTAAAAGCAAGCTGATTATCTTTGATCTCAGCCTCTTAGTCCCTTTCCAATACATGATGAAGTGTTACCTGTCATCCCATGACTACACGTTTTTCATAACCGTCTCTAGTGAGGGACTTGGTCAAGTGTTTAAAAGTTGAAGGCAATGGCCTCTGGTGGTTGCTAAGGGAAAGGGTATTTCAGCTCTCCATGTGAAATATGTGAAATGCAGGAGTATTTGAAGGCCAAGACTTCTTATCAGCAAGGTGCACTGCAGGAGGAGGATTCACCTCAGCTGCCTTTAGTTGTCTGCACATCAGCTGTCTTATCCAAGTTAGTTATCTGGGCTACGTCTTCACTCACTGTAGAGGGAAAGAAGTACCTCCAAAAGGTGGTTCATTTCACTCTAAAAGGGTATGTTCAACGTTTTCATTTGCTGAGATGCCAGCTTCAATGGCAAATCTGGCTTAAGCAGCTTCCACTCCTGAATTTGTAGTTCCCCTCCCTTTTGATGTGCTGGTACTGCTGTGGCTGGGACCGTGATAGAAGAGGGAGACTGAATAGGTTTGGCTTATTTCTAACCTCACTACAGACTCACGTGGAAATTAAGATATGGTTTCATAGGCAGCTGAGCTGATTTAACTGCTAATTAACACAGAAAGGTGAAGATCTGGGTCACCTTCCCTCCTCCTCTCTGGCAGGATGTCTCATCCAGAAGGACACCCAGCCATGTGTTTCCATCCTTTCTGTCTGTCAGTGTGATGCTCCTGTACTTGCATGAGAAATCGACAGGGAAATCATTGAGCAGAAAATGAGCGCTACCAAACATAATAATTTTTGAAGCTACATTATGTCCTTGACTTCACTGTTGTCGCACCTACTGGAGTGATAGCATTGGTGATGAGGGAAAATTGTGTGTGGGAAGTTGGACCAGACCAGTTGGTAGTAGTACACATTTCCATGGATGTGAAATGATACATGAAACCAGACACTACATAGTCACTGGGTCAGAACTAAGGTTATCTCACGTTTTAAAGCAGGTTGCCCACGACTGTGTTCAGGTATTCAAAACCTGACTGTACACAGTCCTGGACAACTTGATCTATCTCACTCTGATTGAGCAGTATTTTAACTAAATTATCTCAAGAGATCCCTTCCAACCTCCTTAGTACTGTGATTCTGTGGCTAGGGACTGTGTCCCACAAAGATTCTTTTTATGCTTGTCGGGCAACTGGTAGACGTTAAAGCCAGGTCCCATAAACAGCTGTAATGGCACAACTGAGAGGTGGCAAATTGGACCACAAGAGTGTGAAAACTTTTGCTGAGGGTGGTATAGAATAGAAATGCTATAAAGTTTTACTTTTGCTGCTGCTGTCAGCATCTTGTTGAGAAAACTTTACGGTTTGGAGTAGTTTTCTTCACTCCATGCCCCTATTTTACTTGACTGATTGTAAAGGGAGACTTGATGAGTAGCTTAGATGAAATGGCTGACTTTCAAATGACTGAAGTTTGGCAAGAGGAGTGTTACTGTAAGCTGCTGCATATCAGAGGTACTTAAGGCCCAGAATGCAGCAGCAGTGAAGGCTAGTGTAGCCTCAGAGGGCTCAGGGAAAACCTTTTATAATTTGGTAAAGTCATTTTACTCCTGGGCCAGGTTTGTTGAAGTTAATGCTGTGTATGGAAATCTCAGCTGATCACTACACTTTCCTGGCTTCCTGTCTCTAACTAGTTTAAGTGGCGATTCTATCAGGACATCACAAATGATGTGGTAATTTGGTATGCTCAGAACCGCTTCACTTACTTAAAAAGACTTAAGGCAATGGGCGAGTCATCCATTATTTATTGATAGCACTTAAGAAAGCACTGAGGTCGATGCTGCTGTAAATGGATATATCGTGATTGAGAAACCAAAGGCTATGGATGACACGTTATAAAGATGGTTTCAGAATATCTCTCAAAAGAAAAGGTTTCCAAGCTTTGACAGCTTTGAAAGCATTGATTTGGAAGCTCTTTCTAAGTTGGATGGCTATTGTCAGATGGCACTAAAAAGTCACATAAATACCTCTACATCCTCAGATGCCCAGATGTTGTAAATACTTCTTTAATGAGAAATGTTAGAAGGTATCTAACCTACCTTCTACATAACCTACCTTTCATTATGTCATTAGGATGAACTATATCCCTAGATTAATGTCTAGGAGAGAACAGGACTTAGAACCTAGCTTCTCTACACTACTTTCATGACTTGTTGATTTTCAGGGTATTTCCATCTTTAAAGAGGCTGCAAATGTGGTCAGTCACAGCAAAGGAGGGATTCAAGAAGTGGTACACTTGCCTTCTCTGTCTGAGGCTTCAATCACTGTGTAGTCTAAGCTCCTGTGTGTGCGGGAAAAGTCAGTCTTTTCCAAAGAAATTGGACTGTTGAAACCCAGCAAATATAATAAAAACTTGAATTCGGCTGTCTTTCAGGAAATGAGAAAATCAGTGTGTGGCTGGAGGAAGAGCATAAAGGAGGAATCTTTACTGGTTTAAAAGCACCAAGACAAATATAAAAATGCTGGCCTGTTCTTAGACCTCTGGAAAATAGGGCCAGTCTGTTGTGCCTATGAGCATTTCACTGAAAAATGCAAACCCCTTGCCAGGGGAGATATTTGTTTTTAAGTTTCTACACAATGTGGAGCCCTTCAGACTCATTCCTCTCTGCTATCTGGATGTGTCACAACACTCCACTTTTTCTAAGTGTCTTACCGATGTGCGGAAGGGTCAGTAGATGCAGTTTTGAGCCTACTGAAAATTCTCCATCTGTACTTTGAAATTGCAAAACTGCCGTATCTCTGTACGTAATGAGTTCAAGCACTGTGCCAGACGGACCACATAGCTTCTACTTTACAACCGATTGGCTTGGAGAGATACAGACATCAGAAATGTAGGCGTCTGTGCCACTGGACTAAGAAAATTGCTTGTGATATCCAACACATTTTTTTGGTTGTTGTTGAGTGTTGTGTAACTAAATTAAAGCCGTCGTTAGTCTGATGAGGTCAAGACTCAGTGCTGAAGTCCTTGTGGTTATTCCTTAGAAGAGATTTGAACTTTACCACTGGGTTCTTTTCATCTGGAAATATGACTGTGTTTTGTGCAGTTTTTGAGTCAAACTTCATTGGTATTTGAGTAAATCTTGATAATAAACAGGAAATCAGATGAGATAAACTTAAGGTGTTCTTTTATTTTGCATTGTATTTTGAAGGGCCAGTTCTGCGCTAGTGCTGAAAGTGTTGCAGTTTGTCTTAATACACAGCAATATCAAACCAAATCATCCTCACAGACTGTCTGGTTTCCATTGGCAAAACAAACAAAAAAGATCAAATAACTGTTGTGGTGTTTTTAACACCTGTCCTTTGTTCTTTCATAAAGCCTGATATTTCCAGGCAAGGGTTTCTGCCTTCAGCCACACATAACAAATGAAATAATATGTTTACTTTCTATATGTATTTTTGCTGTTGATGCTGGAAGCCCAGAGGGTCATTATCTCCTGACTTTTCCTGTGGCAAAGCAGCTGGTGACCAAAAAAATCCACCCCAATCTCAGACTGCTGTGCAGGGTTCCTTGGACCTTTCTGAAATTTTCTCTATATGAAACCTTTCTAAAATGATGAATCAGCAATTCTGCAGAAAATACTAGTTTAGTGGAATTTTCCTATGACCCTTTTTTTTCTGCTGAGTAGTATCGTGCCTATAGTTTTTCTGTGTGTAAGCTTTCTATGAAAAATATTCTTGTGACAAGTATAATTTCCTTCTTAGACTGTGTAGGAAAACAACCCATATGCACTGTGGGCTCTGGTGCAGTGGGTTAACAACATAATTTACATTTTATCAAAGATTAATGAAGTGCTCTCAAAAAAGTTCCATGCCTGTCAGTACCTGCTGATGCAATTTTGTTAATTTATGATAAAATGCTAAGCGCTTGGTACCCTGCTTATGTGCTTTTTCAGTGACATCTTATGGCATAGGAAGCGACGTGTATGCTATTAGGAAGCAAAGTAGGTAGACTCCAAGGTGACATGGCCAGACTGCATCAGCCTCTTTGGAGATGAAGGAATTGAGACTTCCAAGAAAACACTGACAGGAAACTCATGCTTTCGTTGATAAATGGCAATATAGCCCAAGTGCTAGTGGCAAGTGGCACTAGAAACCCACCTGTCTAGAGCAACCATTCAAATGGCTTGGAGAACCTTGTCTTCCATTGCTGCCACAGGAAAAGCTGTGCTTTGTCATTTTCTTTAACAGGAAAGCACTCACATTGAGTGGCAAAGTGACAGTTATACGGTCCACAGTGCCTGGATGAGTGAGGCTCCCTGACTAGAGGGACAAGTATTGTCTCAGGTGACTCCTCAAACATCAACTGTAAAGCTGCGGTTCCCTGAGTCTTTCTCTTGGCAGCATCTCACCTTCAAAGTAGTTCTTGCTCTTCTAATTCCTGCTCCCATGTTTCTCCTTTGGATAGCTCAGTATCTCTCTTTGTGTGCCTATACGCTGAAACACGTTAACCTGATTTGAGATCAGTGGGAAACAACCACATGGAACAGTGCCTACAGATTTATTTTTTCCCCTCTATTGTTTTTCAGCTGGACTTGTTTTATCGTGTGTTTCACAGAATATGCTCTCAGAAAGCTGGGCCAGCATCCCTGAGGAGCAGTGCAGTCTGGGGGGAAAGGGAGAGGATGGGAACATTGTGTCCTGCCAGTGCCAGAAGCGTAAGCTGAAGTTCAAGACATGTCTTTCAGCATGAGATGCCCGTCTCTAGCTGCTGACCACTTGTATCGGCTAAGGGACTAGCTTAGATGAAGGAAGCTATTCAGGTGCTAAAACACAGGGGCCTACTGCCCGTTGTGTGCTTTAGGGTATTCTTGGACTCCAGCTGGCACTCATGTCGTAAATTCTGTGTCATAGCTGCCAGGCCTGTTCAGATACCTTGACTCTGTAAAGATGTCTAAAATGGCACTAGATGTACATGTCTGGGCACCTGAATTGCTCTAAAAGTTCAATTTTAGGTGGTTATGGCTGCTTTTGGCTAACTAAGTATGTGAAGATTTTTTCTCAGTGTACACAAGCCAAGACAGGTCACAATGTCACCTAGTCTGGAGCAGTGTACAGGAGGTCTCATTTTTTCTGTCTCTTAGTGAGTGATGGGGAGCAGAATCCAAAAAAATAACTGCAGTGCAGCCAGGCACAACTGATAACTCATCACCAGTTTTTGTTCTGGTGGGGAAAGAAAGGGAAAATAGCTTAAATTACCCTAGAATGAAGTTACTTTTTAGTGGCTATGCAGTGAAATAAAGCAAGAACTTCCAAGGGAGGCACAGACTACAAAAGACAGTGCTGAGGAGAAGTCATGACCTTGCACCTCTCCCCTTTTTGCCACCCTTGGTACGGTACGGATGTAATCTGTGGTGCTGTAAGCATGTGTCCGCGGCTTTCAGCAGCATCCCCCTGAAAGAGCAATTATTCTACTTGTGCACCTGGGAAAGAATTTGCTGCTGCCCTGAACTAGCAGGAGGGCATCTCCTGTTACTGGCCAGTAGGCTTGAGGGCTTCACCTGTTCTCGTTCTTGGCTGTCTACCATTCCTGTGAAGGGATAGGGTATCTTTTATCCTGTGCCACAGGAGAGAAATAAAGAGTGAAGGAGTTTCCTTTGCCCCTGCAAGAGTGTGTGGTCCAAGCTGCATTCTCAGCCTGTGCACGTACATTTTAATTCATTTTTAAGAGATCGTCTGTGTATAACGAATTTTCTCAGGAATTTGCCTCTTGCTTTACTGTGTGTCTATGGAAGACCCGTGTGATTAAAGTCTTTGGGTGTGCCATGGAAGATGGGACATGCTTTAATTATAATGTGCTGTTCTCTGACCATTAAATGAAGATGAAATAAATTGTCCCATTTACTGTCTCTGAGGCTGGTTGTTTGAGCATATTACTCATCTGGGGAGAGTGCATCGTGTTGCCAAGGCTGAAAGCACACACATTTATCATTAGTAACAGCACAGGGATGAGCTGCTTTCCTGTAGCCTTGTCTTTTGTTTGTGAGATTAACTTGTTTTCAGCATTGCAAATGCAATGATACGGGACAATTCCGTAGTCAGTCATTTGAGAGCTGAGTGGTTTTCCCTGCTGTGGAAGTGCAGGGTTTTCCTACCTTGAGCAGTCAGCTTTTTTGATTTTTACGTTGTTGTTTACTACTGGGATGGTTTATCAGGCTTTAACTGTAGGGGAAGGCAAGGTCTTTTTACTATGCAAATAGACTCATGCTCTCTTTGCTCTCTTCCATTTGATCTATTTTGTTTGCCAGTGAGACTATTTCATCTACAGAGTTTATGGACTCAGGCATCTTTAATCCAAAATCTGACATTGACTCAAATCCAAAATCAGTTATTTTATACTTAATGATGTGGAGTCTGCTTAACACCCTCTGATTCCTGCCCCTGCTGCAAAGTCAAGTCTCTTCATTTGGATGTCAAAAATGGATTTAAGTGCATGACATTGCTAACCCTTTGGCTTCTAATGGTGACAGAACAGAAGGATCAGACAAAGGACTGATTCAAATGAAAGTCATAATTTTTTCTGCCCTGTCTGGTATGATGTGATGACAGAAGCCTTGCTTTGTTTGGTGCTTAAAGAGATTCCATGGAGACTTCTGAAATGTGAGGCAGGGGTAGGTGTGTGTGTGAAAAGGTGGGATAAGAGTTCCACTACTCTTTTTAGGTACTTAGCTCCAGCTAGAGCTCCTCCAGAAGTCAGGTTCCAAAGACAAGTGGGTTTGATCAGTGTTCCCTTACATGCCACTGTGAATCCATGGCAGCACTGTGAATCTTTAAGCTCAGTTCTCCAAAGAGATCTCCAATAAGAGCATGTTCATTTCACCTCACCCGCTGCAAAGAAGGCTTCTAACTTCTAGATGTCTGTTCCCACCCACTATGGGTTCCCTACTCCGGCAAATGGATTAATTACAGGTCAGAAACTTATTAGTACTCGCAGGGCACTTCCCAGCACCTCCTGGTTTCTCTGTGAAAGAGGAGAGAGCAGTCCCTTTGAGGCAGGGCTCATTTTATTCCCAGTCTCACAGAGGACAATGCAAACTGCAGATGGCACAGGTGAAGAAACCCATTGTCAAAGTCAGGAGGGGAGGTAGTGTCTGGCTTGTGACTAAATGGCTTCTGGATGGTGAATATTACTACATTTATTCCCCTACAACAAAAGATCCAAATTCTTAGGGCTTATGGGGAAAAGGTTGGAGGCAGCTCCAGGGTACTGTGTGAAAGGAAGTAAAAAGCAGTTGTAAATCATTACAACCCGATGGGATTAAATAAAAAAAAAAAGAAAATAAAAGCAGCCCATTGTCTTTTATTGCAGTGCTAAATCAATGAGAAAGGAGATGGGTGATTTATCAAAGTGGAGTCCACCTTGCTTACAGTACCCAAACTCTCACTTTCTTTAGATTGTCAGTTTTCCGATCAAATGATTTTGCTTTCATTAGTTAGCCTTTATGCAAATGCAGTCCCCAAAAGCACTCGTTCCTGCTCGCAAACAAGAAATCCCATCTGCATGGAAGCAGAGTAATTGTTTAGCTCTTCTTCTCAAGGTGATCACAGTTAGATGTAAAAACCCTAACAAACCCAAGACCCTCAGATATTTTTATATAGCCCCAGGAATAACTAGTGATGCTCTGACTAGCTTTTGTCCCTGACATTGAAAGCCAGCACTAAGGCAAAGAGATGCATAAGTGACTGATTACAAACAGCAAAAAGAAAGTTTAAATGAGATACTCAATAAAAGCTTTCTTCAAAATTAGGTGATGGGCAATTTCAGGCATAGAAGGAACATACTTCCAAAATATTTTAACCTCAGCTGCAGGTCACTATTCCCTTCTCATAAGCTGTTTTATTGCACATTCTATTTCCACTAATCCCTGATTCTCTGTAGCAGACATTCACACACTCATAAGGGAAACTGGCTCAGTGATTCCACCTGTATGGACTGAAGGTGAGAGGGCAGGCAATGTGTACACAGCAACGGGAATCTCTTTACAACTGAGCAGGTTTGTCTGGTACAGAAAGGTTTCGTGGAACCTGTCATGTTGTTGCTTAGCTATGGAGCATCCTGAAACATGGTGATATAATACATATGATATGACAAACTGAAGCATTTGCAAAACGAGAGGCAACAGGCTCTGTGGATGCTTTGTGGTGCCAGGTGTGTTTGTCTACCTCTGCTCAGAGAGTCCAGGCTGCTTCTGTGCGGGGCATGCTTCAGTATCTTCCCCAGTGGCATTTATGAGAAAGGGCGTGTTTGTGACAGCTGTGCTGTGGCATTCTCGTGCAGAGACAGGAAACACTCTTTGAGGATGCTCTTCTCTTTTTGCTTTTAATTCTGTGCTCATCAGGAGCTCTGGCTTCCTGAAAGTCCAGACCTGAAAGTCAGGAGTGACGGCTCTTCCCTTGTGTGACGTGCTGCTCACCCTTTAAGCAAATGTGAGTGGTAGACACGTATGGGGGTGATGTGGGCTAGGTGGAGGTTGGACTTGGTGATTTAGGGGTCTTTTTCCAACTACAATTATTCAGTGGTATCTGAAGGACAGATAATTATATTTGCTGGGTCGTCAGTGGATTGAGGTCAGCCCTGAGTGGAAGGACTACTCTTCAGATTAGACATCAGGGAAAATTTATTTGCCGAAAGAGTGGTCATGGATTGGAAAAGGCTACCCAGTGAGGGGGTGGAGTTGCCATCTCTGAAGGGATTCAAAAAACATGTAGATGTGGCACTAGGAGACAGGGTTTAGTGGTCAGGGTGGGGTTGGGTTGATGGGACTGGATAATCTTGTGGGTCTCTTCCAACCTTAACGATTCTATGATTCTATCATTCTATGATTTGAGGTTGTTTGTATATGATAAACTAAACATGAGCTAACAATGAGTGAGTGTAGCCCAAAAGGCCAACTGTGTCCCAGGCTGTATCAAAAGAAGTGTCACCAGCAGGCCAGGGGACAATCACTGAGACCACGCAGAGTAATGCTTCCAGCTCTGGAATTGCCAATGTAAGAAGGACATGGAGCTGTTGGAACAAGTCCAGATGAGGGCCACAAGGATGATCAGAGAGCTGGAGCACCTATCCTATGAAGACAGGTTGAAGTAACTGAGTCTGTTCAGTCTGGAGAAGAGAAGGCTCTGGGGGGACCTTATACAAGCCTTCCACTACCTGAAAGGGGCCTACAGGAAAGCTGGAGAGGGACTTTTTACAAGGCTCTATAGTGGTGGGACAAAGGGAATGGTTTTGAGTTAAAAGAAGGTAGATTTGTATTAAACATTAGGAAGAAATTCCCCACTATGAGAGTCGTGAAGTACTGGAACAAGTTGCCCCGGGACACTGTGGATACTCACTTCCTGGAAGTGTTTAAGGTGAGGTTGGATGGGACTCTGGGCAACCAGGTCTAGTGGGAGGTGTTGCTGTCCATGGCAGTGGGGTTGGAAGTAGATGATATCTGAGGTCTGTTCCAACCTAGACCATTCTGTGATTCTATGGTTACTGCAAATGAGGTAACCCAGCCGGTGCTGCACTGTGACATGGAGCCATTAAGGCTTCCTGGGGGTCCATTCAGGGCTTTGCTGAGGACATCATAGCCAGTGGAAGAACCAAAGACCTGTGGAGAATTAGTACTGGCAAGCTGTTTAGAGATACGACTGAGATGATTTCAACCTCTACAAGATCTGTGTCTATACTTTTATTTATAGTAGTAATAATAATAATAACGCCAATAGTAATAACAGTGACAATAATAACAACAATTACAATAATATTAATAATATTTATACACATACAATAATATTTAAAATAATAACATTGACTGTCAAGGTCCTGGGAGCACAGTTACAATGCAGGTGTGGCTCTGTCTAGGTTTTGTCTAAGAGCAAGATTTTTGGGTAGGGTGTACTAGACCTTCAGTTACACTGTGATATCCATAGGTTGTGGATATTGTGCTTAACACAGGGTCTCTTTTCTCTCTATAAAATATAATAGAGAGAGAGGAAAAAATGTTTGATGAAAATTGTACACTTCATGAAAGTTACAGAATAGCTTCTACATAAGGACTAGGTAGGACTATTCAGCTCTGAAAAGAGGTTACTGAAAACATTGCATGGAAAACTTTTAAAATAGTGAGTTATAACAAAAAGTGAATAGTAGAGCCTCCTATTCATTATAAAAGCTGAAAGACATCAAAGACTATTAGCAGGCAGTGAGTTCAAAATAAATAAAAGGAGGTATTTCTTCACACAGGTAGTGAGCAACGTTCATAGAAATTGCTGAAAATACTGAACTGCCTCTTTTATAAGAGCAATTCATGGCAGAAAAATTCCCCAAGATCTTTTGAGCAATGGGGATATTGCTTCTGGCTGGGAAAGTCCTTGAGCTGCAAAGTCTGAAAGCCTGGAGGAGTGATCCGGAGAAGTATCTGTACATGCTTGCTCTGTTCTTCTTCAGACCACCAGATAGGGAACCAGGAGGATCTTTGACCTGACCTAGTAAACCAATAATTGTGGTCTTAAAGTTCAGGAACTCTTTCTGTCCTTCAGCATCTGCTTCAAAGGCCAGTCTGTAGGAGGGTCAGCTTGAAACCTTTTGAAGGAATTTCATGCTCTTCCAAATCTGCATTGCTGCTTGCAGGTTTAACCATATGGGTGCATACGTGCTGCTGCTATGGCCTGGGAGGCTGGTTTGCAGAAAGGAACAAAATCCTATGCTTATTTTTTTAAAGTATGTTTGGAGAACTTTTTAAATGCATGTTTAGTTAAGGACATGGAAAGGTAAAAGTAGCATAAACTACTGTGGGGAATTCTTGGGTCCAGTGTTTTCCAGGGTATATTGCAAGTCCTGCCAGCTCCTGATATGAAGATAGCTGCTTCAGTCAGTGCTGCTCTAATTTATGCTTATCTTCCTACAGGCTTTGGGAAACAAGTAGCAGGAGAGCAGCACGCTTCAATTACGCCCTTGACACGCTGCTTATCCTGAGCACCATAAGCGTGACAGGCTTTTTTCTGTCTGCTACTTGTGTCTGCTCCTTGAGAAGGCACAGCAAAGGAGAGAGAGAGGAAACGAGGGAAGTCCCACATAGGCGGCAGGAGGGCCATTTCCCCTTGTTTGAAAGACCTTTGGGATCTGTCTTTCCACCAGCATCTTGCTGGTGACCCAAACTCACTTCAGTTTGTCCAAGCTGGATGCGATGTCTAATATAATGAAGAATCAAGTTTGCTAGACTGCTGCAGGCAAATGTACACCATTTGCTCCATTTTATCTTTATCATCTCACAGTCTGCATCCCACATCCACTTCTCTAATTCACATCAGCAAAATGAACAAGACAAAGCATCCTTCCAAAAATAAAATATCAGCTGGGAACACACTGATGTGTAATTTCTGTCCACCACCATCTCTTTCACTCTGAGCTATGTCTATGTGTTCATTCCTCCCCAGCCTGCCAGGAACAGTCATTAAGGCATTTGACTTAAAATGATGAGTCTCTAGCTGGGAGGTGCAAGACAGTGGTCTCTAAGTATAGCTAGAAGTTATTAGTCCAGATTAATTACTAGGGGAATTTATGTGGTGAGCATCAATTAAGGCTTAGGCACATCAAGATTCTACTGTCTAAACTGGCCTGTGCCCAAACTGCATAAGATTACTTTTGTCTTAGTATCATTATTGTATTTGCCAGCTGAATATATAGCCCAAACATATTCTGGAAGTGGAAAACTCAGGCAAAAAACCCAAACCCAAGCATCCCAGGTCTGTGAATGTCAGTCTACATATCAAACAGAACAAACTTGCAGTGCCTGGGGTGAGTGATAAATTGTAACAGTTTGGCATTGATCAGAAAAGGGCTAGTAATGGATTATAACATGTTGCCCTTGCTTAGGGTTACTGAGTCACGTCAATGAATTATGAAGTGAAGGATAATACGCGTGAGCCAGTTTTTCTGGTGGGACTGAGGCAATGGTCTATACCAGAGCATGCTTCTGGCACCAGTATTTCCTTCGTCAAACCAGAGGGTTTTTTTAAACACTTGGCAACAGCTGAGTATTAGTCTTTCCTGGGAATGACTTCGTGAGAAGGCAGTGTTTGTCAAATAGAAGAGAACATGTTGTCCATAGTAATAAATAGTATTTTTACACTTTTCATACAGGATACAAGAGAAACAGAAGGGAAGAGCACTGCAAAAATTAAAATATTTAGGAAAAAACAAAAACCAGTTGTCATCTTAAAGTTGGTGCCCAGGCCAAAGATAACGTGTAGACTCATTCTCTTCCATCATAACTTTTTCCTTGTCTCTCAGTTCACCAGTTGGTCCCCAGAATTTCTTCTTGGGTCCTGTGGAAAGCATAGGAGAAGGGTAAGGTGACAATGGGATGGCTCTTGACCCATCTGTGCTTCATAGTGATGAGTCAGAGAACAGTGTGTGTGATGTGAGCTGGACTTTCTTCCCCATCTGTGCAAGTGTGATGGCATTGGATGCGCTGGGCCAGCTGGGAAGCTTCAGTCCTCTGGTGTCACCCTCATTGAACTGCATGCAAACTTTGGCTGAAGGAAGGCCTGAATCTGAAATTAAGTAAAATTAATTACATAGTGATCAAATGTATTTTAAGAAAAGTCTGAAGAAAATCGCTAAAGCTATGCAAGTACACGGAAACTCACCCTTTACTTAGGAAATTCACTCTGTTTAAATTTGTGCTAGCACTTTCACAGCCACAAGATGCAGAATGTACACTGGCAGGCAGGTAGAAAGTTCCTGGGCCACACATATATAGAAAAGTCCTTGGACAGTGGTGGAGTTACCATCTCTGGGGCTATTTAAGGGAGAGGTAGATGAGATGTTGAGGAATGTGATTTAGTGGTGACCTGCCAGTGCTGGGGTAATGGTTGGTCTTGATAATCCTAAAGTTCTGAGCAAAAAGATTCTGTGATTCTGTACAGCACCCTGCCAGCAGCACAGAGCAGAAAACCTGCTAAAGGTCTGCCCATTTCAGTTGAAGTTTCTGATTAACACTTCTCCGTGGTAAACCTTGGGCAAGCACCGAAAATTCGATGCAGGGGTAAAGCAGGAGAGAGGGAACACTGGTGAGACATAGCTCATATGTGGTTTCTGTCATTGTCTTCTCCTCACTGCAGATGCAGTCACTCATGAGGACAATACACCATGTCCCGGTGCTACAGCCTGAGGAAGACTTCAGCTAGAAGGGACAAATGCTTTTGAACCAGCCCCATGCGGGGCAGGCACACATATGAGAATGGCAGAGGCTTTCTCTCCCTGAAGCTGATTCTCCTCCTTATTTTCTGTCTTTCTTTCAATGGGAAATATAAGCCAAGATTTTGACATGTTGTAAAAAAGACTCTGAGGTTATTTTAGCTGGAGATTGCAAAGTGTTACAGGGAAAAGGAACCTGAGCTGGGAACTTTGGAAGAGGATGAGGTATTTAAGGACCCAGGACTTTTTTGACACCTCTTCATATGAAAATTCCTTCATGGTGAAAAGGTTATGGCCATACATCAGCAGTGAATTTAGGCTGTGTTTGGGTGGATGTGCCATGCAGAGATGGATGAGGGGCAGTGTCTACCATTCCTCCTCAAAAACCTCTCTTTTCCAGAAAGGAAAAGGTGTGGATATCTGGGTGGATATCTGATAAAACTTCATTCCTTCAGTGACAGCAGCTCTCCTGTGGATAGTGCTGGAGGTTTACAGCATATAAGTACCATGCAGCAAGGATGTTGTGTAGATACACTGGTAGCTGTAATGTTTACAGGTGAAACTCTCCTCAGCACCCTCTAGCTCTATAGTGGAAGGATGAGTCCCTCTGTTCTTGCTGGGAAAACACAGAAGGAGCTCTGTGCATCAAGACTGACATTCTCAAGTGAGCCATAATCTGCTCTCTCATAAATAAACAGCATGCAGCTGTCACAAAAGCTTTCACGGATTCAGAGCAGAAGAAAAGAAAGAGGATAAAGATATGTAGCAATTAAAATATTTAATATTCAAATGAGCCCAATGTTCTATGGAGCTGACCTATGGTGTTTTGTTGTTAGGAAAAGTAAAGCCAGCTGGCTGGTTGCTTTCCCTTCCACGAAGGCACCACTGTAGAGGAACTGATGCTCTCTGGTGCCCCATGCCTGCCATGCTGAAGGTGATTCAGGCGCTGTCTGGAGTCGTCATAACACAAAACTTCAAGCAGTTGTCACACCATGAGTCTTATACCCCTTCCCTAAGCCAATGAGCTTACTGATTCCTTCCCATCCTGCTTTTCTCTGTGATGCCTAGGCAAAAATGACCTCCTCTATATCCTTCATGAAGTCTGTAAAATCCCTGGTGGGTTAGAAGAACACACGTCCAATTTATTGATCCGCTTTTAAATTAATTTCAAACAGTAAACACACAAATAAGACAGACCTAAGGACAGATTAAGTGCTCAAGAGTGCATTTATTTCAAGGCTTTTGCCAGTTTGCAGCTGCAGTGGTAACGCTGGTGCCTGTGGTTTTAGGCAGAACACGTGTGGATGCTACCTTGGTTAACGTACAATACAATACTAATGTAATGCCAATTATAGATAAAGATCTTAATTGAAAACTGAGGAAAGCATGCTTAGATATTTTCTCGAAAGTAAGATTGGAATGCAGTCTGAATCTTTACGAACGCAACAAGGAATAACGGATAATCTTGGTGTTGTGAGGCTTTTTGCTTGGAAGCAGCATTTATTTTGAAACAGCAAAGCCCTTCTGCAGGGAAGCAGCTCTGTTTTCAGAAAAACTGCCTACCATGTTGACAAAAGAGATAAGTGTTTGTACTCAAACACAAGACATATGACTGTTTTGTATGTCTTGAAATGAAGAGCATGTTTTCCAAAAAAGGCTAATAGGCTGGCCTGTCCAATTATTGGAATTTGAGGCAGTTTTGGCAAATGCTTTGTATGACAAAGCTGTTGTGGTCACACAGTCATTGATTTTTGCCGCTCGCAGACACCTGCTAGTAAAACACAACAGCTGAGTTTGGACCTGGTATGGGCAGAGTTTCCAACCTCCCTGCTGCTCTCAGGGTTGGGTGAACAAAAGCAGGAGGATCCTATTAAAGTTCTGCTGAAGACAGCTGAGATCAAACAGCAGTTGGGTGCTTACATTTGGTCAGGTACTTCCTAAGTATCGCTGGCCACATCCTCAGGTGCTGCAGATCAGCCATGCTCTGCTGATCTCCATGGTCTGTGTTGGTTTCTCCTGAGACATTCAGGTGCTGCTCTTCTGCCACTTTCTAAAGTGGCTTTTTGTTCATCAAAAGGCTCCGAGTCAAACATTTAAGGAGTATGTAGGATGAAAAGTACAATGAATGTAGGAACAGCTACCCGGAAAGGTACCTTAGCGATAAGAACTTGCTAATAAAGTGCTCTATGAGAAAGGGAACTGATATTTGAGAGTAACAGGCCAACAATGGAACTCAAAGGAAGTGTTTGAGGTTCTCAGATGTCTCAGCTGATTTTTGATGCTGAAAAGATTTCGGATAACCAGAGCTAGCTGCACACTGGGGAACAGTGCGAAACACACTGCTAAGTCTGTCTTCCAGCTGACAAAACAGCCAAGCCATTACAAGGCAATCTGGCTAGCATTATATCTTTTAATATATTTCCAGGCTTTAGTTTCTGAAGCCTCTGGAGGATCATGAGCCTCCAAGGTCATCAGGGTTTTGACCTTTTTTTTTATTGCCATAGCAACCAAAGCTGTCTTTAGTGTTTAAATTAGTTAATCAATTGCACTCCTTGATTTATGCTGGTTGGCAGCAGCCATCCTTGAAAGCTATTTCTTGACTAATATGTGCTTTTATCACAGGAGGGTATTCCCACACCTCAGCTGAATAAGACCCTTTGATAGAAGTATTCACTTCATCATCTGAACTCAGTACCTCATCTGGGGCCAACTAGTATGAATTACTATTATAGATTTCCACCCCCCCCGAATCATCTTAATTCTGGTTTACAGCCCCTTAGAAGAAGACGGGGGGTCACTTAATTGGAAAAAAGTTCAGAGTCTAATTGCTTCCATAAAAAAGGAGAATGCTCCACCTTTGAACTGTGTGTAAATGAAATTACAATGCACAAACAAATTAATCACTTCAAAGAACTCTTTGGAATGAGGTCAAAATATGAAGTGTTTTCTGTTTAACTGGCATATTTGCATAATTCCTAGTTCTTCTGAGAAATAGCATGGAATAAAGGATTAAGGGCAAGGTCGCCAACTGAAATGCCCGGAGATCCAGGAGCGTGCATTGATTTATTGTGTAGGTTTGGGTACATTAGTCCAGCCCTCTGCAATTCAGTTTGCTGAACTGTAAGGTGCAGCTAACACCCACCTTTCTAGCATGTAACCAGACAGGTTAAGTGGTAGGTGTTTTCCTGTTTGAAATGATACCTCCTTTTCTATTTCCTTTGTTAAACAGATGTATCTGCAAAAGTACAAGGGTTTGCAGCCAGTTCTGCCTGTGTATGAAACTGGTTTAAGATTCACAGGCTCACTTGGATGGGAGAGGACCCTCTGGAGGTCTCTAGTCCAAGACCCTACTCAAGTACGTCCCACAAGTTGTTCGTCCACAGGGGTTTTAATTACCTCTGAGAACGGACATTCCACAGCCTCTGTGGGCAGCTTGCTGTTTCAGTTGACACTGCTTTGTCCCTGCACAGATGTGTTTCTATGAACTGCACTCTCCCAGCAATACTTTGTACAGTAACATGTTTTAATAGTTTTGCAATTAAACTTGCTTTGTCACCTTGGACAATCTGTGGAGCCAGCCTTTGGCTGTCTCATGCCTATGCATATCCTAAGAAATTACCGACACACCATCTCCTCAGCAGCTTTGTATTATGAGTCATTTCCAAATACTGGTTAAGCTCAGACTTATGAGTAGGGTTTTCTTTCTCTTCCAGTCTTTGGTAGCAGCTGTAAGAATGACTAGAGTGGACAAAGATGGGCATTTCTTGATGAACTACTGGAAAACAAAGAGAGTTACTTATCTGGTTAGGTCTTCACCTAAAGTCCTGTATCTCAAAACCAGCCACATTTTGTAGGAGCAGTGTAGATGCACTTCATGTGATACCTGCCAATACCTGTTATTCATTGGGCTTTAGAGAAGGACATGGACTGCACAATGTCAAAAAAGCACACATGCTGCTGAATGCTGAAAAAGAATTCTGCACCTTAGGTTTTACTAGTACAGAGGGAAGTGTGCTGTTTGCAGAGTAAGAAATAATCCCTTCAGTCCAGCACCGTGATTCTTTCTGTTGCCTTAAACCAGTGGCCCCTAGGGATGGGTTCGACTGGGCTGGCTTCTGACAACATGACCTCATCATTATGCTAAACCGCTGTTCTTCCTGTCTTTACACAAATAGTCTCACAATCCAAATGAGCATAGTCTTTGTTATTCTAAAGATTGGCTGGGACCAAAGCAGTCATTTTTCTTTTGATTATCATTTTCAAAGGATAACCTTCGTTAATTTTCCACGGAGGCTGCTGCCGCTGCAGAGTGCGTCTGCTTGAGGTTTAATCATTTAACAATTCTTGGCCTCGAAATGCTGTTGTTGCTGGGACTTCTTGAAAGTTATGACATGACAGTGGGGACAATGCCTTTCTCCTGATGTACATTCACAGTATGATAGGATTCATGTTTTACATCCTCAGTTTACTGCCAAGAAGACTGTTGCTGAGAAGGTGAAACCAAAGGAGGAGGCATCTTTGTAATGTGGAATGACAGTGTATCTGTGAAAGACACGAACTGAGTGCCAGCTTGGAGAATCAATAAAACCAGAGTCATTTTCATATGCTTGCTTTCAGCCTTGGACATATTTCCCTTGTAGCTCAAGAGGGCTTCAATTTGGCTAAGTGTTGATGCAACTTTGATCATGAAGTTGAGGCTTTGCCACGTGCATTGAGCGTTATCAAATGAGCTGACAAGCACCATATTTGCAGTTCCTCTGGAACCACACTATCCATTTGCAGAGGGATTAATTAGTTATGGTGCTCAGAGACAGGATTTCTGTAGTAACTTAAGGAATTTATTGCTTAATGTAAAATAAATGAAGTGGGAGAGGGGATGGAGATTAGGATGCAGCTTGCTGTTTTATAATACTTAAGCTGATTGCAGGTATCCAGATTAGTTTGAATATTACTTTGGCGCCAGTCCTGAACCTTTAATCTGATCTTGTTTTCTTGTAACACTGTGGCTGAGAGGGACCCAAGTGCTTTGTGAAGTTAACTAAATAAAAGCAAGGCTGGTGCTGTTCCGGACACCTGTGGTCAACAGCCACCACTGGTCCTCACTGCCATGATCCACACTGAACAATAGCACCGTGGTTTTGGTTGGAATCAGGACTTCTTGAGGCACCGGATGCTGTTTAAAAAGCAGTATGAAAGAAAGGGACTGTGGTGGTCTCTCTGTAAAAGAAAAGGTAAACCAACAAGATTTATGAAGACAAGGTCATGGCATCTCAGAGGAGATTTGTGTTAAACTTCTAAACCCCTTCTTGGCTTTTTGTTCTGACATGGACTGCATCTTCTTCTGAGGTAAATCACAGAACCATTAGCATGTGTGGGATAATATATTCAGGCCTTGGTCACATAGGAAACCCTTTAAATAATTTGGCAGCAGCACCTCTTCTGGGAATGACTCTTGTGCATGAAAACTGCCTAACAAGGAAAGAAGGAACAAAAAAACCTTGCAAGTGGAAAATAGGTTTTCTCTGGTTCTAAAGCCAAAGGATATCACCTGAAGAATCAAACCGAGAAGTCACTAAATGAAGAAACCTGTGTTGACAAGCACATGTGCACTGCAAAAAGCAGAGTATGCCTTTGGTGTTCATGTTAATTGTGTGCAAAACACAATTTCAAGTTACATACCCTTTCAGTCTCCATGAGGCTTTGCTCTCTTTTCATTTATTTATTTATTTTTTGCTCTGCACTTTGCCATTTTGTAGCTTTCTCTGCTTTTCCCCCAGTTGTTCTTTATTTAAGGGGGAAAAAAAAAAAACAAATCTGCAAAAACTTCTCATTTCTGTCTCACCATCTGGTCTGGTCTCACTCTACAGTGGCTTCTCTGCTATTTTGCTGCCATTGAAACTGCATAGCAGGTATAACCATCCCAGGCTTGCAGAAGCAACTGATACAGCTGATTTTTGCTTGGAAAATGCAATTTCAAACTCATTTACAATGGTAGTGCTTTGGACCCAGAACACTCAAAAGTAAGGCACGATCAAATGAAGAACTGCTTTTTAAAAGCAGAGGAATCTACTCTTTATAACTATTATTCCCTTTTCATTTTAAGTATGAGAATTCTGTAATATAATTTTCTCCTTTCCTTTTTTTATATAGAAGTTCTGCTTTCTCTTATAGAACACCTTTTCCTCCCTTTCTGCCACAGTATTTATCACTGTAGTATTTAAGGGTTCTTCCTCCATGTGAGTAATCATCATCATGTGTTTTTATTTTCATCTTCTACCTAGGAGCTGTTGGATCTTCAATGACATCATTTTGCAACTAGTAGGAAGAGGATCTGTTTGAATTTGGGTTCTGGGTTTTTTTTGTCAGTCACTTTTTTTGGCTTTCTCCCTCCACACCCCATCCCTTTCTAGTTAGTGCACAGAGGCTTTAATTTTTCTCTTTCTCTTTCATGTTCCATTTACTGTAATAGTGTTCAATATCTTTAGCCCTTCTCAGTGCATCTCCACCTCACGAATATATGTGGATCTGAGATGATTAATCATGGCAGAGTGGTTTATTTTCTCTAAGGTATACGTAGCTGCGTAAGATTTAATGGGCTTCAAAGGACAAAGTCTCAGAGGAGCAGAAGGACATTTAAATTCTCATTTTAGATAGATAGAGGAGTTGTTGAGAAAACAGTCCTAGTGACAGAGACAGATACTACAGTCAGGGCAACGTGGGGAGAGGATTTGATGCCTGACAGTGCAGGATGCTGCTGAAAGCCTATCTTAAAACTCTGTCTAGCTATGTTCATCCAGGGTCATTTTTAGCAAGTGAAGGCTCATAGCAAATTGACTCATCCAAATTAGCAGAAGATGGTGCTTTGTATTGATTAATGAAACCCCGACAGCCAGTGAACCAGATGACGACAAAACCAGGCTCATAAAGCTCTCACTCAGCTTTGTGCGAGCCTCTGCACTAAGCAGCATTCCTCCTACCCCTTCGCCTTTGCTGAGTAGTTGCCTTTTTGCAGAGCACGGCTTCAACTCATCTGGAAAGTATTTGGAAGCTTGCCCTGAGATTGCTGAAGATGTTTCCAGACTGAGGGTCACCAAGAGGAATGATGAGGAGATCTCTCAAAGGATTTGAGAGCTTAAGTCAAATGCTTGCTTGCTATCAGAAAGGGTGCAAGAACCTGTCCCCTGCAGGACCTAAACTGCTTCCCCAGGGTCTGGTTTCAGTCCTACTAGTGGAAGCTGTTTTATTAAGTGTAAAGTACTTACACAGTAATTGCACTAGCATGAAAAATACAAGAGTTCCTCTTCCTGAGCAGACTACTGGCTCTGTCACTGACTAGTTATTTCTTTTGTGCAAAGCAGGGCAACTCTAAGCCCTGGGACTTAGCTGGGCTGACTCTGACGTGGGGCAGGGGGAGGCCATGAGGGAACAAAATCGACTGCTGAGGTGCCCTGGATAGATGTGTGAACCGGTGGTCGGTTGGCACTACCCTGGTGTGAATGTGCCAGAAAAGCCCTGCTGTTGTTCAGAGTGCTGACATCGAGAAGAGTCTGTTTGGGTTTTTGTTTCATTGACAAATACTAAAACCGACAAAACATAGTTTTGGCTTTATCTGTTTCATTATTTTTTTTACAGTCCAATGCTTTTTCAAGTCAAGGGCCAATAATGACACAATCCTGCTAGAAATAATATACAGGATTAGCAATAATTATTTCTCTCAGCAATTTTGTTACTGAACTGTTTAAGTTTCAAGCCTGGTGCTGCTTGACAAGCAGCCTTCATTTTTACAGCTTAATGTTGTAACACTGTCATCCGCTTTCTCACTGTTTAGCACCAATGATTCATGCAGATAATGTATACACTGTGTAAGGCAAGATAAATACCATGGGGTTTGCTACAAGAAAGGTAATGCAGTATTTGAAAGCCTCTTCCCCTGAGAAAGGAAACTGCAATTGTTTCCATAATGTATCTGCTCAGTGACTTTTGAGCTTTACAGCTTGCGGGACTGAGCTCCTCTGCTGTGTTTGCACAGCAGGCTGAGCTCAGCCCTGAGGAAGGTCTGGAACATAACCTGCATCTCCATTGAGGAAAGCGTCTGAGTCCCAAAGCAGCTGAGCAGCTGCACATACCTGGAGAGGCTGCAAAGTTATAGGTCGGTGGTAGCAGCTCCTTGTGTTAGGTCATAGTCTGGACTTGATGGCCTCAGAGGTCTTTTCCTGCCTCAGTAATTGTGTGATTCTGGGGCAGCAACATTCCCTCACATCCCTGCAGCAGTTCATGCAGAGCTGTGAGTGTCAGGGGTTTGGTCATCTTCATGGCTTTCCTCCAGCCTGGGGAAAGTCTTACTACACCTCTGTAGTCCCTTCTTCACTACTCTGAGTACTAGGAGCTGCTGGAGTTTGGTGAGTGTGACTCAACACCATGCTGTGGTCACAAGAATAAGGTCTATCCATCAAATACTTTGAAGGTGAATTGCTGATTTTCTGCTTTAAACTTCGTGGCCAGCAGTAGCCATGGTGAAGGAAGCTCAGCACAAAGCAGAGTCACAGGTGGTTTTTTTCTGCAATCCAAAGGGCGTAAGCCATGGCAAATAATTTCAGAAGTAACCAGTGTTTGCGTTGCCTCTTTGCTGGTGGGGATCTTCTTACACAAGACCAAATTTCAGAGGCTGAGCATTTAATGTCAGGAATGGACTCAGCTGAAGCGTGTTAAGCCCCCCTCATTTCATTAGTGATGCCTGCTGCATCATTTCCGGACTCGCTCTGGGGGAACAGCTCTGCATGTCACTAATTAGTTATTGGGACAGAAATCAGGCCATCATTCCATGTTCATTAATTCTGGATATTTGCACTGCAAAGTCATCTGGCTGTCACGGAGGGATCCAGGACAGGCGCTAAGCCATGGCCATATCCCTCTTGAATTTGCAAACGTGCGCACTGAGTTTTGTGGTGGCTGTTGGGAGGGAGATGACATGTGGTCCAGCCTGAAGTTAGGTTCTTTGAAACAAAGTAATCAAGGAAAAAGTAATGCTTCCAATTTTTTATCAAACTTGAATAAATGTAGTGAATTTTTACTTGTTCAGTGTTTGCAATGTTTGCTCTGACACAAGGCACCCTAAAGATGAGTACAAAGACTTGTGGACTCATGCTCATGTTTAATCCCACAGAACAATTCAAATCCTGAAGATAAAAGTTGCACCCCATAACCACAATACACACTCTGTGTTGAAAATTGTCTCCTGCTCGCCTCTCTCCTAACTTCGTGATTTTATCATTTGCTAAACAGATTGTAGCTTCAGACAAATAGCTTTCCAATAATAACTAGAGGTGGTAGCAGCCGTGTCAAGGATATTATAAAATCTGCTGTCTGCACTGTTTTGCTTAGTCTTGAGAACTCAGCCAAGAGAACCGAGCACTGAACAGAAGGGATGTAAAATCTCCTAATTCCGTGTAATGACAAACGGCATGCTTTGCCCTTTTGCAGGTCTTTATGAATCGTTAAAGTTACGGCTGGGCTTGGATTAAGCAGCGTTTCAACCAAAATATTGCACTTGGGTTTTTGAGACATTGAGTCATTTGAATGTTGGGGGAACATTTAATCTTACGCCCACACAGACATCTTCATTTCCAAAACAGGATCTCTCCTGACGTTTAATGACTCTCCAGCCTGTGTTGAAGCTGAATGCTGAAAGGAAAATCCATCAGTCAGCAAGGGAATGCAAAAACTCTCTCTGTACTTGTTCAAACATCATTGTCAGCATCTCAGGCTTTTGGGCGTTTAGACATGCTAAATATTCCGGACATTACTCTTTCTAGCCTGGAAAAATCTTCATGATGTGTATTTCATGTAACAACTCTTATTTCTCATGAATCCTGCATCAATATTTCACTAGCCAGCTTCATTTTACTGACCAGAGTAAAATACTGCGATTTTTTTCAGTAGTTGGTTCTTAGCCTTGCCTGGTTTATTGATTTCCTTCATGTCTGATCCCTTTTGACAAGTCTTTTGTGCCTCTTGAACTTGACTCAGATCAGCTGGAAAATGGAAGGAGAAAAAGGGAACTCTGGAAACTGCTTATTACTGTGTCTCATTTGAGCTCTCCTTCATAGACACTGTTCAGCTGAGTTGTAGGGGAAATATCAGGTGATTCTAATCTCTTCCCCATTTTAATGGCAAACTTCCCTTAATTCAATTTTTTGTGAATGATTGAGGTTTTATGTGAATGCTGCACTGTCACTCAGTCACTATTAAGGCAAAGACTTGTCAGCAATATAAAAGGAAGGTTTTAGAGGAACACTAATTGTAGGTGATTTTGAGCCTGGTTAATTAAGTCACTTCTTTCATAGCCTTGGAACTGTCTGAAGGTGTCAGTATTCCTCAGGAGGATCAGAATATGCTCAAAGTTTGGCATTGCTGGCACTAGACTGTCCTGAGGCTTCCCTCAGATAATTAACTCACTTTCACATCACAGTAGACCAGGAAGCCAAGTACTATATAGGCCCAAGGAGACCCAGTTGAAACAGGCAGCCATCAGTTGGGAAGTTCACAAGAGATTACACCTTCTGTGTTATGTCTGCTCATGCCTAAGAGAATGCAGATACCTGGGGGAAAAATTGAGGTCCAAAATGTAGAGGTGGCAGCCACAGGGCAACATGGGCCATGGGTTTGAGGTGTCTTCACAGAATCACAGAACATTAGGGATGGGAAGGGACCTCCAAAGATCATCTAGTCCAGTCCCCCTGACACAGCAGGATCACCTAGACCAAGTCACACAGGAACATATCCAAGCGGGTTTTAAACGTCTGCAGAGAAGGAGACCCCACAACCCCCCTGGGTAGCCTGTTCCAGTGCTCGGTCACCCTCACCATAAAGAAGTTCCTTCTCTTCTTTGGAGACCTGCTTGAACACCTGTTAGCAGAAATGAACCACCATGTATGGTTTTGTACCCTGGGAAGCTCGACAGTGAAATTGGCCAGAAGGGTCAGGTCTCCTCTTATGCTGTGGATGTTTGTTGATTTGTGATCTCTAAGGAGAGTGAAGCTGCAGAGACTGTAATCCAGTCCTGAAGAAATACCACCAAAGCCAACCCCTCTGGGATCCTAAAACCTGTGCATGTGGCTGTAGGTTCAGCCTGGGTTATTCTTCTGCTACAAACTTCCCTCCAGATGTCTTAGTGGAGAGGGTAACAGAACTGCTAATGCCCAGTGATACAGTGCAACGAGTCTCTGCTTTTCCCTATCCATTATCTCACAGGATCACAGAACATTAGGGATTGGAAGGGACCTTGAAAGATTGTCTAGTCCAATCCCCCTGACACAGCAGGATCTCACCAAGATCAAGTCGCACAGGAACATGTCTAGGCAGGTTTTAAACGTCTCCAGAGAAGGAGACTCCACAACCCCCCTGGGCAGTCTGTTCCAGTGCTCTATCACCCTCACTGTGAAGAAGTTCCTTCTGATATTTATATGGAACCTCCTCTGTTCCAGCTTACACCCATTGCCCTTTGTCCTATCACTAGATGACATTGAGAAGAGCCTGGCTCCATCTTCCTGACACCCACCCCTCACATACTTATAGACCCTAATGAGGTCATCCTTCAGTCTCCTCAAAGCTAAAGAGACCCCATTTGTGTTCCACCAAATCCTGGTGGAAACAGTCGTAACATTTCCTGTGAGTAGAAGCGTCAACATTAAAGCCAGCGTCAAATGCGGTTTTTTTGCCAGCAGCTTGATTTCTCCCATTTTTTTCTGAAAAGGGACATTTTATTTTCTTTACATTAGTTTTCATCACATTTGTTTGATTTTTTTCTCATTTTTGTGTGAAATGGCAAGAGAAGGTAAGAGAAATGGTAAACGTGACATTTTCACTAGCTACAAGTCACCTTGAAGTTTGGTTTGCAATATTAACAGCATCCCTATACATAGAAGGCCATGGAAGGGCTTTGTCCTTTCCACCCTTAGGCACTGACCCACTGCAGCTTCATTCAAAAACACTTTTAAAGATGGAAGGGCTTCCTGGGAGAATGGCCTTTGGTTGATGGCATCGATACAGTCTGTGCTGCATCTATGTGCTGTGCTGTACTGAGAGGTGACATGGCAGTGCTGGATCAGTAGCTGGACTCGATTATCTTAAAGGACTCTTCCAATCAGAATGATTCTGTGATCCTGTGATTATGAATCTGGTAAGAAAGGCACTCAGGCATCGCTTCAGGTGCCGTTTGTTTGATCCAAAACCAAGAATATGAATAATCTTATCTACTGTGAGGTGCTGTAGACACGAAGCTGTACACTGTGGTGTAGGGCGCCAGTCTGAGCACAGCAATTCACACAGACCCTGTCTCATTTGTCTCATTACCCCATTTTGGTCCTGCAAGCTCTTATAGGGTTTTCTTACAAGAAAACTGTTCTGTTCAACATTTCTACTGTCAAACAGAGAGGATGTTCTCATGAGAACTCGCTGCTGGGGTGTTAGATAAAGGCAAGGCCATGCAGGTGTGTAATCACTGGGACCAAGGGGGAGCTGCCTGTGGTCTCATCTAGTACTGTCATGTGGCTGAGTTGGTCTTGCACCAAGGGACATGTGTGTGACAGCACAGGCCTGAAGTATCTGCACGTCACATGCTTGGCTTTGTCAAAACTTCTCATTCAAAATAGGTGCCTTAGTTTTATTTCAGCAGAAGCAGCTCTCCCTGCTCAATAATGTGTTGGATAAAGCCCCTGATTGATTCTGCAGTGTCTTCTCTGTGGTTGTTTAGCTGCAGTTTCTTCTGCTACTTGGGATGGGTGTATTGTCAATTCATTTAGTCCTCTTGTAAAATGGAATTGTTCATTATGCAAAACATAATTGTTGTTATAATTTGGGTCTTGAAACAAAAGCAGGAATGAAAAACACTGAGATAAAATTTCTGATTCCTTAATCCTATAAAATTGGAATACATCGAAATGCATAGATTTTGAATAGATTTAAATTGTGACGAGTCAATAACAAAACCACCACATGTGTTCCTGATATAATTTTGGCATGCTAGGTGTTTTTGTTCAGTTGCTCCTTTGGTACAATTTTTGATTTGAAAGGTATTTTTGAGAAAGGTGGGGGAAGGGGAGAGGGAGAACAAGAGAGGAGGAGTGAGGGGGAAAAAGAAAAGAGAGAATGGAAGAAAGACAGGAAGAAAGAAAAGAAGAAGGGAGAGAGAAAGACAGGAAGAAAGAAAGGAAGGAAGGGAGAGAGGAAGGAAGGGAGAGAGGAAGGAAGGGAGAGAGGAAGG
>JAOXOE010000001.1:99172962-99193301 GCA_028565055.1 Phoeniculus purpureus | reverse complement strand
AAGAAGGAAGGAGAATTTGTTGAAGATACATTTTGGCCATAGGTCTGTTGTGCTTTTTCTTGATGGCATGTGGTGCCTACTTTAATTTCCTTCAAATTAAAAGAGAAGTCAGAAGTTGCCATGCTAAAACTGCAGGCACATCTTTCTGACTTTAATCGTCTTCAACACATTATGTCTGTAAGTGCTTGTCCCTGCTGCTCGGTACTTGCATTATTCAAATCTGAACTTTATATCTGACTTTCCTTCTAATGTTTGTCAGAAACTATCAAATTCACAATTTCAAGCACAAATTTGTTTTTACCAGAATGTGATTTTAAAAAGACTGGTCCAGTTACCAAACTAAAACAGTGTTCAGACTCTTCTTGCTATGTACATGGCCAATATAGAAATTAAAAGGTTTTAAGAAGGATTTACTACAGTCATGGTCATAATTTTTTATTTGGTTCCACCTACTTCTTCCCACGTACTTTTACAACTATTGAGAGTGTTTCCTTCATGTCTTTCACCCTTGTTCTGCAATAGTGACCTAAAACAACTTTCAGGTGGATGTTCTTCCTATCTGAGTAGGACACTGTTTGGGCTTGTGGTTTATTGCTGTATAACTTCTGGTTCAGTTGCTTTACTATTTCAAGGCAGGATAAATGAAAGTCAGTGAACTATAGGCTCATTTTAGTCAGTGTGTGAACACTGTTAATACTGGAGTCCAAGCTATGGTTGGTTCAAAGCATTAGAAACAAAATGTTCAAAACATCAAGGGTAAGTTTTCCTTTATACATATTTTATTAGCCCATATAATCTCTTGACTTCTCTTCCTTTTTGATAAGATTAATTTTGGTCTCTGAAAGAGGAAGTAAGATGATATGTCACTGGTATTTCTCGTGCTTGGAGCACTCATCATGGCTTACAAGGAAAAATGGTTTGTTTCTTTCTGAGAACTGCCAGGTACCCTGGAAAGCTGAGTGTCTCAGGTTTATAGCAGGAGCTCAGTCAGGCTCCATGTAATTAGTGGAGATTTTAAAAAGTTAAGCCTAGATGTCTAACAGTGTTTGAAGTAAGGTTGGGTTTTTTCCCCTGGAGCTGTTCTTGCTCTTCCTTTCACATTTTGAATTATAGAAATTGTGGGGGTGGGGAGGCAGGACATCTGAAAAGCTCTCTTACCTTTTAAAGGATTAAGGCATCCTCCACCTGTGCTGCTCTTTGTGATGTCAGTAGAAATGTTGTATTTGTTGCAAAGGTAGAGCTGTGGCCCAAAGACTTAAGAGCGGTAGGAAGACACAGGCTCCCTTCTTGCTCATTAACAGTATTCTTTTCTGCTCTACAAATACATGCAGCTAAGACACTAATTATGTGGATCCATCTGTTGTATTTAAAGTGACATCAATGTAGGTCCTAAGTTTAAAGCTGTTCGTAGAAGCTTATATTTCAAGTTTGTCTTTTTAGAGTATGATTTTTTTTTTTATAGTGCAGTTTGCATCTGGAACAAAGTTTAAGAGTCTGAGAAGGTCTGCAGGTTGCCTGTCGGATAGTAATAGGATCATAAAATCATTCAGGTTAGAAAAGACCTTCAAGATCATCAAGTCCAACCATTACCTTAACACTGCCGAGCCCACTGTTAAATCATGTCCTTAAGTTCCATACCTACACGACTTTTAAACACATCCAGGGATGGTGATTCAACCACCTCCCTGACCAGCCTGTTCCAATGCCTGATGACCCTTTCAGTGAAGAACTTTTTCCTAATGTCTAACCTAAAATTCCCCTGGTTCAGCTTGAGGTCATTTCCTCTTGTCCTGTTGCTTGTTAAATTTGTGAACCGTATTTTCCTTCTTCTTTGGCAACATCTATTTTACTCATCCTAGCCATTTTTGAATGTCTGCTCCCAGCGCATGAACTGTGTGTCTATTACAGGTAGGGTGGGAAGAATGAAACACTTTCCTTCTTTCTTCAGTAGTTACCTGCTAACCTGCTAAGGAAGAATTTTTATCTAAGCATTGCTACGAGGTTGTTTGCCATGTCTGACTTACAGGTATTTTGTGATGTTCCCTGGCACAAATAAAGTCTTGGAAAATGGAGGGAAAAGGAAAGAAGCTTTTGAAGCACCTGATAGTCAGGTGGTAGAACCGGTAGCTGGATTTTCAGAAATATTTTTTAACTTTTCTTTCAGATTTTGTAGCAGAATTAGAATCAAAAGAATTGAGAAAAGGTCCAGGTTACTTTGCTACGTCAGTGGGAAAGTCTCATATATCTATAGAGCACCCTATTTTAGTCTTCCACTTCAAAGCAAAAACATGCCTTGCATAAAGAATGTGTCTAAGCAATCACATCTGTGTCCTGAGTGCACACTTAAAACTGGGGATTCCTCGTGTGACAGCTCTGACAAGAGTCCTGAGGTAGCACAGTGGGTTTTCATCACTCCTTGCCTCATCTCCCAGGACAGTCCAGAGCTTGCGAGACTTCTTACCTTTTCTGTTTCACTCTGGAAGAATCCTTGGAGAGCAGGCTGACAAGACAGGGAGACCTACATGTTTGTCGTTTCATCCTGTGGTCCAGCAAGGTGTGCTGCTTTATGTCTGTGCCAAGGATATTAGAGCAGCTGATAAGAACTTCCATTAGATGATATCAGAGGCACCTTGCAAACTAGGGAAGCAGCCATTTTTCCCACAAGGTGAACCAACAGTAAAAAAGGGCAGGAGAAATAAACTTATGCATGGGTGGCCTCAGGAAAAGCAGGATGGATGTACTGAAACACTGCAGTAAAGCAAGCTGGTGCCATCCTGTTTAATTGCTGTCTTGGAGAGACCTAGTATGAGATTAAGGAGCTACAAACCAGCAATAAGATAGTTTCCAATTTCTCAGTATGAGAGGAATCCCTTAGATGTGGGTGCTGAAGTGGTCTGTGTATGGCTTTGTCCTCATCTTCACTGCAGATTGATACCTGTGTCAGGTAAGGACACACACAGAGATCAAGGAGTAAAGGCTGAGATCTACTACTTCAGAGAGATGCTTTCTTAACAACATAATGAACTCTCCTTTGGAGAAAAAGTGAGGAAAAGCACTTTTTGAGGAAAAAGTGTTAAGGGGAATATTGTTTTATCTCATACTGCTTGTACTCAGTATCATCTGTTGGTACCAGTGTGAAGGCTTGCTACGATATCTTAGAAATGTGTATGTACTAAAAAGTAAGGATCTGTAGGAATTGTTTAGTAAATCAGTGAAACTTTCCTTTTAGGTTTTTCAGGCAAATTGTAATGGAGGAAATCACTGTTTGTTTTGATTCTTACAAGTTCACTATCTTTTTCCTGAAAATATGTGAATGTTGAAGCCACTCCCAACACATCACAGCTCCCAGTCCACTAGCAAATTGTGGCTAAATTAAAACTTAGTTCACATTCTGGAGCTGAAGCTCTTAAATATTTGTAATGCACAAACTTAAAAAAAAATCTAGCAAACCTCACCCAACAGTGAGTCATCAGATGTGAGAGAGGTCTAGGGAGTATTCTGAGAATCTTCCATTGTTCTCAGTTGTTGACATTGCATTAGGTACTGCATGAATGTTTGGTCATGGAAGTATTTCTTGTTGGAAGTTAGCCTGCACCGAGGTGGTCTGCTTCCTTGTGGCTACTGAAAGACAAACTGTGTGAATAGCTTCACTGGCAGGTTAAGGAAGATTTGAGAGAAGACAGTCTATTGAAAGCAGTCCTACTGCATCATCCCAGCACTATCAGCTGTGTGTAACCAAGTTTGAACAGCATCAGTCTGGCAGGCAACACCTATTAAAGCTACAAAGAAATAGAATCGATTTATATTTTGTGCATTGATTCCTGCACTTTCCAAGGTACACCTTCCTCTGCTGATGCTCTCACGGTCCATATGTCATCATCAGCAAAATGCCCAGCTCCATTTTCATGGATGAAGCAATGGAAGGGTAGCTAATACAGTTTGACACCCAGCTTAAGACACTCCAGATCTGCAGCAAATGCTGACTCACATGCTCTGAAAAGGTTTTGCAGAAGTTCTCCCCTTGCTCTCTGACTTAGAGGGGAAGGCGAACAGTCATATAAAAGGCTTTTTACTATTACAATATTTCCTTTATTTCTATGTGGTATTTAAAATAAAGCCTCTGGGGCTGTTAATATCTCTGATGTTGTTGCTTTGAGGACTGCATAAAATGATTTTAAAGGAGAAGCTTTTAAAGGATTCGTCTGCTTCTAACACTGGCAATCAATCTGACTTTGTAGCTCCAGATAGAAGTGGAAACTTTGATATAACAGAAGTTAAAAGCAAAAGATTTTACACGACATTTGGAACAGATGCATTTTTCTAAGTGCTGAACTTCCATTTGTTAGGATTCCATTTAATGAAGGATGCTCTGTAAAACTGCAGCTGTCTCACTCGGTTTGACTGTGGATTGTTAAGTGTGAAGGATCTTCTGCCTTTTATATAGTTAATTCAATAAAGAAGAGTGAGCCTTTTTTACCTAATCACAAGGAATCCACAAGCATTTTAGCACATTAGACCCCGTGTCAACCTAGAAGGAAAAATCAGTCACGTTAAGTCAGACCGTTTTTAGAAAGCCCAAAAAGAAATGTCTGATAAAAAATGTAAAAGGTGTTTAAATTTACTTCAGTCTGTTGGGCCTTATTCTTACGTGTTGCTGTGTGGAAGAGATTAGGGGAGAAAGCCTTCTGTTTTGCAGCACGCTTTCCTTCTTTCCATTTTTTGGGAATTCAAAATCATTGTTATATTTTGATAGGGTTTTTCAAAAATAAAACCAGAATGGGTTAAATGCAAGGCACTAGAGCTGAGAGCATTGGAGGGTGGTGTGAGACTTTTAAGTTGTAGGCTAGAAAGATCAAACAATGCAGCTCTGACTGATAGGAAAAGAAGATCTAAAACTGGGAAAGAAGATCTGAGCTTCTGCCATGAGATTCTAGAGTTCACATGTCCTATACATTTACCACAGGGCATGACCTTGCAGAGGAAGGCCTTTCACTCTCTATTTAGGGCAGTGATTCCATCTTCAGTCTAAGAAAAATTCAAGGAAGAAAGGGGCAAAAAGTTTCTTCTTTGACAAATGTCTTCACTATAAAACTGTTTCCTTCAATCTATTTTATTCCACCATCTATAATTGAGTTGCTCCAAGGTTATTGTAACAGCAAGAGTACCACCACCTTGGAAGGACTGGATGATGGATTTATTTCCAGGTCAATATGAATCTTTTGATACTGTTGAACTAAATTCAACCTGCTCTTCTAACATCTTTTTTTTCTCTTTCTCCATCACTTCTTCAGCCTGTTTCTTACTTACTTTTAACCCAAGATGATGACACTTAGGTACTACTTTTCCTTACAGATATATTTTGGGGGGGGGTTTATACTTCCATTATTCAGAAGACAGAAGTGTACCATGTTTCTTATGCCTGAAATGACTTTTTGCATTTGTGATACTACGGCTGTTTAGATTACTTAAATTGTTCCTTGTCTGAATCATTTCCTCCATATATGTCATTCCTTAGAATCTTCCCTTTCTTTTTAGTTCACAAGACTCTTGGTTTTTTTTATATGACTTTGCCGTCACTGAAAGTGTTGTTAGACGTTGGAATAGGCTGCCCAGGAAAGTGGTGGAGTCGCCAACCCTGGTGGTGCTTAGAAGACCTATAGCAGTAGTGCCAAGGGACATGAGTTAGCGGTGACCTGGCAGTGCTGGGTCAATGGTTGGCCTTGACAATCTCAAAGCTCACATCCGGTCAAAGTGGTTCTGTGTAACGTCGTGTAGAAGGAGGGCTATAGTCGCCTAAAGTGTGAAAATTCATGCATTACAAATACTCAAATTGACTAAACAAGTTTTCTGGTTTCACACCAGAAGCATATGGCACTTACGTGATGTCTCAGAATTTCAAGCTCATCACTTATGGGGAAGCAATGTGAGTGTAACATTTAACTGTATCTTGAGCCATTCCTTAATTCTTTGGCAACGGAATCTCAAGGAAGAAATAATAACGAATATGTAAGAAATATTGTTTCTTTGGTAATGTCACCTCCTAGACAGACAAACAGTTTTCCTTAAAATGAAATCTATTGTAATTGTAACGCAATCTGTTTACATTTGATCTGTTTATACTTGGCTGAGTTGTATTTGTGTAGCACAGACTTGCTCCTATTCATGTTTTTCAAAACCTCTGCTTTGCAATCATACCAAAGAAGCAGTATCCAGCCAGGTCAGATGCAGTGAGAACACCTGAATGGCATGTGTTTCTCATCTGAAGTTGCAGTTTCTGGTCCAGGTTTACGTGTGGTCTACCTTTATGATCAAAGCAGCATCTGTCTTGAAGCTTATACTGCATGTGAGACAAAACACTCACCTCTGAGAAGGGAACCGAGTCCTTCCCCTGTCCCCAAACAGCAGTCTGCATGCATTTCTGAATGAGGTTGGGAAAACTGAATAAAACAGTAAAGGCCTGTGAAACAGTAAAACTATCCCCTTTCCCACAGCCCCAGTCCTCCCTGGTTCTTAGGATTGCCCACACTGATGAGCAGTGTTATTATGCATTGTGGGGTCCTGGTCCTACAGCTAAACCTTCCTCCTTGTGTCTCCATTTAAGCCAGGGGATGCTTATACCCACCCTTGTCCCAGCATATATTGAGGACATAGAAAAAGTCACACACAGAGGAGGAGAAAGCTGGAAGGTCCTTGCAGTTCGGATGAACAAGAATGGACTCACTGGGTTGGTTGGGCTGATGACAGACACAAGTCTCAGAGCAAAAGTCCCAGAGCAAAAGTGAGGCATTACAGCAAGTTTGATTTACCTGAGATGCACCAATCTAGTGTCTCTTAGAGTGCGGAAGACCAAAGACAACTGAGACAAATTAGCAGGGCAGCATGGCAAAGATTTCCATCAGATGTCAGAGGCGTTGAAGTAAAGTTTTTATGATGCAGATTAGCCTGATGGCCTCATAGCTCTTATGGTGAATGAGCACGGGAAGGCAGGGAAGGGGCATTCCTTCAGCGCTCCTTTCCTCTTTCCTCTGCCTCCTGGCAGCTCTTGGAGTGTAGGTTTGATTCACGGCATCCAATGTGTCACCCAGGATTTATGCTACGTCAAGGGGGCTGTAATCCTCTGTTTAAAGTGCCTGTGAAGAAAAGCTTCACGCAAGTAGGGCACTCTGTTGCATTAGTGAATGTTTATTGCTCTTCTGATAGAGTACTTGCAGGTACTATAACTTCTGTCAGGCCTGAGCTCTGAGCAGGGAGGAATAAATATCCAGGGGAAGGCTGCTCACACTGCACGTGCTCCCTTCAGTGGGATTTGGTGGCACGTATGTATAGCATTGGTGAGAATCCTTCCCACTGGGGCTTCGTGTTTGACGTAAGAGTGCAGAGAAACTTGCCAATGCAAGTGTTTGTCTCAACATGACGTTAGGAAAAGTGCAGAAAGAAAAAGGGCAGAAATAAGGACGACCTGCCCAGCTACTGAGGAAGCATTAGAATGACAGACATGTTGGTTGACCTTTGTGTTGTTTTCCCTTGCAGTCACTCCAGCTGCCTCAGATTCTGACTGTTCACAAAGAAGAACCCAATTTACAATCAGTGCTGAGGAAGCCATACTTCAGAGATTCAGAAAGACCCTTTTTCCTCTCACTTGCATATACTGCTGTCATGTCAGACTGATCAGAGAACAGAAATAGAAAATATAACATGTTCCTCAGCACTGAATAATTTGCATGATTTATTTAATATCTTCTTTGCCGAGTAAAAAAAATAACGTGTTATTACTCTTTTCCTCTGAAGCACTGGTGGTGGTCCTGCTATCTCAAAGTAGCAGTTCAGGGTGCAGCAATTCTAACAAAAACAGCTTTACCAGACGTTTTCAGGTTAACGTGAAACAGACCCGCTCTTTGTTTTCCTAATGTTCTGGAGGGTGCTCTGCTCTCCAAGCGGAATGAACTTGGAGCCAGGTTAGTCGCTCATCCATGGATGGAGCAGGGTTAATGTTTGGATGAGAACAAAAATAATTATGATTTGAGTAGATCGAATGTCTCGGAGTGTGAAATAATGTATTTGGCAAAAGCTGTAATCCGCAAAGCACAGTCACCCACTAATGGCATTTCTGGGTTGTTTCTGAGTGCTTTCAAGATGCCGTGCCATAAAATTTGTATGTGTTTTATTAGAGCAAGCACGTGCTTCATATGTAATGATCAGCAAGCCCCAAGGCGTGAGTGAAGCAGTAAGGGTCTTTCTTAGAGCTTTTTTGTTGGGTGAGTTATTATGCCTTCGAATTATTTCCCAGAACTGACATTTGTGAGTGATAAGTATTTTTATTCTGACTGGTAAAGCAGCTGGAAGCAAAACCGTGCAGAAAATGATGTACTTCTGTGGTGTACGGTTGCAGCTAATACTCTATTATAAGGAAAAAAGCGTTCTCAGAAATGTTCTTTGTGTCACAATATGCAACTGCTCAACACACCGAGTGATTTTGCACAAAGGGATTCCTTTCCTGAAGGTTTTGATTGTTCTGAGATAAACAAAAAGCAACGTTACGCATTTCTTATTTACTCATAACAGGGTGATTCATGGCAACAAAGCTGTAGGGGTCTTTGAAGAAGCTGAATTATAAATATTTTCCTCTATTTTGACAGAATTAAGTTAGGCATAAGGGGTGTCTGTGGTCAGTTAAAAGTACTCCTGAGCCAACAGTTAGAGGAAGTTGTTGTGAAGACTTCTGGATGGATGGATGGCTCCCCGCAGGACTGTGCAAAGTTAATGCTAAGCGGAGGAAAGGTTTAAAGCTTCAGAGTGGAGGATGGTGTGGACTCTCACCGTGCAATGCCCCTGCAACCTCGTGTGGGGTTTACTAAACAGCATGATGAAGTCTGTGAGTACTCCTGTGAGAGTGTTCTTACGTCTAAGCAAAAAAACCCTGTCTTTTTTGACTCTTCATTAATCCATCGAATAGACACTTTGCTTGTATGCATCCCTTGCTCCCACATACCCACTGCATGTTCCTGCCACAGACCCACTGCCTCTTGATCGCTCCATGTCCTTGCTAGCTCATGCCAGTTACCTCACGTCTCATTGCTACTCAGCTCACAAAAGCTGTATTTCCTAGTTTACAAGCATTCCTGTTTCACCCATCTCTTTGGCTTTTGTCCCCATCACTACTTCTCAAACTCTGTTTCTTGTGACTTTGGTTACATTTGGTTAAGATTATTCTGAAGAACAGCGTTCTCCTTCATATTGCCCAGCAAGCCCTCCTAGCCTATGGGCTGAGCCTGACAAGCCTCAGCAGCCTGCAGCCCTCAAGAGGTGGAGAAACTAAGCTTAAGCTTTTTTCCTACCAGCCACTGCTCACAGCCCTGGCTGGGCTTCAGACCTGGTGTAAGCAGATCCGATTTAGCATCCCTCTGGTGATGTTCAGATGTGTTTCTCTCTCTTTCCTGTTGCAAAACAGTAGGTCTTCCTGTAGCTAAATTATTTCTTGCAAGTACTAGAAATGTGAAGCGTGGGTGCTTCCCTGCATAAAGTGATCACACTGGATCTAGGCCATATAATAATAATATTAATAATTAATTAAACAGTAAACTTGATATTACATGGGACTATCATCTCTCCAGCAAAATAAGCATGGTCCAGGACTTTATTAAAGCTGAATCTTAATAATACATGTGCTGGTCATTGTGGAATATAATGATCTAATTAAAGTGTGCTTTGTGCCTTTCTGCTCTTTCGTGTTAATCTCTCACTGAGCTCCGGATTAATTTGACTGTTTGCAAGCTATAAATCCCACTGTGGGTTTTGCCTTTGTGGGACTTTGATGTTAATGCAAAGGAGCCAGTGAGTCCTGAAAAGTCAAGCCTGTTTAATTTTATTGAGATACCACAGCACTGAGGTTTTCATGGTTAAACTAGTTATTTATTTGGAAAACTTAGACGGACTCACAGCTGTACCATGGTAGCTCAAAGACTCCTGCTTTAATGAGATGCATCGTGCAGATGTCTGTTATTCAAAGCACAAGATAATCATCAGTGTCTGAACAAATTCGAACTGATATCAGCTTCTGCTCGTTTTATTATGCAATTTCCACTTACTCCATCTGTCATTCATGTTATAAAAAGGAACTGCATTGATAAAATAGAGGATTTACATGCTTCCTGAAAATAAAACCTTGATAACCAAACAGTTGCATCTGTTGACAGCCATTAACGAGAACTGTTGTGATCTCTTTCTTAATGCAGGCATGAGCTGAAGCACATTGAAATCTGACAAAAGCTTTTCCATCCTTCTAGTCCAGTTCATTGCTACCAATGTCTTGAAGATACTGGAGCATAAAAACTGGACCAACATTATGTTCCTCTTACAGCTTTAATGTAGCCGCATTTTGATCATTCTGACCTGCATCTGAAAATGTGTCTTTCAATTAGACTTCCAGATGTGTTGGTAGTGTAACTGGGTTGCATAGCAGGTCCCCTTACAGCATTTTTCACATCTAGAAAAGAAACTATGAACTGCCCCAGTCTTGCTGGGACAGAATCACAGGCCGGCCCTGGTCTACAGACAATTTACGGTTTGGAGCCAGCCAGAGCACTCATCTGAGCTGGCTTACAGGTGTATCCCAGACTATAAGTGTCTCACTCACTATAAAAGGGGGAGTTTTCTGTTTGGGGGTCTCATGATCCTGTTCCTCCTGGTTTTTCTCCTGACAGCTGCTTGCCTGTTTGTTGTGGCCACTGTACATTCGCTGGGCTGAGTTTAGCTGTGTATACTTTACACTGGTATTGCTTAGCCATTCTATTAAATCTGGGTCATTCAAACTGTGGGTCTCCTTTCCTTTTCCCAATCAACCTTCTTAGCTGGGGAGGTCATTGGGTGATAGAGCAACTGCTACAGTTTAGGTGCAGGGTAAATATAGACAGGATCTATATTTACCTTTTTTTAAATATTCTTAAGAAGAACATAGGGAAAATGTTAACAAACTCTGTTAATGAGACACTTCAGTGTCACCCAAGCTGCTTCTGTATCTTCCCACATGATTGTTGCCATTGTGACACCTAGACTAGGCTGCATGCGATGGAGAGGACATAGAAATGAAGGAGCGTCCTAAAACCCCATTATTCCTCATAGCAGTGCTTTAAGCCCGCTGGTAGTGCCATCTCAATGGCTGAAAATTCATGGCCTGTTTCTGTGCTGAAGTGCCTTGAAACACACCCAAGCATGGGCCAGCCCTTGGTGCTGATCTTGCTGTGGGATGGAGGGAAATATTTTCACCCACTGTGAGACTGGAGGGTGGTCCATGGGGGTGCATGAGGCTAATGGAGGAGGTTATAGTTCACCAACAGCCTCAGTGATAACAAAGACTCGATTCTTTGCTGGAAGTTCAAGACGGGAAAGGGGGAGGACAGAGAAGAAAGAAAGAATGAGCTGTTGGGAGCAATTCATTCATTAATGAACTTCTGGGGGAGGACAAGTGGGACCTGGTTTGCTTGAGTGTCCTGCCTGAGACCAAGCCAATGTCTTCCTCTTTTGTTACAGAGATCTTAGGCTTATTGTTTGAAGCAGCAATCAATATTTTATTAAAATAATCGTCAAAACGATGCCAATAAATAATGCATTTCTCCCAAGAGTTTAGTAAGAGTTTAGAGTATGTCATCAAATTCACACACACCCTGCAATGTCCCCTAGAAGTGGTTGCACAGTTATTGCCCCCCACTGCCCTGTTTTTTCTTGCCTGTCTTTGATCCAGCGGTTTGACCTAATTTATCTCTCTGTCAAATGGCTACTCACAGTTTCACAAGGGAGAGAGCAGGGCTGCTCACCAAGCTTGTACCATCCCTAGCACTGCCTGCAGACTGCTGCCTTTCAGGAAAGGTGCTGCTGTGCACCACATCCATAAGAGGATCACAGTAATCTTCATGACTGTAAAGTTGATGCCAAACAGCAGCATTAACTCTTGTGGAGTGTTTTTGCTGGTGAAGTGAGGAAGGAGATACACAAATGGTCTTTGTTTTTCTGACATAAGCATTTCATTTGCTCCCTGGAGAAAGCAATATTCTTTGTAGGAACTGAAATAAGATTTACTGTATATTAATGTCTTATTTTTTCTACTCTTCATCCCTAGCTTCTTCCATCTGTATTAAATCAGTTGCACTGGCTAACCTGAAATGTGTCAGCTCAGATCTCCTTGCACTGAAACTGATGAAAAACTAGTCTTACTAAGACAAAAATGACAGGTTTATTTTCTTTTTTCTCTTACTGTGGGTGAAACTGGAGTTTTTAATGACTAAAAGATAAACAAATGCGTTTAAGCATTTAGCTTTTTGCCAACAAGCAGCAGCCGCCAGTACCCAATACCACCCCCAAGCAAGGACTGAATCAGCCTGTTTCTGGACATCTCCACCTTGCAATTTAACCAGGAAAAAGTTGTTCTATAGATCATCCAGTTTCCTATCTCCCCTTTAATAGCTGGGAAGGATGAGTGAAAGCTGAAAAAGGACATAGAAATTGCTCTTGTCTTCCCCAGGGTCTGCAAGTAGCCAGCCTGTCTACTGACCCCACAGGCTGCAGACTGAACTCACTGGACATGCCAATGAAACACTGAAATTACTTTGACTGTTAAGTATACAGGGCTTTAGTTGCCCAATATCAACAGAGCTGTGGTAGCCCCATGACAGGAACTTAATCTGCTGCAAATGCCTTGACCTTCTCTCATTGTGTGTCCTGTTGGTATGAGGCAGATTGTTCCTGCAGGCAGCTCACTCCTACCTTCCGATTCAAACTGGTATTTTAGGAAACCGTAATTCCACCCTTCTCTTTCTCTACTGCCATCAGAAAACATCAGTATTATGGCTCTCCCTGTAAGAGAGGAAAGAAGTCTTGCTGGGGGATTTGCTTTAGGTAGTGATAACAGACAAAGGGGTGTCTTTGATTTTAAATGCTGGAGGAAAAGAGCCCTACGAATATTGTATGGCAGTCACCAAAGGAAAAGGGCTTCTTAAAAAGGGCAGGCTGCAAACCAAGGCAATCTCAACTCAGAGAATCCTTGAGGAGAGCATACAAATCCCTGTTTCTCTGTCCTCACTTTTGTGAACATGGCTGGCAGGCAAATTTTACAAACATTCATCTTCATCGTTCATCTGAAGCGTTTGCCTTCTGCATTTAAGAGACATTTTGACTGACAGAGACACGCAGAAAGAGACTGATGTACTCACTGGGGAAAGCTTATATATAATTGAGCATGTAAACATTTGCAAGCCACTGTTATTTGTACAATTATATGAATAACATTATGTTGACTTGTGCTCATAGGCTTGTCAGGAGCTGTGCAAAGCTGGGTACAAAGAAGGTTCTTCCTGATTCACAGCACCACAGGCTCCGGGAGTGTGGCAAGTACCGGTGTTTTGTCTGCTGGGCTTTGTTCACCTCTGCTTTGAGGCACCACGTTGTGGCAGGCAGTGCAGATGTCAAAGACAACTTTTTCCATGGCTCTGCAGAGGAAAGACAAGCTGTACCTGCCACAGGAACTTTAGGTTGCAAACTGTCTTCTCACCTCGTTTTTTATGGTGTGAAGAGTCAATACAGCAAGTTAAACTCCTGTGCCACTCTGCATTTGGGAAATATCCAAAATCAGCAGAATTAGTGTCAACTGCGTGGTGGGGTAATGACAGAGCAGTCCTCAGAAGGCCTGTTTTCTGACAGTTCGTAAGGAATTTGCTCTTGCACAGCTTTGCAGAGGACTTTTTAAATGCTTGAGACACTAAATCTGTTTGATGGTTGCCAGTGACATATTTTAAGTACTGCCTCTTGCTGGGAGGAGCTTCCATCAAAATGAGATTTGTAGGGAACTTCTCCCTGACCCAGAGTAATGAGTTCTGAGTTCTGATAATGCTCTTTGTGAGTACAGTGCCTGCGCTCAAAAGGAGTATAGCAGAGACCACCCTTCTTACCCTAGGAGTTAAGCTCTCTTTGGTGCTGTGCATCACTCACCATGGCAATGGGAATTGAATTTTCCGCTCCCTGAGCTCTCCTGGATGCTTGAACCAGCCTCATGTAATACTATTGTGGCCAGTGTCATTGCACCACCGAAAACTAAATGAATGAATAAATTAGAGCCGTGGCGCTTTGGATTGCTGAATTGCGTCCAAGCCTTTTATTGCAGTCGTGAACTCCTTTTCCAATGCTGGACGGAATGATGCTTATTAGGCAGTTAGGCAGATCTTTGTAGCAAACAGACACAAGTACAGTAGCCAGGCTGTATATCAGAGAACTGAGAAGAGATTTTCTCTTAAGAAGCCTTTTTCCAACATCAATTGCCTTTTTGACTGCAGGGCCCCTTCATATTACACAACAGTTTGTTCTCTTTTATTGATGCAAGTAGTCTAAGTTTATGGCTCCTATCACAGTCTTTTCCTCCTTGGCCTTTTAAACTGAAGCTATTTAATCTTCTTGAAAGTTTGTGCTCCTGCAGCTTTCATGCTGCTCCTATTTTGTATGTTTCTGAATATCCCTCAATGTCACGTTATCAGTACTCAGTTCCCTCTCTGTCTCATTTCTGTGCAGTTGTCTCTAAGGCTTTTGCCTTGGTCCCACTCACCAGGTTGCTCTGCAGCTGTTCTGTGGGCATCACTGCAGGATCCCTCATCTCTGCCCACTTCTTCAGGACTAGGTCAAGTGCCAGCCCTCTCATTTGGATGCCTCTCATTCCCTTGATCTATCTTAGTCTGGACTCCTGACCTGTTTGGGTCACTGCATGGAGGGCTCAGAACTGACCTGGTGAAGGTTTGATAATTTGCCCAAACTAATTTGCTGGCTTCTTGGGAGGAGATGGCATTTTGCTATTGGCATGGAACTTCATGATACCCATCAGTATGCTGGTTTGGAGAGTAAATGCCAGCAGAATAATAACCCTGTATAAAATAGTGATGTTTCTTTGCCAGTGTAGGTCCCAGAACTAGTTCATGTTAGTCTGAAATTACACAGTGGGAGGGACAAAATGATGCATCTGGGAATATACAGTGTCCTGCTATCCCTTTCAGGATGTCACATTAGATCTGCTGAACTGTGACGTGAGAGTCACCCAAAAATTACCTTTTAACTATTAACTAGCATAAGAGCAGGCAGCTTTGGGGACCCATGGTCCTGTTGAATGTCTCTCATATTATCACCTCTGCCTGTTAGTGTAGCTGGAGCACCTGGAAATCAACCCAAGCGAAAGAAAATTACTGATGCTCAGCTGGCCACAGCAAGTGGTACTGAAACTTCCGTAAGGCAGTGATGAGCTGTGGTGTTCTCGAGGAGGCTGCTGTGTACCGTTTGCTGTTGCTGGTCCTCACGTGAGGTGTTCGGTGATATGAGGATGGGGGAAAGCCGAGTTCATCTCAGTGGGAATGAAAGGCTAACATGATGGGGCAAAAGATAATCATGTAGCTTTGGGAAGTGGTGTGGTCTTTGTCTATAAATACAGTTATTCTAGGGGAGCTCTTAAGTGCAGATATGTTTTCCTGGTGAAGCATAGATGTAAGCCCCCATTTAACTGCTCCCCTGAAGTCAGACCACAACGATCCATTTGGCTGTGGAACAGTTGCCCCAGGAAAGCCATAAACTTTTATTGCTGGGATACATTTGAAATTGGTCTGGACACACCGTGGTGCTCAGCACAGATGAAAGCAATGTGCTTCAGGGAAAAAATCACAACAGACTGCCTCAGGGAATGAACCACCGGTCGGTCGAGGAGGGACTGGATGCAAACTGTCCTTTCCCGTATCTACTCTGTGCAGATCTGCTGGATCTGTTACATTCAGAGACCTGGAACATAGTGATCTGCTGCAGGGTACAATGGCACAATTGTTTGACGTTTATTTTTTTGATAGCTTAAGCTGGTTTAAGGATTTATTGCTTGCCAGCCTCTCATTCCTGTGTCTATGTTGCCCCTGTCCTCAAGAATTAAAAAGTGCTTATTTTTCTACTGTACCAGCTGCCAAGCAGCCATGTAAATGATTGTGGCAATATCAGGAGCAGTTGAGAGAGAAGTGATGATGGGGGAGTTGTGAGCAAATGGATGCAGACAGGGAGAAGAAAGACTTTTAAACCAGTGAACAGCCAGGCAGGAAGATGATCTTATTCTGGCTCCTGTTGCTGATCTTGTTGAAATTACCCTGACACTGTTAACACTTTTATTGGGGGGCAGATTCAGACCCAGTCTGTAGTACTAAAACCTTGACTTGATTAGTTTTTATGTAAAAGCTGATTTTCAGGGTTATTTAACCGAGATTAGGAGATGTTTACGCTATCAAGTTTTGTGTTGTTGCTGCCTGCAAACTGCAAAACTATCTCATGTTTAATTTATTGCTATTTCTCATCTTTAAATGCAAACAAAATATGCGTTCATAATCCGTGACGTAGCCTATTATGTCCTTAACTGACACTTCTGCACTGTTTGCCAGGGGCATGTTGTTCCCAACTGAGGTAGTAGCCACTGAGATTATCATAGGACAGGGTAGCCCATTTGTTGAATGAGGGAAAGGTTGTGGATTTTATCCACCTTGACTTTAGTATAGCATTTGACACTGTTGCCCACAGCATTCTCCTAGAGAGACTGGCTGCTCTTGGCTTGGATGAGTATGTGCTTTGCTGGGTAAAAAACTGGTTAGATGGCCAAGTCCAGAGGGTTGTGGTCAACGCAGTTAAATCCAGTTGGTGGCCAGTCACAAGTGTTGTCCCCCAGGGCTCAGTACTGGGGTCACTCCTCTTTAACATTTTTATCAAAAAGTTAAAATAGAAGGATACTGTGGATTTTTTTTAAATCCTGGGAAAGTAGAATTTGTCAGCTTGTTTGATTATACTGTTTATCGCATCCTCTGGTCAGTCCCTGTGGCTTCTGCAGGAGGAACTCTTACCCATATCTGAGTCTCTTCAGGTCACAGCTTGATCTGCTGGGTTAAATGGCTAATTGAAGGTGAGCGCTTCAGTGTGCATTAGTCAAACCCTGCAGTTAAGTAGCAGATAATTTCTTTGTAGCTGCACATGAAGGCAGATCTCCCTGTTGCGTTCATTCATTGCCATCCCCACAGCCAGCCATGAGGGGCTGCTGATTTGATTGCATAATCTAGCAGGACTCAGTGGCAGGGCTTTAACTTAACTGTTTCTAAGGTATTTGTGTTATATGGCCACTCTTCCTTCTGCCTTCTTTCTATGCACTCATTCCACATCCGCGTAAAATCATACAGAAGGCACTGTAGACCCAGATGCTGGATTCTCAGGCTGCAATTGGCTGTGTCAATCTAGACACTAGAAGGAGAGATGTGTCATTTAGTGAATAGTGCTCAGTTTTGATGCCAAGAATTGTACGTTCAGGCTTTCACAGACCATATCACCAGCTGTGAAAGTAGTTGTGCTCACTTCTGCTGGAAAAAGGAGCTGTGGCGGGGTTTGCCTTTGAGAAAGTTTGGCTTGTTTATTTGCTTATGGGCTTGGTTTTGTAAAGCGATCCTCTTCTCTCTGTTAAATAGAATGACAGAAGGAAAGAAAGTTGAATAAATTTGAGCCCAGCCTGTCTGCCAATACAATTGTACGATTCAGCCAGATGTTTAACCTTTGTTCTGGGTTGCAATAGCTGAAAACTTGAGTGAACACCTTCCCTCCTCCTGCCCTCTGTCCCTCGAGGTCTCCAAGCTCCACAATGAAACAAGATTTCACTGTGTATTTTGGAACACGAATCCCCCGTTCTACATGCAGGGAAAAGAATACCTTAAGGGACAGTGTGAGTAATGTAATGGTTGCACTGAGTTCACTGGTGAGGATGGAAGTCAGGTTTAGCATTTGTGATTTCCCCAGGTCTCTGCAGTGATCTTGGTAATGTTTCTCAGATGTTGTAGTTGCAGCTTTTTTCTTCAAAAAGCAGCATCCTGTGAAGTAGAGAAAAAAATACAGCAGGACACAATAAAGTCTGCCGGGTCTGCTGAGTATGTGATATTCAACATGTTTCTTCTCGTCCTGCTCTCTGAGTCTTACCAGCTAAGGGACAGTCAGAGCTGCTTTGCTTTCCTCCGAAGAGCCTTGCCCAGAGGACTAGCAGTGCTGGGAAGTTGTACCAGCAAAGCAGAGCAGGCAGAGTGGAATGTGCTCTTTGGGCTTTGGCCCTTTCTGCTTCATTACCATGAAAAGCCTACAACTGAATGTCAATTCATTGCTATTCAACCTGGCTGTTCTGCTTCCAGACCTCCTTTCCTGTCTGCAGCTGACAGGATGTCTCGAGGAAGTGACATGGCAGTGACAGTTTGAGTGTCATGGTCCACTTCTAGTTGAACTTGAGTTTTATCTAGTAATGAATCAAGCCACAGGAGTCCAGTCTGGGAAGAAAGGGAAGTGTCACAAGGAAGCAAGCTGAAGCTGCAAAGTTTTTCAGTCCATTTGGATATAAGAATTGCATTACAATTTGCTTTCTCACTCCGTACAAGACCCCTGTATTCTCACAAGGTAGACAGGGTATAAAAGGGGTTTTGCATTATTTATTAGTGCGCCTCTGTCACACATAATGAGGGCCATAAAGTATGTAAGAGTTTATAATTGGCTATCTGCAAGAAGTAATCCTAAGGGGGCTGTGCAAGGATCAAATAAATTATGCTTCATTATAGTAGTTGTGCCAAGGATATTAGAAAACTGCTTTTTTAGTTGTAGGAAGAAAAAAGGAGAAGCAGAAGTAGTAAGAACCCTCATTACTTCCCAGACCCACTTCTGTCAAAGCTTTTACGGTTTGAGGCAAGATTTCAGTCCTCCTCTTTAAAATTCCTGATACGTTCACAATGCTAAATATGCAGCTGCTAAGATACTTGTGCAAATAATGCATAAAAGGAGTTTATCTAAGTTGTTTTATTAATAAACTTTGCTGAACTGTCCCACGCAGCTAAGAAGGAATCCCAGTTCTCACTATCCACCGCTGGCACATCAGCTTTCAGAAATGAAACTTTTATCTCTTCTTCCCAGTGGGGTGTGAGTGCCTCGCGCTCCCTCCCCCCCCAGCCTTTCCCAAATCTAATTATTGTTGTGATAATGCAGAGCAAGGATTCAATGGCAGTAAAATACAAAGACAATAAGGATGAACAGCTGGACCTGGAATTTGTGGTGGTGCAATTCTAAAGTGAGTATTTGCATTTCACAAAAGCCAGGACAAAAGGGACCTCCATGTTTCTGACTTAGTTACAGGGCTCCTCAGATACTTTTGGATATGATTTTTACTTTAGTGTAGGTGCCCCGTGGGTACCTAAGTTAGACAAGGAAAAGTCTTGTCAGATTCTGGAGGGAGGGAATACCCTTTCCCCTAAATCAGTTACCGGGTGTTATTCTAGTTTTAAATAGAAAACCAGTGAAGGACAGGGTTTCTCTCGTGGCACAATATATTTGGTTTAAGCAATTTCCAGCAGTGGAAATTACCTGTAGAAATAGTGAGCTGAAGACTGTGACTAAAGCTCTGGCTTCACTGAAATCAGTGGCAAAACTGGTTTCACACAGGCCAGTTGTCCCCCACTAGATCTACTTGAATGGGTAAGGATACAAGACTGGGCCCTCCGGCTCACCTGTGCTTTTCTTTGGTGAACACGATACTCTCACAGGTCTAGAAACATATCCCATAGCCTTTATGGTGCCACAGTTGTGCCAGCCCCTGTCCGAGTCATGAAGTGAACTCATGCACTGGAATACATTAATCAAACAGCATTTTGTATGGACAGAGTTGTATAGAATCTATAGCAAGCAGGAGCCAACTGCAAGGACCAAGATCAGTGGAGGGAAAGATCTAGTCTAGTCCAGGGACACCCCAGTCTCCAGTCTTGGGCTGTCTGCTGAATGCATATCTCCTCAAACAACTGTGATTTGCATCACAGCAGAGACAGGTCCTTCATTTCATATCTGAACTATAAGCAACAGCGGTACAAGTGGCCAGTGAGGAGCTGAGTGTGTTGCAGGAGTTAGCTGGTTCTGAATAAAAAATGCAGGAAATGACTAATATACAAGGATAGTTCAAAGGACACAGAAATGCTGGAGAGAGTCCAGTGCAGAGCAACGAAAATGATGAAGGAAGTAGAACAACTCCCTTGTAAGGAAAGGTTGAGGGAGCTGGGTCTCTTTAGCTTGGAGGAGACAGAGGAGTGATCTCATTAATGCTTATAAATGTGCTAAGGGTGGGTGTCAGGAGGATGGAGCCAGGCTCTTCTCAGTGTCATCTAGCGATAGGACAGGTATAATGGGTGTAAACTGGAACATTGGAGGTTCCACATGAATATGAGAAGGAACTTCTTCACAATGAGGGTGACAGAGCACTGGAAGGGGCTGCCCAGGGGGGTTGTGGAGTCTCC
>JAOXOE010000001.1:99159070-99172862 GCA_028565055.1 Phoeniculus purpureus | reverse complement strand
TCCTGCTGTGGCAGGGGGATTGGACTAGATGATCTTTCGAGGTCCCTTCCAATCCCTAATATTCTGTGAATCTGTGAAAATATGAGGCTTTTCCCCTTGAAGATTTTATAAATAGTGTAAATGCCGTTGTTAGTAGCTTCTGCAGCCACCCAACTTTCACCTCACAGTTTTTTATTATCTGTTTCTTTGCACTTTTTAATTCTCTATCAATCCTTGTAGGAGGTCCAGCCAATGCTATTAGCCCTCCCTGAGTCTGGATAAGATTGCATTCTTGTATCTAGCAATTGCATGCTCCAGTCACCAAGTATCAATCCATTAAGCCAATGATCTTGTAAATTGGAGCAGAAATATTAAGTGCTGGGGACGGCTTCGAGGCACTGATAGGCTTTTATCAAGGACAGCCTTTATAGCAAAGTTGTACTTGAAGAGGTTCTGCTGCTCATAAAGAACAATTTCTCAAATGTTTTTAGAAAGAGAGAAGAGTAATGAGCTCCGAGAGTCACACGGTTCATTTTAGGGTTTTGCTAGTTTAAAGATCTTCATTTAACTTGGTTTAACTCTCCTTCTGATTTTTCTTAGTTGAAAGCAATGCATTTGGTTCATTATTCAGTTGCTGTGGCAGTATTCTGGCACTGCTGTTTGTTCTTTGAAGGAAAAATTCCAGTAGGTTGTCAAAGACAGCAGCTTCAGAAATCCTTTGGATAAAGAAGGATACGTGGAATGACCAATTCTAGCAGGAAAAACTGATTGACTACTTAATCCACTGGAGAAAAAGGTGCTGCAAAGGGAGGAAAAAAATCCCTGTTCTCTCAGAGCCCCAGTTTATCAAAGTCTGTGGTTTAAGGAATGAACTTAAATTGCCACAAGGAAGATACAGGTTAGACAACATGAAAAGCTTTTCTTGCAGAAACAGAGCCACAAGAATCACAGAATCACAGAATCATTAGGGATTGGAAGGGACCTCGAAAGATCATCTAGTCCCCCTGCAGGATCACCTAGACCGAGTCACACAGGAACACATCCAGGAGGGTTGTATTAGGTGGTGGGATCTCCACTGGGAGAGGCTTTTTAAGAACAAATACGTCTCTTGGAAGGTACGAGTAGAACTTCTCCTGACTTGGAGGCTGAATTAGATTACTTACGTCCCTTCCAACCCAAGTTTCCCATACTTTTTCTGTGTGCTTTAAGTATGCTCTCTGTAGAAAATAATTCACAAAATGATACGGAAGGAAAATATGAAGGAAAACCTCTCAACATAAAGAGCTGGACAATGCTGAGGCCTTGGCCCATTGCCTTGCTATAACTCATAGGTGAGTGGGGAGAAGAGGATTTCAAAATGAGATCAAAGGTAGAGTCAGGACTTCATCACAGGTAAAGCAAACACTTCTGCTCATCTCTTCCCTCTCACACACTAGTCTTCATTACCAGCAAGAGTTAAGCGTGTTGGAAATGTTGGTAATGTTGTCCATATGGGTTCTCTCTGGAGAGGATAAGCAGCAGTGCCAATTTTTTCTGAGCTGCAGATGTGCAATATATTTGTAACAAACTGCAGCTCCTCTCCAAAATTATGATTTATCACATTTTGTGGCAAACTGGAAAAAGGGACCTATTTGAGGGAAATTGACTTGAAAGAGTATGTTTTTTCCTCTGCAAATTGGGTCATTTATTGAATTCCAGTGTGTTCAGATAGAAAGTACAGAGAACCCACTACTTTTTTTTTTGTTTTTAAAGATAAGAATATATCCTTTTCTTGGGGATGTCACACAATGCAAATTTCAGAGCGTGTAAAAATCATGCAAAACAAAGCACAGAGAGTCTGACTGTGGAAGCAGTATTTTGAATGTCACACATGTCTCACTGGAGCTCTGCTGAACGTTATCTCGCTTATTGAAAGCAAAGTGGCTGTGTTTGGTGACCGACACTGACTTCTGTAGCATTACGGGAATTTATCTTACTGTATTTCCTATCTAGATAAGTGGTTTCTAAACTTCCTTGATTTGAAGTGTCTTACAGACTCTCCAGTAGAAACGCAGACCCATTCAATCTTTTTTCCAGGTATAGATTTCCTAATAGCATGTATGAACTTGCGTGGATGTACTCCTTGGTTTGCCAGAGGATCTGCAGACCGTGCACAGAAAATGCTACTTTGAAGTCTTGAGTATCGCTGAAGTTTAACCAAGATGTGCAGTAGCTGGTCTTCCATTAATTCTTGAACAGCTCAAATCCAATAAAAACAATCTGAATTTTTTAAAAAAACAATTTAAAAACTATTAAAAAAAGGCAAAAGCCTGTTGTGCAACATTCCTCCACTGGATGTGTACTTTGCATCGGTTCCTCTTCTCTTGTCACTTAGGGGATAGTCCATCAAAGTGAATAATTTGTCTGAACTTGTTTGTTCCTTTATCCAGCAAAACTGCTGGATTTTTCACAGATCAGTAAGCCTATAGACATGGCAAAGCAGTTCTTAAGTATTTAATCCGTGTCTGAATGGATTGTACCACAGGCTGGTACAATCTGGAAGTGAGTGGTGTGGGTTCGGAAGCTGGGCTGCTGCAGACTTTTCCTCAAAGCTTATGACAATGTTAGTCTACCCGATGTGTATTGAAAAGATATGGCAGTGCCTGTCCATTTATTCATTTTTCTGCTTAGGCAGCTTCACTGGCACAAGATACATTTCCTTCATTACCTCCTCATGGTCCTTCATGAGATCAGTTTGCGTACTGGAAAATCTTTCAAACACTGAGCTTCTGCAAAAGCTCTAGCTGGTGTTGACCAGCCTCAAACTGTACTGAAATTCCTATTAATGAAGAAGAGTAAGTCTTATCTCTCTGACTATGTGCAGCATTGTGCATTGTGGGAAGTTAGTTATTAAACCACCTTTCATTAATTACAGCGGGCACCCTTGTGTTTCTAATGGAGCGATTGCTATTTAAATACACTCTGTCGTATGCCATATGCTGCTCTAGACTCTTTGAATTGTCAAGCATTTGATTCTGAGCCACAAAGTGACGGGGTGAGCACACAGATGGGTTGTCACATAAAGAAGTCTGATGGCATGTGATAACACTTCAACTTTTTCTTTTTTCCACTATGGAGCTGGTAATGTGCAAGCAGTGATCGTGGCTTGCCAAACAAAAATGAGCTGACAGTCAAACTCCAGAATGTTTTCTGGAGTTCTTCAAGCATTGCAGTTCCCCTCTGTAGACTCATTCTGCCTTTAACTGGACCATGTCGTTTTCAGAACAAGCCGTGTCAATCATTTTGTTGTGTGACATACTCTGGGAGAAATGGCACCGAGACTGCCTAGAGCTAGTCCTGAGTGGTCTGGCTTTGTCTTAGCAACTGAGGCAAATCAAGACCATTCTGAAGCAGCAATTCTTTTCCATAGAAATAATTTCCTTTGAAGGTAGAGCATACAGGTTTACGCTTGGGAGCAAGACAATTTTTTCCTATTGTCTTGTCTTCGTCCCTAACACTCAGGTCATGTCCTGTGAAGGAAGGGAGCAGTCACGACAGAGCTTGACACATTTGCATCTTAAGGGCAGAATAAGGGGAGGATAGTATATAAGGGAATAAAATAAAGTGTAGGCAACACTGGGCTGGGTTCAACTACAGATTCACACCCTTTCTAAATGTGTTTACGATACAGGCATTTTTCTCTTGAGATAGGTTTTTAAGCTCACATTAAGACCAGTAGATACATGGGGAGACTCTCATTAACTTAAATCTAGATGCTTTGCACCGTTAGAGATACCCTAGGGTCTGCGAGACCTCTGCATGGGCTGGCAGGTACGACTTAGGGGACACTTACACTGTGTTGGAGAGGCGGCTGGAGGCCAAGCGAAATACTGAACAGCGGTTAAACTGACACTGGCATTCTGGCCTGTATCAGAAATATTGTGGCCACTAGGAGTAGGGAAGAAATCGCTCCCCTGTACTCAGCACTGGTGAGGCCACTCTTCAAATACTGTGTTCAGTTTTGGGCAACTCATAGAAGAAAAGCATTAGGTTCTGGATGGTGTCCAGGGAAGGGAAGGGAATCTTGTGAAGGGTCTCAAGAACAAGTCCAGTGATGAGTGACTGAGGAAACTGGGGTTGTTTAGCCAGGAAAAAAGGAAAACTGAGGGGAGGCATTGCCCCTCTCTACAACTACCTGAAAGGAGGCTGTAGCAAAGAAAGAGTCAGTCCGTTTTGTTTTCCCAAGTAAGAAGCAACAGGATAAGAGGAAATGGCCTCAAGCTGCACCAGAAGAGGATTAGGTTAAATGCTAGAAGAACTTTTTTAAACGAAAAGGTGATCAAGGACTGGGACGCGTTTCCCAGAGCAGTGGTGGAGTCACCATCCCTGGAGGTATTTAGAAAATGTATAGATGTGGTGCCTAGGGACATTATTTAGTGGTGACATGGTAGTGCTGGGCTAATGGTTGATATTAAAGGTCTCTTTCAACCCAAACGATTCTGTGTATTTGGGTGGCTAAATACCACTCTGAGTTGATAGCGCCAGTAGACCACAATTCAGTCAACCTACAAGTGTCTAGTGCCATTTGAGATACTTTTTACTGTCCCTCCTCCAGCTGCTAGTCCAGAAGTGTCTGGCTTTTCCTATTGGCGCTGTATCATGTCTGTCAGTTCCATGTGAATGTCTTTAACGTCTTAGGATTCGGTAAACTTAGGTTTGTCCTATGACAAAAGGTCCTAGACTTACTGTGTTATCTGTTTTTTAGGATGAGAAAACTGTCTTCTTTGCATAAATGGTAATAAAGTAGTTTTCTCTGAAATATCCAGCTACACACTGTAATTCGACTAGTTCTCAAAATCCATATTACTCCCCTTACTGCATATACAGATTAGGATCAAACTCTTGGACTTCTTAATAGCTAGTTTGCTGTTTGCTGCTGCAATGTCCAGGTACAGAAAATACTTACAGGGAGTTTTGGTGGTTGGAACTGTTGGGAGCTGCAGCCTCCTGGAACCCCTTGCACCATCATCTATTTTGCAGGGCTTTGAAATTGGTGCTGGACCTTTCCATAGCAGCAGCTGCCAGAGGCCTGTCCCTTGTCCTTTTACCAAGTGGCTTTTGTCAATTCACTTCCATTTAACAGCAGCACTAAGTTTGATTTCTTCACTCTTCCTACTTAACAGTTTCTTCAGGGTTTCTCTCAGACCCATTTTCTGAAGCTTTCATTGTTGCTTTGAAAATGCCCAGGACCAAATAAAGCAGACAAGTAGAAGTAGTAGAAGGCAGGTGGCACCTCTTTGGCAGATTTTGAGGCTCTTCTCAGTGGTGTCCAATGATAGGACAAGGGGCAACAGGCACAAACTAGAATATAGAAAGTTCTGCCTAAACATAAGGAAAAACTTTTTCATGATGAGGGTGACAGAGCACTGGAACTGGCTGCCCAGAGAAGCTGTGGAGTCTCCCTCTGAGGAGATGTTCAGAACCTGCCTGGACACATTCCTGTACGACCTACTGTTAAGTGTCATGCTCTGGCACTGCTGCCAAGCAGTGAGTGCTGGTGGTGTGGAGAAACCCAAAATAACAGAAAAACTCTAATTTGAGGGATGGAGCTTGACAGTCAGGAGGAAGCAAGCTAAGCAAAGCCAAATGCATTGAATTAAAGCACGGAGATCAGATCCAGAAGTGAAAGGTTGCTGCCATTTTGCCCTTGGTTGAAAATGCACGAGTACTATTTCCATCACGCTAAAGATGAAGCAGCATTACTGGAGGCAAGGTCTGAAACGTGGAAGATTGTAGCATTTCAGTCTCTGTTTTGCTGTTGGTTTTGTGCTCCATTTTGTTTCGCATCTGAAGTCCCTGTAAAGTCCTGCTATAGCAAAGTCTGTGGCAGAAACACCTTGACCTTGAGTGGAGCCCTGAACTGACCGACCTGCTGTCTTCCACCCATGCTGTGATCCTTACGAGAAGGAGTGGGAAGAAATTTGGTGCAGCTTAAATGTAATTTTTATCTATGTGCCTCTGGGGACCACTGCTTGAACACTCAGACAGCAGAGTCCTTTATTACATTTATTCACATGGCTAGCAATTTCACCTGCTGTCAAATGATGCACTTTCAGTCCAGGCTCAATAAGGAACGAGTCAAATGCCCTGTGTTCACTGACTACTAACTTGACAGAGAACTGTTGCCCAAAATGTTGATGTCATGTTTAAGCCTAGCAAAAGCTGAGGTCAGGTGTATGCCCATGTTTCCTGAGGGACAGGTGTGATAATGTTTCTCTAATGGAAAACCAAGGGGAGAAACAGAGTGATGGTGTCAAGAGAATCAATAGGAGTTTGGCTTTAAGGAAGGGATGCTTCTGGGTGAAGAGCTGGGAGCTCTATAAAGACATCATCCCTTACTAATTGAATTGCAACTGGACTTAGCAGGCATTGGAGCCAGGCTGTCTGCAGCCAGCATGGCCCCACTTCCCCGGCTCCCCTCTTTGATCTGTTGAGTTCTGCTGCTTTGCCTGGGCTATGGAGTTTGTCTGAACCCGTTCTGACCCACTTTATCACTCAGTAGTTGCTGCTTGGTTGCAGTTAGTGGAAAGTTTCTTGAACAGGAACTTCAGAAGCTGTGTCTGTAGAAGTGTTTCACATCACAGTGTTTCACACCAATTCTTTTTTAACCCCATTGCTTGCTTGCAGCTGACAGCAGCAGACAACTTCATGTGACAGCTCAATTTTACTTTTGCACCGCAAACTCACTTCTGTAGCAGATAAATGCTTTAAAGCCATTACAGTGAAGAGAGTTTTTAAATCACAAGAACTGGAGAGTCAAAGTCTGTGCTGCATCTAAAAATTGGTTGTGTTTTGCTTGTAGTGATTACTGTACCTTCAAGTGACAGATGGGAATGTGAAAACTTTCTATCATTCTTGAAGATTCAGATGGGCTAATAGAGAAAAAATGTGAAAGGAAAAATCATCATTAAAATGGTCTTGAAAGGAATGACTTCCAAATTATTCTCTGTCAGCTTTTCCAGATGGCCTGAATATCTGTCAGATGAGCAGTACTCATTAGAATTGCCTAGCAAGTAAAATTGCAAGGTTTCTTTTTCGGTCAGGTCCAAAAATCAAAGGGGAAAAAGTGGAAGATGGGGTTGGAAAGAAGACGATGATGTTACGAGGAAGATTTTCCTCACTAAAATGTGACTGTACAAAAGGCAGCATTTGGTTCTGGTTTTATTTTCCTCGCTGCAGTGCATGTATCGAGCCTGACTCATTCCTTTTATCTTTCTAGGTTGTGCAGATGCAGTCGTTAGGGTTATGGTTTAGCTGAGGACTTGTCAGTGTTGGGTTAATGGTCAGACTAGATGGTCTTCCAGGTCTTTTCCAACCTAGGTGATTCTGTGAAATACAAACAGGATTTTCACAGTGACACTGGGCTTCTTCCTGCTTGACCTGCAGAAGAGTACAGTTTTCAGTGCTTTCGAAAGCCCACAGTCAAAGAAAGCTGCCATTGGTTTCATTCTCATTTGAAAAAGTGTTTTCTAACAGCAAGACTTTGAGGCTGAAGCCAAAGCTAACTGCCTCATTTACTGACATCACTACCTCTCTTTGATGATCAAACTGATCGTTTCCCCCATTGGTTTCATGTGAATCATGGTACTGTGGAGTCTACATCTCATTAAGCATTGGAACAGGCTGCCCAGGGAGGTGGTTGAATCACCATCCCTTGATGTGTTTTGAAGTTGTGTAGATGTGGGGCTTAGGAGCATGGTTTAGTGGTGGGCTTGGTAGAGTTAGGTTAATGGTTGGACTCAGTGATCTTGAAAGTCTTTTGAACAATTCTTTGATTCTCTGTACATAGGTTTACCCTTTTCAAAGAGAAAGAACAGTGCTGGGGGAAGGTTTGGTTTTATTTAACAAGCTTATGGGGATGCAGTGATCAAATGGTCTGACAACAAAACAAGAATGAGACACAGAGCAGTCATGGGCATGCTGTGACCTCAGTGAGAAGAGCTGAGTCTGCAAAACAGGACAGTCACAGAGAATTAATTTATGGTGTGATACCTGTATGAGTAATTTAATGCACATCCTGCCTTTGTGTGGAGGCTCCCATTAAAGCCACAGCAGCAGTCTGAGGATTTCCCACCACAGGGATTTGCAAGCTTCCTTTTTAGCGCATTGACTTTTGATGACTGGTATTGGTCTTCCTGAGTGCAGTCATTTTGCCCGTGGCAAAATATGGTTCATCTCTCTTGGTTTATTAATCCTTCTGTATACATTGTTTGAGACTTACCTACATCCCAGCTTTTACTGGAGATATTAATAGTGGTTAGTGCTGTAGCTCTTGGAGTAAGATGCTTGCTGCATGCCACAAATCATTTCTTTATCACTTCAAAGATGAAACACAGAACTGTGCCAAGCCGCTAATGTAATTACTGTCCCTTCCCTGCCACATCCACCATATGCAGAACCTGTTATATGCGATTATTTTCAATTACAAGACAAGATGATCTTTCAAGTGCTAAGTGTTACAAAAATACAACCACACTTTATACCCACAGCAAGAGTGACAAGGAAGGCAGTCTCAGATGGCCAAGGATTACTCTGGGTAGTTTACTATTGAGGCATCTACTGTGTGACCCTCTGGTTTGTAGTTTTGCTATTGCTATTCGTAGGTCTGGGCAGCATCTCATTTAGCACATGAGCTGGTTTTGGCTCACTTTTTGAAGATACCAGCAATCTGCATGAACTACACAAAAAGCCTAGTGGCTAATGGGACCCTGTCAAATATGGAAGCTCAGTACTTTATTCCAACTTTGCGTTAAGGCAGCCCCTTAACTTTCTGCCACGTGCCCCTCTAGTGCATCGAGCCAGCTGCAGCACTTGCAAGAGCAATGTTTTGTGGATCAAGGCAAGGAGCCTGTTTCATTCCCAAGTGCAGAACTGCTCCAGAAGAGCTGTTTTCTGGCATGTTGTTTCTCTACTGGTGCCTGGCATGTTATCCAAACCAGCAGCCAAGTGCCACCAGTGCCTCCACTGCTGGCTGGCCCCATCCCACTGACTATGTCCCTTGCGCTTCAGAGCTGCAGCCAATTTTGTGAAGGTGCTGTTTATGGACCTGCACATTTCCTTCCCCTTTCTATTTCTTTTCCTGACTGCAGTGGATAACAGAAAATGACAGATGACAGTAATTACAGCCCAGTGGATTTGGTTTGGTTGTTACTTTCTTAAGGGTTCTAGGCATCCTAAGCATTTTAAGCAGCTGTAAATACGGGTGTGGTGTCTTGTGTAGCATAGCTGGCTAAGCTATAGCCAGGCTGGGATGTGACTCAAACTAAGCCAGTAACCGCTCCCTACTGAAGCTGTAAAATTAGCTTAAGGATTTCCATTGGGTTTACAGCCCTTAGATTTAACTTAGGTCTTTTTGTGGTGGTTGCAGCTGTTCAGCAGGATCTATGTTCTCTGTGATTAAACAACTTGGCTGTGCACACGTATGAATTGTTTGTGGTTATAGTGTGCAGTTAGTTTGTTTTGCAAGGTCTGATCCACACATTTTGGTGCTTACAAATAGAATTGATTAGAAGGGAAAGAAGCAGCTGAAGAACTTTTGTCCAAGTTCTGTTAACACCATGGGTTCTGAGGCACGCTCCACACTTCTATTGCCAATTCCCAATCTCACTGCCCATGCAGACAGTCTCATCCCATTGAAGTCACAGAGTCATAGAATCACTTAGGTTGGAAAAGACCTTCAAGATCATCAAGTCCAGCCATTAATCTAGCTCGGCTAAGCCCTCCTCCACTAAACCATATCTCTAAACTCCATATCTACATGACTCTTAAACACATCCAGGGATGTTGATTCAACCTCTTCCCTGGACAACCTGTTCTAGTGCTTGATGGCCCTTTTAATGAAGCAGCACCACAGAATCCTGCCAGAAGCAATGGGATGTTGCACACATGTACACGGTAAATACCTCGGGCGTAAAGCTAAACTTGTGAAATGTTTTTGTACTGACTAGCAGGCTCTCTTTGTGAAAGACTTGCACTGAAGGTGAATTCCTGAGTTTAGCCCATACCTTGCCTGTACTGGGGAAGTACTGGGAAACAAACTGTTTTGTCAGTAGACCTAAATCCACAGCAGGTGCATTTGCACCACTACAGGGAAGCAATTGAAGGTGAATCAAAACCAGCTGAAAACCAGCGATATCAAAGGTGTCAGAACAACACTGTTAAGACTTATGGCCAGTTGGTACCTGTGACAAAACTGGTTTTTAATAGGCACAAGCCTTTTTTGCCAGATGGGAGTGTAGCCCTGTGCTTCTGGCAACACATGTAGTCTCTGGCAGGTTTTTGAAGACTGTGATCTTGCCTGTGGCTTTATACCTTGTCTTTTGCATGTAAACATGCTGCTGCTCATGCTTTGGGGATATGGGTTGGCATCAGCATTAGGCAGCAACTCCTCATTTAATCTCATTACATCACAGTGCAGGCTGCAGGCAGAAAAGAAGCTGCAGTGCTCGATGGCTGGCAGTCCATAAATGAAACTCAGGACTGCTAAAGCCCATATCCAACTGGAGAGCCAGCTGTCACTGGGGTGGGGTGGTTTTCTGAGGTAGCACACAGTTTTCCCCTTGCCTTGGTTTATTTACTTCTAGGAGCTAAAGGTGAGCTGGCGAGCTGGTTATTAGTTAGTGTAGGCTGGATTTAGGGGCAGGTATCCATGTATGAACGAGGCAGTTGCTCCTTTAGAGCAATTTAACATTAGAGTATATTGCATTGCTAATTATTTTTTGACTGAACCCCAGAATTTAATTTTTACTCAAACTGGGCTTTGTAGTTACAGAGATTGACATACAGTAATTAGAAATAGGATGCAACAAGGGGATGAAGAGGTCTGGCTAAGGAAGGGAATAAGTTGTCAAGACTGCAGTTACTGTGTTCAGTGTATCAGAGACAGAAGGAGTGAGCAGGTACGTGCTTGGAAGAGGATGAACTGTGTTCAGAGGGTGGATGTGAAAAGTGTGTGCTGTGAGCAGTATTAGTAGAAAAAATAGCAAATAACCTCCAATAAAACCTAAAGAGAGCTGAAAACAAACAGTTCTCTGTGAATGCAGTCGACATAATACACTTGCCACCTGAAGAGAAAAATTGGCAAGTGCTGAGTAAGAGCTTGTTCTGGATTTGGAGGGCCAGCATGGTTATGTTAATAGTCCTTCTGCTTGCCTGTAGTGCTCTCCTGGAAGAATTGGGCAAGAGGCTTTCCCAGGACCTATTTCTGAGGAAGGGCTGGCTGCCATATCATCTGGTCCAATTCAGGCAGCCACAAGCCAGTCTTCCCTCCTACTCCCTGTACACATCTCCCTTCCCTTTGCAATGGAGTGCTTTAAGTATTTACAGGTCTTTGAGAGTCTGTTCAAGGACACAAGTTGATTCAAACTAGCCTAGGCAAGGTGGTTCACTTTTGGCCAGAGCAGCTTCTCATCTGTGGTCTGGCAGGGCTGGCACCCTTGTAATCTCAGCCACTGTGGGAAGGGGTGAGAACCACACCAGGAATGGGTAGGACTGCCACAGTCCACCAATCTCTGAGGCTATCTCTGGAACCTAGGTGCTTTTCTCTTCCCGAGCCATTCTCACCATCAGTGGTGATGTTCCTCCTGGACCCGCTGGGTTGCTCATTCCTAGCACATCAGCCATTCTGTCAGAGCTTCACAACAGGCTTCTTGCTTTAGCAATTCAAGTGAGAATTAGTTGGGGTTTTTTCAGTGTCTTAAGCTGTCTTGAACAAATGTAGACCCAGTTCTGGCCTAGGTTCTCTCACCTGAGAACCATTCTTTCTGAGAAGTTTAATTTAAAGCAACTCTCATTTACATGGATTCTAACAGTGGCCCTGGGGGAAGAAAATCTGACAATACTGTGAAAGCCATTAGCGAGGACATTAGAAAGAGCCATATCCAGGTCAGTCTAAGTTCTGAAAATACCTAGCATTCGTGTGTCCATAATGGCTTTTCTCCCTTTACACCTGTAGGGTGAACACACCATGAGAGAGGGCGTTCCCTCGGGGATTTCTATTCCATTATATGATGTAGATATGGAGAGAGAAGCAGGCAATAGCCACTCAATAAGGAAAGAATGAAGTAGACTTGAGCAGCAAGAAGAAATTTTAAATGAGTGGAGGAAGATCTAAGGAGCCAGTACTTGGCTTAAAGAACAGATGCTCTTGGAGGAGCAGCAGAGAAGTTGCTGAGCTACTTTGCTAATAACCTAAGACGCTAAGAGCATTCAATATCTGTTGGAGAAAGATGAGGTACCACTTCTGGACTTCAGTGTCTTGTTCAAGTGTGTCTTTGAGCAAGTCAAGAATATAAGGTGATTTCTATATCTTACACAAGTGTCAGAAAGATGAGACGCTTAAGCATCTTGAGGATGGACACAGTCAAGAGTCCTTGTCAAGCGTGAGGTCAAGGGACTTGCCCAAAGTCAGCCAGGGACAGCTGTAGGGTTTGAAATCCCGGTGGCAGTCCTGTGCTCTACCTCTGCAAACCTGCACAGGAAACATTCTGGGGATTGCGTGTCTTTACAGACTATAACATGTCAGGTGCACCCAACCCATAATCTACGTAGTGATTTGATTCCAATCTTATGAATAAGATCTGACAGAAAGGAGGTAACATTAAACACTGTAGTGCACGTTGAAATACTCTCTCTGGGCTGTCCGTGTGAGAAGCTTTGCCAGCTACACCCGCTGTTTGGCAGCTGCTGCGGTGACAGCTGAGAATGCAATATGATTAAAATGCCACCTCTGCAAAATATTTGTGGCCCATTGGGTGTTTCCAGCAAGATCTTGTGAGGGGAAAGGCTTAGCCAAAACACATCTGTCTGTGGCAGCATGAGGGCTGGAGAAAACTTGTGAGTGTTAAGCCAAGCATGATAATAGGTATGTGGCTCAAGAATTCAGTTGTTTTAGCTGGAATTATTTGAGAAAGCTCTGTGGAGTGTGTACCTGAGCTATGGACTGGTCAGGTGGCACGAATCCATTCTTGCCTGGCTTTCAAAAGGGTGAAAAACGAGGAATATGACAACATATTGGCATGACTGTCAGCTTACTTTTCCTGCTAGAACCTTGATAAACCCTGGTTGATTGTTGTTTTAATTAATCAGAAGCAATCAGCTTGTAAATGCTGTGATTAACACAGCTTCTATTTAACCCCACGTTGAGTTTTCCAAACAGTGTATGCAGCATTTCTGCACAGTAGATGGGAAGGCTGAAAGCTCTCAGGTAGAAACAGCTCCAGAAGCTGAGGCTGGCTTCTAGTGCTCAACTGCCAAGACTGCCTCCAGCCCACAGACCAGCTGTGAGGCAGAATGCAGCAAAAGTCCTGATTTTCTGCTGCTTGTAAGAGAACAGATTTTTGTTCCTCTGAGATTCCCAAACAGCAGGTTGACACCTTGATTCTCAATTGAAAGCCTGTGCTTATGCTAATAGCAACTCCTTATGTAAAATTCTGTTTTCTTTTCTCTCCATAGGTCTGTTAATTGGCTCTGGTTGTGCCCTCTATCCTCTTGGCTGGGACAGTGAAGAAGTCAGACAAACCTGTGGTAACCTCTCCAACCAGTTTGAATTGGGTGAGTCATCATCAGAGCATCTCAGTCATGTTAGACTTTTCTGTGTGTTGTCTGTAAAAGCAAACAAGGGCATGAGCATTGTGCTTAATCAATGTGGATTATCAGGATCTGTCATCTAGTGATAGGAGAGGGGCAATGGGTGTAAACTGGAACATAGGAGGTTCCATATAAATATCAGAAGGAACTTCTTCACAGTGAGGGTGACGGAGCACTGGAACAGGCT
>JAOXOE010000001.1:99139815-99158970 GCA_028565055.1 Phoeniculus purpureus | reverse complement strand
TGTTACTTGTAAGAAGAAACCAACCCCCACCCCTCTACCCTCCTTTCAGGCAGTTGTAGACAGCAATAAGATCTCCCCTTAGCTTCCTTTCTTTTCCAGACTAACCAGCTCCAGTCACTCCTCACAAGGTTTGTTCTCTAGACCCTTCTCCAACCTTGTTGCCCTTCTTGAGTCCCAATCCAGCACCTCAATGTCCATCAATCCAGCCTGTCCAGATCTCTCTGTGGTTTACACAGTTCTGAAGAAGATGGCAGTTCTGTCACAGTATTTCAATATCTTTTGTGGTTTTGTGTGACCTCATTATGAGTTTTATTCTCTTACAGTTGTGTCAGTTCAGCATTTCTTCGATGGTTCGACAAGGTATACAAATTCTACAGATAGAAGATAAGACAACAATAATCAACAGTACACCATATCAGATTTACTATAGGCCACAGCTTTCTATTTCCAAGCCCCACTCAAGAGAAGAGGTAAAGCACTGGTGATACTGGGGGGTTTGTGCTCGTGTGCTGGACTTGAGTGTCTAGATTTGTATGGTCTGAACTGCATACAACAGGTCTTGAACAGAAATCTTTAGACTTAACAACAATAAAGAATCTTACATAAATTTAATTTAAAATACAGAGTCCTGGGTAAATTCAACTCCAGTAATTGACTGTGATCAGAAATTTGTGCAAAGCAGGAGATTCTTGCACGTTGCAGAATTCGTTCTGCCTGTTCTCCACCTGTTCAGGCACTAATGGCCATTTCTGTAAAACAGGCAGCATAATCCGTAGTAGCCGTTGAAATTGCGCTCAGAATTTTTACTGAGTTTGCGTGTAAAAGAGGTATATTGGCCTGGCAGGCTGAAAACTTTTGTTATCCTTTGGGAAGACTCCAGTTATCTGAACAAAGCTGCAGCGCGAGGGACGTGCCCAGAGTGCATGTATTTCAGTGAACTGCATCAAATCCTGAATATCAGTTTTCTAATAATCGCACAGTGTGTTTGAAGGACTGGCTTACAGGAAATAAAATATATGCATGGTTGATATATTTTAATCAACCATTTATACATATTTATTGAAGATTACGTTTATAGTAAAATATGTGGGAAGAATTCCCAGGGTCAAACTTGCTGGAGGAGCTGGCAGATAAACAAGTTTTTGAAGTTTCCTCTTTCTGTATTGTTTTTCTTCTGCATGAGGCTAAAATTCATTCTTAGTTTTATATCTATAAATGAATTTCCTTCTCACAAGGCTGTACCTGTTGCTTTTGATAGAGTTGTGTAACTGGGAGTGGGCTGTAGATAACTGTGCTCAGTTAACTGCATAAGGATGCCCAAAGCCAGAAGTTGGCCAACCAGCCCTTATTGCAATAGACAGTGCAACCTTGAGTTAGTTGTGGTCATTTGGCCGTTTGGGACTGGTTTGTGCGAGATCAATATTAATAAACTTCCTGTAAGGAGTCAGCATATTGTGCTACCACCGTCTTTTTCTTTCCAGGAATTCCACTGGGCAGACAGCACAGTGTTCAGCATCAGTCCAGCTGGGCCATATCCCAGCAGGGTGGTGAGCACTGTGCCCTGCTGGGACCTGATATCGGAGGCCAGTCCACTAACATCGGGGGCACCTCTTACTGAAAAGCGCATGCTGCTGAGTTTCAGCCCAGGTGGCTGTGCTGAGAGCTGGGAGCTGTGGAGCCTTCCAGCTGTTATTAAACAGGAGTTTGTGAGACAGAGCGTGGCGGTGCCCACAGGGGTTTGTAGTGAAGGTGGACTATGTACCAGGTACTGTACTCCAAACAATCAGTAATAATGAACTTTGCTTGATGGTGTAAAGCCTGAGCTAGAGAGAAGCCGTAACAGATTAATGCAAAAGTCAGAACAACACATGCCCCCCATGTGGAAAGGAAAGTCTTACTGTACTTCAAAAATAGTTCTCTTTTGATGGGTGTGATTCTTTTATTATAAATGGTTTAGTGTACAAGTTGTACAATTTTTGTCAAGTGGAGGCTGCTGGTTTTTTTACCTGCACACAGGACAGGAGCATGAAAATTTTATATTCCTTTTAATTTGTGGTAACAATTTAAGACAACACAAAAACTTAGAGTTTGATTATAAAAGATAAAAGTACATTTTAGTGAGACTAGTAGAATAAACAGGAAAGGCAAATAAAAGACAAAACTATTTTCAGACTATAACAATATTTCCAAGTTTTAAAGCCTGAAATGCCCAGATGTGCAGTCAAGCTACAACAACTGCACCCAGCTAGTTAAAAATAACAGTCCAATGACTTGTCAGATGTCTAACTTCATTTCCCAAACTCAGTAGCTGGATCTATTCATGCTTATACTGGTATGAACTAGAAGCAATCCGCTGAAATTAGAGAAGGTACCTCAGTGTGTATTACCAGCCAGATGATCTTTCTCATGCCTGAAGTGCTGCTTCAGTTCCTCTGCGGAGCCTAAGAGGTGTTACTGTGGGTTCTAAAGAGTGCTACATAGTTTAGGTTATAAAGCATTTTAATGGGAAGACCTAAGAATGGATTCCTTATAATGTTGAGACAGGCATAGAGGGTCTCATGTTCCCAATCAAATTTTCAGAAAGTTTGGATTTTTTTAAGTCACCGTGAGGTAGAATTTTTTTGAAATAGTCAATAAATTTGCACAAGGGAAAAAAGAAAAGGAATCTGTATTTACACATGAAGATGTTTTATGTAGCCAATAACTGAACTAAATTAATTTATTTTCATTTTGGAAATTTATGTAGTGATGATCCATAATGCTAACATCTGAAAGGGCGATAGGCTTGTGGATCATTTCAGGGGAGCAGTCAGTTACAGATTTATGTATTTGTTAAAAATACCTTTCATGTGTATCCGAGAAATATGTGTGCAAATTCTTCTGGAAAATTTTAAAGATTTATGTTGAAAATTTGGGCCTACAATCTCATGTTTTTAATTTAATATAAATCTCTGCTGGCTAGGGCTCTCATCTTGCAAACACACATGCTCAATTTAACTTACGAGTAGTCTCTGTGAAGCGATTTCTCCTCTAATGCTCTTCGTGCTATTTCCACGTGTTTTTCTGTTTAAATGCATACTTGCCCAATTGTATTTAAATACCTGTGGAGTTGGAACTTGATCATAAGGAATCTTGCATTCAATAGCCTTGAATGGATTTAATTGTCCATAGTAATGCATAAAGATTTCATCCCAAACACGCCTAATCAAATCATGTCTGCTTCTGTTGTAGAGCTATAGCACTGACTTACCAAGAGTACCTAGGTGTGACGTACCTGACATTTGCAGAAGATCCTAGTCCTCGTATCATTATTCACAATAGATGCTCCGTTCCGCTGCTTGTAAAAGAGAACTTCAAAGGTGAGGTAGTAGGCAGTAATTAGAAACAGGACACTGCTGGAGTATAAATTATTTTACTGTATCTCCAGTGCAGAGTTGGTATGTGTTTGGTATGTGTTTTGCTAGCAAGAACTTGATGTTCTCATAGAGGGCTGCCTTAGAGTTGAAGGCTGGAAGATAGTAAAGCCTGGAAGCTATTTGAGTTAGTTGTGAAGTCAAGAGCATGAACTTATATGGCTTTAGGCTTTTGTGTCTTCCTGGTTCCAACTGTTACGGCGACTTTGCTGTAGGAAATCAGTAGGCAGTGGAGTTGTGTTGACGTTAGTTCAATCCCATAGGACATTTAAATTTCGTCATATTTGCAAATGTAACACAAAACTTCCTATGAAATTTCCAGTTACAGTATGTGAGTGTGATGATCAATGGACATTTATTTAACTAAATCTTAATGATATAAAACAGAAAAGGAAAAAAAAACCCATAAAATTCCAAACAATAGAAAAATAATGTTGTTATTTATTACTACTATTTTAAACAGAAACTTCCTTATTTGCGTAAGCGTGGTTGAGTTTTTATTTAATAGGGGTTTTAGAAAGCCTTGACTGTGTCTATTTTACTGCATTTCAGATACACCAAAGTTTGAAGTTTACTGTAGGAAGGTTCCAGCTGAAAGTTCAGTTCATCATGAGCTTTACCATCAAGTTGCCAGCTACCCAGATTGTAAAACAAGAGATTTGTTACCCAGCATTCTTCTGAAAGTGATGTCATCCGATGAATTAGTGAATGAATGGAGTGATTTCGTGGACATCAACAATCAAGGGACACAAGTAACTCATTATAAATTATTTCCTAGTTCACAGCATAAGCTATTGTCTTCCTGGCCCCCACAGTATGTTGTTTCTCTACAATGAGCAGATTCTTTCTGTTGGCTTTAGGGATTTTTTTATTTAAGTCTTGGCAGCTTAAGCCCCTTCCCGTGAAAGTTTTCAAGTAACGATAATCTTCTTCACTGGTTGTTTTTAAAAAATAACTGGATCAAAAGTACAGACTTTCTAGCGCTGAGGTTTTTCACCTTTTTAATCAACCTGATGTTCCCTGGAAGAATCAGTCCTGAAAATTTCTGGCCTCTCTAATCAAAAAAATCCCACAGGATCCAGGAAGATCCTTCCCTTTGATAACTTAATTATCTTGGGATTTTTATCTTCACATCTCATAGGAACCAGCACTGTCACTCTCCCTCTGCCTTCACAGAAGCTGCAGAAAAACAAAACAAAAAACTCCTTTTCTTTTCTTCTGTTATTTTTCTCCTGTTTTGAGGTAAATGAAAACTTCCTTGACCAAAGTTATTCTTTTTGATGGGAAATTTTTTCCATCTTTGAAGTCATTAGTTTACATGGAATCAACATAAACTGCTTGGCTCTTTGAAAGAAATACTGGTTTCAGATGTTTTCCCTGAGGACCAATCACAAAATGCTCTTGATTATTGAGTGTTATGTTATATAGCAAGTAGTCCAGTTTCATTCGGCAAGCCAGTCAAGCAATGCAGGGTTTCAGATTTCAGTCATTAATGTGATGCCAGACCAGGGCTCTTTATAAGTATCTGGCTCCTACAAGGAATTAGATGCTAAGACAACATTTGGGGATCATTGTCTACTTGAAGAACTCTCCAAAGAAAAAGTGTATCTGTCTGTTATTGAAGCTTTAAGGTTTACATGTAGAGAACTTCTCCTGGATTTCTCAGTCCAGTTTTCTCTTAGAAATCTGTAAGTAAATAAGGAATATGCTAATAGCTTCATATCCATCTGGGTTCTGATTGTGAAACAACTGGGGTGTGGAGGATCTTAAGTAATTTGTACTCTTTCTGCCTAGTTACTGATAGCTACTTTGTGTTCTATTTGAAATAAAATGTTATTAATTTCCTAAAATTAAGGTATTTGTCCTTTGACTAGTCTGCAGTTGGAATTTCATCTTTAAAATTAGTGAGGGGTTTAGAATAATGAGGACGTATTGAAAATTCAGAAAGTGCCCTTTTTATTCCCTAGTTCTGTTAACACGAGATTGCTGATTTCATTCAGAAAAGCAAAGACTTAAAACTGACCTATCAACATTAGAAATTGTCTTACAGGAAACTCTCAGAAGAATACGACACAATTTCATGAACAAAATGTAATTACCACTGCAAGGTTATTAGAAAGAGTGTAAAGAGAATTACTGTAAGGACCAATCTTACTAAGCTTCCAAGTGCTTTTCTTCTGGTGACTTTAAAGCAGTAAAGATACTTCAAGACACACAGATGTTTACTTGCCCTGTGCTGTCCCTTGATCTTCATGTTGTTCCTTGAGTTTGCATGTCTTTAAATTCTAGCTTCGTTGCAATCTAGTGAACAATTGTTTTGATAGTAGCCCTACAAGAAAATAGAAGCCAGCTTGCAGGCTCACAATGACTGCTGTGAGTTTTCCAAACCTAAAAACACCTGAATCTTCTAGCCTTCTGGAAAAACACAAACCTCATACAGAGAAAGAGCAGAATTAAGCTCCAAAAACAATGTGTCATTTTTTAGTGGATTTTTTTTTGCGTAGGGACAACTTGTTAGGAATGAGTCTGCACATCTGTAAGCAAACACAAACCTGTTGTCTTGTTCCCTTGTTCTTGGGTGTCAGGAGGATGGAGCCAGGCTCTTATCAATGTCATCTAGTGATAGGACGAGGGGCAGTGGGTGTAAGCTGGAACATAGGAGGTTCCATATAAATATCAGAAGGAACTTCTTCCCGGTGAGGGTGGCAGAGCACTAGAACAGACTGCCCAGGGGAGTTGTGGAGTCTCCGTCACTGAGACGTTTAAAACCTGCCTGGATGTGTTCCTGTGCGACTTGGTCTAGGTGATCCTGCTGTGTCAGGGGGATTGGACTGGATGATCTTTTGCAGTCCCTTCCGATCCCTAATGATTCTATGATGATTCTATTATTCTATGATACTTGAATGCACATCTGGGACCTCGTTAAGCTGGAAGAATCAACGCAGCTGCCGACACCCTACTCTGTGTTTTCTGATCCTGTGTCACTTGAGGATGAGAGGAATCTGCAGTCCTTCTGAAGAAGTGACTGAGCACCCTGACCTTCTGCGTGCTTGAAAGTTCCCGCTGCAGTCTGAGCCTTATGGTTTGTGTTAGAAACATTTTCCATAGCTGGAAACACTTTCCATAGCTGTATGTGTGGGGCTTGTGGTAGCCTGGCAGAAATCCCAGTGCAAAAAACATTGGATGAAAATGCTGTCCTAAACTTAAGCACAAACTTTCTGCAGTCACTTTTAATTTTGCGCTGATATTTTTGTCATGCTTCAGGTTTCAGTTTTGTTTCCATCTTAGAGATGATTATTGTGAAGATATGCAAATGAATGGAGGTTGAAAGGTAAAATATATTGCTTCAGGAGAGATGCTTCAGATCACCTTCTCTTACACCATTCCTGTGGTGTTTTGAAGTATATTTGATCTGCCGTGGGACCAGAAATTCTCCTTACCAATATCAGCACCCATCTCTACCACTGCCACTGATTGTGTTAGTAGCAGCCACTAATGATGTTGCCCAAGGGATGTATAACATGTCGTAGAAGCTTTACCTTGTTATTCTGAACTCTAGTATCTGTCTGCGCTATTGATATTACAATTTAAAGTTTCTGCAACTTTTTTATTCACCTAATAATTAAAAGATACGAAGGAAAGAAATGCATAGTTAAACAGAAGGGAAAAAAAAAACCAACCCAGAACTACGATTCCCAGTTCCATGGAGAAGATGTAGTGGAGAAACTAAGCAAAACACCTCGGTAGCAGGTAGGAGTCAGGTTCATTGCTCCCTGTGGTCAATCCCCTGCAGAAGTGTGAAGTAGTTCCTAGCCAGCCCATTTATCAGCAGCCCGCTTTGAAAGGCCAGCTAACCCCTTGCTGGTGCACACTGCTTGTCTGCTCTTCAATTGCAAGAATGTGAACAGCTCTGCTCCTGAGATTCCTGCTTGAATCTCCTCACAGCCAGATTGTTTCCAGGCTTCAGTTGTTGCTCTCCCCATAGTGCAGCAAATCACTACCCTCCAGGTTATTTCTCCACAAACTCACAAGGTGGGTGCTGTGCCAGGCTGACCTTCTTGAAGGCAACACTTGGGCAGTTGCAAGGCTTAGCATGGCTGTGCCCACAATCAGAGCAGAGTCTCCAAGACCACTTTCATCATCTCAGTCTTGATTCATTAGTCAAATATTTGCATAAATTGAATTACTCTGTCATTAAGGGATGTGGAGAAACACATGAGAAAAACTTCAGCTGTCAGCTTTCCTTCTAAGTACATTGAATGACGATGAGATGTCTTACGTTAGCTGTGAAGGTGTGCACTCTTTCTGCATTTTCTGGATGTGGAGCATGCAGGACATGTGTCATGCAGGACATGTGTTATGCATGTGTCTTAGTATCAGTTAATAAAGTCGTCTGTAAAGAAAAGGTACTGTCTGAGGACCACTTCATAACCTCGCTGGTCACTGTCTTTCTTAAATACCTCTTGGTTAGTGATAACCTAAACCCTCTAGTCTTTTCTGAATCATTAGACTCATTTAATCATTGTAGTCTACAGACCAAAAATGATGTTTCAAAGACTTAATATTACTAAGTCTCAATACAAATTTAAGCAATTATTGCTTTTATTTGAATAATTTGATTAAGCCACAGTGATATGCTTTCTATTCCTGATTCTGTGAGTGAGTTGTCTCAAGAACCACATATATACACACTGTGCTCAAAATCTACCCACTGAAAAGCTGAGCTGAGCAAACCTGCAAAGGTTTGGTGATGGAAATAAAGCTGGTGGTGGGAGTGGTGGTCGTGCACCTCGTGCTGCTGGTGCGTGCTAGAGAGAGTGAAATTGAGTGACACATTATAATTCAGCACAGGTGGTTACTCTCAAAGGAGAAGGTGTTCATGATGCTGTCGATCCACGATGTTCAGCCTTCTTTTTGAGGATGTCAGAGCAACTGGTTAGAAAAGGAGGGTCAAATCATACCAGTTTTGACTACAGAACCACCAAATGTGAAGGTTCAGCACTGAGATCAGTTTTGGAGTTGTAAAAGGGGAGGGGGAAAAGTCAGTTGGGGTCAGAGGTAGAAATGATAAGCCAGAAGCTGCAATCTGCATCACAGGAGAATGAGAAGGGCAAGAGGCAGGTACAGAGGAGGTACTGCAAGAGCTCACTTGAGAATCAGCTGAGTTGTGCACCATGAAATATTGCACTAACCAGAAAGGTTCTAGAATTAGCAATTAAATAAAGATTTCTGCTTTCCCTAAGCAAGCCAAACCCCCACTCCCTGCTACATACTTATAACCAGATAGAATAAATAAACAGCAGTGCTAAGAAACCAGGAAAAAAAGCCTAATCCTTAGTGGGTGTGCTAGATAAGAAGTGCTTCACAGGCACTCCAAAAAGGCATTAGACTAACAGGCACTCCAAAGAGTGCTGAGATAGTCCATATTGTGAACAGGGTACCCCCTCCCTCCACCCTCACCAAGCACACACATTTCTGTTACATGCCAAAGCAACACTTAAGAAGGCTGCAGGAAAAACAAGAGCGCCTTCACTTTACATATAAGTGGATTTGGATAATCTTTTCTTGAAAACATGAGCAATTGTTGTGAATGCCCAGACGTTTGCTGGGCTCTTTAAAATTGGATATTTATTTGCTTTTTATTAAATGAACTGTGTTCAAAGTTTATTTAAACATTTGTGTGTTTAATTGGTCTAATAATTTTCAGTGAAATGGGAATGGTTGTACAACTCCATCTCAACAGAGAGGGAATCATTCCTCAGCTGAAGCTACCCCATTTGTTGATTAAATTACATTCAATAGATGAGCTGGTTTGCTAATGAGGGTAGGGAGTAACCTTCTTAAACAGAGAGACCAGTGCACGTGGAAAGGGGCCTTCTGCTCTTCTCTAGCAATCTGGCTTTGCCATCACGAAAAAAGGCACAGTGGTACATTGGGGCTTTGATGAATGACATCTGGCAAAACTTGGGGCGTTAAGGCCATGATAGGCCTCTGTCGTGTTCCTCTGCCTGTGATTCCCAACTTTCTAGCAGGCAGTATTCATTCATGGAGATCTTGGGGCCCCACTACATATGGCAGCATCCCCTCTCAGATCACAGATGGAGTAGAGTTCCCACTGAAACACAACACTATGAATGGGAGCAGTCATCTGCTACTGTTTTTAGGGTGGTAGCTCCTAAAAGTAGGGCAATATAAATAAATGGGGTCAAGAGACAAGAAGATATTTATGTTTTAAACCGCTGACCCGTTTGCTCAATGATCTTAAGTCCAGTTTGGCCATGGGCTAATGCCTGAGGTGGAAACTGGAGTTACAAACTGGCAGTGCTTGAAGAGATTGCCTTTTCCTTTTGCAGAATGTCTGAGAATTGTTCAAAATCATCTTAATCTCTTGTCGCTGTGCAAGCTGTTACTGTTATGCTGCATTATTTACACCATGGAGTTGCCCGTGGGCCCATTTGGGACAGCACTGACGTGGCACAGCAGTACAGAGCTGCTGACTGAAGGGTGTGAGAGTGAGTCAAATCTATGCTCCTGCAGTCTGCAAAAGGAATTAGAAGGCAGCTGCCCCAAAGCAAGCATCTTTATAGCACGTCACATAGCATACATTCAGTTTTGCTGAGCTGGAGACACTAATACCATGTTATTTTCATTTCTAAATGTACCATACAAGAATAGCAGCTGAAAATTGAGGTGTTTAGCAGTAAATTCATTAAAGGGAAGGACCCTGCATTAAGATGAGAGTCTGCATTGAAGTGAGGACTTCACCAGACATTTGCAAAATCCTCTGCATTTTTCAAACCTTAAATTATGTGAAGTAATCTTCTGAACATGCACACATTTATTAAAGGATAGCGTGAGGGTACATGTGTGAGTACATTAATATGGGTTATGAATGTCTGGAATGAATATGAGACTTCATTTGAGGCAGTGATTTCCCTAGATGTGCACGTGGAGACTGCTTAGTTACTGCGCACTCATTTCGGTTGTGATGGGTGAAGAGGCAGCTATATCCCACAGAAGGTCCCAAAGAGGACAACGAATGCTCAGTTTAACTCACAAAGTCAAGCCTCAGTTGGCATCTGGTGAAGCAGCACGACAGAACTGATACCTCAGAGCTCATACATAGGTATCTAGAGTAAGATTCGTTTATCTGAAGTTACTTATGGCGCTGTAGATGCCATAGGAAATTTCATCTGGCCTCCAGCAGCCACTTCCCTACCACCAATTGTACGAAATGTTATGTACTTACCTTATTAACCTGAAAGAAAGAAGGCGCTAAATGTAAGATAAATTCTGACTTCTACATCTGAATGGTGGCAAAAAAGAAGATGTCTTCCTTTAAGGAAATACGATGTGTTTGGCAGTCAGGACTCAGCTTAGATGATCAACATTATGGAACATTTTATGTCACACTCCTTTTTGTAGGAGATTCTGGTTTATGTCGTACATTTCCCACCTGGGACCTACTTCTTGATTCCACTGGGTGATCATTTCTTCTAGGAAGCATCACGTTTACTGTATGTTTGCTTCAGAGCTCATCTTTGAGCTTTGTGATGCTTTTCTTTGCTAGTAAAGGCAGTGAAAATCACAGATCTGGCAGCAAGGGCTTGCATGGCTTAGGTGTGGCCTTTGGCACACGGTGCTCTGCCCACCCACCTGGCAGCTGCTGCTGCAGCCTGCCCAAGATATGTTCTACACTTGCTTGAATTCATGCCATCGTTATGAGGCTGGGAAGAGCACTGTTTCTTCTGCAAGTCCTTCTAGACCCTTTCCAGCTGTTCTCTGGCTGTCGTGCTTTATTGTTACCTGTCATGTACAGAGACATCCTAGGTCTGGGACCCAGGTGCAATAGCAACCAAAGCAGATGGCTTCAAACGCACACGATTGCTTGTCCTCTGTTGTGGTCCATCCGTCTGTGAAATGCTGGTCAAAGTGACTGTCTAGAGAGCAACTTGAAAAGCTGGTTCCCATCCTGATCTAAACAAGCAGTTGAATTGCCCTCCAAACCTCTCAGAAATGTTTCTGTTGTGGGACATTTGTTCCTAAAAGTCATTATTATTATGGTTCCCACTTGCCACCTTTAGAGGGCTTGAAATGGCTTGAAGAGAAATGTTGACTTGATAATGACTTTTGCTGTAGTAATATTAGAGTAAATAATTCAAGCACTTTAAAAACAAACAGCGCAGTGATTATAAAAAAGCTTTGTCAACTAGTTAATTTGCCTTAGGTGGCATCATTTCAGCGTCTGGCTGAGTGTTGACATACAGTGCCAAAATGATCGAGAAAAGGATTTAGAGGGTAGGACAATTTATTGGAACACTGCGAAAGGCAAAGGATTCAAAGCTGTACTTCTATACGAGCAATTTCTCTGACCAAGTCAGTTTTCTTGTTTGCAGATCCTCTGCAGACAGTTCAGAGGATTTACCAGTTCAGTTTTTTGGCTGGGGCTGAGCACAGTTTTTATGAGTGTACCTGAACTGCAGCTGCTGAGTTCTTTGATAAATGAGTGAGTCAGCCTATGTGCTAGTAAAGAATTTACTCCTTAGTGGTACCTGGATAACTTCCATTCTTAATTCTCTGTAAGGCTTTGGTGATTATATCCAGGTCCGCATTTATTCTGTGTAACATAAGGCACTTAGCTTTGTTGCCAGAGTTAGAATGTGGTCATGCAAGGACCCTCTGCAGTCAGTAGAGATGAGCCAGAGCATCCAAAAAGGGACTCAGACCACCTGGGAGCAAGTACCTGGTGCTCTTTAGTACTTGAAAGGGCAGGTAAACTGGCAGGTACTACTAGAGCAGTGTTCATCTGCTGTACTTTACATGTCTACCTTAAGACAACATATGTCTACACAACATATTTTTATAAGCAACTTTTTCTCCTCATTGTCTCCGGAGGCAATTTGGTGGACTAGTCCAGTGCGAATGTCAGTCCAGTGCACAGTGGATGTCCAAAGAGAGGCAAAATTAATGCCACTTTCTGCAATAGATGGCCTTTCTACTGACTTCTTGGTCTAGGTGATCCTGCTGTGGCAGGGGGATTGGACTGGGTGATCTTTTGAGGTCCATTCCAACCCTTAATGATCAGTGATTCTTCCAGAAGCCCGGGAGAGAGTCTCATTAGCTGGACGTAAAGGAATGGGATTGTTCTAACTGACACAAATGGTTGGTTTCACCTTCATTGTTCCACGATAAATGCAGATCTGCAGCAGATCTGAGTTTTAATTAAACAAAATTAATACATTTGGTCACATGAATGAGAGTCTGCATGAGCAGAATAGAATAATTTCAAGTTGGCACTTCTTTTTCCATTTGTTTTTACACTTCTGGACTTCATGAGATTTTATACACAGACCAAAATATACATGCAGTTTCTTTGACCAGTTATAAGCAACCAAAGTAGAAGTAATGTACTTCTTAAAGAGATAAATCCATTGGGAAAGTCATACCTGTACAAGAGACAAAGAAACCAGCTTCACTAAATTCGTTGCTTTGTACTGAGCTCTTCGCTGGGCTGTGGTTTTACCTTGTATAGTGTTCTTTGTTTCACACATCTCCTTTAATCCTTTCTGGATGCTTTCCAATTTTCAACTTCTTTTCCTTCCTTTGTAACTGATTTCACATGAAGGTTTTTCATTGTAACTCTGTCAAGAAGGAAAAAAAATCTTCAGCTCTTTAATTTATCTTGGCTTTGTATCAAAATAATTGTTCTCTCTTCTTAATTTGCTGATTATCTCTTACATTCATTTGTGCCTTTCGTATCTCCAAATCCCCACGTAACCCTTAACATCACATTCCTTGCTTTTTTCTGATTACTTTTCCAACACCCTCATTGATTACGTGAATTCACGTTCCCTGCAGTCCTGTACTCCCACGTGAAGCTGTTAATTAGAGTTCCTGCACAACTTTTTGCAGTAGGAATTGTATTTTTCACTTGTGAGGGGGGATCATTTGTATTCCTCAGCACAGCGATTTCTGAAACCGTTTTTTCCTTCATCTTGGAACGCAGGCTGCACATCAGGGTAAAGGATTAGAGTTCACTGATACTCCAGGTTGCAAGCCCAGGATTAGTCTTAACATTAACAGCAAAGAAGGTCCAAATATTTAAGATACTAAATCTTGCAATTAACAGGTTTGTGTCAAAGACACTTTCATATTCTTGATATTTTTTCGTAACTGTCATTTTTTGGTTATTTAAGTTTTAAATCATATGTTATTCCCAGGACCTTGATAATTATGTGTGATAATTATTTATAAGACATCATGAGAGGAAATCCTGGTAAAATCCTGGTTTGGCAACGCGATCCTGGCACGGGATCCGCGGCTGATCCAGCATCCGCAGGTACGCTGTTGCCAAATTCAACTCACTCCCATATTGGTCTTACTCTTTATTTACTTTACATATTAAACAGGAGGGAGGGCGCTAGGGGACACATACCATGGCCTTGAAGATGTTAGGAATCAGGACGTGGAAGTGCTTTTCAAAAAGTCCATCCATCGCTGCAAAACTACCCCTCCACATTCTCTGATTTCTATTGATTTAGCAAACATTGTCTTGTTTTCTATGGGCTGCTTTTCTGCTGAATCTTCCTTTGAAAGTGTCCTCACTCACCTTGTTTTTGTCCTTTATCCTTGGGGACGGCAATTCCTTTCAATCCTTTTACAAAAGAGAGGAGTGTAATGTTCCCACTCTTCCCTTCGTTTACTGATTTGGAAAATGGCCAGGCACTCCCATAGCTGCGAGGTCTCTTGCTTTGATTATTTCAGTGTCCATTCTGACACTCTTTTGCTGCCAACACCAGTAAAACAGGGGTGAAAACAAAGTTCTTCGTGGCTGGCTACGATTTTACCTGAGCCAACTTGTTCAGTCCTGCTTCACTGAGCAACAAAGAACTCCAATTGTTTATGTTCTCCTTTACAAAACAGACGTTATAAATAGTTTTAAAAAGATCCAGAATTAACATGCTTAAGGAAAACAAGAGGGTTTGTGCCTGTGCGTGTGTACGTGTGTGAAAATTGACATGGTTTCAATAACTGTTCAAACTCTATCAAGTAATTAGGAAGTATTGCTCTACATGTTAGAGTTGTGATGTTAAAATGTAGAAAACATTTCTGAACATTAGTATGATGGGCTTCATGAAGACAGATTGCTCTACTTGATGGTCAAATTGAAGCCCTAGTTTTTCACAGAATCACAGAACATTAGGGATTGGAAGGGACCTCAAAAGGTCATCTAGTCCAATCCCCCGCCACAGCGGACCACCTCGGCCAAGTGAGACAGGAACACGTCCAGGTGGGTTTTAAACATCTCCAAAGAAGGAGACTCCACAACCTCCCTGGGCAGCCTGTTCCGGTGCTCTGGTTTTCTAAGCTCTTAACCATTTGCTCACCACTGAATATACAGCCAGTCCCACCCATGCCGCTCCAATAACGTTTGAACTTGACATGGGGTCCCTGTGTGCTACCTGGTTTTATAATACGAAAATAAAAAGTCAGAAAGCAAAGTCTTATCTTTTCTCACGTGCAATATTTCTATAAGTGTATTTCTTTCAATTTGATGTTACATTTAATTACTCTCCCTGCTTTTTCTGAAGCTTCCTGTTTCTTGTAAAACGAGTAGTTAATATCGAAGTGAAGCAGGAGGCATTTTACTATTCAAACTGCAACCAAATTACCCGGTTATTGACAATCAGCAGTCTTTGTTCAGGGTGCAGTGGATTAAAGTAGGTCGTGTGTGTAGTGAAATGGGAACGCCAGAGCAGAAACATGAACTCCAACATGTTATCGGATTATAAAAGGGACTGCAGTGTCTCAGTTTAACACACGGCTGCGTGGTGCGGGTAATCATTCATTGCAATGGGCACCTTTGAGACTGATTGTTTCTGGCCATACAGCTGTGGACCTAGGGCTTACCTGTATTTACAATGGAAACTACAGCTAAGTCCTATACCCTCAAACACCTTCCCCACTGCAGGCTCTTCATCGCAATAGCTTGAAACACTGTTCTGCTTAGCATCACCCAAGTACAGATCAGGCTGTTTTATCTGAGGCCTCCCATTGCTCTTAACACAGGCTGGAAATAATGGCCGGGTTTATTGCTGTGTTGTTGTTGCTCTAAGGTCAGGCTCATGGTTCTTTCGCACGTTCTCCTGCACACTTGCGTTCTTTCATTTGTTCATCTTGACCCAGCTCACATTTGTGAACTGCATCGCATTTGTTAGATCAAGAGGCTGCTTGCAATGCTTCAGAGCGTTAAGTAGGGCACTGGTCCTTCGGGTAAACGGAGCATGGTATGGAGAAATAAACATTATTCTTTTCAACCAGGACTGAATATGTGTGTTGTATCTGTTGAGGACATCTCTGACTCTGATTTAATACCTCTTTCTTCTTAGTATCAATCACATTCATTCTCCCCCTCTCCCACTGCCAAGGCACAAAATCACACCATGCACAAGTTCACGTTTGGTTCATTCTGTCCCGCTTGGCTCACAGCTTTGGGCACTGCTACCGGGCGAATCTTTAAACTCTTTCTGAGCTTTTTGCCATTTGAGCGTCGTTTTGAAGCTTATTTTCTCTACCTGGAAGCATCACAATGAGAAAAATTTACTTTTTCAAGCTGTAGCTTGTTCTGTAGTAATTTTAGAAACATCTAGCGGTTTAAAAAGACCTACCAGATGAAGTTCATCTTATTGCAAGAAGTTACTTTGTACACCTCACCCTGGTGCACATGTAATTTTAAAAGCAATCCAATGTATGTAGGCATCTGCTGTGTCTTAAGTCTGCATGTGCTTAAGTCTGGTTTTGGAATTCTCAGCAGAAGCTGTAAGCAGTGTGTGTACACAGGCAAAGCAACCTGTGCTCCAGAGACAGGTGTCTCAAGGAACTCCCGTGTGATTGGGCAAGGATCAGTATCAGTGATATAGCCAGGTACTTGGCGGTTCTCCATGGCCTCTGTTGGTCACAATCTTCATGGTCTTCGTTAAGATTACAAAACCAAGTTAATCTCTGTCTGCAGAGCACGTGGACGTGCCAGCTGTTTTCAGCTGTCTTTCTAGATGGAAAGTCTGTCATTACTTTCTGTTCAGAATGGTTTCTGCTGCTTCTTCCATACGAAGTCTTGTGTTGCTGCTTGTGTCTTACCGAGAACACTCACTGCTCAAAGCAGGGTGATATCATCCAAGACAGCAACACAGGGAGAACGTCAGTTCTAAGGAGTCCCAGGCATTCAGTATCAAAATAACTGAGATGATGTAGCCCAAGTGAAAATTACTTCTGAGACGGGCTGAAATCCTAAAGGGGCAAAGCAGCCATCTCCTTGCTTTTGGAGGTCACATTTAGGAGGCTTTCTTCCTGCTGCAGCTGCTGTTTTCTTGATGTTCTCCTCTACCACTGTGCTTGGAAGAGGAGCAATCTCTTTATGATCCACCCTGGGAATCCCCAGCACCATTCGCTTGTGATGAGTTTGGCTGTACAAGATACTGAGGCAATTAAATGTAGTCAAGGCCACATTAAACACACCAAACAAAAGATCAATGAAGTTTTCAGTTGTGACCTTGGATGGGGATAAGGAAATTATGTTTGTATTTCTGGACTCTATTCCCACAGCAGTCGCCATGCAGTTGGTGCCCTGACCCTGCACTCCTTTTTGGATGGTCATGATGGGTGCCTGTTCAAGGAAGATGTGAAAGGCTTCCATATAGCCATGTCCTAGGTTGTTGTCACCCAGCAGCTTGCAGCTATGTCCAGTTTTGAGCCCTGTCGCTGTGACGACAGTGTCAGACCCACTCAGCTGTGCTTGAAGGGAGCAGCCCCTGGCCCAAGTTACCTCCAAACCTTCAAAATCTTAGTCAAAAATAATCACAATATGCTCAAATGTTGCCTGAAGGAGGAGAAGAAAGGGAAGAGTGGGAAAAATCTTCTTCCAGCTGCAGTGGCTGTGGAGAGCAGTGCCCTGCGTGCTCCTTGGCTGGGGGGGCAGGGGACATCTGCCCGATGGCTTGTGCACGTGTGGTGACAGCAGCCCCAGCTTCGGCTTTCACATGGTATTTCCCCCTGTGTGGAAAACAGCCACTGGCCAAGCTTAGAGTCCTGTCTGTGTGCTGAACCAGTGTAGTGCACTCAGGGGAGCCCTGTGAGCAGCTGGGCTTCTTGAACTGCTTGAGTTTTGCCACGTGTTCCCAGCCCAAGCTGGATGTACAACTGGGCAGAAACCTAGAAGAGTGGCGGGCAGAAACAAGGGTGGTGGTGGGACTTGGTCCCCTGGCTAACATTGTCCTTCTGTTTCCCTTGCAGGCACCTGCCACATCGGCTGGGCCTACTACTGCACTGGTGGGGGCGCGGCAGCGGCCATGCTGGTGTGTACCTGGCTTGCCTGCTTCTCCGGCAAGAAGCAGAAGCAGTACCCCTACTGAGCTAGCCCCAGGGTGCTGGCACTGCCGGGCACCTGGGTGGCCTGACAACGTCTTCTGGATAATGAAAATGAACAAGACATTTTTAAGTGCTTTCTCTCTGGAGCAGGCATAGGGCAAGGTGGTGGGTGGCCCCAAGGAGGTGACCAGCGGTGCAAAGCCACCCGTCCAGGCTGAGCAGGGACTGGCTTCCTCACTTGAGCCCACTCGTGCTCTGCTTCGCAAGAACATAAGCAAGTAAAATTCCATTTTGGCAAATGGTGAAATTCTGCGTGCACCAATTAGTGGAGAAGTTGGTGAGGGGACAGTCGTGCTGGGGTCTGGGGTAGCACCCAGCACTCCCAAAGGCACATGCGCATGCACAGATGTTGGCCGTGGCACAAAATGAGTAGAGAGGGAACCTTTTCTTGGTGCGATTCTTCTTTTCTTTGTCCTTTTTTTTTTTACTTCTCTCTGGTGGGTTAAAATTCAGTGTTGCAACACTTTTTAATCTATACATTAGACTTAATAAAAGGACCAATAAGCCACTTTATGAGTGTTTTATATATTCTCTACACATTTTTCTTCCCCAAACATTTAGCCACTGCTTATTCAGCCCTATATAACTTTTATTAAGCCTCTGTGTTTTCAGCATTATTACAAAAATGCAAGATAATGACTTGGCATACGCAGCCTTTCCCTATAGGACTTTTATGAAGTGCAGCAAATGGACACGTTTCTGTCCATTGGAAATTCCACTTACGGTACTGTAGAGCTCTGTTGGTTGTGTATGACTAACAGGAACCTTCTTCCAGACATAGATTTCTGTTGCTGTTTTGTTTAGCTCATTGATGTCGTACTGTGCTGTACCATGTTTTATTATTTCAGTATTCATTTTTGTAAAAATATATATATATATAATTTGTGCTATTTTATGTTTGTATTTGACAAATCTCTGTAAATAAATTTTTTCCTTGGTCAATACTTGCAATATGTGGTTGTGTCAAAAGATGAAAATGTTCCTTCTCAGATCCCCACTGGAAAAAACCTTCAGAAATAATGATGACTTTTATACCCATGCTGTATCCGTTTTCCCTGTAGAACACATACATTCACAATTCAATTACATTGCCTGAGAACAGACATCTGCCGCTACTGGAGGCATTCTAGTGTTACCATGTTTTTGCCTGATGCTGTCAAGAGTTCTGCAGGACTTCAGTGAGACCATCATCATTTTGTCCTGGCTGCTGGGGGCTCAGCATTTCACACAGCACTATACATTGAGAGGAGACCTCATCACTCTCTACAACTATCTGAAGGGATGTTGTGGGGAGGTTGGTGCTGGTCTCTTCTCACAA
>JAOXOE010000001.1:99117125-99138138 GCA_028565055.1 Phoeniculus purpureus | reverse complement strand
ATTTTGAACTGAGCAAATGATTGTTTTCAATTTCACACTAAGAAGTGTCAATTAAATATTTACAATATTTACTATGTTTAATTTTCCATTTATTTATTCTTGAAGATGAGGAGCTTGACCTTGCATCTGTCAAAACAAAAGATGTAAACTTGCATAGTTTGGCACCGCTATTGCTGGCAATCACATTCCATAATCCTGGTCATAAATTTATCAAGATTAATTTTAAAACTATTAAGCAGTTTCCCTCTGACAACTACTGTGGGAAATTTATACCAAAATCTCACTCTCTGGGTGTTAGACACTTCCTGAGTTCCAGAGTACTCTGTTCTGGAGCTTACTCTCAGCATAAATGTCAGAGGTCACAGTTTGCCTCCAGCAAATACTCTGGGAGCAGCAAGTTTCATCTATCACTCCTAACCAATACAGGAGATTTATAGAAACATATTTTACGGTGTCACATCCTGATCCCAAGACAAGGGAGTGACTCAGGTTGATGGATTCATCTGGGGTCAAATTAAGGATGCTTCCTGCATAGGTCCACATGAAAATCAAAGTTTTACCCTTAGCCATTACTTTCTGAACTCCAACAGCATGGAAAATCACTGAAACTACCCAATACTGGACTCAGAGGCTACAAGAATCACTGCATCCATCCAAAGCTAAGCTCTGAGATCCAAAGAGATGGGGGTGCCTGGAAGGCTGAGAGCAGAAAAAGAGAGAAAGGGAGAAACAGTGGTGGGAAGGGAAATAGGAGAAAGGAGAGAGGAAAATAAGAAAGAAAAGTGGGGAACCAAGTCCCGGATCACCACTCCAGGATGCAGTGTCTTTCTTCATGTCTTCAGCAATCTCTGGTCCTGACTGCAGGCTGGACGGGGTTGTACACCACCTGAATTTCTCCCCTTTTATACTCTCTGCCAGGGGTGCTCTCTCCTCGTCCCAATAGCAGGGGAATCTTGTTAATCAAACACTGTGAAGGAAGTCCTTGAAGGAGGAAAACCTCCCACTTTGTCAGGCTCTGCATATTCCATTCCCATACAGAGCACCACCGGGTGTAGGGTACATGGGTTTTGCCCACAACTGTTTGAGTCGTCTCCCTTGTTGTTCATCAAAGTCTGACATACAGTCTCAGACTATGCATTATAAGAAGGTTCATTATAAGACGTTATCTTAACACCTGTTGCAGTCTGAAAATTACCAGGATTTTCAAATGTACATATTTGTGCTTTCATGAAGTAAAAGGTGCATGGTACTTTAAGAGGAACACCCCTCCTGGGGGAGGTGGGCTGGGTGACACTATAAAAGAAGGCTGATGATCCAGCCCTCTCTCTTTTGCCTGAGGTCTTCCTTCTAGCACAGGGCTTCAGCTCCATACCCTCTCCTGCAACCCTTCCCAGGGAGGAGCAGGGAAGATGAGATGGAGGGGACACGGTGGCTGGCTGCAGCCCGTAGCCCTCCTGTAGATGTCAGGGGAGTGGTGGCCATGCTTCCCCGGGCCCCCGTTCTGCCTCAGATAGGTAGCAGGGACGATGGCTAGCTGCCCCTAGCTCTGCTTCCCCCGTTGGAGATGGGACAGAGGCAGAGCAGCAGGCCCACAGTGCTCCTGTAGACAGCGTGGTGGTGACATGCAGAAAAGACCCAAGAACCCTGTTTGCAGTTTCTGAGGTGGTAATTTATTCACTAAAGGGTGCATGGGGGCTTGTGCCTCCACAAGCTGGCCCCAAATCATTTAGAGAGGAGCTTTTCTGCGTAAGTATGAGGCATGTGAAGACCCTGTCTGGAATTTGAGAGGGCATTATGCTCTTTCTGTAAAAAAGAGCCATAACTTTTCAAGACTTACGTGTTAACAAGAAACTTCGATTTTCACTGAGATTCCTCCCCCCAGAAAAACGTAAGTGTATGTCTGTGGAAAAAAAAAAGGAGAAATGTTTTGAAGTAAAAGTTACTTAGCTCCTGAGGTAGTTTAACCCCTCTATTTCTCTCTCCTTGATAGGAAATTCAAAAATCATGCAACTGCAATTTATCTGTCATTCTAGAGTTTGAAACAGTCCCTGAAAAATATCAAACTGAATGACAGGGCAGATAATCTGTACATCAACATAGGCATTAATCCTACTCTGCATACTTAACCTTTCAGAGAGACAACGGTGACATTAGATTTGCCTTTTTTTAGCAGTGACATTTTCATGTAATCCCTTAAGCAGACAGGATTTTAAATATATGCTTTTGAGAAAGTGCCCAGTGGTTTTTATTATTGTTTAAATAATGATGGATCAGAGAAAATTAGGAACATTTTGGAAAAAGTTTCAGGTTCAGTTGTCTTAGTGGCAGGAAGGGCGGTTGTTAGGTTGTGTGTAAATACATGGCCTTTATTTGTGTCCCTCACTGGGAAGCAGAACGTTCATTGAAATGTGTAGGGATGTTTTATCTGAGTAAAGACAGACTCTGACTCTTTTCATGGACAGTTTTGTGACCTTTCAGTCTGCTGGAAGTATCTGCTAAGAATATCGGTGTGTTAGGGCTATCCTACGTTACGCTGAGCACGCCAATTTAAGCCATCACAAGGAAAATGATAATCTGAAATGAACACGTGGCACAACTTCATTGCACATACCTACATCACCAGGGCCTGGCACATTGTTGCCTGCTCGCCTGGCTGCCTGAGAGCAAATGAGCTAGACGTTGCTCTGCTTTAAACATCCTCCTTCACACTGAGCTATCTCCTGATCCTCAAATACCTCCTCAACAGGCACCGTGGTCGATACTGAGCATCACTAGGAGTACAACCATGTCCAAAATGCCTCAAGCATGTTTGTGATCCCAGTGGTTATAAATCAGTTTGGCTTGTCAGAGTGGGAACGGTGAAGCAACGCTAGAGCACAGGAAATCTGCCACTCACCTAGAGATTGAACAAGGTACAGGTCCATGTCAGCAGGCAGAAAGCTGCTGCCTCACAGTGTCCATGGGGATGGGAGTAAAGCAGCTGTTAGTTCTTGTCTGCAGCAAGACTTGGTAGCCCAAGAGTGATTCCATGAGTCTGTAACCACTGAGGCAATTTTCCAGGTATTTTTCTTGTAGAACCCATATGGCAGCCACTGCCTGAGTTCCCAAAAGAACACACTGAAGAGGGAAATGGGCTTGTGCAGTTCTTGCAGCTGCTGTGATGTGCAAGACCTCAGCCCCAGGACCAGTGGGTAAATACAGCAGCAGTGGCCAAAGTGTTCCGTGGGCTTTTGAAAACAACATGTGTCGCCGCTCTGTGTACGTGAGTGCCTTGAACCTCTATTCATTCTCCAGGAGCTACAGGTAACCTTATCTCTCTTCACACCAGCCAGCAAAATCAGGATTTAAATAGACCTAATAAACAGAAGTTGTTGGGCTGTGTAGCCAGTCATGTCACAAAGCACTTTTGCTTCAGCTTGTCACCAAAGGACTGAGTGTTTCATCAAATAATGGATGAGAGCTTCCTCCACAGGACACCTGGGTGGGTGGTTTTCTCTACATTCCTCTGCCCCTCAACCCAATAATTTAGCCAGATGTGTTCTCTTTCAAAACCTTGGGCTTTTGAAAGCATGATAGCTGCTAAAGAGAAAGCAAGCAGTTCATGAGAACACTTCATGTTTTGTTAAAGATTCTGGGCATTTAAACGGGCTTGGACCAAACTCCACGATCCTGATCCAAAAAATATAGGAATCAATAGTCCACCGGCTTATCTCAGGCACAGATTCAAGAGGCAAGATGCCATAACTATTTTATAGCTGGCTTTGTTTCGTGTCCCAGTAAATCTTCCATATTTTGTTTCCTGCAGAAAAAATACACATGGACACACTTTATAGGAAAAAAAAAATCACTCTATCTTTCTTGTGTTTGTACTTATCTAAATGTTTCTTGTCATCTGGGAATGAACTAAAACAAGGTTCTATGATGCAAAGTCTATGTGGCACATGAAATTGGTAATTAGTATTTATTTAGGAGTTATGCCTTCAAAGATCAGAAAGCTCTTTTTTTATAAAATTATTTGTATTGATTTTTCAGACAAACAAGCTGCTGGATTTGGATAATAAAGGACCTTTTCTTTATTTCTCGAAGCAAGCCAGCTGTGCATCCTTATCTTGCCTCTGACAGAGGAAGAAAATGAAAAGTGGATTAGCTAACATAATGATCGTTTCAAAGGATATAAAGTAAAACCTTTCATATGGTGTGAGGCTGCAGCTCCTAGCTGATATTACCAGGCTGTGTGGGTCCAAGGGGCCGCCTCCTACTGCCAAATGGAAAGAACAAAGAACAGCACAGCTGTATACTGGCTGAGGGGTTTACTGAGGACCCCACTACAGGGTGGTAGCAGAGGCTTTGCAGCTCTGACTCACTGTGCTCAGTAGCACTCCATGTGAAGCACTGGGGCTGTTCTCCTAGTTTATTAGTAGGGTTCCCTGAGTCCTGTCCTAAATTAAAGTAGCTCCACTTCACAGCAAGAGTAAGGGTTAGTAAAGGACTTTCTTTTACTGAATGGTAGCATCTTTTGGTAAGGAAATAGAGAAAGAAACCCTCAGTTAAATCCCAATCTGTAATTAGGAGAATGCATTTGAAATGATGCAAAATTTCTTGCCTGGGGCTCAGTGGCCATATTAAGAATTGCAGTGTGAGCTACTTGTTTTCAAGTAGCTGTGAACATATCATTTGTTTTCTACGCTTCTAGGATTAATATCTACTTACAGTGCACACAGGAATCAAAAAGATTGACTGCATTATTACACCTGCCTCTATGGGTGGTTAAAAACACAAACTCCCTTCCACGGCAATTGTTTCACTCTCTTCCTGCATGTTGACTTCAACAAGTCTGTGAGCCTTAATCCTCTGTAAGTGCATGACTCTGCCTCTTCTCAGAAGCCTGTTGTGAGTGGGATACCCTCTGCTGTTGTCCACATCACACTTTCCAGCCCTTGGCTACAGCTTGTTGCTGCAGAGCATGGCCATTCGACAACATGAACGTAGTTCCTAGTCAACATTAATACTTACCTTTTTCTTTTCAGGTCCTGGTGTCAAACGAACCAGGAGAAGTCCAGCCACAAGCAACAGATCTGTCTGTGGTAAGAGGGAAGAAGTTAACTTTTTATGAGGCAGCAGCATGTAGAGAATAAAGGCAGCCATGCCCAGCTGTGCAGTGACATTTCACTGAGGAAGCACATCATAATGTTCAGATCTGCAATGAAATATGAAGCAATCTGCATCAGCAGTCAGCGAGCAGGAGTTGGTGTTCACCTCTCTCCACGGCGCGACTCTGGTTTCATCATGTACTAGTGAGCAATTTCACGACTCCTCAGTCTGTAGGCTGTTATGTCTGCATGTACTGTTAACATCAAGAAACATGAATTATAGGGCAGCTTTCTGGGCCAATCTGCCTCTCAAGGGGAACGAAAGAGGTTTTAGCTAATGATGTCAGATCACTGAAGCACGTACCTTTTCAGGAGCTGGTTTTGTGTGACCTGTGGCTTGCACTGCAGTTATGCTTAACGTGCAGCTATGAAATAAGCAGTCAGAGAGACCTAACGGATCACTTGACAGAAACTGCTGAGAAATGAGAGGACTCTGCAAATAAGATAAGCTGAGTACTTGTTTTTAACAATATTGACAACACACTTGAATAACTGGTATTCAGGTTCCCAATGCTGCATGAGAAGACTTGTATATAAGCAGGAGACTGTTGCTGCTCACTCTTTCAGGAACTGCTGTTTCAGGACATGGAGATGGTTTTGTTTCCACCTTATCCAATATTAGCAAAACTGGGGCCTCGTGAATTGTTTATTAAGCTTCACACTTTGCCCTCCTTTCCTGCTACCCTAATTCTATTCCTACAAGACATTGATCTTCCTGGTGGAAGCCACTGTGTTCAGTGGAATAAATCCTCTCACTACATACGTAGAGATTTCAGGGCTGTATTTCTTAACTAGGCAAATTCTTATTACAAAAGACTCAGCAGTCTAGTTCCTGTGCAGTTTAATTTGGGAGCCACAATGAAGCTCCCATGAACACGGCACTCAGTGCAGGGCACTCCGCTGGCCTCCGTAATTAGGAAACATTGCTGCTTGAGCCTCATTCAGACAGGTGATTTCTACAGTCACCTGAATGTACTTTGCAGAAAAGCATGCTGTTCCTTTTTCATTGCTGCTAAGACAGCGGGACCATTCAGGGCTGACTTCAGTACAATTATAAAGCGTTCTGAGCTGCCTGGAGCCATTTCAGTCAATCTGAACATTTATTTCTTTTCATAGCAATGCAGAGTGAAGGTGCTGACAGTCCTTAAATACATTGCTCGTGATACACAGCAATTCATACCCGAGATCCTGGGGCAGGTGGGTTTCAGCTGTCCAGCGTTTTAGGTAGCACAAGCGCTGACCTCGTGATGATGCTTTAACTAGCTGCAGCACTGTGGATGGAGAGTGATCTCAGGAACAGTGGTAAAACAGAGATCTTTTTCTCCTCTACACTATAGGCTTGAAGAGAGGCCAAGTACCTGGCACCTGATGACTGTAGACCATTGAGCCATGGCACGTATGAAAAGAGAAAATAACAAGAGGCAATTAAGAATTTTCTGTGCGTCTTGGACAGCATTTCTGACAGCATCAGTAGCTGAACTGCTAAAGCAATAGACTTGGACCCTGACTGCCACTCTAACTGCCTTGATTAGCAGCTGGTCTTCCGTGTAGCAAAAAGGGGTAGTCCTCCCAAAAAGGAGGTAACATTTTTCATACCAGCACTATTTTTTCCAGTCTACTTACATCTAGCGTTGCACCTGTTCACGTACCCCTCACCAGTCTCCTTGCTCATTCAGTTGTCCAAATCTACAATAGGATCTACAGCCACTCGTAATCCCTTAATTGGTTAAAGAAAGAAAAATAACTTCTGTTATTCAGTATATTCCATGAATGTAAACGTATTTGCACCGGCTCCCCATAAAATATCGAGTCCTGGAGATCCTTTCAGTGCCTAAGAGGCGTGCATCGTGGAAAATGTTTACTGTCTCCTGAATAATGGAGTCTGTGATAAGCAATTTGTTTTGTAGAAAAATGATGTCACCTCAAGTAATTGAAGGATACTGTGATGACTTTACCACATTGTCAGTCTCCCATTGCGTTCTCAGTACACTGCTGAATCAAAAATTAACTCAAGGGAAACAGAAAATTGCTGCAAACATGTTAAACGTGTTCAAGGACGCAGCTGCTGACTTCACCAATATTCAAATATCAGAATTCTGTAGAAACTTGTGCTGTTTGCACAGAGTATGAGAGCTGGTTTTGGGATGCTGGGCCCCATGGGATTATTACTCCTTAGGTCTGAGGATGTTTCTTCTCTGGGATCTGACAGAACTTGAACTTTCTTAAGGAGGCTTTGGATTACAGGCACAGCATGGGCTCCCTCTTGTGAGCCATGGCTAAAGAAATAAGCCAAAAAATTCTCAACTGTTGTCAGTTCAGGACCAAACTTCTGCAAATTTCCATAACACTGGGAGACTCCATAGCTTTGTTTGATTTGTGGATCAACTGCCTATGGAGAAGGGACGTCTGAAAATAGCTGAACATGATGAAGGAACACACTAGGGAGCTTTTGCGATGGAGGAGCAACCTGAGGGAGGCCAGAAGAAAATTGGACTGCCTTCCACAGTGTTACTGCTGGTGACAAAGTGCCCACTTATCCTTAGCATCCTACAGTTCAGCACAATGACTTTTTTGTTGTCAGTGTGAAAGGACTGAACTTCAAGGGATGCAATGAGATTTCTCATGAGACTATATAGATCTTATACATTCAGCTATTCTAAATTAAAGGCACTAAATGGACAACACCAAGACATCTCTGAAGAGTGACTCATGGCCTTGGGCATGTGCACTCTGAAAAGAGAGATAAACTAGCCTGAACAGAGCACTACTGAGATAGGGATTTCTTGTTTGGCATTGCAAGAGGAAAAGAGCACAGGCTGGTACAACCCACAGCGGTGTCAGGGTCTCCATGGTACTGGAAGCGTATCTCTGATAGCTTGCACAAATGTGAGATCTTGCATGTCTGGAGCTAAAAAGGCATGCCCAAGGGCTGCTGTCTCCAACATGGAAAGCACAATGCCAGCCTCTCTTGTCATGAAGAGACCAGCACTACGGCATGTGTCACAGCTCCTCCCCTGCTGACTTTCAGGGCACAGGACCCTGGTGGTTTTGGTGAAGATGGGTGCTGGGGACTGGTGTCCAGCTCATGGCTTTCCTTCTGTCTCACTTAGCCCAGGCAGCTCATGCTGGAAGCAGTTGTGTTGAGGCTTGGGCAATGCCCTATGTTATTAAACAGAGAACAGAGTATGTGCAGCAAGGCAATCAACTTTACAGTTACTGTTGAGCGACTCTTATGGTTGTTACGCTGGGACCATTGAAAAGCCACCCCACAAGGGACGCAAAGCAGCCTGCTGAATATGTGCCTGTGTATAAAACTTTCAGAAAACCAGAAGTTATTAATGAAGCTTAAGCATCTTTCCTGGTACTCATGTTAGCATATTCGTTATTTTTCCATTGGTATACCTTAACGGACTTTGAATGGGTGGAAAAATGAGACAGACATTCATGTAGTCTTGCTGAGTGCTGCCTGTGCAAGACAAACACAGAAACAAGCCAGCTTCTTGAGAAACAAGCTTGAGACCAGGTCTATGAGCTAGGTCTCTGCCTCAAACTATCATCCTTCCCATGAAGCACTGATATCTCCTGCTAGGAACTTCTTCACCTGCATCCTCCAGGTGTTACAAAGGTGCCTTAGTCAACAGCTTCCCAAGTTCTCCTTCTATAACAATATTCCTCTGAGCATGGAAATTTCCTTCCAGGTGATTCCTGGCTTGACACTAGTTCTCTGTCTGGATGTGATTGCTATGACAGCTTCTCCTAGTTCAGCAAATTGTCTTCTTGCCAGTCCTCCACAAACACAACTCTTGCGTATCTTGTATTCTCTCATAGATTAGAAAATGCTTCTGTTTTTAGTCCTTTAATATTCTCATGTCTGTGTCTCTTTGTTTTTGAAATCAGTGATGCTAGAGCAGCCTTGTGCTGCCAATATTTTAACAACAGGTTCTCTGGAAAAATATCCCCACCTCAGCCTGTGACAGCTTTGGAGTGCCCTATTGCTTGGGCTGCTGAGAAGAGAGACTGGGGAATCTACTTTAATGGCTTTCCTTTGAAACAGAAATTTTCCGACATAAAATTCAGGAAGTCAACACTACTTGGCAAATAAGTGCAGCTTAAGTGCTCTTATCTGGAAGTAGTTACAATAAGCTTTTTTCCTAAAAAGTCTGCTGGGTGATTTTCCACTGATGTGAACTGAGATGCTGGATGGGCTGTGTCAGCTTGTGCATGTGCAGGAGTGGTGGGCTCTCAAAGGTACTGAGAAAAGTCATTTTAGAAGATGTGATAGTGCACAAGCAGATCTATTCTTTTGCCTGTAGCCGTTTAAAATGCCCAAACACACACAACACTCGTATAGGCATTGCCTCTCTTTTAAAATTCTCATCAGATGTGGTCCTCACATCCCCACTGTTAAATGAATTAAAGTCAGATTCCTCTTACCCTCTGCCTTATCTTCATTGATCTGCATGTTAATAACTTCCCTTCCATCAGTCAGTTTCACAGAATCATAGAATCATTAGGGATTGGATGGGACCTTGAAAGATCATCTAGTCCAATTCCCGTTGCAAAACAGGATCACCTAGACCAAGTCACATAGGAACATATCCAGGCAGGTTTTAAACGTCTCCAGAGAAGGAGACTCCACAACCCCCCTGGGCAGCCCCTTCCAGTGCTCTGTCACTCTTTTCTTAATTTGCTCTCCAAAAGAATTTTGACTGAGTTCCTTGCCCTCAACTCACAACAAGAGGAAGAAATTGATGAAAGATGGATGCAGGGGAGCAGTGAGTCAATCCTGGGTTACTCTGGTGATGATTTCCTTTCATTAGCATTGCCATTTTTCTGAGAAAATCCACTCTAGGTGAAGCCAACTACCTCCTTGGATGTTCCCATGGGGTGCAGTGGTCACTACCCATCCCTATCTTTCCTTCCCATGTCCTGGTTTTAGATGCCTGACTTGCATACCTTCCCTGCTCACTTACGATTTGCTCATCTTTCCTCAGTTCTATAACTCCCCGCTCCCCGTCCCCCACAGAGGTTAGCTTTCAAGGTAGATCTCAGCCTGTCTTTACCCAGGAAACTAGCTGAGATAATAGCTCATAGTAGAAATAACTATTTACCCACTTCTTTCTGTTCCAGCAATTGCAAGACAAAACCAGCCCCTCTAAACAATCTGCTTTGCCTGGCAAGCAAGCAGACTCAGCTGGGAAAGGATAATTCTGCCTAACAGCTGGAAACTTGGGTGGGTGGTCAAGGTTTTAAAAGAAAACCAATAGTATCTCCACTGACTCTCTCATTTTTGGACATTGACTTCCTCATTGTGTCACAGTAAGCAGAGCTCCTTGTGGGAAGATTTCCAGTGCCAAGGAGGAGAGCGGTGCCTGAGCACCATGGCTCTCAGAAAGTTTTGTGGACAATGACACAGCTACTAGTCCACTAAGCCTTGTCCCTTGTGTCTTTGCATGCTGTTACGTTGGCCTGGGGCGTGATTTCGGAGCGTGCACCTTTTGTAGGGGAAGCTGCTGCCTTTGTAGGGTTTCAGCTGAGTTTTGTCAGCCTCCTGGTTGACTGCCAAAGACCATGAGGCTTAATTTCCCAATTTTGAGTTCCTCTCCCCACTCAGGATCTTCCCATCTGCTGCATTTCATCTTGCCCAGGTAAAGTTATGCTTGCCAGCCTCCCCCTTCCAAAAATACTGCAGTGTTTGTTTTGGTTCCTCCAGATTGTGCTGGCTCTGACTCCGTGTACTGTGACTACTGACTCATGGTTCTGTTGGTCACCTCTATGTGATTCCAAAGTTTTCATCATTTTCTGCTCTTTATAGCACTGCACAGAGAATTTTGCCTCCAAACACTTAACAATCTGTTAATGTGGCCACTGTAGAGATCTGATTTTATATTTAGTAACATCACTCATCAGCACAGGACTTGCAGCAAAGGAAGTCTAAAAAAAAGATCATTGGCCATTACCATGTTTTTCTCTGCATAGATTGCAGAGAAGAATGTTCTGTCCAAGTTTCACAAGCAAGCAAACTGAACTACGTGGTTTTTTTCCTTTTGATTTTGCACACATTTTCCAGACTCTCAGACTAAAAACACATCCGACACAGACTCTGCTTAGTGCTTTCAGACGAGCCTAGGTTGTGTGCAGTGGAACTGACATCTTGAACACAAGACAGAGTGAAATTAGCTTTAACCTGAGGCCCCCTTGCAGGGTGTAAAAGAAAGTCTTACTTTACAGCAAAGTAAACTGCCTCGTCTTCATGTCTTTCTGTGACTCCTTACAGCTGTAAAAGCACCGAGATAGCTGACAGAACCTCAGTCAGATCGGCTGTATCTGACCAGCTTAAAGTAAAGACACTTTCCCAGAGTGTTTACAAGCCAGTGATATCCCAGTTTAGGGCAAGCACAGCTCCAAATCTCATTTTGGAGCTTCTTTGCTCTCCATTGGTGGGCAGTGGGAAGCAAGCTTGCAGAGGCCAGCAGCTGGCGTGGATGAGCTAACAACTTGTTCCATGTGCACAGCATCCATGGGAAACCTTGCAGTCCCCTTATCTATTTCCCATCAGAAGCTCAAAGCCCTCCAAACAAAACAAAGGCCCCAGATCAAAACTCCTTCCCTTGGAAGGCTGACAGCCTCCATCCTGCTCTCCCATTCTCCTTTTACCTTCAGGCTAGCCTTTTGCCGTATGTTCGTTGTTCAGCCCATCTCCTCCAGCCCTGTAAGCAGCTGGTGAGACTTAAGCAGCCACCTGGATCAAACCTGACCCATTGCTGTCCCTGACTGCTCCATGGCATCTGCACCATGACCACACAGAATCATAGAATGGTCTGGGGTGGAAGGGACTTTAAAGATCCCAGTGCTGGCTTTGTTTTTCCTGTGTAAGGCAGTATGGTTGCCAGCTGCCAATCTGGGTACCCCCCAGGTATAGCCCTGCCCACTGCTCCTAAGCACAGATTGACCAGAGCTTTTGGTAATTGTACCCCAGGGCTGTGAAATGTTCTGCCAGTGCATCGCAGTGCCAAACACAGGTTGCAGCATTCCTCCCTGCTGAAGCTCGTCAAGCAGAGCAGTCAGTGCTTGTGCCCTTTGGATCCAACAGCCTTTTCAGCTGCCACCAGATATGAGGATTGGGATTCTTTGCCCTTTCCTCCATCCACCCTCAGCTCTTTCGTGGGTCATATGTTTGGTCAGAACCTACTGCAGTTCATGTGCCCCTGGCAACTGTGTCCCACATCTGACCCAGCCAGGTTCAAACAGCAAAGCAATTGCTGAGTGTTATAGACTTGTTAATCTCCACATGGCAGAAAAAGGGAGAGTAAGAGATAGATCCATGGAATTCTGAGCCCTGGTGACTGGCTCCCAAGTGCAGACACATTGTTCTTACTGCCCCTAAGCTGGAATGTTTAGGTAACTGTGTTTCTTCACTGATCTTCCTCCACTAAGGATCAGAGCCTACAAGCCATCTCTGCGATGAGTGAACTATGCCTGTAGCATGTCCTAGATTGCCAGCAATGGCTTCACAAGTGTTTTCTATGTCTCTGGTTGAGGTGAGTGCTCCCAGTTCAGCAGAGTTTCATCACGAGACTGGAACTCCAGGAATTTCTTCTCTACCAGAAACTGGACATCCAGGAGGGAAGGATACTGGAAGAGGTCTGGTCAGGAGAGCTGAGTGCCTGAAAACATTATGGGGAAGTAGCTTTTGATGTCTGCTTAGGGGATAGGTGTCAAAGGGACTGAAAAATGAAACGTCCTTAGCAATGGCTCCTCTGCATTTGTCAGGAAACTTGCCTTTGCCCCAGCTCCAACAAGAACTGGCCAAAGCTGCGTGAGGAGCACGCTGTTAAAAATCTCCTACAGACAGTTCCTGTAATTTCTTCATTTTTTGTTCCTTTTTGTCCCTGGTCACACAAGAAAGTTCCTGTTGTCATCATGCATCGTGAGTTTGAACTCAGAGAAGACTATATGCTGTGCACCATGCTTTGAATTAAGGTGAGCCCATGTTTGTGTGGCCCTGACAGGGCAAACCCTGCCCCTGTGCACAGCTAGCCAGGAGGGATTCATCTCCAGGGAAGGCTGATCTCCAGTCCTGGTGAGTCAGTTTGTTTCAGGGCTGTCTGCCAGCCTTCTGATGTACATGGCAGAGAAGGAAATCTGGGTGAAGCAGGTAACTCCTTCATGCACTTCTTGCAGGGAGTGGAGATTCCTTTGCCACCCTTAGGAGATAAAGCTGCAGATGCTCAGACTCATGGCAGCAGGTAGCCCAGGGATTCCGAACTTCAAAGAGATGGTTAGGCTGGCAAAGTCCCTGCCTAATCCTTCCTTACTCTGTTTGCACAGTTAAGGATTAGTCTCCATGCTGTACCTTTTCCACTTAGGAGCTAGAAAAGTTATTCACTTGTCTCATCAAAGAAGTGTCCATGATGATTAACAGAGATTTAGGGCTTTTATATGACCTAGGTGAGAGGGTTTTTATATAACCTGAGGCTGAGAAACACTGGGAATAAAGCTGGCCTTACTGTATATCACTATTTGAAATATTTGCATCAGAGCCATCATGTTTTGAAACCAAGTGGAATTGTTTCCCTCCTTGCTTTCCATGCCGTTGAAGCTCAGGGGCTGTAACATTGCCATGGCCCTGGCATACCCTTTAGTTAAAGGAATTTACTTGCTCTGTAGGCTCCTGCCAGAGAATGAAACACCCTCGATGTGCTGGCATCAAAGTTTTGGCAGCAAGGGAAGAGCAAATTTGTTTGTTTTGTTTTGATTAGCTTCGTTTCGATCTGGTCTGACTCTCACAGAGAGAAAGAGGCTTGTGGAAGAAGTTCTCTATGTTAATGCTTTTGGGTGAATAATTAGCATTGAAGTGACTGCCTACAAGTCAGTATTTATTTGAGAGCTACTTTCCCCCCACACAGCTGTCCAAGCTGCGTTTTGACCCCGCACTGCACCCAGCAAGGACAGACACATTCCTCCCTTTCCACTGCTCCAGTGCATTTTTACAGCCACGCCAAGTGAACTCCTCTTCAAACAGAGCCACTGAGCGCTGTGACCAAGTACCAGCTTAGACTGAGACAGCAGGTGTGAGTGGCAACAGCCCATGTTGGAGAACATATCTTGATGAAAGGTGAATTTATAGCTGGTACAAAAAGTTGAGCCCTTGAGAAGACCCTGTTCTCACTGAGGTCCCAGGTACTAATATCCTGGTGTGTGGATGAGCAGAGAAGATTTCTAATTTTCCATCTTAGTGCAAGCAGACGATAACCACAGACTTTTTAATGACTACAGACCCATGGGAGCAAGGGTCTTATTTTATTACTGGGACCTCTTCCATAATCCTTTGAGAAGACACTCACTGTGAAAACGTCCTCCAAGAAAACTCCAATGTATTGCAGTAATAGTAATCTATTATGTAGATTTTATGGATCACTTATACAAATCACAGTGAAACCTCAGTCTTGACTGTGGTTTAAAATAGGCACGGGAACAACAATACAGAGGGAACAGCAATAGAAACAACAACAGCAATAATAATAGTAATGAGTTGATAAAAGGATATATCCATTGAGATTCCTCCTCTCTGCAAGTACTTCACAATAAAAAGGTATTTTTATTCTCCAAATTATTTACTATGATTTTGTCTTTACTTTTTATGGCTTCATAAGTACCAGTAAGGTTTACAGAGTCCTATGATATTTTCAGGCACAGAAAATAAACACACTTTCTTCCGAGCCATCAGATTGCTCATATATGAAAAGTAGTAGTTAGATTTGTGGTTTTCATTTCGTTGAAGATTCTGTAGACTAACACATCGTTCTGCAGAAGAAAACAACTCCTTTTAATAATGCAATGTATTAGAGGCCCCCCAGGAGAAAACCCTTGGCACAGAAGTTGCACCGCAAAGTAAGCGACCTGTGGAAGTCCATATCCCCATTGTGGTGACTATAGTTAGGGCTCCTCTTCTTCTGGACAAGCTCAGTCTCCCGGACAGTTGTGCCTAACTGATCCATGCTCAAATGGATCTTCTTTAGCCAGTGCTGCTGAAAAAAGTGCTTACGAATTATTTCATGTGCTAAGTGTTCTTGTGTCGGCTCTAAGCCAGCAGCTGTCTCCAGCCTTTCCCCAGCGAAACCTTTACAAACATTTTATTCAGTTTACACCAGGCCTGTTTCTTCTCTGTGTTGTGACTGAGGCTCTTCTCTGAAAAGGCAAACGAATCCCCACAGGACAAATGGCAGCATTCTGTGAATACTCGTGAGTGAACCCCTTCCCAAATCCAGGCAGCTGGACCTCTCAGTGGAATTGAGAAATGAAATGCTTCTGCCAGTCCTCCCAGCAGCTACTGGTTATGTGCCACAGGTGGCAAAAGGCACACCAGGATGGTTTCCTTCCTCCCCCCAATAGAAATAGTCTATGTATTTCTCTCAAGGATTACTCACTTTTTCCACCTCCCAAAGATGTTTTAGAACAACCCATAATTTGAGCAAAAACAAGAATATAAAATGCCATTTTTACCCAAATACATCAAAACACTGGAAACATCACTGACTGCATCGAGTACATTTCTGTTTCTTCTGGTTCTTCTGTAAAATCAGCTGCGCATTTGTGAGCCCATCAATGATACCCTAGTGCTTTGAAATCACTCTTAAATGTTTTAAAGATCTTTCCTCCCGTTCAAAGAACTGACATGTTTGAGATGTTACCATGCAAAGATGGATGGGTTCATTAGGAAAAGCCAACAAGTGCTTTCATGAGGGAGGCTTAGTTAGAAAGAGTGGATGCCTTCACTTAGAGGCAGGAGCCTGGAGCTTGGCAATTCAGTACTGGCGACAATGTAAACCTCTAAAACAAGGGCACATATTAAGGGCAGAGACAGCCACGACAATGTGGTTGCCATGACATGTAAAGGAGATGCGTGCTGGTAGCTGCTGACGGCATGTCTGCAGCCCCCTACCTTTTGTTGCTTGATGTGCTTTGCTGTGGTTGAAGCACAATAGAGAGACCTGGTTTAAGTACCAGACTTGATTAATAGCCCCCGTTCTCTGCCAAGCTATTGTTAGCCACATGTACTAACTAATCTTCATTATCGTTCAGTGCTGCAGAAGGATGTAATCGTTCCTAATTACAACTGCAGCTAGGTAAACTGAGGAAACAATGCTTAGTGATCAGCGCCGGAGCCGCTTCTGGAGATGACAAGCTTTTCATTCATACCGTTAGACGCCTCATTGCCACGGTTTAGCACCAGGGTAGCCCAAAGAAACTATATTCTGGCCAACCGTGCAGAAGACAATCTCTTGTCTCCCTGGGGGGAAAAGAGGTAAACGCACTTACAGGAACTGGAACTAAAAATATTTATTGAACTTCATTAGAAATTTTATTACATGAAAAGAAGAATTAAAAAAAAAAAAGGAAAAAAAAGGAAGGGAAAATAAACCAACCCCAAAACAAATGTTTTCCTCACCCACTCAAGTCCACCCCTACCCCTGCCCAGGTCAGGCTGTGTCCTTGGGCACTGACATGTGTCTTCCTGTACCCTTTGTGAGCAGGTTCCTCGTCATGGTTTTGGTTTATGCCATCCTGTAGTCTTCTGGACTTTGCCCAGGCACAGTTCTTAGACTGACATGGGGAAGACGATGTTGTTGCTCAGAGGACTGAAATGGTGATAAGTGAGGCTTAGTGAAGCAAGAAAGTGTTCCTGAATGAGTATGAGCATATCAGGCCACTTCGGTATGCTTATATATACTTCTGGCCAGCTTCACTTATGGACCTAGAATTGGTTTTTTTATCTGTTTGGGCTTCTTGAGAAACTGAAAACCTCTCAACTTGGAAGCTAAAATCGTAGCAGTCCCCCATCTGATTTGGTTTGATATGCTGAACTCTGCTTCCCTGTGGAGGGTTGCTCCTTTTGGGAGACACAGCAGCTCAGCTACTTCATGTATGAGAGTCTGTAGAAGGGGTCTGAAGGGTAAATTACAGAGACCTGGTTGTGTAGGGCACGTCAGTATTGAGCTTGTTCCAGCAATTCTGTCATCTCCTTCTTCATGGCTGTCAGCAAGGAGATTGAGGGAATCACTCATTGTTCTGTGGTTAAAATTGAGGCAGACAACCATCCTGATTTCTCATCAATTTCTGCCATGTAGTTAGTTGCCCTTCCCTGGCCACTCGAGTCACAGATTCTACACAGGCTTATTGCTTCACTTGTGCTCGATTTATCTCCTATTGGTGTTTAACTCTTCATTGATACAAGGGCTTATGCTTTGAACACAACCTTGGGTCTCACACCAAATTATTCTTCTGTTTGCTGACTTCATGTCGATTAGACTTGTACATTTCCAAGGAGTTTCTGAGCTTATGTTGCAACTACAATACTCATGTGGAACGCACATTGCATCCTGCAGAATTAAAAGTCCTACATAAAATGAAGTGTGGTATGTAAGGTTTTCTATTAAATGATCTGCTACAGATTTGGTGTTAAAAGAACATGCTCCTCTAAACATTCTAAAGTCTTCTTTCCTCGCTTTTTCACCCGTGTTAATGGTGCATTCTTAATGACAATGGGAGTTGCTAAGGAACACAAATCCAGTATTCCCTTCTCATGCTACATATAATTTTAACAACTCCCATGACACAGCAAGACATTTCTCATGCATTACTTTGCAGCCCATGATTTGCACTGCCATGATGTAGATAATTAGCTGTTGACGTATTCAGATTCCACATCTGCAGCTTTATTAACAGAGTAAAAGCCACATGAATCTTCTCTTTTGGTGGTTCATTTTTTCCCCAGCACCTTCCAGAGTTGTTTTTTTCCTGCAGCTCTATGTGAATGCTCTACTATTGCTTGATGTCTGGAAAGGTCAAATGTGTATCACCTGACACAGCATCCATTAGTCATCACTCTTTCTCTGTCACACAAGTTCATTGGTGCTACGGTGATGATAGCCAAAGTACATAGAAAATGTAACCAGAGAAGTAGAGCTAACTGCAGCTTTTGTTGGTTTTTATCTCTTTGGAGGATTCCTCCATCAACAGTCAAGTGAAGTAAGGGTGATTTGTTCTTCTTCTGTTTTGTTGGCTTACCAGTCCCAATCTCATAAAGGGCTTTAACCCAAACATGTCCATTCTAGAGAGTTATGGCCATTTTCACTTACCTTCAAGCTAAGGCACACAATGAGCTGCCTGGCACAACGATTATACAATAAGCTTATTTCAGATGAGTGTCTAACAGCTGTATGTGTTTAGAGAACAGTGCTCTTTGCTGTTTTATTTGTGTCAGAAGACCATGTAAAAAGGTGCAACATGATCATTGTTTCTCTTCTCTGCTCTTATTCACAGAATCACAGAACAGCATCACAGAACATTAGAGGGATTGGAAGGGACCTTGAAAGATCATCTAGTCCAATCCAATCTAGTCCAATTCCAGATATGAGGCTTCAGCTTATGCTAATTCAAAATGGCAGCAAAATGTGTGCCATCCTGAAGATGATGGTAAGATTCCTGTTGATGTCAAGAGGGCCAGGATTTCACCCAGAGAGATTTGGCATCAGCTACACTAAGGAGGTGTCAACATGGACTGTTCTGATAACATTCTTACTTCGTCAGTGCCAAAGCATCCACCCACTCTATGTCCAAACAGGAGAGAAATCCAGATGGTGTCATGTCACATTGCCATCTAGATCCATTTCAAAAGACTTTTAGAGCCAAATGTGATCAATATATTTGAAATGTTTTACTCTAAATTTTCTGTAATACTACAGAAGGAAGTTCCTGAGATAGATGCTGCTGTTAACAGACTGCCTAGAGAGGCGGTAGATAACCCTACCTTGAAAGCATTAAAGGTCAGGCTGGAGGGGGCCCTGGACAAGCTGATCTAGTTAAAGATGCTCCTGTTCACTGCAGTAAGTGTGGACTAGATAAGTTTGAAAGGCCACTTATAGCACAAAGCGTTTTATAATTCTCTGACATGCATAAGAAATATCCCCACCTGAAGCAACTGGCCAAAGGCTTGGTGGAAACCTTCCTTCCCTCCTTGCCTTCAGCTCTGAGTGGCCGTCATCACAAACAAACAGAACAGAGAGCCTAGCGTCCGTGTCTGAGGAGGCAAGTCTTCCTGTCTTCATTCCATCACCTTGCACAATTCCAGAGTGCATCCTCTAAGTGTGCGGATTTCTTAGCAGGAACAGTCAGCTCCTGAGGAAGCCAGGGCTTGACCGAGCTTCTCCATGGGTAGAAGATGAAAGAACTGCTTAGGGAAGTCACTGGCTGGTAATAAGTAGTTTACATCCTTGAGCTTCTGCAAACGAGGCCTAAAATTAGACCCAGAGGATTTAAATCAGAAGCTATCCACTAAGAAATTCTAGGGCCATGGAGACACGGGTTTGGCTTTCTTCCACTGCCTTTGTTGCCTCTGGAAGAAAATGGGTATTGACCTGAGTAGAAGGATAAGTCTGTAGAGCTTTTGGACCAGTGTTGCTGTTGCTTTATTGCTTAATGAAAACTAAAAAGCAATTATAACTAAATTAAAATTGATTGGAATCAACCATGGGATTCTAAACAATACACGTGAACAACATTTCTCTTAAAATCTGCAGCCCCTAGTGAAATCCTCGCTGCTTCTTTATGCAGTCTCACGTAATTTTATAATAAAATAGAAGGAAATGCAGAGGTCTTCCTGAAGCTTCGTTTTAACCCGTATAACTGACTATAATGGACTTCATGGATCAGATTCTGCTTTAACTGAATCTGGGGCAAATCAAAAGCAATTCCATTTATTCTGATAGATTCCGTTAAAAGAAGCACCAGTGTTTAAACTGTCTGCAGTCAAAGCGAGTCCAAACTTCACTGGAAGCTCTCATGTTACTGGAAATTTTCCATATCTTTTATTGTCTGTGTGCAAAATAGATCACTGTGTTCCCAACGGTTAGTAGTTTTTGTGTTTAAAGAACGTTCCGAGCGTAATTAAATACTTTCATCACTTTTTGAAAGCGAGCCATGGTATTTGCTGTGAAGACATGGTGTACACTGTGGATGGATGTTTATACGCTTTATCTGTCATAGATGTGCTGCTTTCAATATTCTTAGAACCATCTCCAGCATCTTCTGGCTGCATTCGTGGCCAGGGGAGGTGAAGAGTCCCCTGTTGGCTAAATTCTTCTTCCATCCTTGGATGCTGGCCAAAGGCTACACAGCCTTGTGATTATTATGTTAGCTGCATATTTAAAAAGCAGAAAACTCCTCTTCTGCTGAGCTTGTACTCTTGCTAGCATCAGTATTATTTGACCTCTTGCTGTTGGTTATGTTTTCCCATTTTTCTGTAGAATACAGAAAGGAGACAAAAAATGCTCAGACACATCACTGTATATTTAATAGAGCCAAATTACCCTAAATAGAATGGTAGGTCTGACATGTTACACACAAGACAGCATCTCGCTTACAGCTTTGAAGTGAGATTTTATAAAAAGAAAGAGAGGCTTTTCCATGTCTCATCTCTCAGGTATTTTGCTAATAAGCACAAACCCTAAAATTCCTACTCCTGTAAAATCGAACATTGCACACTAAAGAAGAGAGTGAACCAAAACCACTAGTGCAGATCTCTGGCCTGATTTCTTGTAGACCTGTTGTTTTTGTCAGCAGAATACACTCTGCAGCTGAGTGTGTTAGACCACTTTTACCAGTAGCCCCAGTTACCATCAGAATCTAACCTGATCTTGCCTTACAACTACCAGCACACACTCCATGAACAGAATGGGTTGCCCAGGGAGGTGGTTGGGGCCCCATCCCTGGAGGTGTTTAAGTCCAGGCTGGATGAGGCTCTGGCCAGCCTGGTCTAGGGTGGGGTGTCCCTGCCCATGGTGGGGGGGGTTGGAACTGGA
>JAOXOE010000001.1:99055893-99115687 GCA_028565055.1 Phoeniculus purpureus | reverse complement strand
GATCCTGCTGTGGCAGGGGGATTGGACTGGATGATCTTTTGGGGTCCCTTCCAATCCCTAATGATTCTATGATTCTAAGTGCATCCCACGTAAACTCATGCTTCATATCGATCATGCAGATACTCTTTTTCTGTTTTTATCCTGAGGACTGAGGAAATTGTTATTGCTTTGTAAAAAAATGTAATCCCCAGCTGTTTGTAGCCTGCCATGGTGCTTTCTTTTTTGATGTTGTTTAAAGGAAGGATCAATGTCTGTGGGACACTGGGTTATTTTACAATGGGCTTGCTTAACATTGCGTGTGGTTTACTTGCTTGGTAATGTATAAAATAATGCTTACTATGGAGTTAAGATTTGAAGAGATATTTTTCCATAAATGTGACTTTTCCATATTTTAGACACAGGCTATCAGAAATGTTCCTTTCTCATTTTGAATTTTTGATTTTTGGGGTTAGAGTCAAATAATCTCATCCAGAAGCACACGTGCATATCTGAACTTCTCTACGTTCCCCCGTCTAATCTATAGAGAAATAACTATATCACAACCATTATCCCTCTGACCTCCTGGCCACAGGAGGTTCCTCTTTGACTATGCAGAGAACATTTTTGAAGCACAAAGGTAGATGTCTGCATTATTCATCTGCAACCTGGTGGAGTAGTTATTCACATGTGACCCCTTTACTTTTAACCCTGTAGGTCTTTTGCAACCACAGTTTTTACTGGATAGCATTGCAGACATTGGTGGTCGGGTCTGGCCTTGATTGTGGCTTCAATATTAAGTTTAACAGGTCAGGAGTATTTGGACATGGACATCTGTGCTGTTATTGGACATCACATTCCCTGGCCTGTCTTTGGACCTACTGCCTTACACTCTTCCATGCGATGGTAAGGCACAGCTCAGGAAACAGCGCTAACCAAGGTTTATTATCGAGAGGTGACATGGATGGGACCATCTGGTTTGGGAACGGAGGAGATTATAGCAGTGTGACAATACTAAGAGTGTCATCCCCTTTGTCCTCATGACCATGTCTTCCTGCCCAATTTTTTTTGCTAGCATAGATGTAGCCCGTAAGTCTCAACCCATAAATATATTTGTGTGGTTCAAGAACACACCTGTTTAACACAGCATTTTACCTATTTCATCTATGGAAGGCTCCAGGGGGACCTTATAGCAGACTTCCAGCATCGGAAGGGGGCCTTCAGGAAAGCTGAAAAGGGGCTTATTTCAAGGGAATCTAGTAACAATACAAGGGGAAATGGTTTCAGGCTAAATGGAGGTAGATTTAGACTGGATCTTAGGAAGAAATCCCTCACTATGATGGCAGTGAGGCACTGGAACAAGTTGTCCAGACAAGTTGTGGGTGCCCCCTCCCTGGAAGGAGACCATGTGGGATGGAGGCCTGGGCAACCTAGTCTAGCAAGAGGTGCCCCTGCCTACGGCAGGGGGAGATGGAACTAGATGATCAACCTAGACCTCTCTGTGAGCTACCGAAATGATCTAGCTAAATGATTCATTCATGATCTAGCTAAATGCTTCTTTTCCTAACTTGGCTTTTTTGTTTTCATATATAAAATGCTTCAGATTAGGTAGATATTTGCTGACATCTCTGCAGGATGCGGTAAATTGTTGATATTAAGTATCAACAGTTACTTTTGCTTAAGGAACACTCTCTAGTGTCTGTTGCAGCAGAGTAGCTGTATTTTTCTGTAGGAGTATTGTCACTTCTGATAAGAACCCAAGTGGTTTACTTTTCACTGTGACATCTGCCTCTTCCATTTCTTCAGATGAGTTTACACAACATATGCACAAGAAAATGAGTGACCTATATTCTATGCTTTGAGGGAAAGCAAGTATCTCACTATACTTTCTCTCACTTGTTTTTTTTTTTTAACCTCTACCTTTCTGAAAATGTATTAACTCATAAAGAGGAATTTTGTTAGCATCCCACTTTCCTCTGTCATAATCTAGGAACAGAAAAGCAGATTGAAAGACTAAGTGGATCTGACCTCGTTAGTGTTTATAAATAGGTGAAGGGTGGGTGTCAGCAGGATAGAGCGAGGCTCTGCTCAGTGCTGTCGAATGATAGGACAGGGGCAATGGGTGTAAGCTGGAACATAGGACGTTCCACATCAATATGAGAAGGAACTTGTTCACAGTGAGAAGCACTGGACAGAGCCCTGGAACAGGCTGCCCAGGGAGGTTGTGGAGTTTCCTTCTCTGGTTTAAAACCCACCTGGATGTGTTCCTGAGCGACTTGGTCTAGGTGATCCTCCTGTGGCAGGGGGATTGGACTGGTTGATCTTTTGAGGTCCCTTCCAGTCCCTAATGTTCTGTGATTCTGTGATTTGCTGCCTACCAGCATTTAAAAACCTTATATCTCAACCACTGTATAAGTTTTCCAGAATTCCAAGGCCTTGAAAATGAACATGGATTCTGAAATCTTGGGAATGAATGACGGAAGGCCAGAGAAAAACTGAGCTGGAGCCAAACCCTTGTCAAATTATGGGGTTCTATGCTAGATACGGGCAACATTATCAATCCTTGACAAGCTAGATGTGCTCCGAATAGCTGATTTCCCGGATATTTTAGTCCTTCAAACTGTTTTGGGCACAAGATCCAGCATTAGCGCTTCACACAAAGATAGTCACAAACCCTCAGCAATATGTCTCAGTACTGTGCTGTAATTGCAGGCTCTCATTTCTTAGTGCTCATCTTGACCTGCAGGATAGCTGGCTATCCTCCACATTTCTCTCTCTGCCTTTTTAGAGCAATTTAATAAAATGCTGCAAGCACTACCTGTATATGCAATTTAAATAGATCAGCTTCTCTGAAAAAGATGCTGAGCTTTCTGGTGGTTGGAAGCAATAATCACTATTCATGAGCCTTGCAGTATCACTCAAAGACCTTGTTTAGTTCAGACAGATCTCTTGTGCTAGCACTACAAAGATGTAAAAAGTTTCCCTTCCAAAGGTTTTGCAACCAGAATTGTAAAGTAATAGAAGAAGTGGGGGAAAGACATGGAAAAGCAATTGTGAGCAGCTTCAGGCACCACTTAGCAGTAGAATATTTAAGGGGTGTTCCCTTTATTCACGTTTTGTGATGTGTGAAGGCAAATTGTGCTGGTACAGTCCACCTTTTGTAGACCGTAGTACCTGGAAAAAGGCAGTATTGTCTGTGATTTCTTGATCTAGGTGGCTACTGGTGTTTCCTGGTGATGGTTAATGACTCTTTATCTTTCAGGCATGACAACTAATTTCCTTCACAGGTCGGGCAGGGATCGATGAGGAAAGGGCAGAGAGTAGGGGGAAGGGTGTCAGTAGCTCATTTCTTCGTATGTGTCTGACCTGCTAGAACAGGAAGGCGATAGAGACCCATAGGAGGGCATCTTTGTTTCTCCTGTTGCTTCAGGACAGATCATAAAGCCTAGATGCATGAAGTCTCCAAAACTAATTTATGACCTACTCCTCAATTGTATCATCTTCAGTCAACAACAGTGATGATGGTGATCACGGCAGCAGGTGTGAAACATTCCCTGAATTGCAAACAATGCTTCTCAAAACCAAAGAGCCATGTAAGCAGCTTATGCATTGAAGCAGCTGTGCAAACTTGAAAACGATGCATAGAATAGCGGCAACAACTTGTGAGGACAGAAATGCCTTGTAATGACAGATCCAAGGATGTCCCTTTGCTCAATGCATAAGGTACTTAGACATAACCTACATTCTAATATCACAGAATCATAGAATATTAGGGATTGGAAGGGACCTCAAAAGATCATCTAGTCCAATCCCCCTGACACAGAAGGATCACCCAGACCAAGTCGCACAGGAAGGTGTCCAGGCGGGCTTTAAACATCTCCAGAGAAGGAGACTCCACAACCCCTGGGCAGCCTGTTGCAGTGATCTGTCATGTTCACCGTGAAGAAGTTGCTTCTCATATTGATTTGGAACCTCTTTTGATCTGCTAACCACCCCTCTTCTGGTCCACCCCAGGATGCCGTTGGCCTTCTTGGCCACAAGGGCACATTGTTGGCTCATGGTTTTGCCCTTAATCTCTTAATTAACATTGACGTGCTTCTTTTATCATGTTTTTTTCTGACAGGTTAAGGAAAATAATAATGTGACTATTTCCAGTTGGACTAGATGATCTTTCGAGGTCCAATCTATACTGAAAGTGTTCTTCAGTGACATGGTCCTGAGGCTGACATTTTGTATGGTATCCCCAGCAGGATGAAGGCATAGGATGGCAAGGTTTTTGTGCAGGTGATAATTGTGCTAAGGAAGCAGGTATAATTTCAGCGGCTTCACCTTAGAAATGTTTCTGTATGTGCGTGAAAACATCGATCTATACAACAGATGTTCTGGGGGGTATTGGATGTTTACCTGACACACCTGGTTCTGTTTTGAGTCATACCATTCAAAGACTGGAGTACTTCCAGACTTCTGTTGTGAAAAGCCTGTTTGTCTTTCCGCATTTTGAGTCCCAAGCCCGTGCAGAGTAACAGGTACAGCTCCTGTGTGCCGTAGCCTGATTACTGAACCTAAAAAGACAAGAATCCAGAATCACTGCCAAAAGCGATTTTCCGGTGAATGTTTGATGCATTGTGCAAAGGATCCTTTGCCAATAATACCCAGCGCACGCAGACAGCGATATAAACGTCTGATAACGGCTATAAAGATGAAGCACTATGCAATAAAGACCAGCTCTGTGCAGAACACGCCAGCTGAGAACAGCCCACACAGGAGGAAGGAGAGAGGTCATCTCTTGTCATTCATGAAATTACGCTCTAAATCAGAGACAGAGGGTGGCAGAGGGGTCCAGTGCAAGGTATTTGCAAGTGCACCAAGGGGGAGTATCTTAAAACTGTGAGAGAGAAAACTGATAAAATAGTGTTGGTTTAGGGCAAAAGAAACCATTTAGAATTCCTGCAGACTCAGCAGTTGAACTGAGTTGTGGTTAGTGGGGAGAGCATGAACACCGACTCAGGACTTTCTTTAGTGTTTGTTTGCTTGCTGATACTCCCTGAAGTAATCAAATTAAATAATTCCGCTTTCAGAGGACATGAAAGTTGGATCATGTTCTTTTCCTCTGTATAGAGAGTGTTCTCCACTAGGACTCATTAGTGAGAAGCATTTATTGTGGAAGTTCTTATCTACAGAGCATCTCACGTTCAAAAGAAAGAGGTCTGCAGCACAATTGTGAGGTGCAGGAGAAAATAGAACTGCCCACGTTTCTCTGACATTGGGTAGGACAGATAAAGGCTTTATCATAGCCACAAGATCAGTAGTAAATAAGTAAATAAATGGGGCTGGGGTAGTAGAGCTCTTAACCTTAGACAGTAAGAGTTCTCATCCCTGTCAGAAAAGCAAACTAATGCAGAAGATCCTCTTTTTTTGGGAGCAAACCCGAACAATGAGCTCTGGACAGTATTTTTAATGGTTCATTATTGGGAAGGATGGTCAGGGTGCTGCAGTGAACCATCTCAGGATGGAAAAAAGAGGTGAAGGAAAAAAACCTGGCAAAATGGATTGGCCTCTGCCCCGCTGCAGATGCGACAGGTGCTCCACAGGACAACTAAGGAAAGTATTATCTGTACCTTCTAGCAGGTGGCTAGGAGCCCGGCCCACAGGAAAGAAAGCAAGCAGAGAAGGTTTTTGCCACATGGACTCTCGTTTTTGAATGGCAGTAGTTTTGATGGGGAATGGGAGAAGGGAGGAAAGGAGAAAGGGAGGAAGGAAGGAAGGGAGGGAGGAAAAGAAAACAAGAAAACAAGGGAAAGACAGGGAAAGACAAAATGGTAAGGACATAAAATAATGCTAAGAGTGAATCAGGAATGAGGGAAAATGAATAAAAACATGAGAAAGGAAAGTTAGAAGCTATCAGGGAAGGAGAAGCAGAGGAACTGTGCTTTTACCAGGTCATTTGGAAGAAGGAAACAGCAGATGGCCAGTCAAGCTGTCCACCTTGTGTGTCAGGCAGGGAAGAGGCTGTTCAGCCCTCCCAAACCAAGACTTTGGTTCTTGTGTCGGTTCCCTAAGCTGTCATGTAACGTCAAGGGATCAGAAATTAGCCCACAACACGCCTGAAGGGGAGCATGGGAGAGCCTTTGATCTGCTGGCGGATGTGAAACCATTGCTCTGGGTTGAGAACATCACCACATCCCACCCTGTCATGCTACCTCCAGGTTTTGATTTATTTTTTTCTCTGCTTATAACTGCTCTATTTATTTTTCAATCCTCTGGAAAAACAAGGTTTCCCTGGAAGGGACACATCTCAGTAGACCAGGTTGCTGAGAGCCACATCCAACCTGGTGTTGAACACTTCCAGGCAGGGGGCACCCACGATTTCCAGTATACATATGCTTCTAGTGACTGTTTTAAATCTGATTTTGTATACCATAATCCAAGTCTACAGGAACACACACACCCCACCACTGCAGGATGTGCACAGAACTGCACACTCGTTTTAATAGCCTCTTCTCTGACGTGCTGCCAGAACAGAGGAGATGTTTGAAAAATAATGCCACAGTTTTCTTCCAAAGTGTATGGGATCAGGGTTTCAGTCTACAGCAGGCACAAGCTCCAGTTAAGGCTTCTGGGCTGAGCCTCTTCTATTCAACGTGCGAGAGTTGTGTCTGCTCAAAGACTTCTGCTGAATTTGCTGCAGTGAGGTGCAACTAAAACCCTTGTTTGGGAGAGGGGTGGACAGGTTTTTGCTTGCTGGCACACAGCTAGGAGTAGATCCACTTGAGAAGTTTTTTATATTGCCTGAGGTACCCACATTCCTTGTGGCTATTTCTAACACACGTATGGTGCAGTCATCAGAAATGTGAGAAGCATGTGGTAGAGCTGGCAAAACCTTGCTTTTCACGATATTCTCTGCACTTTCTGCCTGCAGCCAAATGAAGAAGGATGTGCCGTGCTAGGATCACCGTCAAGGAATTAGATGTGGTTTGAATTGCTTTTCTCTGTGGTTAAAACAGGCTGCAGCCTAGGGTTGTACAGGCAAGACACAGGGTCAGGTGCTGAGTCACAAGATGTACAAAGTAGGTTTATTTTCCTCCTTTTAGTGGTGTCAAACTTGAGCCAAACGTGTTTTGGAGGATGTGACGGTGGCAGGTGGCCCAGTTCTGACATTCAGCTAAGCAAAACAGACTTCTGCCCATATCTTGAGCAGCACATATGTGAATTGTCAAAAACATACTTTAAGAGGAAACAATTCTCCAGTTTTCACACTTCCTGAATTCACTGGAGGGAGGAAATTGCTGGAGCTGCCAGTTCCAGTCTGGTAAAGTTAACCAACTTTGCATCGGACTGAGAAATTTGACAGCATGAATTTTCACAAGCCTGGGTGTGTATATGTGTGTGTGTGTGTGTGTATGAAAGCTTAGGAGAAGTTCTTGTTTTCAAAAATGAACCTCTGAAGCTTCTTTAGCGCTAATTTTTCTTCAATAACAAGCTGGATTCTGCCTTCAGAGAATTTTGTTCCTTTGTTTTTGTATTCGTCCCAGGCTACCAAAATATTTGTCAAGCAAAATGAAGTCAGACTATTGGGATCTGAAAGAGAAGTACAGAGCTACCAGACATCCACATTCTGTTGGTTGTAGGTATGTGTGACAAGTTTTTCAAAATATGCCAAGTCGTGAGTCACTTTTGTTGACACTGGATTGCCCTGCGGGCACTTTCATGTTTTGCTGACTACAGTCCCCAAAATCCCACCGCAGCACGCAAAGGGCAGGTGAGTACATAAAGTCAGTTCTCTGAAAGAAAGAACCTTCTCTAAATCTTTCCAAATGTATTGCCAGGAAGCCAGAGTTGGTATCGAAAGGTTAGGACAGAGCTCAGTCATCTAAATCTGGGAGTGAAAGCCGACTTTGGCTGGCTGGCTGGGCTGGTGGCCAGAGTACATCATCTTCCAATCTAAACAAAACACCTTGAAGACAACCGATGAAAACTACAGTGACATAGCTGCGGGCGCGTGACCAGGCTTGCTTGTTCATTAATGCAACTTCGTGCCTCTGTAGCAGCCACTTCAGAAACACGGTGAGTGCAAAGGCAGACCTGCTATGCACTGTAATTGTGCACAATTTGTCTGCAGAGTTGGAAAGGTTTTATCAAGGGGGTCAGCAGAACTCTGCAATTCAAATCATACCAGGTCCACTTGGGTCTCATTTATTCTGATTGAAAACTGACCGTGGAATTTGTCTCTGGTGTCTTGAGTAGCACCCTCCAAAGACAAGTGTTGTAACACGGAGAAGATTCCTCCTGGTGATTGCTCTTTTGCTAACTTAGTCACAGTTTTATAAAGAGATGCATTTTGCTGCCTGCTGAGGTCACAATAAAATACGGAGTACTGCCTTAGCGAGAGTTTCCTGCTTCCTGAAGGTTGTTGTGAAGTAACACACTTAGTATTCTCCAAGGGTTTCTAGTCAGAAACTAGTGTTCCTATACACACAAATCTCTGCACTAATATTGTCTTGAGAACATTATTTTTATAAAAACCCTTAATTTTCCAATATTAGAGCAAAAACCCGTACATATTTCTATGACTCTGTCATAGGATGAACTGCCCTTTACGATTTACTGACTACAAGGGAGCCCTGTACTGCCAGAGCTGTCTGAAGGGAACACAGGCTGATTAGGAGTCAGAGTTCAAATGTGCAAGGTTCTGGCAGTAAAGCTGTGCTTGATTAACACCAGCATAGATGAGTCCAGCTCAGAAAAGCAGCCTTTTGCTCTTGCCATCCCCCTGCAGCTCACTCCTGTGGCTTCTACACCCCTGCCAACAGCCTGGGTCCAAGGAACATGGAGGACACGCTCCAACTTAATGTTAAATGGCAAAAAGGGAAGAGAAAAAATGAGATTAATTTGGTATGAGGAGCTTCCAGGAGGGGGAATGACCGGCTTGGTAGGTGAGATGAGAACGTAGCTCCTAGTGACAGTCCCTACAGAAGCACACGTGGGCTCTGACTTCAGATGCTGACAGTTGCTGTCAGCTCTGCCTGTTTGGCAGTCATTTGTCTTTGGTTTTTTTTTGCAATAAGGGACACTTAACTTCTACAGAAAAAAGCTATTTCCACTTCTTCCCGAGTGAGACACCTTTCCTTTACATCTTTTCTTCTAGTGGTTTTCTCTGTAACTTATTAACTGCAAGTCAGACCAAAACACAAAGCAACAGAGCAGAGCCCTGCTTCTTCTCCACTGTTGCACACAACCAGTATTGATTGATAAGAACACCCTCTATTGCTTTGCTCATTGTGGAGCTACTCCTCTGCATGCAGTTTTTATTTCATTTCCCACAAGCATGTGTTAGCCAAAGTAAACTCACCCCACAGCGCAGCAAACACAACAAATATACGAAGCTTTTATGGCTTCCCCCCCTCACCGACCCCTGGCCCCAGTTGGTTGCTATTCATCCAGCTGAAACAAACAAACAAGCAAACAGAAACCCCTGCTCGGCAAAACACATTTTCAAGCTGAAATACAGTTCTTATCTCTCTCATGTAAAATCTGTGAAGGAGCCATTGGTTTTGTGGAGGGCAGATTCTGTAACAACCAAGTGGACCGGACCTGCAGGGGTCTCACAGCTGGAAAAATGGTATGAAGTGAAGTAAATTCTGCCCAAATCCATATTTCTCTGTCACATTGATGCCTTGGATAGTTCTCTGTTGTTTATAAAGATCTGTCTCTTGTTTGGTTTTCCCTCTGGATTGCTCTGAAAACTCCTGTGCTCTGCAGAAGCCCCAGTGTGCTCTCCAGTGCCTGGATGTGGGCATAGGGCTCGGGCACAGTCGGTCTCAACAGCAGTCTCAAAAACACCCTTCTCAAACGTTTTGGTTTGTACACTGCACTTGTGGGGTTTATGGAACTTTTCCCAAGAGATTGGAAAGAGGATTTTCCAGCTCAACTGACTCAACAGTCACTGAAGTTTGTGAAATGGCCTTTTCCTTACCAAAATTTCTCTGGAAAGTGCTTTCCATCACGATCCACCATCTCCCTTCTTCTGCCTGTTCTTTGTGAGGAAGGGCTGACATCAGAAGTGTACTTCTGATGGAAGTCCCAGGCAGATGCTGTTTCACTGTATTACTGGATACAGCTCATCAGAAACATTTCATTCTCCCTCTGGAGATACTCTCCAGCTCCCCCACAGCACAGCAGGCTCAAGAATTTATCAGCAAAACAACTAGCAACTTCCTCACAGCTAGAGAATATACGTGCAAAAGGAAAGAGTTCAACTGAACCAGCTGCACACCACCTGGAACATTTTCACTGCAGCAATTTGTAGCAGAGGAGAAAATGATCTTTTTTTATTATCTCTTAAAAATATCCCAGTAATCGTCTCACTAGCTGAACTCATTTGTACTGGTGGTTTTCTGGGGGTGCTGCTTTTTTTGCTGTGGATTTTGGTAGTTGTTTGGGTTTTTTTTCTCTAAGGCAGTGGTGAGCCCTTAGTCCTCAAAAACTGGGGTATAGACCTGTTGCTGTCCACATAATCAGGAACAGTGTGTTGCCAGGGGAATCTAGCCAGCTCTGATTAGGACCGTTTGGGGGAGCAGTTTTCTGAGCTAATCTCACTCAATGGTCTTTAGCACAGTTGAAAAACGCTCTTTACCCCAAAGAGGAAAGACCGCTCCAGTCAAACTGCAGCTACATGTCAACTGGTTCAAACAGAAAAACAAAGGCTGGCGCTCCTGTCTGTAGCCCTCTTTGCTGTCACTGGGATTTCCTTCATTATAGACTTCATATCGGTGACGTTAGGATGCCTAGGTATCGAGAGATGTAAACACTGTGAACGTGCCCCTGGAGAGTTATCTAGCATTTTCTTTCCAAATTCGGGTGCTTAGCGAGCCTGGGATGAAGAGACTAGACCTGCACACTTTGGTAGTGCAGATGTTATAAATACAAATGAGTAGTCAAAGGTTGCTAATTTTTATGGGCATACGATGCACTCACAAGAGAGGAATATAAACCGACTATAAAACAGGTGCATGGCTTTCTCTGTGCTCATTATATCAAATGCTGTGAAGTTATCCACTTCCACCCCCCACCCCCCCATTTATTTATTTGCTTTCTAAATGTTTGTGTATAAATTTAGCTCTTACTTAAGCTACTGGTTGAAGGTGCTGGCTGCAACAAACGCTTGAAGAGGCTGTCTCTGTAAAAGCTTTCTTCTTGACATCCTTTCCATGGCATCTTTTTTTCAGGTCTGAGATCTTATTTCAATTCCAACGGCTCTGAATATATATATATCTATATCTCCTCCTATAAAAACAAACCAAACAACAAATTCCTCCAGTTCTCTTGGCGATGTATCAATATCTCATTTCTGTGTGGAGAGGGGCCATCAAAAAATTCTATGTCATTCTGAATATGGTGGATTTGCCACTGAAATTATTTTTCGAGAGATAATGCTCTTTCAGCAGAATAAATAATTTCCTGAGGAAGCCTGACTTCCTTTTCTACATCCTTCTGCCTTCCTAATTTTCTTCTGAAAGAAGTACATCCCAGTTCTATTGGATTTAATAAAAATGGGTGACACTCAAAACACCGTCATCCACAGAAATGTTTTTATGTGAGCAGTTTTAGGTTAAACACGGCGTAAATCTTTTTAACTGTGCTCTGTGCCTCATCTTACTATCTCATAATCTGCCAAGTAGCCTCATCCAAGGGGAGAATGAGGATCTCAGGCATTGTAATTGCAATGTGTGCCAGGGCTCCTTGGGCTGATGCACTTCAATGTCAACTTATTTTTAAATAAGCCTTTCAATTTGAGAACAGCAGAAGCTTTAATTTCTATTTATCAAAAAACCCACCAAAATCTTTAGAGAGTTTTCAGATCTGTTTTCAGAACTTTTTCTGCCCCTTCAGCTTTTTGACCTGAATTAAAGGAGAAGAAAATGACAGAACTGGCGGAAAAAGGAATTCCAATTTCTGTTTAAGCTCTCCTTCAGCATCTGCTGTGCCATGCCATTACTCTTCTGTCCTTGTCCTAACAACACTTGCACGTCATTTTGGGCAGTTTTGCTGAAGCAAAGGTTGTAGAACTTCGGCCGTGTGAGAATGGATAGAAATATCGTACAAAATCCACCGACACGTTGTGTTGGGCTACAGCTGGTTTATAGATAACTCAGCGCACTCCTGCAGGAAACAAAAAAGGTCTTGAAATTTCCCATGGACGGCTTTATGTCAAACAATCACCAGCTGAAGTGTGAACTCTAGTGCTCAATAATATTCACCTCACCTTTTTGAGAAGAAAAACTCTTTCCACCATCAGAGTAAAGGCGGTCAAATTTGTACCCGACAGACCTGTGCCATCGGATAGGATGTGAAGATGAAGTCTTCTCTTCTTCCTATATATGCCAGGGGTGAAATTTCAGCAGCTGGCCCATTGGGGTATTAATGACCTGAAAAGAACTCCAAGATTTCAAAACGAAAGGGCAAGAGGTCTGGTCTAATCTCTAATGCATGGTTTAATTAAAGTCTGAGGACCACAGCAGAAGAGCACAGCTGGTGATTTATCTTGAGTGTGTAGTAACACGGCATGCTGTTACGTGTCGTTTGTATGACACAGTAGTCAGTGCCATACCCTGCAATACTGCAGTTGTCACTGAGGCAAAGTGCATTTAGTAGTATGGAGGTTAATAATACTTCCAACTCATTTAAAAGAAAGTAAGATTTTTCTTGTTGCCTTTGTTATTTCTCTCGTGGATCTCAGCAGAAATTCCATCTGAATTGCAATAACAGGATTTGATCGGGTTTGTCAGAATTTGCTTCATGGTGTCACAGGCAAGTTTTGTCTCTTTGATCATCTGTGGAATTCAGTAATAACATAAAGTGAACACAGTTTGGAAAGCAGCACCGAGGAGGGCTCTAGCTGGTCTGCCAATACAAGAAGGTGCTGTGGGACTGGTTCTCAGCACTTTCTACGACCGTAAACTTTCACATTTTCCTTTGGTTCCTGCCATTATAAAGTCATGCATGTGAAGTTACTGTGTTCCACAGGTATCCACGCAGATCAGCCTGAGCATCTCACTAGCAGTTGCATATATCAAGAATTTTGCTGCAAACGGCAGTCCAGAAGTACGTGTTTCTCTCCATTGACTATAAATAACATAATTTACCTAACCTATAAGATGCTAAAGCTGAGTGAGATAAACGTGACTGTTAATTCAAAGGTGGGGCTATGGCGGGTTGATATCATCTAGAACAAAGATTAAAGCAGATCAAAGGGCTTCCTGGAGTTAATTCTTGTTTCAGTTTCAAATCAAACCAAACAATAAAAGACCAACACAAAACAGACCAAAAAAAACCCCAGTTAGGACTCAGTTTAAAATGCCAATAGCAAATGACTGATCATCACCTTTGATAAGTCGTTCCATTCCTTAGTTACTCAGAACTAAAAAACCTGTACCCCAGTTATTCACCTTCCAGCCATCAGATGCTTATCTGACAGGCCAAAGCAGATATAAAGGTTACGCCCCCTAAGAGCCCATATAAGACACGATTGTATCACCATTTGTCTTCTCTTCAAATATGTAGACAGAAGTCCTGGACCCCTCCACTACAAGGTAAAACCAAACTCATTTTTTACATTAATCTGATTTTATTCAAACTGTCTATTGAGTCAGCAGCTCATCTAAGCTCAACATGGAGACTTCAGAATTGGATGGAGAACAGGTGTCAGCATGGGTAAAAAAACTTGTCCTCTTAGTGTTTCTGTCTGTCAGTCACTAGTGGTACAGCAATGTGATGGGCTCAAACTAGATACCTAACTAAATTATGTGGAAATAAATGTGTGTGGCATATCAAACCCACAAAAACAATATTGATATTTATGGGGTAATTCCTCAGTCCTTCTCTTTGGTATTAAGCAACTGAGAAAGAGGTCACCTACTTGTAATAAATTAACACCCAAATGTGCCTGTGAGTGTAGAGAAAGCCTAGAGAAAATTCTGCTTCAGAAAATTGCAAGCATCAAAATAATCCTAAAAAACAGCTTTGTAACGCAAGAGTCTTCTCACTGATAACCAGAGCATCTTCCGTGTGGCACCATGATGGTAAATATTGCACTTCCAGCTTTGGAGTTATTTGTTTTATTTATTTACTGGATAATATTTGGATGCTGATAACCCAGTTTATAGACAGATATAAAATCTTTCTGCTGAATTTAGTTCTCTTTTAATGTTACAAATAATAATAAAAAAGGACAGAGTACTTCATAAATCAGTGAGATCCTTTCCTCTCATTTCCATGAAAAAAAATCAACCCAATTCATGCCTGCTAGACTTCCGCTGGAACGGGCATCTTTCATGCTGAGATAAAAGCATCATTTCAGTTCCTGACAAAGCTTTTGCTGTGGTCTCTACAAAAGAACCTCTTATCTTATCACTGAACACAGCTGTAAGCTTTATAAACGTATGCTGGGGCTGCCTGGCTCTAGCTCCCGTTGTAAAGCCCTTGGTAGAAAATTGATATGCAAATGTCCGCACAGTTTCTTGTCCTTGGGCTAAGTATGGCAGTTTATCAGGAATTCAGTGATACTTAGAGATTACTTGCCAAGCAGCTCCTCATGACATGGATGAGGGGAACTCATATGCCCTATCACAGCTCTTGAGGGTTCAGTGCAAGGCTTAAGTGCACCGATGTGGAAAACTTTAGGGTTAGAAGGAGCACAGAGACAAATACAAACACATCGCTTAAGGGTCCTACATAGAGATAAAATTTTACTCCTGTGCTTACTGCTCAGACCTGAAGTTAGACATTGAAGGATTGAATTCATTCTGCTTTCCCTTAGTTTTGGAAACTGATGTTCTTTGACCTCCATGACCCCATTCCTTCAGAGTCTCTGATGTCCAGAAGGCAGCCCTTTGGTGATATCGCTTGCACCTCTGGTTTGCAGAAGTGTGATGAATGACACTTTCGCAAGAAAACCCAAGCAGCCCGTGCCTTTGCCCCACCTGCTTCTTTGTTTTCTATTCTTCCCCTAGCATGTAAGCAGAGCCCTTTCCCTCCAGGCTGGATCCCATCATGTCACAAAGACACAGTTTGTCTTCAAGTTCCCAGGTACAAAGGGACATCTATTCATAGAATTATACATCATAGAATATTTCAAGTTGGAGAAGAGCCACAAGGATCATTGAGTCCAATTTGCTGTTCCTTGAGGGCTGTCTAAAAATAAGCCATATGACTAAGAGTGTCATCCAGATGGTCTTTGAACTCTGACGGACCTGATGCTGTGACTACTTCCCTGGAGAGCCTGTTTCAATGACCAACCACACTCTCAGTGAAGACCCTTTTCCTAAAGTACACTCTGAACTTCCCCTGCTGCAGCTACGTACCGGTTCCTTGTGTCCCATCACAGAGAGATCATCCGGTCACCGGAGAGATCAGCACATCCCCCTCTGCTGCCCCCTCCAGGAAGTTGTAGCCTGCAATGAGGGAACCCCTCAGCTTTCTTCAAGCTAAACATAGTAACCGCGGCTGTTCCTTGTAAGTGTTGCCCTTGAAACCTTTCACCATCTTGGTCACCCTCCTCTGGGACACCCTGTGTTTGATGTCCTTACATTGAGGAACTCAGAAGTGCATACAGTATCAATGTGGGGACACACAGGTGCGGGGAATTGGAAGGGACCTTGAAAGATCATAAAGTCCACTAGACCAAGTAGCACAGGAGCATGTCCAGGTGGGTTTAAAAATCTCCAGAAAAGGAGACTCCACAATCCCCCTGGGCAGCCCCGTTCCAGTGCTGTTACCCTTATCATGAAGAAGTACTTTCTCATATTTATGTGGAACTTCCTATGTTCCAGCTTACACCCATTGCCCCTTGTCCTATCATTGGATGCCACTGAGCAGAACCTGGTTCCACCCTCCTTACACTCACCTTTCACATATCTATAAACATTAACGAGGTCACCTCTCAGTCTCCTTTCTTCCAAGCTGGAGAGCCTCACCTCCCTAACCATTTCCGCATCAGGGAGATGTTCCACTCCCTTCTTTGTGGCTCTGCACTGGACTCTCAAGCAGTTTGTGTCCTTCTTAAACTGAGGGGCCTTGACCAGCTATCTGTGCTGTTCTTGGTACACTCCAGGACATGGCTGGCCCTTCTGGCTGCCAGACACGCTATTGACTTATGCTCACCTTGCACTGACTCAGGCTCTCAGCTCTCTTTTCACAGAGCTGCTCTCCAGCCTCTCATACCCCAATTTGTATGCACAACCAGAATTATCCTCCCAGGTGAAGAATACAGCACTTGCTTGTTAAATTTCACAAGTCTGATGATGGCCCAGTTCTCTAGTCTACCCAGCTCTCTCTGTGTGGTGGTTTTAGCCTGTGGGGATAGGTCATTAGTAGGGGGAAGGACAGATAACTGTGCCCAGCTTTGTAAAAGTTCCCCCCAGCTCATGGTCAGACCCACCTCTGGCTGAGCTCAGCCAATCAACAGCTCTGTAATAACCTATTTAAGAGGGAAAACCTGTTGAGCAACTTACTGTTGTTCCTGTTTCCTTGGTCTGGAAGCCCCACTTTGTTTGGGGAACAAAGGAGATGCCATGGAGTCAAATGAAGGGGGAAGACATGCCAAAAGGAAACATTGTCCTTTAAATCATGGTGAGAGAAGGAACTGATGTCCTTTAGAGACCTGGAAATCAGCAAAGTAGAAGTGTGCCTTCAAAACCATGAAGGAGAACACATACAAGGAGATGATGGATCCTTGAAGAGATTGTGACTTTGAGGAAGGATCTGGGATCTGGGCTGGAGTGGTCAGGCACTGTGATGACTCACAGTCCTCAGAAGACCCCAGACTAGCCAGAGAAAGGTCACAGAGGACCTATCTCCTGTGCAATAAAGGACTGCAAAGGAGGTTTTCTCCTAAGGGAAAAGAAGTTAGCAGAGCTGGACGCAGGAAAAGGTATGTGGGAACCACGTGCCTCTTTCTTAGTTTCTTGGTGATGGGATTTTTCTCTTTAAATTAAATGTGGGGTTTTTTCCCCCAAATCAAGCCTATTCCTTTCTGCCTGTGACTCATAAATGATGAGTGGGCCCTCATTTGACTCATTAGCATTTTGATAATTAGGGAGAGTTTGTCTCGAGTCTGGCCAGCACAGCCAACTAGTGACACTCAGTAAAGCTTCTCCACTCTGGAGGCAGTCCACAGCACCTCCTAGTTCAGCATCACTGGCAAACTTACATTCAATTCTTGCATCCAGGTGGTTTACATGAAAATTAAAGAGCACTGGCATTAAAATTGTGTAGCGTCTCTTCTGAAGAGAAAGTCTTCTGAAGAGAAAGCACTCCTTTTCCACTAGCGTTTGCACCATTTTAAGTCCAAGGTATAATAGAGCTCCTTAGTGAATGCGCAGCGATACCCAAGCTTCCATCGTGATTTGTAAGGACATACGAACTCCCAAACGGAGAATAGGCCCTTCATGATCTGAATGGCACATAGTTTTATCCTGAATATTCAGCTGGATGCCAACCTAACTTTAATTGGATAACAGAGATGTGTTTTAGGGAGATCAATCGAATTTCTATTTAGCCTTGAAAGTTATGCAACTGGGTGTTTTCTCCACACAGTGTAAAGAAGTAGTTGTTTGCAGAGGGCTGGGCATGTCACTAACTCACATGTCACTATCTCAGGACACTTTCCAAGCATGGGATAAGTCTGCCTGTGTAGCTCTTATACATTTGGATATTATGGAAGAACCTTGGTTACTTGCAGAGGGTGCTGCCAAATTTCCAGTGGGGTAAATATTTCCATGATGACTACTTTTAAGTATCTAACCATAAAACCTAGAAGGCTAGACTGCTATTCTCTGGGTGGTGGTGTGTTACACTGCTCTCTTCTGGATCACCCTCTGCAGAGACCAATATCTCCCCCTTGATAGTACAGCAAATTACTTATGTCAACATCTGAGGTGATATGTTTTGTGTCTTAATTGCCTTGCTTAAATGGGAACCAGAACGCTGTCGTATTTGTACTACTGTGTGGATGAAAACTTGTTCAGGTGGCAACTGAGTGCTGAGCAGGGTTTGGCTATATGTTCTGTTCTTTGACTTTGTTACAAAGCAGGACATGCTCTCAGACATGCAGGAGGACTCACTGTAGAGCCTCTACTGTGGATAATTAGGTGCAAAAAGGAACGAGTCCAGCCTGACAGTAGCCTTCATGCTGCGTTACAGGGCTAACAGTTTGAAAAATCTTGTAGTAACACCTTGTGCCTAAACTGAACCTGGCAACTAGGGATACTGTGACTCCAGACTGCCATGGCACTCCATAAAAACTCCCAAACATGTCACTTTGAGCAGAAAGCCTTTTTGTAGGTAAGATAGTCTGAGAAGGAAGAGTTTTCCTGAGAAGCATAATGTGCCATTTCTTCCTGACAAAAGTAAAACCTCCAGCACTAAGTGCCATCAAGGTCACACACATCTTCAAGAACTCACTGGTCACTTTGTCCTCCCTCTCTCAAGTTAGCACTGGGCAGTAAAGTCCTGCAGTCTTCTGCTGTGAGCTCCAGACTTGCGATCTCAGGCTTTGCATCATTCCCTTGACACTGCCTGTTACAATTCCTATGTCTAGGGTTAACAGGAGATGGCTTTAGTGCATTACTGTCTTGTGATAGTGTTCAAGTGGAGATCATAAATACAAAGACTGAGGCCTGAAGCAAGCTGCAGTATTTCAGACTGTCCAAGTGGTAGTTTACCTTTTATTTCAGCTCACAGTGTTAGGAGATGGAAAGAGTAAATGAGCTATGAAGTACTTGCTTCTTGCACGCGCCTGGTTTACTGCTTCTAAAGAGACTATTTTATCTAAAATAAGATCTTTTCAGGTTCCAAGTTTGGAATGTGGCTATTTTTATAAACCTCTGTGAGCCTCAAAAGCCGGTAGAGAACAGCCATATTGCAAGGAACGTAGAAAGCAAATGTTATACCTCATTAATATTTTCCTGTTTGGATTTTTTCCCGTACTGCAGAGGGACTCCCGATGTGTTTTGGACTTACTTCACTTTGCAGTACCAATTAAATATTCACTGGCATAGGGACATTTCCCTCAACCCATATGTGTGCCTCAACCTCCAGGTTCTAGAGACAGCTGCTTTCTAACCTAGTAAATATTACTTATTACTTATTTCTTTATTTACAGAAAGGGAAATGGCTGCAGGTGGAGAAAATGAAATGAACACCAGAGATAAATGGCTGTTTCTGAAGAGGAACTATTATACTGAATATTTTCTGCCCATACTTACCTAACTATACAGTTTAAAATAATATGTCATCCCCAAAAGACATTTCATAAAATGGTGATGTTGTGAAAGCACGGGTTGCCACCAAATTCTGCTAGACAGAGTATATGTACTAGCTGGATATATAATACTTCGTCTGGGTTTTGTGGCAGGTGGAAACAGACTGGCTTAAATATAAGACCAGAAACAAGATAGAATAGCAGGAGGCTCTTTCTTAATGACTGAACTCCCTCTTTAAATCACAACACCAGCTTGAGATTGAGCTATACCTTCACCTCCAGGTTTTACTTTTACACAGAGTTGAAATCTCTGTGTAAGCACACAAAACAACTAAAGCCGCTTGAGATCAAGCTGTCTGGGTCTGTTATTCTCCAGTTGAGTACTATGAAGACTTCTCACGCTGTCTGCTGAATCACCCCATGCAGATATTGTATGCCATTCTGAGTCCTGTTGGAGACGTGGGCTGGTTCTACATGATAATTGTGTGCTACCTACGAGGGAGTAAACTACATGAAACAAATGGCTATGTGATAGTATGAAATACCCTTGTGGCATCAAATGCCATTTATACACGGGCTCTAATTTCTTCTATATGCAATATATTTTCCAGGCCCACAGTGTAGGAGGGGAGTAACGAAGCTAAAAAGGCAAACCAAGATGAAAACCTTTCCAGGCTGGAAATTCCCACAATGGTGATTGTCGTCCCTGCAGTGAGCAGCATTTTGTGCCTGACAAAGTCACGTGTCTGACCAGTTATAATCAAGACTGTTTGTTGGTTGCACCTTCCATTGTCTGGTGTCCTGTTAAGGGGTACTTGTGTCATCCACAGGCATTAGAAGCTTAACCAGAGACTAGCAAGGTAGCAATTAGACATTTCCCTTGGACTTGACCCAGGGATGGCTACACAAGCTAGATGTATGAAGAAGTTTACTCGCCTCCAATTGCCTCTTTCATAACTATTTTAAGAAAGCAGTCTGTAGGGGGGAAAAAAGGGAGGGGAACAAAAAAGAGCACAGCCTGATAAGCCCATGCAAAAAGAGCAGAACCAGGCTTTGTTACAGGCTGCCTTTGGAAGATGAGAAACTGGAGACACCAACTTTGTTAGGGAGATGAGTTGTCCTTGTCTGTCTCAACCTTCTTTGTCCCAGGAGCTTTTCAAGACAAAGTAAAAGGTCTATCTCCTCTGGTTCTCATTTTAGTATCAGTCGAAGCTAATTTTCAGTCCCTACATACGTGCCAGCCCAGATAATGAAAGTGTTTATTGGGGAAACTTCAGTTTCTTTCTATGACTTCACTTGAACTGCAAATGTGTGAGACACAGCCAAACCATGCAGAATCTCTCCTGTGAATGATTAAGCACGAGAAGAAAGGAGGTCATCTTGAGTACTTCTTTCAAAATCCATTCGCAGTAGCCTCTGCACTTTCAAGTGGCCTGTCTCAGCCTGCAGATATATTCTATGTGTCTTTCAGAGATGTGCAGATGGGTATGTAATACAGTGAATCACTGAAATTTACTGTGTGTACTGCATTGTATTGAGTAAAACTGTGAGCTTCTGCTGTTACAAAAACCATGAGAAACAAGGAGAAACTAAACAGCAGCTAGGACTACCTGCCACTGTTCTACTCCATGTCCTAGAGTTCCAGGGAGCCAATGCCATAGCATAGTTAGAACAAAACTGATCATAAATACTTGTTTTTTCTTTGGAGGTAGGGATCAATAATTAAACTGAATAAATATTAACTGTCCAAAGACTCCTGACTTCCTATCTTTCTGCAGATAATTTTGTGATGGTGCTGCTATGGCATGACCTACAGAAGTCACAGGGATTGGAAGGGACCTCGAAAGATCATCTTAGTCCAATCCCCCTGAAAGAGCAGGATCACCTAGACCAAGTCGCACAGGAACATGTCCAGGTGGGTAGAAATATCCTTGTTTCTAAGAAATGCAGTATTTCAGAGCTGCTGTACTCAGTTATACTTGGAAGGATACAGATAAGTTAGACAAAGGCTATTTCATGCCTGAAACGCTATACTGGAACAGCTCTTACACCTTATGATCTACCATATCAGTACATCTGCCATACGTTTTGACTGATTGCCTACACTGAAGATGGAGAAAGTCTCTCCACATCTGTACACTAAAACAAATACCTGCTGTTTGTATTTCAAGCACTAATGCACATTACAGAGTAGCCCAGATTCCTTCCCTTAGCACATACGTGTGCATGCATATACATGGACCTGCACATAAACATGTAAGTATACGTAAAGGAACATATAACGAAACAATCTTAGCTTTTTTTGCTTCGTTATCACTTAGCAGCTGCTTATTTTTGAGGCAAACTGAAATCATCTGGCTCTGACAGCATGGGACATGCACAGAATCACAGAACATTAGGGACTGGAAGGGATTTCAAAAGACCATCTAGTCCAATCCCCCTGCCACAGCAGAATCACCTAGATCAAGTCACACAGGAACACATCCAGGAGAGTCTGAGACATCTCCAGAGAAGGAGACTCCACAACCCTCCTGGGCAGCCTGTTCCAGGGCTCTGTCACCCTCACTGTGAATTCCTGTCTTTGAATGTGTACCCAAGCTCACACACCTGTGATAAAATTCAAATGTTTGGGTTTATTTCACGCATTTATACTTGTTTTATTGCATCTCTGCCTCTCAGCTAGAGACAGAAACAGAAGTGGGGTTGTTGAAAAATTTATGGTCTCGCTCCATTTTTTTCCATTTGAATGTGCCTTACTTGGGCAAATGTCCTCAAGACACTTCCAAAACACTTTGACAATTACATGAATCAGATCAACATAAACGTGTGCACTTTAAGGGAAGCACCTGCTTCAAAGCCCACTTAAATGTTTAGCTTCTCATTTGCTGTTTGAAGTTGTGTTATAGGAGCTGTCTAAGTTTGTAGAAGGCTTTTTCCAACATGAGCCATGTTGTCAGGCAGAGAATGAAAAAGGCTGGGCAATGTATAGTGGGAAAGAAGAGGGAATAGAGTGAATCATGCAAACACCAAAACAAAGTAATTTTGTTTTTTAAACTCTTTTTAAGCTAAGACTATGTTGCCAAAGAATCCAGAATGAATTTTCACAGAGTCACATAATCACAGAACATTAGGGATTGGAAGGGACCTCGAAAGATCATCCAGCCCCCCACCACAGCAGGATCACGTAGACCAAGTCATATAGGAACATACCCAGGTGGGTCTTAAACCTCTCCAGAGAAGGAGACCACAGCCCTCCTGGGCAGCCTGTTCCAGTGCTCTGTCACTCTCACCGTGAAGAAGTTCCTTCTCATATTTATGTGGAACCTCCTATATTCCAGCTGACACCCACTGGCCCTTAACCTAGATGGCACTGAGAAGAGCCCAGCTCCATGTTCCTGACACCCACCGTTCACCTATTTGTTAACATTAATGAGGTCACCCCTCAGTCTCCTTTTTTTCCAAGCTAGATACCCAACTCCCTCAGACTTTCCTCTACTCCCTTCATCATCTTTGTGGCTCCAGCAGGTCCATGTCCTCTTGAACTCAGGGGCCCACAACTGGACACAATATTCCAGATGTGGTCTCACCAGGGCAGAGTAGAGGGGGAGGAGAACCTCACTTGATCTGCTAATCACTTCCATTCTGATCCACCCCAGGATGCCATTGGCCTCCTTGGCCACAAGGGCACATTTTTGGCTCATGGTCATTCTCCTCAAAAGACCCAGACTCAAAACAATGGCCCCTAATACTTCGGAAGTGTCAGAAGACCTAGTTCAGGCATTTCTAGGTCATTCTGCTTTACAGTATTACAGAATCACAGAACATTAGGGGTCAGGAGGGGCCTGGAAAGATCATCTAGCCCAATCCCCCTGCCCGAGAAGCCAACTGCAATTACTTTGTGTGTCTGGGTCAGATTAGGTCTTGCTATCTGTAACTCTTGTTTTCCTGTTTCTCGATATTTTACTTTCCCCATTGAGTCACAGTGTAGCTTCTCTTTCGAGAACAAATAAATACCTACAATGTAAAAAAATAAAACCCCAAGTCTGTGATGTAAAAAGGAACAGAGGAACAACCTCAGCAAGAAAAACTGAGAATGGTCCACTCCTACAATAAGGGTTTGGGGCATTTTCTGAGTAACTAGGATCTATCCAATCCTGGCTCTCAAGCAATTAGCAGAACAATTCCAGTGTAGCCCAGGCAAGCATGTTGAAAATAAGACTTCAAATAGAAGCAGGGTGGCAGTGGTGGCTGCATCTATGCTACCGAATGGAACAACACTAGAAGGAGCCTGAGCCCTGACCATACACCATGCAAAATAGTTATCTTGTTCCCTAGCTTTCTTTTGTCTCTAGTGGTCTCTCTCCAAGTAAAATATACCGCAGAAAGGGCTAACTCGTTAGTGTTAGTGTGGACTGAGGCCAACTGTGCCGCTAGACTTTAATGACAAGGATCAGTTCTGGCCTTTTTCTCTTGATCAGTATTGACAGCTGCTGCGACGCCTCATGTGTTTGGTGCACAACAGCTAAATTCCTTTAGAATTTAGTCCTGTGCATTTAGATTTAAAAGCTGAAAATTAACAGAAGCCAAATTCCAGTAAGTGGCTCCAGTTTTCAAACCTATTCCTCAGACTGGTTTGGGCTAGTATTTCAGAATCAGGTTCTTACACACGATTTTATTTGTTTCTGTAGTTGTCAGACTCCAAATTAAAAAAAACCCAAACCATAAAGAAATCACAAATTGACACGGTCCTCTCCTTCAAAGACCTTTCCTTCAAGAGCTTATTGGCAGTCTGTGGAAATGTAGATCCCATGTCTTCAAAACAACATATTGCTCGTTTTTTACTCAAAGCATTTTAAATGAAATTTAAATTAACAACGGGGTTTGCTTACAAGCGTGCTGCTCTGGATGTCTCTGAGCTCACCTCTGACAAGTGGAAGTGGCTCACAGAGCCTGTAGAGTCTGTGTTCCGCACAGTGTGATGCCCTACAGGGCCCTGAGCTGACACCACACTGGTTATCTTTGGTACAGATAACTATTTCCATTTCTAGACTGCCTGTTTTAAGTATCCACTAAGCCCTTTAAAGTTAACTTTGATATCTTTTGCATCACACAGAAGCCATCCCTGCAACCCTCTGCTATCCTGTGCGTGAGGCTCTGCAGCATCTACCCTGGACAGCCCCTCTTGGCACCGCTCACATGTCTCCCTGTTCGTGGGGATTTCTGTTTTAGCTGTCTGTGTCCAGCCTTAGGGGAACAAAGCCTTCTAGGCTGAGCAAGGCTAGCTGGGCAGGTGGACAGGTTCTCTCCTGGAGCAGACATGGGAAAAAATTGACAAAACTCTTCTTCAAATCTATACAATTAATGAATCACTTGTCTTTAGCTTTTTGGTTCTTTTAAAAGCCTCTTATTTCCTCATCTTGCCTAACGCTCTGCATCAGAGAGGCAGTTCAAAGCTAGGCAGAGGAACCAAGGCATCTCTAATATTTCTGTCCGATAACATCAACATTTTCCTTGCTGATCAGAACAGTCACTGCCATATGATGTGTAATAGCAATCAGTCTGCTCACATCTTTTTTGATTACCTTCCTGTCTGGTGTACTGATACTGCAAATAAGCACCTACTCCTCTCAGATCCTGTCGTGTTTTTCATGTGTCTTAAAAGTCCTTGTGAAAGAGAGGCTCCTCCCTGTCTCTTTCAAGGCTAACATGTCGAATTGGTGCTACTTGTTTCCAAGTGAAACTGCATGCAGCTCTGTGAAACTGGGAAACATTCCAAGAAGGAACTGGAAGGAAGGAGGAATAAGAAAATAAGGAAGGAGATGAAACATTCATTAATGATTGCCTGGAAAAAAATAAAGGAAAATTTCTGGCTCCTTGGAGGTACAGTCCTTTGGGAAAAACGTAAGCACAGCTACGTCCTCTTCCAGCAAACGTCTTCTCTATTAATACGAGCTCTGAGAATTGCTTTCAGGTCAAACCCTTCCCAAGAGTTAGTCATTGAGGCAAGTCTCCTTGATGTTTGGGGACGTTTCAACAGGATTGGGTGTTCCCAGAAGGAATAAGGCAGGACCCTCTGGGCTATCAGTGCATTGGTCCACAAGCGTTCACTGCAGAGAGAAGGAGCATGCCAAGCTGTGGATATCCATGGGCTAGCTGGTAGACACTGGCACCCCAAGACCCTCACCTCAGTACCCCTGGTACACCGAAACTGAGAAGGTGCTTGGGAGCCCTTTATTTATTGACTTCACTTCTGGAGAAGGGATGATGGGGTCATTCAGTGTGTCAGTTTGTATGTCAGATGAACATCAAGGACTTTTAGGTGAAGTACAGAGTGGAGCATGGACCCACGATGCTGTGGCTGGTGAGTTAATATGTACTAACAACGCTCTTGTGACTCTCAGGCACCAAAGGAAGGAAAAAACCAACTCTCCAGCAAAGCATCTTTGAGAAGCTCCTTATGAAAGCAGGCCATATGGCTTCACTGCAGTGCATTTGTTAACTCTCCAGCCTACTACTGTTTCCCTGCTGGGTGACACATGCTGAATCTGCCACACATCTAGAACAAAATTATAAATAAACAACGGCGTATTTAGATAAAACAAAACTTCCCTGCAGTAGGCTTACAGGAAGCAAAAAAGAAGTGGAGAGACAAATCCTTGTTCTTTTGTGTACAGGAAGTAAGCCTCTGGTTCAGTGCTGGAAAGAGGAGACTTGGATGTGTTTTGAGAAAGGTACCATTTGGTGAGCGATGCTCCTTAGAAATGCTGTGGATGCAACCCTACAAGCATTATTGGTAGCAACCACCTGGGCCAGTTGGTATCTCAACCAATTGCCCAATGGCCCAATTTTGCTGTTCTCTGGCAAGTTGTGTGAAACAGCTCGTGGTACTCCAAGTTTCAAGAGAAACAAGGGCAAAGTGGGAGCAGAAAGGTGAAGTCCAATGACAAATTCGTTGGAAGAACAGGAAAGAACTCCAGTTTCCAGTAAAGCAACCAGAGTATGGGATTGCAATTGCATCACTTTGTGGGGATTTTGTCAGCTGTCTCAGACACTGAGTGGTCCTCTCCCTTTCTCACAATCATTACAGATCTCCTCCAGCAGACACAGCTACGTTTGAGAAACCCGGCTGATCTGCAAACCCAAGCCAAGAGGTAAGATAAATATCTAGGGCTTCCTGTCCTAAATATTCTCCTAAATGGAGAAAAATGACATGCCAGATCCCTGGCAGCCAGTTTCATCCATATGCCAGGCCTGCGAACTGTGTGGCAGTAAGGTGATACTTCATGGTGACACCTCCTAGGAAAGACAGAAGAAGATTTCCATAGGCTTGCAAGTCAATAGGTCATGTTAACACTGGCTGCGAGCCACTACACTCCGTAGACAAAGAGTTTTTTCCAGACTGAGAAGGAAATAGGCCTTGCTGACTGGGATAGTCTGCTTGTCTTTCTTCATTCCCTAAATCTCTGTAATTCCATGCTTGAACAAATAATTTTGGGGAAACGATGCAAAACCATTGTAAGTTAGATTTCCCAGTGGAGGTGGTGCATTTGCACGGGCTGCAGTGCTCAAAGGCCAAGAGCTGGACTGTTAAAAGAGTGAAGAGTTACTCTATTTCAGACAATCTTAATAAAAACAAGCATCCACTGGGTCTTGTTTTGCCCAGTTCAACTCTCTGCAGCTCATTTGAATTCTTGGTACATGAGTGGAATTGCTTTGGATTGGTGCTCGTGGGAGTAAGAGGTAAGCTGTTGCTCGTGGGGGTGAATGGATGTATCTTGAGGCATAATTAGGGTCAGGCATGACTCTGTGTGTGTGTGTGGTTGTGCATGAACAAAATATGCAGCTAGAATCCTCCCTACTCCCTTTGGGAGGGATGGACCTACAGACACACACAGAGAACATAGTACTGTCAATTTAAAGACAGAAAAATTAGCAATAAGAGATCTGTAAGGGCTATGGAGACTGCTGTGTGATCCTGTGGAAGATTTAAGCTGTTTTCACAGTACTCTCCCATCAAAAGGGGTGAACTGCTGTGCTGTCTGGCTGCTGTCTCCAGGCTTCTGCTCACTCACAGCAGCCCCCTGAAGGTTGCAATGGGCACAGAAAAGCACGACAGCACAATTATTCCTGGGACAGTCAGGAAAGAGAGGCAGGATTTGCACTGTTGGCAACTGGAGATTCTTTGGCTGGCACAAGAATGCTGTAGGAAGCCACCTTCATTTTGACCTTTCCAGCACTGGCATGTTCATTGGTGCTAGAAAGGGCTGTGGAGCAAATAATCTTGAGTGCCATTTTGCACCATTTACAGGATAAACAGGTGATCAGGCCCAGCCAGCATAGGTTCATGAAAGGCAGGTCCTGCTTGACCTTCTATAACACGGGAGCACACCGACGGGATGAGGGACAGGCTGTGGCTATTTTCTTCCTGGGTTCCAGTAAGCCTTTGACACCATTTCCCACTGCATTCTTGTCTGGACAGGTGCACACTCTGCTGCATTAAGCACAGGCTGGATGATTGGACACAAAGAGTGGTGGTGAACGGAGTTAAATCCAGTTGGTGACTGGTCACAAGACATGTTCTGTAGAGCTCAGCACTGAGGCCACTCCTGTTTAATAGCTTTATTGATTATTTGGAGGAAGGAATTAGCTCTTTAGATTGGAAACATGGAGACTGAGTGGTGATGTCATTAGTGTTTATATCTATGGAAAGGGCGGGTGTCAGGAGGTTGAAGCCAGACTCTTCTCACTGTCATCTAACATAGCACATTCCACATCAATACGAGAAGGAACTTCTTCACAGTGAGGTTGACAGAGGACTAGAATGGGCTGCCCAGGGAGGGTTGTGGAGTCGTCTTCTCTGGAGAAGTTTAAAACCCACCTGAATATATTCCTGTGTGATCTAGGAGATCCTGCTGTGGCAGGGGGATTGGACTAGATGATCTTTTGAAGTCTGTGATTCTGCCGTTCTGTGTAATTGAGTGCACCCTCAGGAAGTTTGCAAATGACATCAAGCTGAACAGATGTGTTGATCTGCGGGAGAGTAGAGAGACCCTACATAAAGATCTGGCCAGGCTGGATTGATGATCTGATTCAAATTGCACCAGCTTCCACAAGGCCAAGTGTCGGGTCCAGCACTTGGGCCACAACAACCCAATGCCATACAACAGGCTTGGGAGAGAGAGTGGCTGAAAAGCTGTTTGACAGAAAGAGACCTGGGGGTATTGATTGATCATTGGCTAAAAATGAGCACAAGTGTTGTTAGATGGCCAAGAAGGCCAACGGTATCCTTGCTCGGATCAGAAATAACGTAGCCAGCAGGAGCAGGGAAATTATTGTTCCCCTGCAGCCAGCACTGGTGAGGTCACACCTCGAGTACTGTGTTTGGTTTTGGGCACCTCAGTACAAGAAAACCATTGAGGTGCTGGAGTGGGTCCAAAGAAGGACAGCAAGGCTGTCAAATGGTCTGGAGTAGAAGCTTTATGAGGCTGAAGGAGACGGGGTTCAGGAGGCTGATGGGACACCTTGCTGTTTGTAACCATCTCAAAGGAGCTTGTAGAGAGCTGAGTGTTAGTCTCTTCTCACAAATTAGAAGTGACAGGACGAGAGGAAATGGCCTCAAGTTAAGCCAGGGGAAGTTTAAATTAAATGTGAGGAAAAACTCCTTTACTAAAGGGGTCATCAGGCAGTGGAACAGGCTGCCCAGGGAGGCAGTTTAATCGCCATCCCTGGATGCATTTAAAGATCATGTAGTTACGGAGTTTAGGGACATGGTTTAGCAGAAGGCTTGGTAGAGTTAAATGGTTGGGCTCAGTGATCTTAAGGTCTTTTCCAGCTTGAACAATTCAATGATAACTGTTCTTTCTATAATCCAAGCTTCCTAGCAAAGTGAGCCTGGGTTAACTACAGCACACCCATGCCTGATGATCAGACGAGCATTTCTTAATAGTAGCCACTATTTTCAATGTTAAATTTAGACTTGGAAACTTCACAAGCTCCATCCACAGTTGAAAATCTCCAAAGGTCATAATAAGCAAGCTAGCAAGAAGTGTACATCTCCCCATTTATTAAATAAGGAGTCAAATACCTCCTTTAAGGCAATGCAGCGTACTCACATGTCCAGGGTGAAGGAAGCTAGATCTAGAAAACTAAAACAGCATCAAATGAGCAGAGGAACAGGGGTCTCTGGGCTTGCCTCAAGGCATCTCCATTGACATGATACTGTTGGTGTCACCCAGTTTTCACTTCTTGTGCACTCCCTGTGGGTGTGGGAGGCTTGAGTCTGGGACCATTCACAGCCTGTGGGCACTTTCCGATTTTCACAGGCCAGGAAAACTTTCAGACCTGCAGGCAGTGAAGCACTCTGACAGGGAGTGAGCTGCTGGTCTCCTAGGAACAACGCAGAGCAAGCAAAGAGGAGCCCAGGTGAGAGTAGAACTGGAGAACCAGGCCTTACAGTAAAGGACAATAAATGCATTTTCTTTTGACCAGATGATGAAAAAAATTCCATTCTGTTCCACTGTAAACACATGGAAGACTCTTACAAAAGCCAACAATGACCATGATCTTCCAAAATGTGGCTTTTAAATGGCTTGTGGTGCACTTGGGTACCTCCTCAACCATCACCAGGCTGGAAAAATGGCAGCGTGAGATGCTTTTTGTAGAAGTGTGTGCTCACCTCCTAAAATGAGTTTTGTAATACACCTCTTGGAACTGTGACTTGTCACTTGGGCCAACAAGAAGTTTCACCCCACTGAGCTGGTGAGACTGTCTCTGTTAACTATACCAAAATTTGAGGATAAGCATAGAATCACATAATCATTTATGTTGGAAGTGACCTTTAAGATACACGGAGCACAGAATCACAGAACATTAGGGATTGGAAGGGACCTCAAAAGATCATTCAGTCCAATCCCCCTGACACAGCAGGATCACCTAGACCAAGTCGCAGAGGAACATATCCAGGCAGGTCTTAAACATCTCCAGAGAAGGAGAGCCCACAACCCCCAAGCACAGCCCCTTCCAGTTCTCTGTCATCCTCACTGTGAAGTTTGAAGGCTTATAGTGGACACAAGCTTCTTTCTCGTAGCTTTCAAGGATGATTTTCCAAGATACTTTTGATGAACATCCTGTAAGTGAGCACTGATTTCTTTTTCTCCTGTAGGTCCCATTACTTTCAATCCCAGAGAGATTGTTCTGTCTTCTTGCAACCTAGCTTTTACAGTTAACCTAATTCTACTAAGTCCACTGCTAAACCATATCCTCCAGCTCCATGTCTATCTTACTTTTAAACACATCCAACGATGGTGGTTCAACCACCGAGAAGAAGCACAGATCAAGCAAAGCACCTTCAGGAATGTACATGTATGTGTAATCCTGTTCTCTAATCAAGATTCCCTGCATGCATCCCAATGCTGCTGGAGAACATCTCAGGCAGGAATTAATTCACAAGGATCTAGGAAGCAAACTTCCCCTGAACTGTCACGAGCGCTGCTGCACACGCCTCCCCTTTGCATACCATACAAGCCAGGCAGAGCAGCTCTTGTCAGGACTGAAGTTTTATGTCTTTACCACACCAGACACTTCTTGCATGCAGTGTGGCTGCAGAAGGAAGAGGCTGCTTTCTATTATTCAGGTCAGAGTTCACTTTCTGGTCTATGGGAAATGAGACTCCACAATCAAATGCTTGTCTCTGTTCAGCATTACTCCAATAAACGTGCAAGGGAGTTTTCCTTGTGTGGAAACACTTATGTCCCTGTATTCCCCTGGGATGTCACAAAACATGCTATGGAAACCATGAACAGTGGGTATTCTTTTTGGAGTGAATTACATCTGTCAGATTGAATTTATTCAACTAAGATGCATACTCACCCATTTCCTACTATATATTCCTTAAAAAGTCAGCGGTGCTGCATGTCCAGGCAGTCATGAGCCAGCCGCCACATATGACCTACTCTGGGATTCAGACTGCAACAGGAAACTCGGCTTGGAACAAGAATTCCCTCTTAAATGAACTCTTGAAACTGAATCTACATTGTGAAATACTTGGATATTGAGCAATGGAAGAATGTGGAACATAAACACTAGCAACTGCTTCCTTTGAGTGTTAGCAAGCTTCGGCAAGCAGGTTGGATGCTGCTGTGGTACAGAGTGCACAAGGAGGCTGATTAGAAAGCAAGTCTTGTAGGGGCGTATTCATAATACACAGATTAAATTGCCCTATTTGCCTCCAGATAGCCATTTCTCCTACTTATTTGTGTGGGTGAAGCATCTGTAAGTGAAAATTGATAACAGTGCCTTTTGCTTTGTGACAGCCCTTTGTTTAATGCTTACAATTTTGCTAGGAAACAATTTGACTGTTCAGAGGCTGAGTTTTTGTCATCATCCACTACATGCTGAATGTTCTTCTCAGAGAAATGTAATTTAATCAGGGATTACTTGGATGCCCTACTGAGCCACACTAGGATTTGACTTGCACGCAAAGAAAAGAGGGCATGCACTTTATTGGCTCTAATTCAGTAATGGTCCAAAGCTGCAGGGAGTCAGCTCAGACCTCAACAAAATATACTGCTGCTTCAGCAAAGTGAGCAGAACACCATGCCCTTCTGGAAGCAATTCTGAGACAGCAAGTCAACAACAAAGACACTTTTTTAACACTTTTTTTTCTTTTCTGACTTTTTTTTTTTAAGCAGAGTCCCAAAATTTCCATCTGACTAATGATGCAGATTTCTAAATTATACAAATGATACCTGTTAGCATTAGCTTTGATCTGTTTAAGCGTAGCTTGACAAGCAAAGCCTCAAGCAGGAGCAGACACTGCACTGCTTGGAAGGAGAGACTGAGTTAGAAGTTTTTGTTTCAGCCAGGCTCAGTGCCAGAGCCTGAAACCAACTGTGAGGTCTGCAGGCATCACAGTGGTGACTTTCAGTGGTGACTGAGTTTGAAGACTTTAGTTTTTTTCTTTTCACTTCCTCACATTATCTTCCCAGTCTTGTTCACAGCACTGGCAACAAAGGAAATACACTATGGGGTGTTCTAGTCCTGGCCAAGGCAAGGGCTTCCAATGACACTGTGACAATCACAGCTTTGCCTGCAGCCTGCTTTGAAACGTGGAAGCAATGGTGAGTGGTGATGGAAAAAGATGGTTTGTCAAATTCTTTCTAGTTTTGTGAGATCCAGTTTACTTGACCCCAGTTTACTTGCCTCACTCTCGTCCTCTTTAGATCTCCTTTTGCAAGCCTTACTGAAAGGTATTTCTGTGAAAGGTGTGTTTGACTAGTCCAGCAAGCCAAGGCGTCACAAAGGTGGATGTGATTCAGAGAGCACTGGTGACACTGGTATGTAAACAGAGTAGCACAGATCCCACCGGAGACGAGCCACCTCCAGAGGTACCCAATGTCCTATGAAGGTTATGGCTATACTGAAGCCTCTTCATGATTAAACTGTTGGATTTGCCATTATGAGCTAAGAGAAAGCTGTTGTGGGCAGCCCACTGAGGTAGTGACCCAAGGCATCCGTCCAAGATACGCATCTATCACAGATTGGAAGGGACCTTGAAAGATCATCTAGTCCACCCCCCCGCCAGAGCAGGATCCCCCTAGACCAAGTTCTTCTGTCTCTCTCTCCTTTCCCTAAGAAAATATGCCTTTCTGCTATTCTGCTGACTCCTGAATCATTCTTAATAAAATACTTTGATAAATTTCTACATTTAAAGCTTCATTTTCAGATGCAGATTGACCATGATTCATTCTGTACAGTCGTAGAATCATAGAATCATAAAATGCTTTGAACTTAAAAGGACCTTTGAAGGTCATCTGGACCAACCCCCCTGCAGTAAGCAGGGACATCTTCAACTACATCAGGTTGCTCACAGCCCAGTCCAACCTGACCTTCAATTCACCACCAGTCTGGGCAACCAGTGCCAGTGTTTCACCTCCCGCACTGTAGAAAACCAAATTCCTTATATGCATTCTAAATCTCCCCTCTTTCAGTTTAAAATCATCACCCATTTTTCTGCAGCCCCGCTTCCCCTGTTGGAGATGGGTTGGAGGAGGCACGGTGGGCCCGCTACACTCCTGTCTCACTGAGACCTAACTGCTTTGTTTTCTTTTCCTTTGTCCTTAATTGTGGTCTTGAACCCACCACAAGACTGGTTCTGCTAAAACGATTATTTTAATCTTTCTTATAGGGCCTCAATAAGGTCTCTCTAGACCCTTCTCTCCTCCAGGCTGAATCCCAACTCTCTGATCATTTTTGTGACCCTTCTCTTGATTCACCTGAACAGGTTCATGTACTTCTTGTGTTGAGGATCCCCGAGCTGGACACAGTACTGCAGAAGGGGTCTCACCAGGGCAGTGTAGAGGAGCAGAATCATCTCTCTCAACCTGCTCAAATCACCTAGGCTTAATATCAACACCATTCAATCCATCACTTTTCTTGAATCTGAGCCTCCAGGAGCTTTTATCCTCACTGGGTGGTCTCTAGCATCCCTCTCCCAGAAAGCTTGTGTTCAAATGGAAAATAATACACAAAGGAGTGAGGACATGTAAGCAGCAAACCCTGCTGATGAAGCAATGGCCTCACCACGTTCACAGCCTCTCTCTGAGACACCACAGTGCACAGTCTGAAGGTGCTGTTTCCATATACGTGATATCTGGAAGTTTGCAGAGACATGGGGAGAAATCCTTATTAGCTGAGAAGTGGCTTGGAAATGTGTGGATGTGCATTTCATGGAAGCCTGCATAGGTGGGAAGATCAAGATTCCTCTAGTTAAGCCTGAAGTCAATGCAATGCTCTACCTGCCTAAACTTAGGCAGTGTAGGCTGAAGAGCGTTAGCAAAATGATGCCTACACTTGTACAAACTGAATTAACAGGTATCCCTGAGATTTTTGCAACGTTTTAGCTTACAGCTTCCACGCATACTTATTCTCATCTCTGTTTTTACACAGAGTTGAAGAGCATCACTGACTTGGACTCTCCCATCTCCACAGGGCATTCAGGTTTGAGCACTTTGCACTGACCTCCTAAACCACTCCTGGGTGTTTCTTTCCAAGCAGTACAGTGGTCTCATTACCTCCATAATCCTTGCATTCTTTAACAAGGATAAGTGTTACCACAGTTATCACTGTTACTTTTCACCTCGTTTGTTTTCACTTAACTTCCTGGCCTTTTCCCTTAACCCTCTCAGTTTTCTGATAACACATGCACTTTTAAGTACTACATTTTCTTGCTCCTCCAAGTTTGAGTTTGCAAAGAGCTCTAATCTCAGTGAAATGGTATCCAATAATTAACCCGCATTATGGTATCATTTCCCTCTTTCTTATTAAGGGAAGATAGATCTCTGTTTAATAAACCTGCACCACCATTATGGTGTATCAGAATGTACTCATTAAGAAGAATTATACAGACAATTAAAGATTCTCATTTAATTTCTCTCTTTTATTCATGGTTAAGAATATGAATGAACTAAACACATAAGTTGCCAACATGAGTTGGATGTTTTGTCTGGCATATTTTTCTAGACAGATTCCCTGTTGCAAGAAAATACTGAAATTATTTATCTTATTTTCCTCATTAGTTATCACAGATGAATAGTTTGTAGCTATTTAACAGATCCGGTATGGGTATAGCAGCTGAATTTCATACCCAGCATGACAATATTTGGTAGAAGGAGCCTTTGGTTGGGGAGATGTTTATGTTTGTGCATTCAGCCTTTCCTTCACTAATCTAAAATTAGATTTTTTTTGGACTTTAGTGTCACCTCTGTATAAAACCTGGGCTGAAAATAGGAACTAGTATCTCTTGGTGTCTAGCAACCAGGTCAGGCTTTCTGATAACATATTAGAGTTCCCTTCCTATCACAGGCTAAGCTGCCCATATCCATCTTTCTCTCCACTTTTTCTAACCATGAACCATGCCAGATGCTTTGTAGGTCCATGAATGCATCATAGCAAAAGCCCTGCTTTGTCAGACCATGGGTTCACCTTGCCTAACATTTGTCCTCCTGACAGCAATGGCACACGGAAAACTAGAAGTATTCTGCATATTTTCAGCAAGAGTGTGGCTGAGAAACTTTCTTTGGTGACACTCTCCAAAAACAATGATCTCGCAGGTTGTCACTGCAGTGCATTCTTCTTCCATGTTTTTCATTTGGCCTTGTGAACACTTGCAAACTTTAGCAACTTTCAGCAGTGAAGTTTGCAAACTCTTCCAGTGCACAGCAGCATGAAAAGAAATCTGTTTCCCCCCACCTCCCCGATTGATCAGGTGCTCATGCTTGTCCACTAAAAAGAACTTACATGGGTTTTCTTAAAATGGTTTGTAATCAGACCTTCTACATGCAGGAGTAATAGTGGGCTGGCTTGTGCACCTGACCCTGTGCACAGGGGCCATCAGCCTGGCAAATAGCGGGACTTAAACACTGAAAAGAATGGTTGCTGGGGTCCAAACCTTTGCAAAGCTGTGTAGATTGGTCGTGTATCAAACACACACTCTCTGTGGATCAGGAACAGAGGTGACAGCAATGAATTCTGTAAAAACATTGTGCATAAAAACTGTTTGGTTTTTATTTTAATTAAGTCTTCATTTCCTTGTCAGAGCAATGACAATTCTCATTCTACGAGAGTTCAGTTTCTTTAGGCAGCACCAGGCAGATGAATGATGGGAGCCCTGAAGCACGGATTTTCTGGCATTGTATTTTGCAACAAAGTGCTAATGACCGGATCAGTTTCTAGGCTGATAACGTTATTTGCTTGATATATACACCAATTCTGATTTCAGATATGTTCCTACCCACACATTTTTTGTGAATATCCTGTCAGTTTATGTAAGAACTCAGAGTTGAACTTGAGCCTTTGCATAGCAGGTCAGGAAGGTCATGCAGATGAGTCTATTCTGAAGCTATGGAGTATTGCAGCCTTCAAGTCAGGAGGTGACAAAGACAAGTTGAGGAGTGTATCTGGAAATTGCTCCATCACTGCGGACAGAAACATGCCAGGGCTGGATGCTGGCACAGCAGAACACAGCAAGAAAGTGCTCCCTAGCCATACTGCTGTGAAGCAGCTATACTGGGACAGTAAATGTTAGTTAGTGGGGAAACATGTTCCTTTCTCAGCCCGCTCATTAAATCTATCCTTCTAAAATTCCTTGCAGGCAGTTTTTCGAGTTTGGAGTAGATAATTTTCAGCACAGTGTTTTCTCAGTTGGTGCTTCCTGACTGGTGCTCAGCTGCATTGAGAAGCAGCATAGGTGACTCGGGGTCTGGACATGGCTTGTGGCTCCATTTCACGCAACCCACAAATACATGTCTTTTTTCCCCACATTATTACTGCGTTATGCTACAGTGAACGGCAGTGACCCACAATGAAATGATTCTTACACCCACTTTCTTTCTCTTCTGTAAAATAGTTAATCCCTGTACTGTGGGAAGGCAAGCGCAGCCTTGCTGTCAGGTCACAGTGAAATGACACGTCACAAAGGCCATAAAGACATTATAAGCATGAATTTATCAGCAACATTTAAAAAAATGAAAAAATGAAAAAGAAATAAACCACTCTGGAAAATACACCAGGGAAGGGATAAGCTCATTTGCCAGCTTTCAGATCAGGAGAAACCCCACTGATACACGGTGCCACATTTGCCAAAAGTGGGACTGAAACAGGGAACACAAGGGCTGTGCAGGAGGGTTTGTGATGGTCAGGAGGTGGGTGGCAGGTGATGCTGGAAGTAGGGGAACGCTGTGTCCCAGTGCATGTTGAGAGAGGGCATGTTGCAGCCCCACCATGGCTGGCACGTTTACTGATGTCCTTCACCAAATGGGGGGTGGCAGAGCAAGTGACTGCTGTGCATGTCTTCTGTCAGCCAGGTGGGTCCTCAAGGATGTAACCAGGAAAGCTGATGCCTGATGCTAATGTTATTTCTCATCTTAAGATCACCATGCACTAGTGAGCAAACATTTCTGCTAGGCTGGCAAAGAATTACAGCACCCAGGCTCCATGAGTATGATGAGAGCCTGATGTTGATGAAGTAGGTCAGTGAAGAGCAGCCAAGCTGGACATGCTGTGCCAGTGCGGGTGAAATCTGCTCTACTCCCAGCTCCCGCTGTTCCAAGGAAGGGCACAGAGGGCACTCACAAGTAAGCTTTTGATGGTGCTGCGCTGCTGCCAAATCATCTCCCTCCACAAACGCAGACAAGCAACAAATCCCTTCCCAGGAGTCAGAAAAGGTCAAGGTGTGTTCCTGGAGCGTAAATGCTCACACACACTGACCTGGAAACCCTAAAAGAGGGTGCTGAGGCCGAGGGATTGACACAGCACTGTGCAGTGGGGGAAGGATTTGTCTGTCTGCAATCAGTGCCAAGTTCACTTCCCAGTGACAGGGTAGTGGTGCAGCAGGAGACCTGCTGCCCTTGTCTGTCTGTCTGCTGAGATCCTGGACAGTGCACTGTGGTGAAACTGGGCTGGATAGTCTGCAAATACCACACTAAGTGAGACATTCTGTTTGCCGATAGAAACACTTTTGTTTTCTGAATACTATTACACAGAATTCAGAGGTTAAGATAGGAACAATCTGTGGGACTGGCATAGAGATAGGATTTAATGCATAGAAAATAAAACTAGTTTTATCTGAATGTATTTCTCCCAATAAACCCGTTTCTTCTCTAGGGAGCATTGAGGAAAGCAGGAATAATTCTGGAGCAAATTTATCTACTGCAAGTCATAACTCAAGGTGCTAGGTCAGAAATATTTATTAAGACAATCTTTAAAGCATAAAATGCACAGCAGCTAAAAAATCTACAGTAAGCAAGACCACCCCATATTTGCAATAATTTCCTTATAACATCATGTTTCATCATTTGCTCTAATTGGGTTCTGCTGAGAAATAAGGCTTTTGATCATGTCTGCTTTCTAATTTCCCCCCTCTAGACAGCAAAGAAAAGAAGACGATATGGGATCAAGGATAAATTAAGATTCTTTGGCTATGCAAATAACTGGAAATTAGCATGGACCAAGTTACAGATAAGTACGTAGACACATGATTTAGAGGCAGGATAAAATGTGCTCAGAATGCAAAATGCAGCATAATTTCTGTTTGCAGTGTAACCCCAGAGTGTTATCAAAGTAAGTGTGGTACTCCTTAACGTGAAAAGGCAACAAGGTTCACTCTGTAGCCAGAGTTATAATTGAAGAGAGAAAACGCTCATGAAATGATGGTGCATCCCCAAGGGAAGCTCTAGTGGGCATAAACTAAAAGGAGTTAATTGGTTGGGTAGAATAAATAAACTTCATGTTTCATATTTTAGCACCACAAACCACGCCCCTCCTCAAACCTCCCCCCCAAACCCAACCCACATTTGCACCATATTAATGGAAATCAATTAGAAACAGTCCAAAAGTTAAACAGAAGCCAAGGGTAATGTGGAGTTGGCTAGAGGCTCTGATGGAAACGTACTTCGTGTTAACTAGGCTATTAGAGAAAACAAAGTATAAAAGCAGTAAGAGCTTCAAAGAAATGTGGTGGACCAGGTCCAAATTGCCAGCACCACATTGGGCTGGAAGAGATTCACTGAACTGTAATTTATTTAACACTTTGAATTCCTATAAGTGCATCTTATTAAGAAATACAGCACATATGAAAAACCACATTACATTTCTTTGAAATTAATGAATGGCTGCGGGATTTGAGCTCCTATTTTCCACTTAAAAAACACTTAATGTAACCAGAAACTAAGTAGTTTGTGATACTCAAAGCAGAGGAATGCAAACAAAAGGAATCCTGGGCACTGAAAGATTAAGAGTAATAAAGGCTATTGAAAAACCCAAACTGACTCATGCAATTTCGTGTTTCAGTTCAGCTGGAGATGTATTTCTTGTGAATGCAAGAGTTGCCTTAGTTTTAAGGGCATGGTTGCTGAAGTTAAAATACACTTCCTCTGCATGATGGTGCTAGGGTTGCTCTGTGCCCCACACTGCAGTACAGCCAGCTTCACTAAGTGAGCTACCAGTGTGAATCCTGAAAGGGGATACATCTGAAAAGGAAGGAGGAAATACTTCAGGGTTCCTGCAAAGCCCCCACAATGTCCAAAGACAACAGAGAAGATGTCTTCTCCCTTCTGTCAGTGACTTTTCCTGCTCCCCTCCTTTTGTGTCCTCTGCACCTATAGGAGGTGGCTTCTAGCATCTCAAAGTTCAAAGCTGTATCCTCCCAAAAAGGAAATCAAGAGCAAATTCTGTCTATGTAGACTGGCTTGGCTGCATTGGATTCACTGGGGTTACACTAACCAAACGCACAAACTGCAGAGGATTCAGAGCATTTAGTATCCTATAAAAATATTTTGAGAAGGTAGTACACTGAGAGGCATGTGTGAATACGGTGAAGCCTTAGAGAAACCTCACAGACCAGTGGGGTCAAGGACACACTGCTTTTGTGCATACACAGTGATGTACCCACATGTCCACACCACCTGCTTTCTGTGTTACTGACAGCTCCAAATCTGCTTTGAGCTCAGGTTGGGGTATGAGCTTGAGTGACTTTAATTCTCCCAAGGGAAGAAAAGTTTGCACTCCAGATCAGTCAGATGGCTTTTGAACCTGCACATGGGACTTTATTCAGCAACCTGGAGATCTGTGATCTCTCAGAGATCCAACTGATGGTGAGTGAAACAGAAGGAAGAGGAAACTTGTACTGTCTGCAGATGAATAGGAGACGTTTCCCTCTATTGCTGCCAAGCCGGTGCTTTTCATCACTCTCCAATTAGCAGGATAAGTGCCTTGAAAGAAAGAAAGAATCTGTTTGGAGCAAACTCCTTTTGTGTGTCATCCCGCAGCACAAAGGGGCCCCTAGCTCCAAGGAGAGCATCTTAGGTACTAACTCATGACAACAAACTGCAAAAATAAAAACTATCTATGCTATTATTTTTGTAGGTAGGGGTTTTCCCCATCTGTTTCCCTCTGCAACTTGCCAAGCTAGAGATGAAGACAACAGTTTCTTTGTTACTGCTGGAAAAGCACAGAAAGAAGGGGAAAAAAAATACATGTTTGTTGTTATTGGATGAGATGAAAAAGAATGTTTATATTCCCATAGGACTCTGTGTAGCTGTGAGCACCTCAAAGGCAGGACAAGACCTTGGGGAATGCAAGAGAAATGTAAAAATCTAGGCTCAGCTTTAGCATCTCTGCTGTGCACAGAGCAAGAAACCAGTCGAAATATCTGGGTCAGCAAGTGGTGTTTGCATGTGCATGTGAAAGCAAGAGAGAGATAACAAGATGCAGGGAAATAGGAAAAAAGAGAGGGAGAAGGTAGCTAACTGGCTGAGTGGGGGCTAGAAAAGGAAAACAAGATGAGAGATATTTAATCGCCATAAATATTAACAATTTTTATTACAAGTAGTGCAAATATTTCACTTGAAGTACTTTGGTTGAAAAATTATATTAACATAAATGTTTATAAGAAAGGAATTTCAGCATTATCCTTCTTTTTAAGGAAGTCTAAACCCCAACATCTATCATGAAATTTGAATTTTACCCCTTTCACATGTTAAAGTCAAAAGCAGGAAAAAAATCTAACAGATAATAAAATGATGGAGAAAAGAAAAACAAAATAAAAGAAGGAGGAAAATTGCAAATCTGGACCTCTTGATAATTATTATTTCTGACAAAATGTAGATATTGTTGAGCAAAAGAAGCATTCCTATTGAAAACTAACATTATTCTCAATTATTCTGCACAGTACCAGGCTCATTTTTCAATGACATTTTGTTATTATTATACATTACATTCATTACAGGAGACCCCAGAGGTCCTCAAGATTCTGCCACACTGAGTAAGTACAACATTTAGGAAAGATTATCCTTCTTTCAAAGAACTGACAAGTTAACTAGGGACAACATGCAGCTATGGGCAGAGAACATAAGAAGGTAAGACGGAGAAGAGAAAGAAGATGAGGGAACATGGTGAGAACACAGGAGGTGTAGCTGAAAGGTTTCACCACATATTTCATGGAATCCTAGAACCATAGACGAACTCGCAGATAGTGTCATAGACTTGTGACGATTTGGGTTGGAAGGAACCTTAAAGGTCATCTAGTTCCAAGCCCCCTGTCATGGACAGAGGGACAACTTCCACTAGACCAGATTACTCAAAGCCTCATCCAGCCTGGCCTTGAACACTTCCAGGCAGGATGTATCAACAGTTAACCTATTCCAGTGCTTCAACAACCTCACAGTGAAGAACTTATTCCTGAAATCTAATCTAAACCAATTCTCTCTCACTTTAAAGTAATTATGCCTTGTTCTATCGCTACACTGCCTGATGAAGAAGCCCTGCTCATCTTTCTTGTAGGCTCTCTGAGTACTGGAAGGCCTCTACAAGGTTTCTTCAGAGCCTTAAATTCTCCAGGCTGAAGAACCCCAACTGTCACAGCCTGTCTTCAGAGCAGAGGTGCTCTAGACCTGTGATCATTTTCACAGGCATAGTGTCTTTCCTGGAAGTCATACTTTCCATGATCAGTGAATACCATGGAAGCAAAAGAGAGCTGATGGATTCGGTAATAAGCTCTTGGTTGATGCAAGAAAGGGGATGGATGCACACCAAATAGCACACAAACACCAGCCAGGAAACAGGTCAACACCGAAGCAGTTACACACTGGAGAAAGGCAGGAGGATAGATTAAGCAAAGGTACTGTGTGATTTCTTCTTGCCCATCAGTACTCAGCTAAAGCATCCAAAGAATCAGGGAACGTAAGGATTTGTAAGTACAAAAGCCACATCTTTAATGCCACAAGAAGTTCAGAATTGCCTTCCATTAACTACAGCCTCCTGCTTCCCTGCTCATGAATGCCCATCACACTAGAAAGCACAGCTACCACTGACAGAAGGGCTCTAAAGTCTGTCATCATGGCTGTGTCAGCCTCTCAGTTGGTCAGTGGTAGGTGGTTCAGTGGACACATCAGTGGGTGGTGGGAGGCTTTTACTCCAGTTCGTCTAGATGTCTTAGTGTGGTGGAACATAAAGACACTGCATCTACAAAAAGATTGCTCATCTACAACGGGGGGATTTTTTATTCGAATGCTCACAGGCTGAGACACTCTATTTGTGTCCAGTTTCCTTGTATTGACCTCTGAAGTGTCACCTATTGAATAGACAATTGCTACTGCTCACTCCCCGAGACTGGGGTCACGCTTCACTCATTTACAGAAATCTGTGCCTGCTTCTCAACCCAAGTGCCATGAAAGAGTGAGGACCCTGCTTTCTTCAGCCTTAGATGAGAGATGTCCCTGCACCACCAGGCTCTGACGTGTCAGGGACCATCATCTCAGGCACTCAGGACAGCGAGAGGTCTCACTGCAGTTAGCCAGGATTGTACCTTTCCTATCTCCCTATGGGTAAAGGATACCCACTGCCAGCTATTTTGGAAGCAATACTGTGTTTCTTCTTTGCTAGCAGTAAGGAACTACAGCTGCCAAATAGCAATGCCACTGTTATCCCCTGTTCAGACACAGCTCTCCTACAGAAGGAGAATTCTATTACTTACTGCTCTGGGCTATTTGCAGCAAAATATCTGCTGAGGAACTTTCCACCATGAGTCAAAAGTCCAAAAATGTCATCTTAGCCTTTTATGTATATTGAACTATGCTAACACATGTGACCTTTCCCAGGACTTTTGGTCTTGAGAAAGAGAAAATTAGAAAAATAATAAATAGAGATTCAACTACTTATTTTTTTTTAACAGTGACTCAGAGTATGAGAGAAAACAAAAACATTTTCTTGCATGTTTAAGGAATTTCACGTAGTTGGTGAAAAACCCCCAGTAACAACTGCTTAGAGTATCACCGGGCAGAAACTTCAGCGTTAGCAGATTTTGTCTTTCCTATTACCGGCAGCAATAAACTGCCTTAAAAAAATCCTCTTGTTCCCTAACTACGAATGGAATTTCAATAAATGTCTGTAGTAGAGCCACTGGAAAGCACGAGGCAGAGGTGTGTGCAGCCTTAAAATTTTACAGCAGCTATCATTGCCTCAAAGTTTGGATCAGAAAATGTCCAGCCTTAATGCATTTGCACTCCCTGGGCTAGGGATACACCTGAGAGGAATTAAAACCATAAAAAAATAGGATGCCTTTTGCAGACAAGGAGAATCACTACCATGGTCTTCTGACCTTCGAATTTCCTGACTGGCTCATTATAGGACAACCTTGATCTAAACTGGAGCATCTTCAGGATTATCATAAACTGGAAGAGGAATCTCTGGCAGCCTTGTGCTACACTGACTTAGCTGGTGCATTTCTGATTTCTTCAGCCTTGTATCCTGAGGTTATACAACTTTGTCTCATGACAACTCGTATCATAGAATCTTGGGATTGGAAGGCACCTCCAAAGCCCATCTAGTCCATCACCCCTGCAACAAAAACAGACATTTCTTTCTAGACCAGATTGCCCAGAGATCCATCAAGCCTGACCTTGAATGTCTTCAGGAATAGGGCTTCCTCCTATATCTGGAGAATGTGATGCTCCAAAGAGGAGAACATTCAGTGCCTTTCTGCTCCCTTTACCCCTGCAGTATAAAGCAGCCCAAGGTGAACTGCTAAGAACTGAGGTTGACACGTGGGTGATACCTTTTTAATGATGAGAAACTGCAGATGCTCAGGTTCTCATGAGAGGTGCAGAGAGAAACATTCCTCTTGACTTTTTGACCAGGACTTGGCCAATCTTGAGCAAGACCACTAAGTTGGATAACAACTAGAAAAGATATCATTGATGCAGCACAACAGCAGAAAAGTGAGCTCACTTGCAGAGTCAGAGAGAGGGTGTGTAGTCTCTCTGAAGGACTTTCTATCTGCAGACAGGCCATTGCAGTTTTCCTGACAGATGGAGCCTTCAGCAACCACAAGGTAGAATGAATTGGACTGGGGTAATGGATTGGATTGTGAGTCTCTTAGATGTTCTCTGTGACACATTTGGGTGGGTCTTTCTGTTCCTATGGATATTTTCTCTGGGTTTCCTGCTGGGACGTTTCTGGGCAGAGGTTTTTCATTTGCTTCCTTGGTCACTGACTATGCCATTTCATCTTTGCACTCCATAGATATGGATAATGAAGCGTGCATTTGTTTTCTGCTGATGACTACCTTTCTTTGATTGGGCTACACAATTGGCAAAACACAAGGGAACAAGGCTTTTATTCCCCAATGCTTGAAATCCTTTTGGATTAGCTACACTGCCCATTAAACCCCCAAACCTACCTTTGTCAATTCCTCACTTTAGAGAGGTTACTATTATTCCCAGTATTATCTACATCCTGGTGGTGCCTGGATAATCACATGGCTTTAGATTTTTTGTTTACAAAGATCCCACTCTCCCACTGTCTTCTCATTTCTGTTTTCTTCCCATAAATTAAGCTTAGGCAAGATGTTCCTGAACAGTGGTCTCTGCTGAGGGGTTATCAGCTGGTCTGTGAAATTATATTACACAGTAAAATGTTTTAAACTTACAAAATCACTCTGGCCACATGGGTGGTCTGTGAAAAAAAAGGTTGAGACTGAGACATTTAGGAACCAGAGGTTTAGGCACTGAACTCACACTGACATCAAAATTGGTTGGAACCAAGCACAAGTCCCGTGAATGCACTCAACTTTTATTTTGTCAAGACTCATTGTCCTGGTACAACAATGGAGATCGCTGTCCTGCTATGCATCGTGCAAAAAATATACAAGCAGGACCTGCAGGCAGCGCAGGTTTCTTCTACATATTTCGGTCATGGCTCTTCTGAGGGTTTGTCTGTGCCAGCGACAGCTCTAAACGCCATAGGACAAGCAAACTAACCACTTCTCCTGCTGAATACAGCGGTAAGCCATAGTGGCTGTGACCAGTTTTCTTGCCAAAAGCAAGCATGCAAACCACAGTCGTGGCTGAGGCGTCGCTTTATCATATGCAACATCATGTCCATCTTGGAAATAGTAACTTTTCAGCAAGTGGCGGCAAAAGGTGCTTATGGCAGACCCACATCCTTCTCTGGAGAGCATCCCAGCAGCTCCTGGGGAGCAGGAATATTATTGACACCGGTGTCATCATGGGTTGACTTAGGAAGAATCAATACTGAAGGTAACTTTTAGCACTTCAGCACTTGATTTTCACTCGTGACCATGAAATCCCTGATGTCAGGCTGTAGTACTGAAGTAGTTCAGCATTCCCATTTCAGGAGATGAGTGTGGTAACTCAGACTCCAAAACAGTAGGTAAATACTGACATTTAATGGCTGCTATCACATATAGCACTTTCAAAATGATTTATACACTATAAACCAATAAGGTACCCATTGTATTTTTAAATAATTCAGTGAGAAATTTCCCCCTTTGTTCACACCTACTTCTTGTATTTCTTTGGCCAAGGAATCACAAATTTTCCTCTTTTTTGACTAACTGACTTGAGTTTCTCAAATAATGGGAGCTGATGCACTAAACCCCAAAGGGCAAAGATTCAGTCTCCACTGGCTGAATATCTCTTGATACGTGGTCTTAGATTTCTTGTATGTACAAGGCAAGGATATTAAGTGACTTGTCAAGCTAGAGTAGATGCTACTTGTGCTACACTACACACTCATCCAGTTGGTACTGCCTTGGAATGGACTGAAAGCACCTGCTGGTCTCTACAGAGGCAGTAATGTCCCCTGGTCACTGTGCTCTTCTCTCTGTGGTGTGAGGGGTGAGCACAGATGCAAGAGAAGACTTGGGCTGCTTCTTCACCTGCTCCTTGCAAGATAAGCAGGAAGGACCCTCAGCCACAGCAGTAACTCTTGTCCCAAGTGTTCTGATCCATCCTTCATGCCTGCTTTGATGTAGACAAAGCTGCCAATGTGGCCACAGGTTTTTGCTGTCCGCAACAACCTGTTGCCCTGAGGAACTTCTGTTTGCAGCTGTCCCTAATGCCAGCATAGCAGTCAGAAGAGCAAATGAGAATGTAAGAGCTTTCCATCCAGGACTAAACTTGAGTGCACTGCAATTTAAAACCAAATCATTGGGATCTGTAAGTAATAGCTAGGTATGATTTTTAAGAGAGGCAAATCAAGATCTACAAAACTTTGGTTGCATTCTGGTAGTTGTCACAAGCAGTGATATGTTCAGAGAGGTAAATGACATCCCAACCAAGTCAGAGCAGGCTTTATAATATAGTAAACTACACTTTGATTATTGCTGATGATGAAAATGCAACTTGGTTTGGTTTTAGTGAAGAAATGGAATCTTAAATGCCTTCTTGGAGTCTGTTGCAATTATTGCTGTCTCTGCCAAGGCCAGGCAATTAAATTTGCAGCCCAAACTTTGCCTTACTAGGCACTGTCACATTTTCTAGATGCTCTGGGGACGGGAGGCTGCAAAGAGGGATTCCAGACTTCTGCCAGTCAATCTTGCATGGAATTACAACACCCTCTTGATCATATAAAATTAAAAGTGTTTATCCCATCCTTGATTTGTTGCTTGTAGACAAATGAAATCCCTGGCTCCAGTATGTTTCTGAGTTGCAAACACATACCACAGGAAATGATGATACCTTTAACAAAGAACTGACAGATATGAGTCCAGTCAGTTGCATTGTACACTCTATTCTCCTGAAGTTATTGAGGGTTCACAGCTGAGATTCATACTTAGCTTCCCTTGTGTCATCTATGGCAGCCTTAACGATTTGTCCACAGGAATTTCATGACCATAGTGACAAATGAAAACTGGCATAGCCTAGGGTAGCAATGCATCAGGTATCTAGTAGTAGCAATCAACAGTAGCTGTTCTTCAACAACTAATGAGTAATCAGCTCGTCTGGGTTGTGCATTCCTTAATATGTTGTCAAAGTCGCCACTTTTTGAGCTCGATTATAAAACACCTATTTAGGATCATACTCAAGGAGGTTGTGTTTGCACCTTTTCTTGTTTCCATTATTGCTGCTATCATTAGATGAGATTCATTTGATACCATTACTTGTGCTCGTTACAGTCTTTGTGACTAGAATACGGTACAGTATCAGAATTTTAATGCTTCATATATTCTCTGAGAGATGATGGCAATAAATGCTACTGCTTTGACCTCCTGTGTGTTTTGTCATTTGATTCACTGGTCATCTCCATTTGTTCATCTCTATTTGTGCCCATATACAGATTGAAGAGTCAAAGAAGAAAAACTACAGTTACCAACAGATAAGAATATTTACAGAATTTAATGTCCCCTATTTGCAAGCATATTAACAGTTTATAGCCTTTCGTCATCTGCTCTAAGCATTAGTATTCTGCCTTTTCCTTGAGACAGAAGTTGTTGTGAGCAGACAGAATGGCAATGCCTGAATCCTTTAGCGTTATAGGGATGCTACAAATAAGCCCAGTGACTACTATAATGACTTCTTGTTTGGTGCTGTTTCCAAAAGTGACCTTAAAGGAATTTCTAGGGAACTACATTTTGGGAAATGTGAATAATAGGTGTAGCAGTGGCAAATTGACACCTTCAGCTGCCAAGCTTTCCTCAGTCTTTCTTTATGACTGGCACCCTGTTACTGTATCTAGTCAATAGGATGTAAACAAGGCTGAGTAGGGATACTTAGATGAAGAAGAGATGTTATACATATTGTCAAACCTCAACCATCAAATTCTAGAACCTACCTTGGGAGCCTACATTAGATTAACCTCTCCACAATCTCTGCCCAGCTCCCTGGATTGTCTGTAAGAAAGCAGAAGATTCTGAGACTCATCTGGTCTGTTAGATATCATCGTAAGTTTTCTTTATAGGCGATGGGAAGAATGAGTTCCTTCAGATGTTGATCTATAGCACCTTACACAGACAACTACTCTGGACTGCTCTCTGAAAGAACCAGAAGACCCTTGACTGCTGAGGGAGAGCAACCCATCATGCTCCTAAATTGGGCATTTAAAAATAAACAGTACGATTGCCTGCCCTCCTCAAAACACTTGACCTAGACGCTCCTGGATGGTGAAAATGGAGTGTGTTCAGGCTCATACTCCCTGCAATAGCAACTCATGATTCAAGGGAGTGTTTCTTTCAAAAACTCAGTGACCTAAAGGAGCTCACAGGATTTATAGCAGAGACTAGGGTGTGGTTCTTTGAAACCAAATTGTTTGAGCTTATCTGTAAAGAACAAGAAGATTTCAGGAAGCATGACAGAATGATTTATTTTTTATCTATTTCCTTTCACAAACATCTACTTTTCAACAGACAGGTTATGAAAAAAGTCCACATTTGTTCCTGCACTGTGTTGGGCTTTGGTGTAGAGAAAGGACTATGCAAGGAGATCCATTATTCCATGAAGATCCAATGACTTCCTGCACTATAATATAGAACTGCCATAAAATGACAACTTTCTGTACTTTATTTTACCTGTCATAACAGTTTACTCACTCAGCTTTGGGCAGGAATTTTTTACATCAGAAATGGTCCAATTTAGCCTCATCACCAAGTCAGAGCTCTTCTATGAGCAGGCTAAGCAGGTAGATGCCCAGAGCAGCAGTCTGCTGCACAGCAGAAAAAACACTCATGGCATAGGAACTTTACCAAGGTCGTCTAAGGCAAGTGTAGTGTCCTATATCTGAGGAGGAATAACGCCCTGCACCAGTACAGGTTATGTACACTCTTGCTGGAAAACAGCTTGAGAAAGAAGGAATTGGGAGTTCTAGTGAACAACAGGATGACCACTAGCCAGCAATGTGCTCATACCATTGGCTAAGAAGGTTAATGACATCCAGCAGGTTGATGGAGATTATCGTCTCCTTTTACTCTGCCCTGGAGTACATCTGGAGTACTATATCCAGTTATGGGCTGCCTGGGACAAGAGAGACAAGAAATCCAGTGGAGGCCACAAAGGTGATTAGGTAACTGGAACACCTGTCTTATGAAGAAAGACTGAGACACCTGACTCTGTTTAGCCTGGAGAAGACTGCAAAGGATCTTATTAGTGCCCATCATATGTAAAGGGTGGGTGTCAAGAGAGCGGAGCACCTTTCTTTTCAGTGATGTCCAGCAACAGGACAAGGAAGGGGTAACAGACACAAACTGGAACACAGGCACATCTGAACTTGAGGAAAACCTTCTTTATTTTAAGGGTAACAGAGAACTGTGACAGTTTGCCTGGACAGATTTCAGATTCTCCTTCTCTGGAGACATCCAAACCTGCCTGAATGTGATCCTGAGCAACTTGACCTAGGTGAACCCACTCTGGCAGGGGAGGTCCCTTCTAACCCCTAACACCCTGCAATTCTGTGACTGTTGCTGAATTTGTCATTGAGAGAGTATGGGAGAGCCAGCGAGGCTCCTGTTGTTTCTTCAGTGTCACTGTGAAGGGCTGTGGCTAGTCCCTGCTGTTGATGCCTCAGCTTTAATTCTCAATAATGGGAAAGATCAAGTAGGACAGAATTTTAGCCTTTTTCAGCTGGAAGCAGTTGAGCTGACTTGGCTGGAAGTCAGTGATCATTCAGCACAGAAAAAATCATCTTGAGCAGCACGCAGAAAGATTAAAGATTATTTGCTAACTACTACCTATGACTCTGAAAAAGCCTGAAAAATCAAGGTCACACTCTCTTCAGGCACAGTGGTGTAAATCCAGAACAGCTCTACTTGAAACAAACTGAGTTATGTGCTGATATAAATGAGATCAATCATAATGTTCTGTCAACACAGTCAAATTTTAAGTCAATCAAAGAACAAAATCTTCCTTTGTGTATATCCAGAGTTCATCTGATGTCTGTAGACAGATCTGGTGGAAATATTTTCTCCAAAGAACACAGCAACTAATGAAGCAACTTCTCAGTTCCTTTCAGAGAAGAAACAAGTCATGTTTTATAAAGGCAACATTATGTCAGAAAATATGTGGACTGTTTAAAGATCATGGAACAGGTCAATTGCAGTCTGTTGCATTGTGTATCACCTCCACTGAATACATTTTCAGTCATCAGTGACGTATTGAATGTACCACAGCTACAGCATAGATTGCTTTAAAAGAGCTGGAATGCTGGAGAGGAGAATTTTATGCCAACACTGGCTAGAATGGGAGCTGTCAAAAACTGTCTTTTTATTCTTCCTTGATCTCATTCAAATGCATGAACTCCATTTATTTCAGATTAAGGTCTGCAGTATTCTCATTAAACATTGGCATTAATACTGGAAATCCAATCTGTTGGCTTGGCTGGCAGTGCCAACACAAGTTAATCATTTAATGTCTCTGTGGTTCTTCTCCTTTTGAACTCCAGTGATCTGCTTTCAGAACTTGGCATTCCAGAGGTATTGTTTAAACTCAGGTGAAAACACAGCAGAGGTGCCTCCTGCTTGCCACAAGAGCACTGAAATACTGTAGGATGTTCACAGTGCTGCCGTGCCCTAGCTTGCCATCTTTCCTCTGTTCTGCTGAGAGAGTTTATTTATGGAGATGAGAAAGTTATCTGGTTTTCAAACCCATCTGATGCGGTTTGCTAGGCAGAAATATGATTACTGTATCTACCAGCTGCCTTGACAGCTAGCGCTGCTGGTGGTTGTCTCAACTTGGTCCAATTCTCCTATTGGAGGACACCAGTCCATAATGGAGGGAAACAGTTTTTGACCAGGCAAGAATCCGGATGAAGCAGCACTATTGTAGACCCTATACTTTGTGGCTGCTGGTATCCAAATAATATTGCCAAAGGCCAGTTCCAGAGGATCTCACTGTCCCTATCCCAACCACCTCAGAAATGATGCCTCAGTAGTACTCAAAAATGATGCTTAAGTAGTACTGAATTTTGAATTAAACAAAAATTGAACCTAGATCTGTAATTTCCTGAGGAATGTTCTAGCTCCTACCTAAACTACCCACAAGCTAAGTAATAATATCCAATAAAACTTAGAATAGCTTAGATTGGAAGAGACTTTCAAAATCATCTCGTTTCACCCCTGCTGCCATGATCAGGGACACCTCTCACTGTACCAAATTGCCCAGAGCCCCATGCAACCCAGCTTTGACACTTCCAAGAAGGGGGCATCCACAACATCCCTGGGCAATCTGTTCCAGTGCCTCACCACCCTCATAGTGAGGAATTTCTTATTAAGATCTAATCTAGATCTACCTTCTTTTAGCTTGGAACCATTCCACCTTGTCCTATCACTAGAGTTCCTCGTAAAATGTCCCTACAGCTTTCCTGTAGGCCCCCAAGTTAAAGTGCAAGACACACATTTGAGACTTTGGAAGATGAGACCTGCATTTGGGACATTATAGAGGTTGCCCAGGACTATTTTCAGAGCATTGTCTTTAAATACTTACCTTAGGTGCTTCTCAAAGTAACAGTGAAGAGAGGAACTGAGCATCTTGGAGAGCTTGTTGTCAGGCCATGATGCCCCCTTCTCAGTTAATTTGGAAAGAAGTGATAATGCTTCAACTCAGTGTCTGCAACAAATTGCCTACTTAGCAGGTTGTGTTGAGACTACCTACTGTCATATGCCAACATGGGTCATGTTCTATCTTTCCCCTTTTGTACCCTGGTTTCCTTTGCATTGGAAAGCAAGTCATGTAGGATCTAGGGAGATAGCATATGCCCAGTTCTTGCTCCAAAATTGAACCGGGATCTGATTAAGATAAATAAAGCCTGGGAGCTAGGAAATTCTCTGTTCTAGAAATGAAGCTTTCAGCTATCACATCTATTTATATTCATAGTTTATACAGGAAGGGAAGCTCATCAGAATTAATTACAGACACACACATACACAGTTAGGCCACTGCAGCTGTTAGTCTTCTTACAGCCCACAAGTCCTAGGTTGAGGAGCAATGTATAACCCTTGCAGCAAATACAGACTTTAACAGGAGATATTGCATTTGAATTTGTCCATCCTTTAGCCTTTGCTTTCTTCACTGCCTGAAACTCTGTGATACCAAAATCACTCATTTGTGGTTGATGTGGGTTATGGGGTAGCTGTATTGGAAAGGAGACTGAGCGCCTGTAGTCACGGGTCTGGGAGAACCGATAGAAATTGGGATGGGTTTAGCAACAGAAGCTGAGAACATCTTGTGGCTGCTGTGGACTGTGTGTGCAAGGCATGAGTAGGTGTCTTACTGCCTGTGGGTGTAACTGTAGGTCTTCACAGCTGTATGCAGAATGAAGACCAGCCTTCGGCAGGATTCATTTCTCACTTCTTTTTGATAGACTATTCTTCTCACTTCTGGAACAACTTTTGAGAGCACAAAAGTAGGTAAAAGTTCTCAGAAGTAGGTAAAATTTCTGTACCCAAAGAACGGTACTGAACTCTGCTGAACAGCTCCTCAACTGCGGGACAGCCCTATCAGGAGGCATAGGACAGAATGAGGTCGATGTCACCTGATGGTGTTCGGGGCCAGCATAGAAACAGAAAACCAGTTATGGCTACTCTGGAACCCAGGAAGGCTCTACCTTTTTGGCTTAATGGATACCTCGTGTCTTCAAGTTACCTCTTGGATGTGCAGCATCCTTCATGCTGGAAAGATTGCATAAAACAGAAAAGAGTAGAGTTGAGATTTGCTCAGCTGCCTTTCTGGAGAAAGACTACCATGGCATGTCTTTTAAATCTTATGCAATATGTTGGTATTTTTCAATACAGAAAAATAATAGAACAGCACGTCCTCACCTGATGCTTACTCTGCAAAATGTTGGTTAAAAGGGACATCTGGACACCATCTAGCCTAAAGCCCTGCTTGCAACATTACTGTTGCTGACACTAAATGATCAGCTGTGACTACAGATCTGGTTCTCCATTTCCCTATAGTATGTTTTAACCTTAAGATAGAGCTTTCAATTTTTTCTCCATACCTTTAGATTTCCAATAAAACCAGCACCATTGCCACTCTGCATTCTCTGCTTCAGTGCTCCTTCTGCAGGTTCCTTTTATGTTGTCCTGCTGCTGTCAGGTTTTTTCCTACTACAGTGTTTAAACTGATGCACATCTTTGTTCCTTGAAAAAAAATAATGTGGTGTTTCCTGTCCTTTTACAGACTGCAGGGAACTACAAGCATGTGCCCTGAGCATACAGACTTGAATCTTTGGTTAATGCTTTTTCAGACAGACACTTAATAGAAAGGTTTCTCCCTCTCTTCTGCTTTCTTTAATGAACAGGGTTAAGCAAAGAAAAAAACAGTTGGTTGTAATTTGCCCAGAACCTTGGAGGCTGTGTATAAGATTCCTCCCCAGTGCCTCTTAATAATTTATAAAGAACATAAAGACATTAATAACATATTAACCACTAGCCAGACTGATTCTGCTTTAGGGAAATCATTGAAAACACAAGCAGCAGAAGGGCACAGCTATATTATCTCTGAAACTAAATTTAGAGCTGCATCTCTGTCTAATTTGTCATTTTCCCCTCTTGCAGTGGGGCTAATCCTGGAGCAGACGGATGCCCCTCAGAGTTCTCCATTTAACTTCTATCCTATGAAATCCAGCTTTTACAATCACTAGCTTCTGACAGTGATAGATAGACACCTATAGACAGGACTGTCAAAACCGGATCCCTTTACAGCAGAGTTTTGCTTTGTTATACTGCTGTTCAGGACACCCAGTTGTTCAGTTTCACATTAGAGGAAATGACCAGTCTTGGAATCACAGTATTGTTTAGGTTGGAAAAGACCTTTAAGATCATGGAGTTCAGCCTTTAACATAAGCTGATGCTACACAGGTCCTTAAGCACCACATCAACATGACTTCAAGACACACCCAGGGACAGTGATTAAACCGCCTCCCTGTGCAGTCTGTTCCAATGCCTGATGACCCTTTCAATGAAGAAGCTTTTCCTAGTGACTGACCTAAATTTCCTCTGGTGCAACCTGAGGCTATTTCCTCTTGTCCTTTCACAAGTTAATTGGGAGGCCAACATGCACCTCTCTGCCACCTCCTTTCAGATAGTTAAAGACAATAAGGTCTCCCCTCATCCTCCTCTTCTTCAGAATAAACAACTCTAGTTCTCTTAGCCACTCCTTGTAAGGCTGGTTCTCCAGACCTTTTAACGACTTTGGTACCCTTCTTTGAATTCAGTTCGGTACCTGAAAATCTTTCTGGTATTGATGGTGCCCAAAACAGTCCTGTACCATCTCAAACCAAGACTGGCTTTTCAACATGCTTTAAAAAGGGGATTCATTTTCCCTTTTAGGGATCCTATTTTCCTCTTAGATGAAATAAGATATGAAACAGGAAGATATGAGGTGCAATATCCTAACCAAGCAGCCTGTGAGTTCTTTTGGGATTAGTTTTCTTGACTAAGAGCTGAGCTGAGCTGACTCGATGGGTGTTGTGCCTGAAAGAGGCAGTCCAGCTCTCTCATCTCTCTTCTTTATTTCTTTTTGCTTTCACCATCACTGCTTAACCTTCTGTCTTCCTCATATTGGCCCTACTGCTCCTTTAACTGCGTGATGAGCCAGTTCAGCTCACTGATCTAGTTGAGAACTAATTCAAGGAAAAATATCTCAAAACCTAAGCAGAGTTTAATCACAATTTTACGCTGAAAGAACTTGGTGCAGGGTGAGAAAAGAGTGACAGCCATGTCAACAGGAAGAAAGTACAGTAACACTGGGAGGATGCTTACAGGGAGAGATTGAAGGGAAAGGGAGAAATGAGGGCAAGAGGATCCCTTTAAGCTCAGTGTTAAATATTAGATTGGTTCAGGTACTTTATTTAATCACATCATCAGTTGGCAGCTCACTTACAGCTTTTAATCCCCAAAGGGTTTGTACAATGTTAACAAATACAGTTAAAAAATTATTTAGTCTTCATAATTTAAAACAAAATTTGGTAACCTGACTTATTGAATCTGTATTAAATACACATTTTCTTTCACATTTTCTGCTGTTACTCCAGTCTTTCCTTTAACAGCTCCAGGGAGGGTGACTCCACCACTTCCCTTGGCAGTTCATTCCAATGTGTGATCACCCTTCCCATGAGGAAGTGCTTCCTAGCATCCATAGAATCATAGAATCATTAGGGATTGGAAGGGACCCCGAAAGATCATCCAGTCCAATCCCCCTGTCACAGCAGGGTCACTTCACTGGAGAAGTTATACAATCAGAATCACTGTGGGTTGGAAGGGACCACCTGACCATCCAGTTGCAACCCCCCCCACCATGGGCAGGGACACCCCACCAGACCAGGCTGGCCTCATCCAGCCTAAACCTTTCATGCTGAAGCTTCACGCCCTACCCTCTTATCCTGTCACTAGTCACCTGGGAGGAGAGCTTGACCCCCACCTGACTATGAGCTCCCTTCAGGTAGTTATAGAGAGGGAGAAGCACACCCAGCAAGCGTCCTCTTCTCCAGGCTAAACACCCCCAGCTCCCTTAGCCTCTCCTCATAAGACTTTCCCTCCAGTCCCTTCCTCAGCCTCATTGCTCTCCTCTGGATCTGCTCCAGTACCTCAATCTCGTTCTTGAAGTGAGGGCCCAGAACCGCCCCGGGCACTCACAGGGAGGCCTCATCAGTGCTGAGTACAGGGGTAGAATCACATCCCTAATCCTGCTGATCACACTATTCCTGATGCAATCTAGGATGCCTTTCGTGCCACCTGGGCACACAGTGCTGGCTCATGCTCAGCTGTTTGTCAGCCAGCAGAACTACATGCCTTACAGAATGTGTTGGGCTGGATGGGACCTTTAAAGGTCATCTAGTCCAACCTCAGTAAGGGTTAAAACCTCAGTTTTCAAAGATTTCTGCAAACCCACCTCAAGGAATCCCCGGAACAATAATTAGGAAGACACGCACTAGTTTAATTTTAACTTTAAACTACTAAGACTAATATAATTTAAAACAATTAATTAAAACTCCAGATATCTCCTACAGTAGAAAATGCAGGTATATGCTGCTATGTTTACTTAAGTTACCATAATGAACTAAAAAAACATAGGCTGGATACCCAAGTGAGGAAACCTGAATGAACAGACACTTCTGATCACATATTCAGAAATTATTTGTGCAGACTATGTCCCTGTAGAGAGCTGTGATAATCAGTGGAGAAGTGCATCTATTTCTATGAGCAAACCATTAGCATTGAAGCATCTCTGAGTGAAGGAAATCCAGAAGTGTTTCCTACACAAACAGTGAGAAAACATCCTCTGTTTCCCTCAGTTTTTCTCAATTCCCTCTATAGTAGATGGCCCTAAATGGCTCCTAAAACTGAGTATTTGACCAAAACACCTAGGGGACAGAGCTGAGGAGGTAGGATGAATTATCTTTTTAAGGTACCTCTCTGTCTCCATTAACTGTAAGTGAAGCTTGCACAACCAACTTAGCTTGTGTCTTAGTAAACCAACACCCGTGAAAGCCTGTGGGAGTTTTAAAGAATCAGTAATTATTAAATCCTTGAATTTTCCATCTCATTGAGCAATAAAATTGACTTGGCCTACAAATATTTCCCCATTGCCATGGCTCTGAAGAGAGATCCTAAAGATCCTAAAAGGTCTTTGAAAGTCTTTAAGGATCTTTTGGGTCCCTTCAAACCTAAACCATTCTAAACCTTTCTTTAATGCTTACCATATCCTTGTTTCAGCATGTTCCTTTCAGAATAGATTCAACAATATACCCGAATAGCGATAGACGTTAGTTTAGAACTGGGGAAAAAACCCAAACTAAACAAAACAAAACCAAAGAAACATGGGGTTTGTTAATGGGTGTCATTCAAGTTTAGCCAGAAAAATCTGACAGAAGTCAAAATTTAGATTTGTTCTTTTATTCTGAAAGGGAGGCTTTCCCATACATGTTATATATTTCTCTTTGGAAAAGTAGGACCCTAAGAATTGAAGCATGGAATGAAGACTTGGCCGAGAACCCAATGTTTCAGGCTACGTGTAACCAGTGTTCCTCAGCAGTGCCGCACAATAGATGCCCTGTGTCCTTATAGTTTTCCATTTCTGGGATATCCAGGTTTATTTTATATTTCCTGAAATGTGCTTGTGGCCTTATAATGCTTCATGAGTTTCTTGAGCCGTTTTACTCTCCAAAATGAGAACTCATGGGAAATATGACAGAGCACAAAGAAAAAATTGAGTGCTATGACCACTAAACCACAGGTCATATAAATCATCACTGTAACAGTGAACAACAGTTTCTTCTTTGGGTCAAAATATTTCAGATGCTTTAATTTGAACAGTCAAGATTTTTCATGTGACACAAAGCCATTTTCCCACCCCTGGTAGCTTTCATCCTGTTCCTGTACTGTAGTTTTATTCCAACTCACTTAATCCCTTTTAGGTGTCAACTTTGCTATTTTAGTTATGCTGTAAATGACTTCTCGGGGACCTGCCTCATAGAACATTAATACCCCTGTATTTTAGCTCTTCTGTATGAAAAAATGAGTTTCTGAATCTCATATCACTGTAGCAGAATATGAAAACAATTACTGATTTTGTCCTAACAGCATGAAAGACAGAAAATAAAGAGGAAGGTTCCTACACGCCTTGAAAATTATGGAAGAACGCTGGCTTGTTATGTATTGCTTGCATTTTCTTCAGTGAGATTTCTGACCTAGGGCAAAATTTCAGTGTTAGCTAAGAATTCATGTTATCACTGGACACCAAGAGGTTACCAATGAATAACGAATGACCCACTGCTGGAGCTTTTGGAGAAGAGAATCCTGTGGTGGGTACTTCACTGGTGGGTAGAACATTCCCTTTTCAGTTCTCAGATTGTTGGGTGATTAACATCGTCTGTGGAAAGTGTTTTCTAATTAGTTACTAAATTTAGCGTATGGTTCCTGAGATGCTCTGCAGCATGCTTGCTGCATAAAAATATCCCTTTAAATGATAGCTTTGTCCCATGCCTATTTGTGCTGTGACTAGCAAGTAAGAGTAAAACTCTTCTGGCAGGTGTTTTTGTTTCATGACAAAGAGTTGATAGCCTTGTGAATTGAAGTATTCTTTTATGGTCCCATAACTCATTCAAACTACACAGCAGGATGACTTTGTGGTTCCACACACAGAGAAAAATGCAGATGAATTCTTGTGATGCCCTTGCTTCACCAATTCTGCAATTAAACTGCATGCTGTTGAGAACCAGGAGCACGGTGAAATAGGTCCACCTGCAAGGCTCTCAGAGCTGCTCTGTGCAGTCAGAACCTCAGGAGTGTCAGGGATCTGAAGGAGCATACATGAAATATGACATTTGAAAGGAATACAATCCATTACAGCAGACAGTGCTGGCTTTGGAGATGACTTGACAGACAATGAAGTGATCAAAGGTGCTTTGATATATCTAATTTTGGCTTACACAGCTGAGTTCTTCTACAGCTGATGGGGGGACAAGAATAGTGACTTCTTCCGTGTCTTCCTAAGGGAGGGGTCAACAAATAGCATAGCTTAGGCAGTGATGCAGCACTCCTTTGTTTTTCTGCCATTCCTAAATGGAACAAATAGTTGCAGCTTGAGAAATAAATTTGGGGTGGATCTAAACACTGACATTTTCTAAGACTTGTGAGACAATTAGTATTACCTTGCAACTTTTAACCCTTCACCACACTTAATTGCTAATATGTCTTTCAGTAGAATATTCGGTTGTGCTGTTTGCTATCAGAGAAGTGTAAATCGTTCTCTATTCTCAGAGCACACATTTGCTATGAGAGCCTTGGAAAAGGAAAGGACTTATACATCAATCAGGAATAATGTGTGAATGTGTTATATTTGCAGTGGTTTTATGAAGCATTGCAAGAGAGTTATATTGACTCTGCCAAATACCCATAGTAGTAATAAACCAAATCTGTTACATGAATGCTTCTAACAAAACACACAACAGAATTATGAGTTAAATTGGACTGAGATACAGATATTTAAAAAACAACAGTTGAAATTTAAAGTCTCAGTGAAAAATCAAGCCATTTTCTATTACATGGAGACATAATGCCTCATGTTCTTCTGAAGTTTAATAACTTTACTATCTGTAGCAACCTCCATCACTCAGCACTAGACATCTGCAAATTAAACAGCAGATTTGAAACCTTCTTACCTACCACAGGAATGATCACAATAAGGCAATGTAATTTGGCACATGTATTAGCCCAGATTCCCTGAGAGTTTTGGAAAATCGTTTAAGGTATTTGAGGTATTCCAAATGCTAACCAGATTTCTTTTGGGTGTTTCAATAACTTTTACTGTGTTTTTCACTGTGATACCTGAGATAACTGATACCAATAATAACTAATAGTGTTCAGATTAATACTGCTGTGAGTATGAAAACTAGTTGGACCTCTGAATCTACCAACAGGACCTTAAAGTCATCCTGTGGAAAGAGGGGAAGATAAAACCAGGCAAGGCTTACAGACACATATGGAGGGACTCTTGGCTGTAGCCTACACAGTTCTCATCTAAAGCTCTGTGAGCGTACCCTCTGCCAAAATATTTCCCCCAGGAAACCAGAGTTGTGGGAGAGTCCTATAAGGGCAGAAAGCCAGAAGTAAAAATTTTTACAGCCTTTTTTTTTCTCTATTCCTGTGTCTTTGCTCCTGCCCTCAGCTAACTTAAGACAAATCCGCTTTTAGCATATTTTGGAGAGTAGTGTAGGGGAAAGGGACCTGGGGGTCCTGGTGGACAGCAGGATGACTATGAGCCAGCAATGTGCTCT
>JAOXOE010000001.1:99045629-99055793 GCA_028565055.1 Phoeniculus purpureus | reverse complement strand
CGAAGACGCGACGAAACTTTGCCTATCCCTCCGCGCCCTCTCGAGCCACTGCGGGATCCCCAGGAGCTACGAGTCTCGACACCCCCCAGCACTGCGCGCGGCATCCTGGCCCCCTTCCCAGTAGCTTTTCTCCAGAATCACAGAAAGCTGTTTCTGACTGGGATCTGCCGGTTGCAGCAGGTGCTCTGCACTTGGAGGTTATGATCCCAGTAAGAAAAGCATCTGACTTCTACAAAGTAGCATTTAAAACATGAATTATTAAAGCTAGTGTTATAAAGAACAATAGTAAAGTTGATCTTACGTCCCTTCAGATGCTGGGAATGCTGAGTCGCGCAGCGCCGGACAAGCCTCCCGTGGACGTGTAGCATGCCGTGCAGACCCCATCAGCAGGAAGGATTGCTCCATCCCGGTCATTCAAACTTTTATAGGGTTTTCTTACAAGTAAACAATCCTATTAATCATTTCTTATGTCAAACACAGAGGATGTTCTCATGAGAACTCGCTGCTGTGCTGCTAGATAAAGGCAAGGTCATGCAGGTGTGTAATCTCTGGTACCAAGTGGGAGCTGCCTGTAGGCTCCTCTGTTATCATCCTGCACAGAGAAAGCAGAGCAGCACAGCCCAGGCCTGAAGGACACGATGTTAATACAGCACAGCACAGACCTGGGCCCCTGCAGGTTCACTGTCCTATGGCCACGATCACTGCAAGAGCCCATAAAAGTGGTTTGAGATCTCCGTCAGTCTGGAATCCACATGTTAACAGCAATTGTTCTCTGTGGAGAGGGATTTAGGGTATTAGCATGGAGTGTGTTGCTCATGCTGATGAGATGACTGTAAGTAAGCCCTGTACTGACATTTTGACAGTATAGATGGATGGATCAATCAAAGTTTTATTATTTAAGAGCAAGATTTTACAGAAACAGGCTGAATGAAAACCAGTCAGCAAGTTTTACGGTTCGAAACTTCAGTTGTAGCTCAGCTGGCACGTGATCAATACCTGTCATGAAGACTGGCCTATCAGGATACATCCAGCTCAAGAAGGGAAGAACCACTGAGCTATAAGTGTCACACAGTATATTCTCCTAGAGATTCTTAGTCACAAGATACCCTTTGATTACAAGTTTGCTGTAGTCTTACTACTAATTCCTCTGAAGTTTATGATAAACTCTAGAACAATACTGAAATTTATTGATAGTCCTCGCTGGCTACATGATAATAAATTTCATTTCTCAACAGCAAAAATGTCTCTGCCTTTCAATTTTCTTGTCCATGTGTATTCTCTATTTTAGTGTCAATGCCATTTCACTAGTTGCTTTGTAAAAGTACATTAATTAATGAAGCTGTATCAAAGAGTCACTTGTGCAGTGCTTTGGCTAATTTAAAGCTCCACTGAGGTAGTTAGGGGTCAGCTAACCTGCCTTGCTTCTCTCAGCACTACTCTTAAATCTCTCTCCCCTCATTCTGCCTCCATCTCCCTGTCTCACAGGACCTTGAGATGGCAGCATTGGCTCACACAAAGCCACAAAGCTCTTCTGCAAACACAGTAAACAAGCTAATGGCTTTACAATGCAGGAGAAATAAACAAGGAGAGCCAAGCTTTCCCAAGATAGTAAATGAAAACTTTCTTCACCGGTATTGTGTTTTAAGGATCTTTTTGACTGTTCTGCTACCCTTGAAGTAAACATGACAGAAATTATCATTCCCCTTGTCAGTCAGAAAAACCATCTGGCTCTGCACTAGAAGAGTCTTCTATTAAATTCCCCAGCATGCTAATTACAGGATGACTAGTGAATGGTTAAACTGCCAGATGCTATGAGGGTATATCACTGTCTTTTTAGGTGGTTAGTCAAACATTTAATTAAACCTGCAGCTGCTGTGTCTGCTTTACCTGTGAACTTGTCAAAATCGTGTTCACCTGTGGAAAAGATGGAGCTGTTGTTACCCTTTCAAGAAGGCAAGCAGCTTAAGCACAACTTTGCTCAAACATACAGCATAGAATCGTAGAATCATAGAATCATTAGGGATTGGAAGTGACCTCGAAAGCTCATCTAGCTCAGTCCCCCTGCCACAGCAGGATCACCCAGACCAAGTCACACAGGAACACATCTAGGCAGGTTTTAACTATGAATGCTGGTACTTTCATCAAAACGAGTTAGGGACTCTTCCACACTTCAGTTCTCTGGGTTGTGCTCCCTGATCCTTTAAAAATCTTTTAGCTCTCTTGCAGGCTTTGAAAGCTGAGTTGTTTTAAAGGCTTCAGCAAAGCCACATTAGAAATGGCAACAGCCACTGTTAATAGAATGTCTAATAGATTATACTGCTGCTTCTGATTTTGACATCCCTGGAGACATGAAAATAGTCTATAGCTTTTTACTTTTGCCCATTCTAAGGAATATTTCATTCAGACAATACTGAAGTTAAATGACCTCCCAACATGACACAATAAGCAATACTGGTCCCAGAGTCCTTAGCACTCATGTGAGGCTCCCTCTTTACTGAAACACCAGAAGACAGAACCCCACAGTTTTTTCTATTTGAGAGAGAGTTTTGGATAATATCTGCAGAGGATAATTTTTAAAGGGAGTATAACTTCATTGCTGTATTGCTGTTAAGCACTGGGATCAGTTTGCCTGTGTTCTGCTCAGAATACACACCAAGGCACAGCCATTGAGGTGCCCAAAGTGTGCCATGGAGTTTGAGACTTACGTGTCAAGAGCTTTTTTGGACTGGCAGCATCCTAGGCTGCATGTGGCCTGGTACTCTCCATTGATTGCAGAAGCTGCTTCACACAGCTGAAATTGCCTGAATTGTGCTGAATGTTTACAAAGGTTCCTTGCTGCAGGCAGCACCTCCTCCCCCTCGTTCTTTACTGACCTCGATGTCTGCTGAGTTGTTTTTCTCACATATTCTCACTCCTCTCTTCTGGCCACTGTTTTTCTCCCCTGCTTCTTAGATATGTCATCCCAGAGTTGCTATCACTGTTGCTGATGGGCTTGTCCCTGTCCGGTGCCAGATCTGTCTTGGAGCCAGCTAGCATTTGTTCTGTTGAATATAGGAAAAGCTTCTAGCCGCTTCTCATAGAAGCTGCCTCTGTAGAGCCCCTGCTACCAAAATCTTGTCACACAAAACCAGTACAGTGTATAATATATTCATATCTCAGAAGCAGTGTTCATCTCTTCAGAGTCTGCTTGGATTTTATGTTGTTTGCCTGAGAGAGAATGTGGTGGTCTTTGCAGTTTTACTTCTTCTCTGTGTTCAATAATGTGGGTTAGGAGCATCATGTCCTCTCACCTACTCTGATTTTTGAGCAAAGTCCTCCTCTGTGAATTGGGCCTGAAACACTGAGAGATGGCATCTTGTCAGAAGCTCTAGGACCTAGAAATGGGGGAAAACACAGCACTTGCAAAGTGTTGTATTTGATGGCTCTTGGAAATTGTGCCTCTTTTTCTTCTGAAGACATCGTATTTGCTGACTTTTCAGGCACGCTGCAGAGGACGTTTATCTAAGAGCATTTGCAGAGACGGTAGAGACATTCTCTCCAGCTGACAGTGAGGCAGATAGCTGAACTGCTAAAATTTAATTTAATGGTATTTTTGCATAAATTACTACGGCAGGTCTGCAGAGCCTTGGGAGCTGAACTTCATGATTTTAAAATAAAGATATGATGGCTTGTTGAACTAACTGGCACTCAATTTCGGAAGGTGAACCTGAGGCACACCAAAGGCAGCCTCTCAGTACCAAAATCAACTACAGTTTTACAACTGTGCTAAGCTTTGCAATTATCTTAAACCACAATGATCCTTTTGGATTTGCAGAGGGAAATTTAGTATCAATCTCCTTATGCAAAAGAAACAAACAGAATCAGCACTGCATTTTCGTATTAACACTTTCCTAGCACAAGGCAGTGCTAGAAGTGAATTGTCATCTATGTTCAAAAGTGCTAGTTGCCTGATAAATATTTTGGTCTGAGGAGCTTCTATCTGCACAACAGTGACCTGTAGAGACTGTTACAAGTGGGTAACTCAGATGAAACTGTACATGCCTAAATCAATGCTGGTTCAGTCAGGATTTTACCCTGCTGGGCTATGAAGCTCTCCCGCTTCCATTCATTGTGGCCCTATTTTTTCATCCATTCACCCACCTTTAGGGAAAAAGATCTGCAAGAGCTAACCCTAGGACAAAGGAAGAGAATGGCAGAAAACTGTCCCTGGGCCTAGAAGATAGGAGGGGACAACAAAAAATGGGTAACGAAACCTCTGGGAGGCAAAAACACATGATGTGTAACATTCTGTTCAAACCACTGGGGAGCCACAGCAGGCAGCAGCACAAACCAGTTTAATGATGGCAAATCAGTAAATAGGTAAAGAAACACATTGCCATTACATGCTGCTCAACAGCATTGACGATACCAGAACAGAACTGCTCTAAGCTTTCCTTGTCTCTTAGCTTGGCTAGAATCCAGCGGGAGGACAGAAACAGCTTTCCTTTGAAAGACTACTTATTTATTAGCCAAGCAGAAAATCCTGCTAAAAAGAGAGGACCTTCCATGACTGTGCTGCAGTACCCATTTTCAAGTGTTCTGCCAAAAAAATAATGATGTTTTACATTAGACAAAACCATAGTTTTGGATGGAACCTTGAGCAAGAGATGAGGTACGTGCCGAATTCCCCAGGAGAGGTCCCAGGAGATGATTTGACTTGATAGACATAAGATTACTAGAGTTGTTCTGGATTAAACTAACAGCATCCGATGGGAAGGTCTCCTTTCTGGCAGGGATTGTGTGTGTGCAATGATGGTTATGACTTGTGTCGCTCCCTTTCTGTTCTTTTGGTAACGCAGTTCCAGTTAGAACAAGGTGCTGACTCCTGGTCCAGCTAAATAAAAATGGGGAAGGAAGCAAGTCTAAGCACTGGTCCCCAGCTCTTATCTGCTGAAATGTTTGTTCGTGCCTGGGTTTACCTGTCATCTCCAACTAGCTTTTTTTCCAAGACAGAGCCCATGCATGCTTCTGGGTTTCCCTGCAGCTCGTTCCAGAAGGCCCTGTAGGTGAGTCCTGATGCCTGTCCTCATGCCATGCAATGTTGTGATTAAAACACCTACTCACAGAGCAAACCTCGGATTATTTCAGAAAAAGAAAAAGGTAAAGATCCTTGCCCTCTCAAATCATGGTTCTGTCAATGGAAAGGCACTGACAGGGTCTCAAAGGACATCCAGGGAGACATGGGGTGGGAGTGCTACAGAAGCATTGTCCTGAGCGGCATGGACGTGGGACAGTCTGTATCACTCAGGGATAAGGACCAAACTGTCTGTTTTATTATTTTTAACAGTGCTGACATTGCCTTTGCTGCCTAGCCTTGAAACTTGAGATACTGGAATTCAGATACTTCTGCAGGTGTCCAAAGGAAAAAAAATAGCAGACACTGTTTTCCCATGGAGAGCATCAGGCCAATGTGAATCTGGGTGGCTGCCAGGAGCTGCACATCGCAGTTAGCAGCAGCTTGCAGGCAGATGTACTCTCCCCTAGTCACCTCTGGCTGGAGGGGTTTGCAAGAAAAAAACATCTGAGAAATCTGTTAGACCCTTTGCCTGCATAACATGGTGGATGAGATCTCATCCGGGAGCTCTCACCACTGAGATGCTTTCTGTGTTGTGACATGCAGCACTCATCCAAGCTGAAGGAGAGGTCAGTTTTGCAATGTGAGCAGAGCAAACTTTTCACCTTGAGCACCTTGCAGGGCCACAGTGTTGCAGAACTCCTACAAAAGCTTACCTGCAAGATCTGTTAGCCTCTCCTGTTCTGATTTGTACCTTTGCAGCAGGCCTGCTGTCAGTTACTGCATCTCAGCTGATGGGTGGTAAATTCCAGCCAAAGGCGACATATCCTCTGTAAACTGCTTCACACAATCCTAAAGCACTCATGTCCTTCCCACAAGATACTTCAACTGCAACAAACCCAGCAAGAACAGTCATGTAAAGGTGATGAGGTTTTAACTGTGCAGTGCCCTTTAGATGATGGTAAGGTGCTCAGAAAGATTTTCTTAGGCATTTAATTTTCTATTTAACGATGCTAATAGTAGATGTTGCTAATAAAGATTAACCCAGATATCACTAAATAAACATTGCATGCCCCTGCGGAGGTTCACTTGCAGAAAAACTGATCCAAATACCTTCCTAGAGCTAAGGACTGAAAGAGAAATACAATATGCAAAATAATTGTTGTAACCATTGATTTTGCAAAAGCAAAGCAGAACAAAACAACAAATAATTACAATAGTAAATTGGATCATGAAATGGCAATATGCCAAGCTGTGTGTCAGCTGGGTCTTTTTGCCTGGCTGTTGGGAAAATAAAGAGGATTAAGAGAATGAGTCATTGGTTGATTGGAAAAAATCTGCCTTAAAGTTGCAAGGATATTCAAACAACAACAACATTTAATGAGCAATAATTGGCTGTGCAAATACTCCTGTTCACTTAACAGCTCCATTCCCCAGTTTGTAAACTGTGGATGCTCTGGAGCAGCAGAACCAACCCAGCTCTGATGTCAGTCCCTCATCACCAGGTTGTGTCTGCTTGTGTTCACTACAGTCTTAATGAGAGGGGTCATATTACCAACAACAACAGTAAAACGTGTTGTATTTGCATAGAGGGAAATTCTATTGCTGCTGTAGCTGTCAGTGACAATTTTATTCCTGGCTACAGTGCAATCAGGGATTTAATCTTTCATAAAAGTCTTATCTTCCTCCTGTGTGAAGTCTGTATTTGTCCTATACTGAGTTTAGATTCATAATGCATCTGAAGTTGTGGTTTTAGAACTATCTGGAGCCACCAAAGTGATGCCTGAGCTGTAGTAAATGTTATGTGTAGATTATGCTGCTCAAACCCAGACTCGAAGCCCCCCATCCCTGCACCTGTTATCAGCTCCCAGCCCTGCAGGCACTGGTGGGGCTCCAGACTGTTCAGCGGTTCTGGGCAAAGCCATCAGTGCTGTGGGGCTCCTGGCAAACTTCCTGTACATGATCTTATTATCCGGGGCTCATTCAACCCCAAGCTGCTGTTTCATCTTCATCTCTCAAAACCCTGATGCCACCAGACACTTTAGCAAAACTGAGACTTCATGCCACTCAGCAGTCTGGTGAGGATCCAGGTAACAGGTTTGTATACGTGCTGTGTGGTTATGCCTACGCTATGCATAATTACATCGTGTTGGTGTTTGGCAAGTGCCATCTGGTTTTCATTTACTTTCAGAGGATAATTCTTCACCTCCACCCCCACAGATTTACAGTGCAACTGCCTTTCTGCTTTCAAGACAATTTCAGCTATACTGAGTGTGTTTTGATTTATTTTAACTGAACCCAGCAGACACCACCATCAAATCATTCTCTTTTAAATTAGAAGGAATTTGATTTGCAAATTTTAGCAAGACAGGGCCACTCATAGAATCTTGACTGATGGTGTAATAAGATGCTCAGAAGATGAAAGAAGCAACCATAAAACAATTCTGCTTACCAGAATCTAGGAAAATACTCTGGAGAAACGTGTTAAGCACATTAAAAGCCATTAAATCTTTATAAGCAGTAAGAATAATAGCAATCAGAAGAGATGTACAGAGGAAAACACCTATTGTAATTTAGTACAGGAAATTATTTGTTTAATACTTTTTCTTATGACTCAGATTCCCATTTCTGTTTTAAAGGACTGGAAGTTTCTGTCATGAAATGCTTTTTTTTTTTAGTTCTCCACTAGCCTTTTCTGTATGTGCATCTCAGCACACGCAAGGCAAGAGAAAGAAAATTTAAAGCTAAGAAGGAAAAAAAGATGGAGCTAATTATGGAGGTAACAAAACCAAGTAATCCATGAACCAGGAAGAATATTTTAATTGCAGGTTCTTGAAGCGAAGAGTTTTCTCCCGTTCCAGTTAAACACATACACAAGAACACCACTGGGCATAACAAATACGATGAGGAGAGAATGCAGGCCAGAGAAGCAGCCCACTTGTGGTCACGTGGATTAATTTCTTTCTCAGTAACACCAAAAGCCCACTTAGGTTGTCATTTTACGTGCTCCTTGGCTTTGTCTCAGGGTTCGTTTTGCACAAGAGTTATTTTCACCAAGTGATATTGTGTGTCGAGGTATTGTGAATCACGAGCAGGTTAAAAGGTTACAAGGACATTGTCAAAACCCATTACATTTACATGCACATACTCACATTAAAATCTTATTAATTCTACTAACTCAAGCAGACAAAAGCCTAGGAAGTGTCAGAATTAATGCTATCTGTGTTACCCTAAATCTGTCCTTTCCCCACGTGCATCATGGCTACAATCTTTAATACCATGATTGGCAATTTATTTCCTCCCCAGGGGCTCCTGTCTTATCCACTGTCCTCTTCTGGATGCGCCTCCTCCAGCTTCCCATTCCTTGGACGTGTCCAGACTCACTGCACACCCAAACAACCACATATTTTCCGCAGGAATAACAAGTGGAAATTATCCCTGCCCAAGACATACCCTTTCCTGAGTCTAAAGCCACATTTAATAGGAAAGCATTAGTGCTCCTCCATGGTGTGTGGTTCTTTTAAATAACTGGAAAAGAATTTACTTCCTTAAAAGTCACTGCTTTCAGCAGGAGGTAAAGCAGCATCTACTGTGTGAATAATGTCAGCCTGGATAGTTCAACTTCAGAGGTCTAAAGCAAACAAAACCAGCAGCTAATAAAGGCAAATGTTGGAAAGTTTCAGCTTGCTGACATGATTGACTTTACTTATCACAGCTCATATTTTGATAAGCACACCATATGCTTATGGTCCCTGGGGGTTTCCTCAGCCACAAAGCAAGACGCCTGCGTAAAACTATGGGAAGAAGTTGTCCAGAAAGGATGCTGTTCCCTCTCTGTCCATGAATTAGTGGGGTTGCTGCAAAGCAAAAGCTGCCCATACTGGACACTTGGGGAGCTCTCTGGGCTGAGAAGGGGCACCTATGACCCCAGCAAGTACAGGGGCAGCAGCCAATTTCTTTTTCTGCCATTTCCTTCCTTTGTGGGATACAAAAAGTAAGGGAGCAACATAAGGCTCCAGGTCTGCTTTCACCCACTTGAAAAACTAAGGCTAGGAAATCAAACCAAGTACAGCAGTTAAACAAGAATGAAGTAGCCCCATCCAATTTGCACCACAGTTTCAGGGTTGCCAGTGTTGCTTCAGTTTTACCCTTCATGCCTCCCCCACTGTGTCTGATTATCTGTATGAAAAGCTAATAAATTCTCTGCTGAATTTAAGAAAGCAGCAGCATTTGCATTTTGAACACCCAGCTGCTCAGGATTCAGCCCATGTAATTATTACGCTTCAGAGGATGCACCCAGTTTTACCACTCACCCTCGCCAAGGAGGCATGGGCTAGTGATGGATGAGCAGTGGGATTACTGGCCGCTCGGCTCAGTGGTGTTTATTTAAATATCATAAATTGTCATTCTTGACTTGGAGCCTAATCTACACTTCAGATGTGAAACTGCTGTGCCAGGGGTAGCTCTACCCCAGCACAAGCTCCTTAGATGTATTCGTCAGCAATCACACCTTATTTTGACTGGGCTTGCACATGGTTTTGTCTGAGAGAAATAAAGGGTAGACTTCCAGTCTGCCTCATGGACTCATTTAATGCCACTGTGCTCTACTTGAATTCTGACTGCTTTGTTTACTTGGATTCTTCTCTAACCACATTACAGTGAAAATTAAATCCTTGCAGAGATTACCAGGTATGTTTATAATAAAACTATTTAGAAGGTGCTCCACTCTTTCCATTATCTGTAATGTGCTTACGTCGGGCTCTCTTGGCAAGGCAAGGCAAAGCACAGGCTTTCATTTCTTGTGTTGTGTAGTGCCAAACACTTTTTTTCCTAGAAATATTTAAGGGGTTGGAGATTTTTAGATCAAGCTGCAGATGTTTATTCTCTGATAAAGATTTTGAGTCAAGCAGCTATTGTTTCTTTATTATTCCAGATTAACTTCCCCTCAAGCAGAACAGTAAGAACTAACGATTTCATAAAATCCATTAAAACTCAAACACTGGAAATAATGCAGTGTATTAGACTGATGCACCTAATCACAGAATCACAGAGCATTAGGGATTGGAAGGGACCTCAAAAGATCATCTAGTTCAATCCCCCTGCCACAGCAG
>JAOXOE010000001.1:99024847-99045529 GCA_028565055.1 Phoeniculus purpureus | reverse complement strand
TGCACAAAGAAGTTCTTTCCCCCGCTCCTGTGACTTCAATATGTCTGTTAGTGATGGTCTCTTCATGAGGTACAGAATAAATAACATCTTTCTACTGTTCATTGTACTCTCAATTATCTAAAAAGTAGTTTCTTGGAAATATTGCCATGTAATTGATGTAAATGTGATTTTGTATGGTCAGATTTTTCTAGATCAACATATTAATCGAGCAGATGGTTGTGCTATAACTACAATTTTTGAGGGACTGATTATGTATGTTGTTTTCTTATATCTTCTAGGCTGTATTGACTGAGTACAAATTAAAAGCTATTGAATATGTTCATGGATACTTTTCTAGTGAACAGGTAAAAGTCCAAACTCTCTTGGGTTTAATGGGAGCTGTTGGTTTTGTGTATTTGGTAATAGAGAAAGAGAGTGTCTCCAGTTACTGAGCCTGATCATGCCATCATTTTTGTTTATGAAATGAGACTATTTAATTCCTCATTATTATAGGAATGTTAAACTGTTAAAAATTGTTTGAAATTAATTTGTTATCAAAGTCATTACATTTCAGTTTTTGTGGGTGTAAAATTGGGAAAATTTGTCATTGGAAATTTGGGATTATTTTGTTTTATTTTTTCTGAACTGGCATGTAGTAACAGCTATCCAACTTGACTATATACCATGTAGATTTTTTTCTTCTGTTTTTCTTTCTTTTCAGTATGTTTGGTGAATACATTGTTTGAGATACTGAATGTTTATGAGCTTTTTCAGAATATTTCTTCTAATACTGTGGCAGTTGTGCCTATATGCAAATATAGGGAGAGGAATAAGTATCTATTTTAAATGTTTCCATAGAAAAGCTTTATCTAATAGCTGAATTTTTAGCTGCGTCCTTAGAAATAAAACAAACGTTAGATGCTGGTAGGCACTGATGTAATCAAACATCCCAGATAAACACACATTTTTTAGCAGTATACCACTATACTCCAGAAACTGAAAGATCGTACTGATGCTGTTGGCAGAATTTATTAATGTATATAAAGGATTAATTGAAGACCTTTCTGTTGCAGGTTGTTGAGTTACTGAGATACTTTTCCTGGGCTGAACCACAGCTCAAAGCTATAAAGGCTTTACAACATGTAAGTCTTCTTCACATAATCTTGTAGAGTAAGTTTGCTTGTTTAATGTCATTTTAGTTTGTGATGTCTCCTTTTGGAACTGATACGTCAGGCAACCCTTTAATCTTCAAAGTTTCCTCTTCATCTCTTTCAGTGGTATGAAAGTATTAAGTGGGTTATCTTTTCTGACTACAGTATTTGTTACTCTCCTGTGTATCACAAGAATAGATGTAGGCCCTGTAACTGTTGTTAACTTCCCTTATTTCTTTACTTTAGGCAAGTGCTTTTCTGGAGTTTCTTGTTCAGAATTTAATATGTAGAATTGCCTTCCCAATAGAAGGAAGAGATTATTCAATGTTTACTCAGTTACAAGATATGAAGCTGTTACTGGGTGATCTGGGTTTAAAATAATTGAAATGTATTATTGCAATTAATTAATTTAAATTAAATACATATATTGTATTTTATGCATTATATAATATTATATTTTTTTTCTTTTCTGCTTGCTTGTCAGAAAATAGTGGCAGTTCCAGCATCAAAAATGGTGAATATTCTCAACTGTTTCACGTTCAGTAAAGATAAACTTATTGCCCTTGAAATTTTAGCTTCGTAAGTATCTCTCATTGTATTTCCTTAGCTTATATTATTTTTACTGATGTTACATTCTATAAAACTTAAGATACTTGTAGAAGGAAGCGCTGTGGCCAGTTAAGGTAAAGCATGAGTCCGTTACTGATGGGGTTGTAAAAAGATGAATTAGAAGCACATGTTGTGCAAAATTCTGTAAGCTCATCTGAGTCTGAGCAAACTGCTGTGTGGGCTTCTGCCTACTTGGAAAACTGCCACTTTGCCAGTGTTTTTACAGTGGTATTCAAATCTTGTAGAGAATGAAGAAGACCTTAAGCTTACTTGTGCTTACTGAAATGTAAAAGGTTTGAGACCAGAGAGTATTCTGGGAGTTAATCTTTTTGCCTTTGACTAGCCCTCTAAACATTACGTAAAAATGAGTTAAGTAAATGCATCTCTTAAAATTAACACATTTGATTTACAAATCTAGTGTCTGTAAAAGATGTATAGATATTCTAAATGTATGTTTACGTGAAAATTGCTTTTTTTACTCAACACAGCTGCCTTGAAGGATCTACCTTTTACCATGTATTTACACTGAAACTCTTCTGACTGGTTTAGGGATTTATTATTTGAGGTGTTGTTCTGGTTTTGGTTGGATGTTTTGTTGGGGGTTTTGTGCATCAAAAATGTCTGCCTTCCATATGAATTCTGTATATTACAGCCAGCATGAACGTTTTGAGGCATATAAATTCATTATACAAAACCCCATAAGTCTGAGGATATAAGCATGATCTTGCTTTTGGACTTGAGCTTTAAGAAGCTGTATAAATGCTCCTTGTCTCTGGCCAAAACAGAACAGACTAGTGTACAGGAAACTCAGTGGCACACTAAACTAACCTGTTAAACTAACATGATTCTCTTGAAATGAAATTGGAGCTCATAGAATCGCACTTTAGTTGCTACATGTCAGCTGGTATGTGGGGGAAAGTGTGATGACATCTTTAGCCGTTGGATTTCTGCAGTGCAAGAGCATAATAATGGAGAAATTACATAGAAGTCCCAACACAAATCTATGTGCTATTTACTTTGCTGATCAAAACTAGAGAACAAAGCTCATTCACATTCTAATACTCTTCTTTGAGATATTTTTTGTCTGTGTTCAACATTCTGCTGATATTCTAATGTCCTCCATTGAGAAGTCTTCATTTCAGGGTCTTAATTGTATTTTCAGTAGCTTGTATGGAGCAGGTAATGTTTGACAACAGTAAAGATGCTGTGGCCAGGGTTTTGAGCAAGGCAGGTAGTTTCCTGCATTAAGCTCCTTGTATTTGTAAATGTTGATGATGGTGTGTTTAGTGTTATTTTGTGGAGAAGAGCAAGGAAGAATACTTTATGGAGCTGCACTTACTAACTCTGCAGAACACTGAGACAATTGCCAGAAGTTTCATCTTTTTCATTCTGGAGCAAATATGATTACTATAAGATTAATTACCAGTCGAGCTAGAAGAAGTGGCAAACTTGAATAGCTGCTGATTTTCTGCTGTGCTGGGATATGTGCTAGTAGCCATTAAAGCTTTCTGATTAATTGTTGTGATGTAAAATTCATTTTGCCAAGTTATTTTTGCTGTGACGTTTAGCCATTGTTGTCCATTCTTCTGCATTGGCATTTAATTATAGTACCATAATTCACTTTGCAGGTGTGAGGTCCATATTTAAGTTCAGGATTTTTACTTTAATAGTAGTAATAGTGTGATTACAACTAATTATGTTTTTTAAATGTACTGTTGGGTACTAACTGAATGAATGTTGATTGCTTTGCAGTAGTGCATTATTTCATGTAACTGTATGGAATGGCAGTAATCATCTGATAATGTCTTTATTTATAGCAACATCGTTGATGCTCAGAATTATCGACTTATTGAGGATCTGTTTAGAATTAATATGTCAGAGAAGAAAAGATGCAGAAGAATTCTTGAACAGGTAGTGAAGATACTCTAGTATCCTTGATTGTGTCAAATACAGTATTGTTTCCATCTTGATAGTCATTGTGGCATCTGGACCTACTGTGAGGGCAGGTTGAAGGCAAGCTGAAAGAAGCAGCTGCAGAAAGATAAGAGCTATGTAATACATGGGTGAAAGGAAAGGAGAAAGTTTCTGTAAGGCATTAGGATCATATGGAGAAAGGCACAGAATTGCAACCAATGCTGACAATGCTGTCTTCATTTCTTTTGGAGAACACACAGTGCTTAACCCAAATTCAGGAGGACCAGACCTGGTCTGACTAGAATTACTCAAAACAAAGGGGACTTTGACAGAACCTCACACTATTTGGACTTTTTGGGAAGAAGATTTGAGACAAAGCTTTGACTTGTTCCATGCAGATTGATTCATGCTGTTTAAATGTCATGATACTGTAATTAATTTCTTTAAAGCTTTGCATTTGATAGCAAATAATACCCTTCCTTGATTATTTTGCAGGCTTCTAAAGCAGGTTGCAAGGCTCCTCATGCTATGATATCATCCTGTGGCATGATTCCTGGCAACCCTTATCCCAAGGGCAAACCAAGCCGCATCAATGGAATTTTCCCAGTAAGCAAGATTCTATGCTTTTGCTTTTCAGAGCATCCATAATTTAAGATTCATTATAGACTAACCAAAACTAGGATTTATACACATGGAAGGAGAAGTAGAATCAAAAGCAGTGTTTGTTTGGTTTTTATTACCCCATTCCACATTTATAGGGAATTATTTTAATTTGCCCATTCTTGTGTGCTGCTTCAAGAAAAGATTACTGCATAATAAAGACATTGTTTATATAGAGAAAACAGTGTAAATGCCAACAGTATTTAGCAGAATCAGGAGAGATGTGAGAGCCTTGTGGCAGGCTAAGATGATCTGATATGGTTACTATAGTACTGCTGGTAATCTTTGTGTAGTTCTTGAACAAACATGTTAAGTATTTCCTGTGAACACTTAAGAGACTGCAAAGTATAAGTTGTCATGTCCACAAGTCAAAATGAAGAATTCTAATCATGTCAGAAACATGGACTGTTTAATATGCACCTCTTTGTAAAAGCTCAGTGTTATAAACTAAGCTATTGGAGTGCTCTTACCATTTTAGAGGCCTAGAAGACAGTTTCTTTTTTCTAGCAAATGTGGTTAAGTATCACATTCAGGATACTGAAAACCTCAGATGTAGTTTAGAAAAAAAAAAAGGTAGAAATTCTATAGCAAAGTTTTACTTCTAAATGAATAATTTATAGTTAATTTTCTTTTGTTTCAGGGAACCCCTATCAAAAAGGACACAGAAGAATGTACTAATGAAGGAAAGGGAATAGCAGCCCGTATACTTGGACCATCCAAACCAGTATGTCTAATAAATGAACAAATAAATGAAACTTTAAGATGTAAAGTCCAACCACCAGCCAGTTCTATGAGGCTTTGATATAGAACACTGTTACGTTGCAAAGAGTCTGTAGAGCAGCAGTATAAACAAAGCTAAACTTCTATAGTGATGATTTCTGTGATGCTGTGATGCTGCTGTGAGATGACCTGGTATTTTTTATTTAACTGGAAAAGAAGCTCTAGTTTATATTTGTGGGGATTCTCTAATGGATACAGTGTGAATGTATTTGTAGAAAGAATTTAAATTACAGTATCAAAAGAGAAAACTAAAAGCAATTTTAGTACCCTTTTTGTGAGCTAGTGGAAGTTACAAATACAAATACATGGGATTTTTTGTTAAGGTATCTAAGGGTTTCTCACATGAGTGTAAAAAATGTCTGCTGCATCTTGGAAACTTGAAGTGTATGAGTCTCGTAGAAGGACGTGCTTGTTTATTAGCAACACAGCTGGTCTGTATTTCAGAATTCATAAACACATGGAACAAACCTTCAATGAACCTGGTACTACTTTCAAGTATTGTCTGAATGTTTTATTTTCACTTTAATTATGTCTCTCACTACGCTGTATTATTTTAAAGAGACAGATACACTCATAAGTAGTTGTTATTTTTAAATGATTTTTAAATCTTCAAAATGAGAAGTTCAGTCCAAGAGTGCCGAGTGTGAAGACTACAAGGCAGGATGGGTTCCCTTTCCCACCTGTGTTCAGTACTAGATGTAAATCTAAAGGTATACTAGTGATGTTTGTTTCATTCTTCTGAGATAGAGTGAAATATTGTGGTCATGAAGAAATTTGGTATCAAATATGTTTTCAGTGGAGAACAGCTGTCTAGTAGTATCTGAATGTTAGCTTTTTGTCTGAGAAACATTAGGTAATGCTTTCACTATTGCTTCTTCCGTTTGTTGTTTAGTTTTGTTTTTTTTGTTTATGTAGGCTCCATCAACCTACAATCCACACAAACCAGTTCCATACCCCATCCCACCATGTCGGCCACATGCAACTATTGCACCAAGTAAGGCTTCTATGTGTTTTAGCGTAATGCTGTTGTTTCATCCATTTGCCTTTTAAGTAATAAGTGTCAAGTGTCAGTTTCTCTAACCATGGTCATATCTGAAATGGCCTTGTGCTCCCTAGGCATGTTCTAGGTACTGGGTTTTTTATACCCCTTCCTGTCGTGACTGCAGAATTGATTAAAAGAAGAAGATACTGACTTCTTTTTCCTACATACACATCATAAGGAAAAGTCTCAATCCTGTTCTGATGACAAAATATTTCATTTAATAGAGGCCTTGTGTATGTCAGATGAGACTAGGTCTGCATCTTTGATGTAATATTTGACCAAGGTTTGGGCTTGACAAGTCTGTTGACTTGTTACTGTTGTACCAAACAAAGATATGGTCAGGCATGACTCTGAATTGGGTAGAAGTGTGTAGGAAGTTGCTCAAGGATGTAATCTGTTTATCAGTTGAAAGGCTCATCTGTTTCTCAGGTGCCATCAGCTTTAATTTATCTCCATCACAATAGAGAGAAACTGTTTCCTAAAAGAAAAGTTTAGACATGGAGATTTCAGTCTCAAGAGGGACATAGTGATTGCCTTTTGCTGTTTGACTTTTCCCAGCTTTATCCTGTCTTAGATGTGAGATTATGTCTTTCTCCATAAACTCCTCTCTCTTTGCTCTGCTGAACCAGTTGTTTGATTCCAGACACTTTTGGAAAGGATCAAGGCAGTTGCTATTTCTTTGGAAGAAGTGGTTGAACTGCTGATATAGTCACTCTCTTGTCTTTTTGAGCAGCAGCTGAAAGCTTTTGCTGATCTTGCCATGCTGTATCACAAGACCAGGAGTGTTGTGGTTGGGAATCATGCTTTTCACTGACTTCAGGGATTTCAGAGAGTTTTTTGAGTTATTTGAGAATAAGGTGTGGTAGAGCTCTTAGCAGGTGTGTTGAAGGGGGAGTAATCTCACTAACTTGATGACTGCAACCTCTTCATAATCAGTTTGTAAAACTTGGGCATTACTAACCACTAAAGTAAGTCTGATGATTTGTGCCCTAGAAATGACTTGCTCCTCAGAAACTGTACAGGAAACTTGCAGACTAGCTTAAATGAATCCTGAAGGGACTCATAATTTAGGACACAAAATATGGCCTGTGACTAAAATATTAGAAGATTTTAGGATATGGAACAGCTTCTGAGGTTTCAGGGCCTTGTTAGTCTGCAACATCATTCTTTAAAAAGCTCTTGGCAGTGGAACTTATAACTGATGTGACACGTATCTAAAAAGTGTGTTTCATGAGGTTGCAGAATAATTAAGTACGATTGTTTTCAAGCAATGGTCAGAATGGTATTATGTGTTCTGCCTCTTATCTGTGTTGATTAACATTTCCTTCCTGGGAGACAGAGTGATTTTTAGTTCCTTTTCTGATTTTTGTGTGACATTAGGTAGAACTATTGTGACAGTGTGAAATCAGTCAGAAAGGGGTTGTGTGTGACAAATTACTTCACCTTTGAGTATTAAGTGTAAATAATTGTGCACTTTTAAGTGCACATTCTTTCAGGATAACTGTGAAGCGTATTTATGTTCCTGTGGTTTAAATTCTGATGTTCTTCATCAGAACTGAGTACCATAGTGATACAGTAGTTTGAAGTGCTCTTAAGAATAAGGGAGAAAAAAAAATGAGGTTTTTTTCCCTATGTTAACTTATTCAATAGTAAAATAATTTGCTGACTTACTTGAATTTCTTAACATTTAAAAATATATAGAAGAAGAGCAGACTGTTTGACATGGAACATTTTTCTCTGAATTTTCTGACTAGTGTTGGAGGGCTGGTTGTGGCTGCTGATGTGTATTTGGCTCTTCTGTTTGTTTCAAGCTTAGAGTTGCAAGAACCAGGAATAGAAAAAGAACAAATGATTCTGAAGACACTCTGAATCATGCCTCCTCTTTGAGTTTTTCAGGCAAAATGGAACTGAGAGCATTAGAAACTTGAAGTTTTCAGCCTCTTTCAAAACATCTGGCCTTAGTAAAATTTGTATCAAAATGTGTGTAATTCAGGCAGAAGCTGGCAGGAGCCAGCTGATGTGCCTTTGTGGTGAAGGAATGTCTTACAGTCTTGAAAATGTTCTTTTAAAGGAAGTGACACTGGGCCATTTAAATAGGGATTCTTCTGACAACTGAGATGTGTATTGCATTTGTGATTTTAGGTGCTTACAACAATGCTGGCTTAGTTCCAATGGCTAATGTCATAGCTCCAGGCTTAACAGCTCCTCCAACATACAACCCTAATCAAGTGGTGTCAGGTAAAGCATGCATACCTTTAAAAATGTTGATGGTACTTTTTCTAATTCATTGTTGTGAATGGATCATTCACTGATGGAATTTCATTTGCTTTTAAATAACCAACTGCTGTTCTCTGTTTAGAAAATGAGGACCTTTCCAGCCAGCCAAAACCTTCCCAAAACCAAGGTAAATTGCAAATCCACAGGGGGATTTTTGTGATGTTTGTATCTTTGTTATTTGTTCAGAAAATCTAAACGACATGTATCTTTAGTGGGATTTTCATAAGCATCTAAGTATTTAACTTCTGTTGGAATAGGATCCCTTGAGAATTGAGAAATGAAAAATGTGGGCATTTTGCAGTAAGAGTCATTGAAACGTTAAAATTCACCCTTCTGTGCTAGGTCATTCCAGTTGTATGTTCTTCAGCATACAAATGAAAAATCATGTCCAAAACGAAATAAAAAACATTATTTTATATACATATTTTGTAATTTTTTTTATACTTCTAAAATATTCCAAATCAAAATAATCAGGCGTATAAACAAATACCCCAAACAAGTAAAATGATCATAATTTTAACTCTTGTAAATATTTCTAGGGGAAAAATTACATTTTGACTTTGCTCCTCTGTGCCCGGGGATGGTTCTACAGAAGTGTTCCTTTCTCAAAGAACTGCTTCATTAATATATGCCCCTTTAATTGTATATTTTTTCACAGCATAGTTTATACAGCAAAATAATACAGTGTAGGGAATAAAACCTTTTCTTAGGAGAAAAAAAATCTGTAACAGCTCTGGGTTCTGTTGCAGCTGTATCTCTGTGGTGATTATCTTGGCTGCCAGGATTAACTGTGATCCTTAGGAGAGTCTTCAACTTGGAAACGGCATGAGTAAAGAGCACAAGCCAGAGCTGAGATTTTTGGAAAAAAAAACGTGTAGTGTTTGCAGACTTCCTAGTCTTAGTTTCAAGATACATAAACCAGGAGTTTGTCATATCAATTTAGGTCCAAGATTTTAAGGATTCTGTTTGTGTGTATGTGCAGAATTTGGACAAGAGACAAATCTAAGCTATTAAGAGTTATGGGCGATGAGTTTGACTGGTTGAATCATTGATGTGCTTACAGTTGAACATGTTATTTTTAAAGTAAAATAAAGCACGAAGGTTGTTTGTGAGGAATGATTAATTAACACATTCATATCCCACAGGAAACTAGATAGAAGGCATATCAAGGCTCTTGATGTGCGACTGTTCATAAATACAGCTTCTTTACATTGACTTCCACATCCCCGTTTGCAGTGTGTCTGCCTGTTTTCCTCCAGCTTGACTGATGTCTCTTTGACTTACTTTGTAGGGTTGATACAAGCTGATATTCCTAGTGGCAGGTGCTTGCCTCAATTTATAGACACCTGACTAAATACATAAAGAAATACTTGTCAATAAAGTCAAGTGCCAATGATAGTTTAATACTGTAGCGTGATACATGAATTTTAAAGTGTACCTTCTTAGAATCAAAATCTGAAGGAAACACAGTGAAGAGAATGACCTGATTTTGAAGGAAAGAAAATTACCAGCACCTGAAATGAGCTTTCTTCAGTTGTTGACTAAACTTCTCTGAAATCATGATACATTGAATTAACTGGTTCTGAAGGAAAGTCTGACGTTCAGTGAGAGTGGATGCAGAGGAGCCCAGGTGATACGACGCTGATGGAATATTAGATTTGTTTTGGGTACTGCTAGGTGTTAGGGTCCAGAGGGAGGGTGTTTACATGTATCACTTAGTCATCCTTACGGAGTATATTTGAGTCTCTAAGTGTCTTGCATGAGATCATGAAGAGGTAGCAGATGTCACAAAGTGATTTAAGAGGTGTAGTAGCCTGGTGTACATCGTGTGTGATGTGTTTGTACGTACCTTTTTGTTTTGTTTTTGTAGGGTCCAGTGTTCATTGTTTATATGCCGACATTGTACGTTAGCTATTGCCTGTGTTTCGTATTTTGAAATGCTGTATAAAATGTGTTTGTGTTGATTTCAAACGTTTCTGACAGTTTCAAGTATTCTTACCAGTTTTGTTTCTTTGCAGCTTTTTCTGCACAAGCGAATCAGCTCTTTACTCCTCATGGTTCTAATCCTTCAACACCTGCTGCTACTCCAGTCCCTACCCCATCACCTGTCAAGGCAATAAGCCATCCATTAGCACCTGCAACTCCACTCATCTCTGGGATGAACATGTCTACCCCTGTCCTTCCTGTTTTCCCAGGACAGGTCTCCTCTTCCATCCATACATCTCAGCCATCCACCCCAACCCCTACTGTCATCAAATCCCTTTCATTACCTGGTGTTCCCATCACATCTGTTCACAGTGCAACCTCTACCCCTATCCCGGCAGTTTTTTCTGGGCTGGCTTCTATTCCTGCTGCTACGCCAGCTCCGCAAAATTCTTCCACACCATGTGCCACACCTGTACCTAGTGAAGCTTTTGCATCTGCTACTGCACCATTTGCTGGCCTTCCGTTTTCTGCAACCTCTTCTATTGCCTCCGCTAATAATCCCACTCCATTGTCATCAGGTTTTGCTGGCCTCCCCTTGTCGTTGACACCCAATGCCCAAGGGATTTCTAGTCCTGTTCCATCTACAATTGTTAATTCTCCTGCCACTACCATTCCTGGTTCACTTAGCTTGCCTAACCCAATTTTGTCTGTCTTAAAGGGATTTCTGACATCAAATGACACTTCATTAATCAATTCATCTGCTTTACCTTCTGCAATGACAAATGAGCTTGCTTCTTTATCTGCTCTTACTAATCAAAGCTCTGACCCTCCTGCTTCTTCTGTCAACAAATGTTACACTCCATCAGCCACCCCCACCCCACAGCGTTCCTCTACACCAGGGCTGACCATTTTTCCAGGTCTTCCATCCACATCTGTAGCCAATTCTAGTTCCACTCCTCCAACATTGCCTACACAGTCACCTTTAACCACTTCGCCATCGATTATGCCAGTCAACTGTGGCTCATCTGCTTCCCTCTTGCATGGCACAAGCCCTACTAATCCTGATCAGCAGCTCTCGTCAGCCCCAGCTGCCACAAGTATCCCAGTTATGATTAAAACAGAGCCCTTGAGTCCTACCCTCTCAGCCTTCAAGGGTCCTTCTCATTCGGCTGGCCCCTCTCATGGCACTATAGGACTGTCAGTGCTCGGGCGTGCATACACCTCAGCAGCTTCAGTGCCAGTCAGTTTACCCAGTTCCCTGAATCCAGCACTGTCAGGTCTCTCCTCTTTGAGTGCTCCTCTAAACAATTCCAGTTCTCTGGCTTCCATTTCCCTTGCCCCACATGGCTCCTCAGCTCCCATTGCCCCTGTGTTCAATGGACTTCCTCCTTTTACGTCACTAACCAGTAACTTTGCTTTTACTGGTAATCCAGCACTTACGCCACCCGTCACTCTCCCAGGGTCTTTGTTAGCTACTCCGTCTACAACTGCTTCAGCCGTGTCCGCCCCTCATGTGAGTTCCACCGCCGCCGTACTCTCAGGACTCGCCGCCTCAGCAACAGTCTCTGCTCCACCTTTCTCGCTTAACTTGTCCAGTGCCGTCCCTTCCCTTTTTTCTGTTGCCCAGGGACCTCTGGGATCATCAAACCCATCCTTCCCTGGTTTTCCTGTCTCTAACACACCCTCTGTCACTCCTGCTCTCCCTTCTTTCCCTGGCCTCCAGGCATCTTCTGCAGTAGCAGCAGTTGCACCGTTGCCGGCAGCTGCCACAGCCCCATCTCCAGCTCCGGTCCTGCCAGGGTTTGCCTCGGCCTTTAGCTCAAACTTCAACTCTGCACTTGTTGCACAGGCTGGGTATGTTTCTGTTTCTGAAAGAGGTCAGAACTGTTTCTGTTTCTCTTGAGCAAAACACTGGTTTTACTTTAGGCATAAACATTCTTCACTCATAGTTAGGAATCATAGTTAATTTTTAAAGTTAGCTCACCAGTAGATTTTCCAGCTGTCTTTAGAAACTGCTAGAGCAGCTACTTAATAGATTGTCCTTGGTAGTCCCCATTGTGACAGTCTGATACGGTGAGGTGCTGAGTGACCTTATGTCCCAGATGAGGATACTTGGCACCTCCTAGGCTTTTACAATAATGGATTTTACACAGGCATCCATTGATACATTCTGGGTAACAGCAGAGAATATCTTAGATGTTCCTATGCTTTAAGGAAGTACTCAGCTTTAACTTTTCACTGTAAAGCTTTTTTGTGTGCAAACTGTAAGCACAGCTGAGGTACAAAAATTTCTGAGATCCCTTCCTAGGGGTGCTCCAAACAGCCGCGTTTGTGTGTGCGTGAATAATTCATAGGGGGGTAGAGGCTGAGTTGTCTGGAAATTCTGCCTTTATGAGGTTTAGAAAGAGAGATGCTGTTCTAATTTATATAGACTTAAGCTTATAAAGAAGAAAGCATAGGATAAAACGTGAAGCAGATGTTCCTAGTAATAGCCGCATCTTGATATTCTTTCAGCCTGACTTCTGGACTACAGACGCCAGGAAGTGCAGTGTTTCCTGGTCTTTTATCTCTCCCTGGCATCCCTGGCTTTCCCCAAAATGCAGCACAGTCTTCCTTGCAGGAATTGCAGCATAGTGCAGCTGCACAGTCAGCACTACTACAGGTAACATGCCCATTTGTTAATACTGTTTTACTCTCAGTAGTTAGAACATGTACTTGTGTGTGAAACTGGGCATTAGTTTAAATCAGTAAATGATTCTGTGTGAGAACATGTATTAACTTGTATTAACTTCTTACTCAAGACCAATGTGCCAGTGCTTCTAGAGATTACAAATGTGATTAACCCCCTTTTGAAAACTATATAAAATGGGAAGGAGTGAAATAAAAAAGACTCACAAATGAAATTTTTGCCAGGTTTGTATTAAATTTAATAAACCAACCACATAGTTGCAAAACCTATGTTCAGTTCCAGTCCAGGAAGTTATCTGTGAAAAAGCACACTTTGTTGTGAGTTCAGTGCCTCCCTACTACATATGCAGTAAGATTGCCTGGATGTTGTGTCTGCTGTGGTTGTGACTTTCTCCTGATAGTTCCCACAAACACCAGTTGGTGTAACATAACCTCAAGTAGACTTTAGGGTGATCTGTAGTTTCATCATCTCACTTGTCTGTGAGATAACCTGTTTTAGTCATCATCCTAGATCGGTTAACTGAAACTATCATCAGAGCTTGTATTTCGATGTTTAGGTTGCCTGTTGTTAAAATAAACCTATGTAGAAATTCAGCACTCAGGCAGGGAATTTGTCCTTCTCTACCAAATACTTAAAAAAGCAGTCGAGTGTCTTGAATTAATGTTTTCTCTCTCCTGTGAGACAGCAGCTTTTGAAATGAAGCATGTTTCTTAAGTGTTGTTCAGGATGTCTGGTATATTTTGAATACCAGGGAAGATAGATTGCAAGAAGCTAATTACTTAAATCGAGACCATACTACTTTTGCGGCTCAGGGGTTTATTTACTCTGTTTCACAGTTAGAATAAATTTCTAACTGCGTACCAGATTGCATTGGAGAAACCCCAGTTTTCTTGTTTACAAACTTGAGTCACTTAAATTCACCTGAGCAATAAAGAAAGTTCACAGTCAGTGAAATAGTCCACAGCTCTCGGTTAAACTACACCACCTAGTAGAGCTGTGACTTACTCTGCTGGACAGTAAATGCCATTTGTGCTTCTTCATTTTTCTCTTAATCCAGCTGCTTTCCTCATTCTGTGCCGTTTCAGAGCAGTGGTTTCACTACAGTTCAACATCTCTGTATAGGTACATTGCTCATCTCTGTTCTTGCATACTTCTGATTGTACTTGGATTTGGCTTGATTAGGATTGGTGTCATGCTTGAAATGTAGCTTGATTTAGATGTTTGTTTCTTTGGTTTTTTGTCAGTGATGTTTCGTAACCTCTTCTCTTCTTTGAAGGCACATTCTGCTTCTGCTCTGGAGAACTATACAGCTCAGCCTGAAGGTTTTGCTAACTATCCGTCGACACCTGGAACACCTTTTTCCTTGCAGACAAGTCTGCCCCAGAGTGGATGGCAATAAATAGCAGACATTTTTAAAGACTGCAGTGGTTACTTGACAGAGCCTGATCCTATTCACTTTGAAGGCTATCGGCAATAGTGGGAGCATGGTCTGAACTGGGGGAAAACATGAGGGTAAAATGATTTTAGGAAGCTATGTCAAATTTAATTTGTGATTGCTTTTAATTGATTCAGGGTCTGATCCTGTGAATTGCTCAGCATGTATAACTCTCCTTTTTGCTTGTGAGTTGAATGTTTGTGTCTTACAGGATCAGGAACATTCAAAGCGATGTTTATGTAAATAGAGCAATTGACTGTCAAACTGAATGGAGTGAACAAGTATACTTAACAGTGTGTATAAGCACCTATCCTGTTATGTTTTTATGGTGTATGTGGTTAATATAGAACAAGATCTAGACTGAAACTAGATACTTACAGCTGTAGACGATCTTTCATCTGGATGTACACTTCACCTATGTGCATAGATAAAGGTCAGTTTATGGTGCTTTGGATTTTTATTCGTATGTGTGAGGATCTCCTGTTAGCATCAGCAGTATGCTAAGGGGAGTTAGATCAGAGGGATGTGGGGACTTTTCTTACGCTTTGAAATACTGTCATAGGCTTGCTGCTGAATTGAGTACTCCTTTGTCTGAATTGGAATGGGAAAGCTAGGAAACGATGCCATACTGTATTTGGGTAGAAGTGGATTATGTTTTACTGAAGTATGGTTTAGCTAGCTGAGAATGTGTCTTTCCAAAGTACATAAAAGCATTTTTATCTGCCTCTGAAATAACGTTTCATAACATCCTCCCTGCCCCCACACCTCTCTGTGAAAGAGATAATTGTACTGCGGATAGGCTGCCTATCCAGCACTTTTGACTGCAGAACTTTGTGAATGTTTACAGACATGGGTCAAGTTCTTCTCTGCCTTATAAACTCACTGGTTCTCTACATGCTTTTTGGCTATAAATCACAACTTGATGGTGCTTATGTTATCCTGTGAATATAAGTGGGAGTAGAATTTGGACCATGGATATTTTTATTTTTTTTTAGTATTTTTCCTTGGGAAACTTACATGATGTTAAAGGCTTTTACCTAAATTAACTGTGTTGGTTAGGAAGGGTTACAATGCAGCATATAGAAAGGTCTTGCTCTATTAGTGAAATTCAGTTGTGCACTCTTCTCATAATGTTAGTACCTGTGGCAATGTGTAACACACCTTGAATATCGTCTATTTAAGATAAACGCTTCATCATGTTCTGGAGACAGTAGAGATTAATGATATTCAATACTGTGATTAAATTAAAACATAGAGGATACTATACTGTAGAAAAACTCTGAACCTAGAGTTTTACTTTTTTAAGGATTAATTCTGCTGGGAGATGTTGCTAATGTATTTTCTTTCAAGATGTGAACAAACTTTTTTAGAACATTAAAGGAAATTCCTGTATTGGTTTTTAACACAATTTTTTTAAATAAAAAGTTTACAGTCATGGAAAACAGGCTTTGCTGACTATTTACATGTTTGCCTAAAATACATATGGGTAAACTTGTTTTTAGTAAGACACTTGCTAATAACAGTTGATCTTGCTTGCGCTGTTTCTTTGTGATGCAGAGTTATGTACTGAATTATAAAATTGGTTTCCTGAAGAGTGACGCTAGAAATACCCTGTGAAGTGCTTAAATGAAAAATTTAAATCATGTCCTCGATACTTTGTCAGCAATTGGGTAGTCTTGCATTTTAATAAGCAAATTTACATACTGCTTTTAATCTAAAAACAAAACCATATTGCACTTAAAAAAAAAACCTCTGAAACCCAGTGAATTCTAGTGATTCTGCACTCTCAGCTGCTTGTGAAATCAGTGCCTTATATCTGTGGGAAAAATCTACCATCTTTCATTCTCATTCTTTTCATGATGTCTTCTTTGTAGATCAGTAGATGAGTTGGAGAAGGAGAAAAGAAAAATATAGACATGGTCTTAAGCTAATTGGCTTTTGCCCTCTAGATCTTAATGTAAAGGTAGTTCAAAGTCAATACACATTTTGTAACTTTTCTGAGGCACTGAGTTTGGTCTCTGATTTGAGTTTCTCTGTCAAGCAGTCAAAGTTTAAACTAATTCATATTGCCTTGTAGTCAAAACAAGTACCAGGCATCAGCTGTTACACAGTGCTTTAGAAAAAGTAAAGATGTTTTTTAAAATGTCTGTTGAATGGTCATGGGGTTTGGTTGGTTGTTTTTTTCTGTGGGAATATTAGGCAACTCAAAAGATCCCTAAGAGATATGAAGCCCTGTTTCTCCGAACGAAAACAGGTGAGAATCAGTTACTATCCGTTGTGTTAAATGCTGTTCTCCTTGAAGGAGTACTTTTCAGCACTTTTAAACAGCAGTGCTAACCACTGTGCCTAAACAAGACTACTTGGTGTAGTTTTACCTGGAAGCTCCTAATCAGTGTTAAGACAGATGACCAGATGGACTAAGAAGCATTAAACTGTCAAGTGAGTTTTGTCTAGTATGAGCTCTCTGCTTCTTACTAAACCACGTTAAGCAGGGTTTTGTAAATTGAACTTCCCAGTGGGTAGGATTAAGGTAAGTTTCAATTTCTTAAATATTTCTCATGTTGTAAAATTTTTTTAAGTAAGTTTCTTTCTCTTCAGGAGTAAAGTTTGTGTTCTGCATTGTGGAAAACTCTAGTGACCCACCCCGGGAATTTCTGAAGTTTCTCCTGATCTCTTTTGTGCTTACTCAAGCACCATTTTTAAAAAGCAAGGAAAAGTCTGCTCCTGAAGCAAACCGTGCTGGATGGTACACTGAGCCTGTGCTGGGAAACGGGTGTTGCTGTCTGACTCAATTTGGGACTAGCTGGTTGGTTTTGTTGTGCAGGTTGCCTGTTACTGCTGTATTTCAGTTTTATGGACAGCTGCGAAAATAAGGTGTAGTGAAATGTCCTTTGAAATAAAAACTATTCAGAGCAACTAAGAACATACTGGGATTGTGTTTTCAACGTTTCAATGTGTGTTTTAAGAGCTTTGGTTGCAGCCTGTAGGGAATATGAGAGAAATGGCAATTTTCTCGCCTTTCTTTAACTTACTGATGAGTGTTGTCAGTTGAGCTGGGCCTGGAAGGAAATGTGAGTGTTCTTACTTTCTTAGAAATTGCCTTCCTTTCTGGATTGAGATGATTTGACTGTCTCTTATGGTTAAGTGTAGCCAAAGGGGTGTCTCCTGTCATCTACCCACCTTCAGCTATTAACAGCTGATGCCGTTTTCACGAAGTGGAGCAATATGAGGATGTTCCTACAAGCCTTTGTACATTGTAAGGAAAGGAGCACGGGCTTGAAAAGGTCAAAAAATGACAAACTGAAGTCTACAACTTTGTTATGTCCAAGTTTCATGTGAGGGCTGCCTGATGACTTTGGATACCTTTGGGACTGTCATTGTATAGAAATGGCTGTGTGTAAGAACTCTGGTTCTGGTTTAACAAGCTTTGAAGTGGATGTGTAGTTTGTAGGATTAAGTTTTTGCAGTTGGGTAAGTTGGAGCAACTGGGCACTTTAGGGCAGTTATAAAGGATTGGTGCTATTTGCAAATGCAGCTGTTGGTGCAGAGAACTGTTGGGAGAATGGCCTGCACACAGGTAAGCACCTGATGGTCCTGCCTGACCTGAGCCTTTGTGCTGCTTTCGGAACAGAGGCTGAAGGGTTCAGTTACATCAGCACAGTGCAGATGTAGCTGAACAGCTGCTGACCCAAACCACAATTGTCTGATGTTGCTTCTGAGTCAGTAAGTCCTGCTCAAGTGGCTTTGGACCTGAACTGGTTCTCATTGGGGTATTGCTTTGTCATACTGTGGTGGTGAACTTGCGGCTTGTAAGCTGCTTTGCCCCAGAGCCCTCGTGTTTTTTGTTATCCACATGACCCAGCATAGCCTCAGGGAGAAAAGATTCCACTTAAGGTTTTTGAACTAGTGAATAAAAGTGCTGCTGGAGTTAACAGTGAGGAACTAACACAGCCACGACCCTGAACATCAAAGAAAAACGTCTGCTTTTGTCACCTTGCAAGGAACGTATTTACAGACACCTCAGGGAATTACCAGTAAACACCAGGGAGCAATTATTTCTGATCAATTTTAATGTTTTGCTCATGCATCTGATGGCCTAAGTGGCTGTGTAGATTGTGGTGTTCAAATAGCTCAGAAAAAAAGCTGTTTTCAATTCAACTCTTGCTCTAAAATTAAAATATTAGGGGGAGGTTTGCATATTCAGAGTTTGCTTCTGAAATAATTAAAATGACGTTTGCTGCCCTACCAGTAGACATCTGTCCTGAGCAGATTTGAGCTTACAGCTCAGTGTGAAAGCCAAACAACGAGGAAAATGGTACAATTTGCTTCAAATTGGTACAGCCACATATTTGGGAAGGCATTGGCAATAAGCACGTGTCAGCCCCTGGTCGGCCAAGCTGCTCGTGTCTATGGGTTTCACTGTGATTTAAAGCATCCGTTCAGTGTGTAGTTCACTCTCTGTGAAGCTGAGAAAGGATTCTCTGGGGAGCAGTCAGCTTTGAATGACCCATCTGGGGCCAACATGCTTGCTGGCAGTGATGAATACAAGTGAAACGAAGCTGGAGCTCTCCTTGATGGTTGCCCCCGGAGAGCAGCCTCATAATTAATGCAGTTCTGTGTCAGAGTCATAATTTACACGTGAAAAGCCACCTCTTACATTTTCTCAAAAACTTCCGGACCTGTAATGCTTCTACTGTGGTTCTTAGGTGATCTAGCACAACGGGCTTCAACCTACAGTGATTGACAGTGTCAAGAGGTGTGTGATGAGCTGCAGTGCACAGCATGAGGACCTTACCTGGAGGATTACGTGTACTGCTGCTTTTTGAGATCTGAACAGTAGCTGAGCCCCATAATATTAAGCTACTTTCTGGCTTTTCAGAATCATAGAACCATTTACTCTGGAAAAGACCTTTCAGATAATCAAGTCCAACCATTATGCTGGCAGTGCTTGCTAAGTGCACCACCACACTGTGTCCTTTAAATCACTCCAGGGATGGTAATAAAACCTGTCTTGGTCTTTTTTTTTTCCCCCCTCTGATGACAGTATTGATTCATAGAAATAATTTCCATCTTGGATTTTTGTGGAGTCTTAAATCAGCTGGGCCAAGTGCATCCACAGCCAGGAAATGGCCACAGAATGCCACGAGGCTACCTTGATCCAAAATACTTTGGTTTTGTAAACATCCCCACCTCACCACGGTAATTAACCCCTAGAGGAGCTCTTGCACAGGTGAGGCTCTCTCCTCCTCTCACCATGCCTCTCTTCAGTGCTTCACATCATCACTTTGCAGTTTCGAGGTATGCTGACATGTGTGAGGAAGTCAAACCTTTCCTCGAATGGGACAGATCCTAGGAGAGACATGCCCAAGAAAAACAACACGGAGCATCTAACTGGTACGCCTTGCTTTCTGTGCGTGTCTGGGTGGATGGGGTGTCTCAATACAAAGGAGCAAAACTAACCAAAGAGAAAGCACACTTGATCTCTGCTGTGCATCCTCTCTCCCATGTAGGTTGGAGGTGAAAATTCAGGCTCTGCCACTGCGAGTAACAGAGCCAATTGCCTCATGCTGCCCTGCCAGCATGCTTCAGCATCTGCCTTCCAGCCAGATGACCCCAGGGACTAAAATGGTTGGTTCAGCTATTGATGCACTTCTGTGTGGTGGGGTGGGACTTTGTGCAGTGAATACCTAGTGCTCTTCTTGAGCAAAGGAACTGATGCCAAACCACGATGTTCCAGGCGATATGTGCTGTTTTCATTCCAGAAGAAAATCCTTCACCACTAGAACAATTGCATTGAAATAATCTCCCAAGAGAAGTGGTTGATTGCTCTGCATTGGACAGTTTTAAGACACAGCTTGGCAGGCTGCTGGGACATCTAATTTAAACTGTTTTATCTTGATAGGTTGGACAAGATGATAATTGAGGTATCTTCCAACCCAAAATTATATGAATCTATGAATAAGTATGGGAAGTGTGGTGGGACAAGCATGACAGACTTGGGATAGGATTGGTACAAAGCAGGAGGGTACACAATGCTCGCAGCACACTGAGTCTACCACCTCTGTTGCTGTAGGAGATGGGAGATTTTTCCTGCAGTTCTTTATGTAGAAAATGGAAATGTAGAAAATGTTTATGTAGAAAACACAATATGGATGTGCTCCTGTGTGACTTGGTCTGGGTGATCCTGCTGTGGCAGGGGGATTGGACTAGATGATCTTTC
>JAOXOE010000001.1:99004334-99024747 GCA_028565055.1 Phoeniculus purpureus | reverse complement strand
GGTGATCCTGCTGTGGCAGGGGGATTGGACTAGATGATCTTTCGAGGTTCCTTCCAATCCCTAATGATTCTGTGATTCTGTGTTCTTTCCAAAACAGCTTGGCTGAGAGCTTTCTGTTTGCTTTTCAAGTTTGACACCTGCATACTGATTTTGTGCATCAAGTGTGTTCATGATGCACCATGATGTGTGTATCAAGAAGAAAAAAGGTGAATCTTAGGCATGTTGTGAAGCTTTGGCACCGCTGATGCAACTGCTCCTGCATTCATCAGCGCATTGCAGCTCTGGGCTTGCAGTGGACTGTAGACCCAAGTGTGGTTTTTTCGTGGTTATGGCTATCATAGTCCATATACAGGTGTGGCAAAACCTGCCCACTGATGTGATCCTTATACTTCACTCTTGTGTTTTTTTGGAGTCTTCCATTTGTCTTGTTAAATGGCTCAGATAGGCTTTCAGAATTTGCATTCATTGTTGTTCTTCCCCGTTTTTTTTTAATAGCCAACAGGAGGGAAGGAATCGGTGTCTGTGGCTGGATCCTGGTTTCCCTTTCCTTCTTCCTGGTGCTTATTACCTTTCCTTTTCCATCTGGGCATGTATCAAGCTAAGTTACTGTGAATGCTCTATTTTCATCACTGTTACTTCTGTTTATCAATTTACTAATTTTGTTAAGACAGAGCACTTTGTGTTCAGGTTTTGGAAATCATAAGGTCTTGTGGTGAGGATGTGGCCTGGGACCAAGATCCACGCTCTTCCACTGATTTTCTGTATCACCACAGTCTGCTAATTGAATTTTGTCCTATCTCAACTTCCATCATCTGCTGAACTTCCCTGCTTTACAACACTGGGACAATAAATCTACAGACTTTTCTGAAGAATTTGTATTTGATGCTGCCAGCAGTAGTGACTATCATGAGCACATGAGAGCATGAATCCATGCATTGAGCAACTTCATAACTTAAACCCACAAAATGCCCCTTCAAGACATGGGCATGGTACGATTAATCTTTAGCAATTTGTAGCTCTGAGTTACCAGGGTGATCGCCCTGAACACCAGGCTTGGGTAATCTTGATATACTGGCTGGAATAATTAGCTAGATTATCTGAGGTGAGACACACTTTGCCTACAGCTCCTCTGAGGGTAGTAGGGATGTTCAGAGACTTGTGGGTAGCCTCAATAGATCCGTTTTTTCATATCTGAGCTGGTTTGCAAGCTTTTTGCAGGCTTGGGGGTCTGAGTTTGTTCCAGGTCTGAGGTGAAGATGTAAAACACCTAGAGATTTACAGCTGTGTTGGTTCCTATATGACTTGTACTTGTTTTCACAACTGACATTCAAAAGACTTAAAAAGTCAGACCAGAGAGTGGGAATAGAATTAGTTGTAAAATTCTAAATGTAAAACATCTTCCTAGGTCAACAGAGAATACGAACGTGCTGTCGTGTTCCGGCTGGGATGTCTACTGTCAAAGAAGGCAAAGGGACCAGGTGAATGCACACACCTGTGTTCTCTTAAGGTGCACTGGTCTTACTTTATTTACAACACATTCTAACCCCAAAGGGAATTGCAGAGGTCCATTAAAGCCTTCTTCATAGCTTAGAGGGAGGGATGAGATTGTTCTCTTTGCTGCGGTTTCTTGACACAGCAAGGTACTGAGATTAGAAAAGTCGTCATAGCAAGTCTCCCCCTCCAGTGAAGGTAGATGTGTGTATATGCAGGCTTACGTGGAGCGTGTGTGCCTGCATGCACCTGTGTGTAGATGTGCACTCTTTATACAGAGATTTCCAGAAGTTAGATGTTTTCTCGGGACTGTGCAATAGCTGCAAAGAACAGAAGGTGGCATGTGTTCAACGTTTTCACTAGGCAAAAAGTACAGTAAAGGAATCACACAGAATCACAGAACATGAGGGATTGGAAGTGACCTCGAAAGGTCATCTAGTCTAATCCCCCTGCCAGAGCAGGATCACCTAGATCACACAGGAACATGTCCAGGTGGGTTTTGAATGTCTCCAGAGAAAGAGACTCCACAAAACACCCTGGGTAGCCCTTTCCAGTGCTCTGTCACCCTCGCTGTGAAGAAGTCCCTTCTCATATTTATGTGGAACCTCCCATGTTCCAGCTTACACCCAGTGCCCCTTGTCCTGTCATGAGGTGGTATTAAGAACAGCCTGGCTCCATCCTCTTGACACCCACCCTTTCCACATTTATCAACATTAATGGGGTAACCCCTCAGCCTCCTTTTTTCCAAGCTCAAGAGACCTGGCTCCCTCAGCCTTTCCTCATAAGAGAGATTCTCCACTTCCTTCACCAAATGTAAGAAGGAGCTATAGAATAAGGAAAATGAGAAGGGAATAAGGAAAATGAGAAGGTAATAAGGTAAAAAGACTGAAGAAGATAGCTAAGCCTTGATAATATCCGGTCTGATATATGTCTGCTGTTAATGGTTTCATTAGCACTAGAGGCTGTTTATTTTACCTATTTTTGCAAAGTAATTTGCTGATGCCATAAGGGCTAATTTTACTAGACTGTGAAAAAGACCTGCTTAGTTGTGACACATTTTATTTTCAGTGCTTCTAACATGCAATGAAGAGTATAAAATGCAAGCATGGGTGGATTGGGGGGTTTTTTGTATTTTTTTTTGTCCTTAATTATCAAAGTCACAAAATGTTTATCAAGTTTTATATAAGGAAGATAAATGTGGCTCTGACAGTTTCCTCATAAAACAGCAGGTACATGGGAGGCTGCACCAGGTAAAAACAATGAATATATGAATGTATGAAGCAAAAATCCCAAAGAAATAGATTAGAGAACATGACTGAACCGTTATTCTCATGTCATTAGATGAACAGCCTTCTGTATATTCAACGTGGCTTTGTGTACAGGTGCCTTTTCATCTTCGGGCACCCTCTTGGCCTTCCAAGTTTTTCTTAAAGCAGACATTTGACTCTTTTCTTTCAACCCCCCCTCAATATATTTTAGGCAACAGATTCACTTCACGCTGTGTGACAACAGCACAAACAGGACTCGTTTGCGGCTAATGTTGTTAACTCACCAGCTAGGATGATCCTCATGTCTTGAGCTTTCCTGTTCACTTTATGACTAATTGCCACAGGTCATTTCTTGAGAAGCAGACTGAAGGTTAGTGCTCCAGAGGGCTGGTGAAGACTGGTCTGAGCTGGTCCAAAGTGAGCTCTCCCACCCTGGCTGGGCATGCTTGGAACCACTGAGGAGTGAAAGCCCATGTCCATGACTGCTCCTGTGGGAATAAAGCAGCACTTTTATTGCTCCTTTGAGAAATCTTGGACTGTGTCCAACAGCAGATGCCTCTTTGTTTAGCAGCCAAATTCTCTCATTCTCTGGGCAGTTGATTAGCTCTAAATGACATACCTTCACCAGATGAAAATGTCTGAGGACCAGGGAGAGAGCCATCGTGTGGCCCAGATAATGGTAGCATCCCCTGTCACTGGTCTGTGGAGGCACTTGTTCGCTGGCTGAGCCTGCTGCCTTCCCCCTGTCTGAGGGCATTTCCAGGCCACTCCGCTAACAAGGACCAACGCCAGATCACAGCAGTTGCAGAAATGAAACTAAGAGACTAGCCCTGCAAGGAGAAGCTGCTGCCATGGCTATTGTTTTCTAATCCATGACAATCATTTTCTAACCCCCAGGCTGTGGCCACTTGAGATGAGAAATAATGGGCTAGGACAAGAGGAAATGGCCTCAAGTTGTACCAAGGGAAGTTTAGGTTAGACTTTGGGAAAACCTTCTTGATTGAAAGGGTCATCAGGCACTGCAACAGGCTGACCAGGGAGGTGGCTGACCCACTGTCCCTGGATGTCTTTATAATTCATGTAGATATGAAGCTTAGGCACATGGTTCAGCACTGGGCTTGGTAGAAATAGGTTAATGGTTGGACTTGATGATCTCAGGTTCTGTTTCAACTTAAATGATTCTGTGATTCTATGAAACAGAAGAGGCACTGAAAAGTGGACTTTTGGAGAACTTCTGCCATGTAACCTGTGTCTCAACTCATTTACTTGCTGCTCTTCAAACACAAGGTTTTTGGAGGGATGGTTGCGCTGCCCCTTGGCAACCTGCAGCAGAATAGGACAGAAGAGCTCAAGTTGGAAGTAGAGATTGCAGCTGCTGGTCCCAGGTGCTGTGGCCACTGAAGCCTTGATTTGGGAGACAGTCTTGAATGACACCAGCTTGTTTATTTTGGGTTCCAGCAGAGTGTATCAAATCAGTCATCCTGACCCCAAGCACTGGGAGGTACATTCTCAGGTTCTGACTGTGGATCTGGATGCTGTGACTCCTTCCTGGCAAACGCAACTTCAGTTCTGCTTCCCAGCTGGTAACTTCATTCTTGTGCTCCCATCTGGGGAAATATATATATAAGTATAAAACAAATAGTATATAATACAGAATTATAAACACACATATAAAAGGTATTATTTACGTATATTGATATTTATTACATAGAATCCTCAGAATCATACAATCCTAGAATGTATTGCGTTGGAAGGGACCTCTAGAGATAATCTAGTCCAACCTCCCTACACGGGGACAACTCTACCTAGGTCAGGCTGCTCAATGCCTCATCAAGCCTGACCTTAAAAGACTTCAGGGGTGAGGCCCCAAGCAATTGCCCAGGTTGGAAAAGACCTTTTAAATCATCAAATCATCAAGTCCAGCCACTAACGTAATTCTGCAAAGTCGACTGTTAATTCCTGTCCCTAAGCTCCATATCTACACAACTCTTAAACATACTATGCAACAGGCATAAACATACAGCTGTATGTACAGTGTAAAATATGTTACATAATAAAATCTATTTAAAATTTATATAATAATAAAACACATCCAGTGTGTCTGTGTGCACACACACGCACATGTTGCAGTCGTGCTTTGAAATCAATCATTTCCTTGGGGAAATAAACAACTCAGCCACCTCGTGAGGAGGTTGGGCTAATGCATATTACCACAGCTGGCAGTTCCAGGTGGGAACTACAAGCAATGCCAAAATGCTACAAGAATGTCTTAAAATTATTTGCGTCACTCTTACCATTCATAATGATGTTAACGGGTATCAAGTGCACATTTCCTGAGGAAAATGAAATTTCCTGAGGGAAGAATATCTCCTCAGCATCATTGAGAGCCAGGCTGGAAAGGCAAAGTTCAAGCTGCAGTGTGCCAAGCCAGAAGAGCTCAGAGAGAACCTGTTACTCGTGGTCCTGTTCTCTGAGCACAGTGCTGCTGTGGGGGACTACAGCAGGTCTGTGGACACTTTGATTAAGGCAGAAGAATTTGACCTTGCCCAGATTAAAGTGTACCCCTGAGAACAAGGGGGTCAGAGATGTCTGGAGATGTAGCAACTTTGAGGAACAAGTTACCCGCACTAGAGGAAACTTGGCATAGAGATAGAACAAGGAGCATATGTAGCTGAACGCCAATGACCACTTGCTTGTATGTGTGCTGTACCAATGAAATAAGAATACATATGTATGAAAGGGTATAAAAGAATGAGCTAAGCTGAATAAACTATAACTACAGTTTGCACATCAACTTGAACTCTGTGTTGCTTTGGCCATCTCTACAGCGACATGCTGCAGAGTAGGAAAGTCACCTCAGCTGAGAAAATAGTAATAAATGGGTGCAGTGACCATTAGAGGAGTTGTGCACACGAACCTCTTCAGGACAACATCTGATAACACAATGTGAATTTCCTGGACAAACTGTCCAACTATAGTTCAGAAAAAAACCAGTCAGAATTACAGAATCATCACAGAATCATTAAGGTTGGAAAGCATCTCTCTAAGATCATCAAGTCTAACCTTCAAGAGAAACTCTCCATGACCACTAGACCATGTCCCAAAGTGCGACATCCACTCGCCTTTTGAACACCTCCAGGGATGGTGACTCCACCACTTACCTGGGCAGCCTGTTCCAATGTTTAATTACTCTTTCATTAAAGAAATTTTTCACATTTTCTGAGCTTAACTTCCCCTCATGCAACTTGTGGCCATTGGTGGTCATTTTTCTCTGTCAGGAAGAGAAAGCAGCGAATGATGATGAACCAAGCTTTTTCCATAACACAAGGTAGCATGCAGAACCTTAATCAGCAGTGAGAATTGCACTCCACTTTTGATAACTGCTCAACAACCTTTAGGTATCGATGTCCATCATGATACAGTCACTGAATGGGCATTTTTTGACTACAGTTCACCTAAATTAGGATCTGAATGGAATTTAGGTCTGTTGAGAATTTCCCTCTGAAGTGTTGGAGGACATGACATAAATGAGCACACCTTGGCAGCACGGAGAGTTCATGGCTTCTACACGCTTCCCTGGTGAGACCTCATCTGGAGTACTGCATCCAGTTCTGGAGCACCCAACACAAGAAGGATGAGAACCTGTTGGAGTGTGTTCAGAGGAGGTCCTGAAAAATGATGAGAAGGCTGGAGCACCTCTTGTACGAGGACAGGCTGAGAGAGTTTGGGTTGTTCAGCCAGAAAAGAAGAATCTGGGGTTACTAGAAGAAGAATCTTACAGTAACCTTCCAATACCTGAAAGGGCCTATAAGAATGTGGGGAAGAACAGTTTGCAAAGGTATGTGAACAAAGGGTAGTGGTTTTAAGCTGGAAAAGAGTAGATTTAGGCTGGACATTAGGAAAACGTTCTTTAATCTGAAGGTGGTGGATCACTGGAACAGGTTGCCTAGAGAGGTGCTGGAAGCTCCATCCCTAGAAACATTCAAAGTCAGGCTTGATGGAGCACTGAGCCATCTCTTCTAGTCAAAGATGTCTCTGCTTGTTGTAGGGGGGCTCGACTAGATGATGTTTGGAGGTTCCCATAGAATCATACATTCTATGATTCTATAATTAGAACCTGAGATGCAAGAAGTTTTCCATGGCGCAAGGAGCCCCGAGAGTGCCTGTGCTGCTCTGCACACTGGTGCATTGGGGTTGCATGGGATGCAACATGTGCCCCTCTGCAAACATCTGGGCACATGAAAGTTGCTTTATGGCAACTTTTATGAATGGGCAGATGCTTATGCCCCTACAGCTGTTACAAATCTCTCTCCAGTTGGTACTCTGAGGATGGATACAAATCTATTCCTTCCTCCTACTGGGAGCATGTGTTTCCAGAGCCTCACAAATGTCTCCAGGAGCCTGCATAAGGCACATCATTAAAGTGGCCTGTGGCACTGTTGTGTGATGTTGCTATGAGATGTGGGCATAGGAGGAGACCTCTTATGAAGCCAAACCACTGATATATCAACATCGTTTACCTTCAAAGGTGGAGGCTTGTGTTGTTCTGAATGACTAGCCAGATACTATTCTACCCTCTGTATCATGGACTTGACAATATTTGGGACCTGTTCCTGTGGGGCACAGTGTAATAATGTATTGAAATCCATGTCTCCTGCCAACAAATGGAAGAGAAGCCCAGCCACATCCCCACATGCTACTACTTTCAAAGAATTTGGTATTTACATTTTGTTCTTGCCAGGATCACTTTGGTGCCATTAGAAACATAGGGAAAAAATACATCAGTGAAAGAGACACTTGATAGTCCAAGAAATATTCTTTAAATCTTACACAGAGCAGAGAATAAATGGAGTGTGTTTATAAGGCAAACAAAATCATTAACGGTATCTTTTATATCTGCCTCCATTTTCCTCTCTCCAGATGCTTGACTGTATTCAGTCCAGATCATATATCTTAACAGGATATGTGTCAGGAAAAGGCTGTAGCTTAACAGGATATGTGTCAGGAAAAGGCTCATGCCACCATTTGGAGCAGTCCTCAGCAGATATGAGGTGCAGATAAGACAGCTGTTAAAGATTCAGGGTGCTGACAAATGGACACTTCCATTCCTTTCAAGAAAAAGACCTCACATAATGTTTGTGCTTTATATTATCAATTCCAAGCCTGGGACAGGTATAAATCTGTACAACTGTGACTCTTAAGGGTTGGGTGAACTGCCTCTGACAGCACCCAGCTGTGGAGTTACAGGGAAAAGAAATAAAAGATGAGCAGCTCCATCCTCTTGAATCCTTTCTGCTTTTTCTAGTCTGGGCTTTCCGAACTAGCTATTGAAGCAAATAGCTGATTGTATTTTTCTTCCACAAATTTCATTTCCATTTTAGTTTGGCATACACATTAGCTTTCAGTAGTGAGGCCTGCAATTTTAATTTTAGGTTGGATGACTAGGCATTGCCTATTTTGTTTCATTCTTGCAGCCAGCAAATTTTGAGGAGTGGAAACTCTAAAATATTACAAGAAACAGTGAATCATTGTTCACTACTTATTGTCTGCAACAGTCGTTATTTAATACACCTTTACAATACACTCCCTTGGGTATTTCTTTCTGAGGCTGAAGAGTGGAAGAATATCTCTCTTTGTGGAGAAGACATTCCTTTTATCATTCTTTTTGTCATTTGCTGCCTTGTTTAGCTCCATTATATGCTTCTTTTTTTTCCAAGGGAATGCAAGACAAATAATCAAGAAGGCAAATTCTGAACGGATTATCTCTTGAGATATGAAAACAAAAATTCAAATGGCCAATCACTTGAGAGTAATTTACTGAACAGCTTTCAAAGATAAAGAATACAGTGGTAGGAGCTGAATTCTTTAAGGTCAGGAGTGGAGACATTCTTTCAAAAGACCATGAGGATGCATTAAAGAAACCGTGACTCCTGCAAGTGCTGAAATGCTGAACGAAGCTGGGCTGTGAAGGAAAAGGTCATCCTGGATCTGCTGGAAAACGCTTGGATGCCTGAGCAGTATCAGAGTTCCACTAAGTGCCAAAATGAATGTCAACATAACTTGATCACAGCAGATGAATTTGGAATGGGAAATGAATGCCTTCTGATTTATTGATAGGTAGGTACTTGCTTAAGTTCACATGGGAATTCGAAGCGGAAGCTGGACAGTTTACAAAGGGGTAAGTGAGGAAAGGTTCAGTTTCTTTTGCTTGCCGCATAAATGCATATATATATATATATATATATATATAAAATGAGCTGGCACAAGAAATGACTGACAGCATCAGTGCTGCAGGAACAAGAGAAATGCCTCCTGCAGATTCCCCTTGTCCGTTAGTTGAGTAATAGAAACGCTGCCAGCACACAGGAACACGGCAATCCAACCTACAAAGGGTTTGCAGCCATCTGGAGATTCCTGACGTTCTGAAATTGAAAGAAAAATCCTTCTCTGAGCCATGAATGCAACCGCAGTGAATACAAACCAATTCTTGTGCTGAATGCTTCATCACAACTAGAAAACAATCAGTCCAGGAACAAAGCAGTGAGATTTATTGCAAACACAATAGTAAGCTTCTGTCCTTCCATCTGTGTGACAAACTAGTTTGCCTTAACACTGACCCCTCTCCAGTGTGCCACTCAGACTCAGATTTCAGACCAGTAACCGAAACAGAAGTAATTTTATTTGCTTCCTTATACAAATGTCAAATATCACAGCCATAGACACAAGCAAGAAATTGTTCCAAATAAATATGCACTGAAAGACTTTTGACAGCTTTTGATAACAAATTCAAACACAGTAATTATTGTATAAAATGTTTTAACAAATAGTATTACAGCTGGCAGAAAAAGCATCTCCAGGGAAAAGAGAACTGAATACATAATCTGGAAATAGATTAAATATATATAAAATATACTCGGTTTATCGCACGGGTAGATACATATTAAAATATTTATGCACTTAACTGGGAACGAGGCACTTATTCAGGTTAGTATAAACAAGGCCACTTGTTGAGTAGAAGGGAAAATGTTAATAAGCCTCGAAAACATCTTGCTGAAATCTAAAACCTCGAAGCCATACTAAAAAAGGCATGCTGTTACGGATGTATTTATAGTTCACTGAATTGTAAGAAATCCAATTTCTTAAGAATGGGACAAGCCTGGCAGGCCCTTACTGAAAACACTGGGATCTTTGCCCAGGCAGAGAACTTTATCTGACTCACAAATCTTACTCATGTTTGCCCAGCTTTTCAGTGTTTGCCGTGTGTTTTCCTCTGTTTTCATCACTTTGCACTATTAATTTAGATTAGAAAAACATTAGTCTGATAATCCAAATCAACCTGAACATTTCACAGAGTTTTAATCAGATGCTATTCAAAGCAGTGATCAATTCGTTTAGTGGGCTCAACACCTGACTTGTAGAACACATGGGTTTTGATGTGATTTTTATAAAAAGAAATTATAATTACATATAGTTGTACCTGCAAGCAACTTCAACGATACTCAGTCTGTTAAAATTCAAAAGCAGAAAAATGGCTTTCCTGATAAAGACCTACTTTCTGTTTATATATATATTTTTTTTAAAAAACATTTTCTCTGCTTATACAAAACAGGCATTTTATAAATATTAAAATGTTCTATTATTTACATGTGTCCCATTTTACTGTAGAATCATTGACTTTTATTGTCCAAACATGCAGGTTCTGGGGGAGAAATTCTAGCTTTCTCGTTATCACAGTGGTTTCACATATAAGCACAAAGGCAAATGTGATCTTGGGTTACATTCACAACTTAGTAGTGAACTTCAAATACAAAAAGCATCTGTGGGTGGGTTAAGCCTTTGATCAGTCTTGCACACATAACACATGGATCACAAAACCAGGAATTTCATTAAAAGAGTGAATTAATGTCAGGTGACTAGGGAAAAGGTCTAATGCACTGGACATGTCTTGTGGATAATTGTTTCAGGGTAGAACTCAGATTAATTAAAATAAAGGATGACTGCATGATTTTAGCAATGGAGTTTGAGCCTTAGGTTGCTGCAAACATCTTTCAATTAAGCAGTCTGAACCACAGTCTTTACAAAATCTAGAAGAAGGTAGGACAGATTCTGACTTGATTAATATGATGAAAAACTGCTGAAATTATGGTCATAATAATATAAACCAAGAGCAACAGAAATCACCACAAGCCCCTCTGTTGGCACATTCACGCTGTACCATGAACCAGAGCACAGATATCTCTGCGCTAGCAGACGTCAGCATGTCTAAGTGTTCATGGTTCAGAGGACAGCTGTGCAGGATTTCTAGGTGAGGTCCATCTGTGTGGACAAAGCACCACTGCCAGGCCAGGAAGCCTTTTCGGTGTGTTTTTTAGTAGTTTAGAGATAGTACTGTGTTCTTGCAGACAGGCTTCTTTCAAGAACGGATCTTGCTCAGCTAACTCAGATACCAGCGGCACAGCCCCCAGAATACCAAATGTGAAGTTTATGGTAGCTGCAGATAGTTTGCAGACAGCTCACACTCATCACCACAAGATGGTTGAAAGGAATGGGTATTAGTAACAGGCTGATTCAGATTTTATGTCGTTTATATCATTTAACTCCACTGACTTGAAAAGCCTTATTTGCATATAATGCTCATGTGAAAAATGGGACAATGTGTCCTGAAGGTTGTGTAGCCTTCACAGCCAAGTATCTGTCAGAATACCTTTGGGACTGAACAGGTCCTGTCTAGTAAAAACTGACATGATCCACTGCCAATCGAAACAGCCATACAACACATTATCTAAATCAAGAACACAGAGAAAATTAGAACTACTCTTGCAAAAATAGCCAGTCGTCAAACGATGTCCAACAGTGACCCAGCATGTTTGTCAAGAAGTGCTATGATTATACAGTAATAAATACTACTTGTTTCAATCAAACAGCAATTTTTTTCTCCCCTTTGTTGTCATTTAGCATGGCAACTGACAATTGCATGCTGGATTCAGTATTATGATTCCTAGGCTCAGTTCAGGCAGAACCTTGTCCTCTGGTTTAGAGTCTAAGTCTACTGTCTTGTCTAGGTACTGAAACACTAACGTTTGCCTTTCCCAGCAGTGGGCATGCACTAACAAATATAATTTACCTTACAACAATTCTGTGATCTATTATGAACTTAAAAGGATACAAATGCCCAGTGTCTGAGGAGAAAACAATTCTTTCTGGATTTGTCGCATTCTTTGGCTTTATATAAACATAAATACATTCTCAGATTAAATAGCTGAATAAGAATTTGCAGAAAAGAGCATGCACTGCATCCTGTGACATGCAACTGTGTATGACGTCGTGCTATCTAATCTAGCTATCTTTTAACTAGAAGTTCAGTTATGTTACATGTAAGTAAAAAAAGTAAGTCACTGGTGTAGCTTAAGTGAAGTCAGAAGCTTACAGAAGGGAGGATTCATGCCTAAGACTCCAACAAGGAGTTCTTTGTGAGAAACAGTACAACTGAAGAGTGTAAGGATTTCTCCTCTCAAGTATTCTTTGTTTCTGAAGAAACATTTTTCCTCTCTTATTGCAGAGACGATATATAGCACCTTTGGATAGCTGCTTCTACTTTTTTGAAATGTCAGAAAACACAAAACCAAACCCAAAATTGCTCCCATACAATGCAGTTCCTTGAATTGCTGCTTAAGATTAGTGCATGATATAGGAAGTGAGGATCATCTTTCCTGCGAAGTGGGAGATATGGTACGGATTCTTCGATTTATGATAGTAGCATTAAGAGTTCAGGATAAAAAATTTCAAGTACACATGTGAACTCTTCATTCCTCATGAGTCACCACGATCTGCTGTGAACAAAGTGCAGTTCAAGTTTTTTTGAGGCACTCTGGAGACTCTGGCTTGAAACCTGTGGTCTTGGAATCAAACCTCTGAGCTGTCACTGGTGTAATTATGCGGTTGCATCATTGGTTCATTGCTACCCGGCTCCTTTGTGGCTTCCTTCTTCTCAGAATTATGTTTCCATTTTACCAGCAAAATGATGATTGCAATGAAGCAGATGGCAAGAAAAACAGCAGCAGCTCCACCAATGATTGTAACTACACTGACCCCTGCACTTTGGTTACTCAGTTCTTGGGGGAGAACGCCACTGACTGCAACCTCCCCTTGAGGAACCCGTCTCTTGCTGGTGCGATCTAGTGCTATGTGCTGGATGTTTGTCCCTCGGTTGTTTTCTACTCCAATGTCTTTTGCAAGTTCTGGGTCCTGCTCGACGCCTCTCTTCTGACGTCTCTGTGTGGATAAACCTGGACTCCCACCACTAAAGAGCGAGTGGTGCTCCACGCTTCTTTTCCCGATTCCACGGTTAGCATTGTCTTTTGAACGTACTGTGTAGATTGTATGGACATACCACTCCCTACCCAAAGACACCTAGAAAGACACAATTTTTTGTATTTAAACATGCTCATAGACATCCTGGAGAGCTCTGCACATGGAAGAAATCAATCACTGTTCTGAATTGATTGCCTGGATAAACACTATCAAACCACACCGAGATAACCCTACACTATGAGCTAGCCTGCACCAAAGGAGTCATGTTTTCTGGAAAAATGTTAAGAGGAGGTAGTTTCTGTTCCTGTCCATGGCCAGACCTTATGGCTGTGAGGTACAAATGAAGAAGCACAGTCTGTATTATTTTTTTGGCGCTGTGGTAGCAGTGGCCATATGAGGAAGCTCAGCTGTAGACAGGCCACAAAAGAGGGCTTTCCAGCCCCAACACTCCAACTGGCTGTTTCTCTCAACATAATCAAAAAACCTTTTACTGTGAGGATGTATGAACATTGGAAGAGGGAGGTTGTGGAATCTCTGTACTTGGGAGACATTAAAAATCTATCTGGACACAGTTCTGGGTCCAGAGGGTTTGAACAGAGAAACTCCGGATGTCCTTGAAAATCTCATCCATTCTGTGATTCTATTATGTGATTCCTTGTGGTCTGCATGGAATGATGCTATCTCCCTTGAAATTGTCTTGCCTTTTCTTGATACATGAAAAATTCGGCCTCCACAAGGTCCAGTAAGATTGTCAGCACCATCTTAAAGATAGTGCATGAACTTTTGCAAATATTAAAGAGACAAATAATGAAAACTTCTGTCTGCATTATATAGATCAAAGGGATGAATGTGCCAAGCAAAAGGATTACATTTCATTATGAAGTAGTTTGATAGACTCATAGAATCATTAAGGATTGGAAGGGACCTTGAAAGATCATCTAGTCCAATCCCCCTGCCACTGCAGGATCACCTAGACCAAGTCACACAGGAACACATCCAGGTGGGTCTCATCCTTTAGTTGTCAATTTTTAGGCTTTCCAGTGTTTAGATGTTTCCTCACATGCAAGTTTGCATGGGAAGAACCACACTAAATATGCCGAGTATCAACTGGATTCTGATAAAGTTCACTATACATGCTTATGGTTCATTATTTTTTGACAGGTGACATGGGAAGCAAGAAAACTGCACAAGAATATAAAATTATTCTAACACATGCATAAGAATAATTTGTGTAACTTCTGGTTACACTATGAAATCAAGAAAAAGAAAAGCATAGTATCCCCACAGAAATATTCCAATAACTGCTCCAGATTTTACTTGGAGAAATTTTTAAGCATTTATAATCCTGTTTGACTACTACTGGAATCAGAATGTATCTTTCAATTGGCTTCAGTATGACTTACTGTTAATAGCACTTCTTCTGCAAGTGGTTCTTTCTTGGTTCAGTACTCTTGCTAATAAGGTAGAGAAATCATACCTGAAACAGAGGAGTTGAGTCTACTTTAAATCCATCAGAGCCCGGCTGTTTAACTAGTGGAATTGCTTCAGGATCATCTATTGCAAGTTTTGCATTAAAAAGCACATTTCCAAAACTTGTAGCTTGTGTCTCTGGTTGAGCTTTATCCTACATGTCATGGAGGGAGAAAAATAAGTTTGTAAAGCACAGATTAATTTCTTCTGGGAAAAACAGTTCTCATGTTTACACACACTGCATAAATTGAGTAGTTGACACATGCTATTTTATGCAATCCAGTGTACTATCAAAAGAAAAGACATGAGAAGCATTTGTGGTCACATCTGACTTGCACTACTGCTTAATCTCTTGACTGAAGAATTATTTTGTTGCAATACAAGGGAGAAACACTAGAGAAAAAACACAGCTTCCTTTCTAAAATAAAAATTATACATAAATGTGCAACGGAATGGAAGTAAGAAGTCTTTTCTCAGTTTGAAGAAGCTAATTTCATTTCTATTAATATAAATTAGTTTAGATAATTAGATAATCATCTTCCTGGAAGTTAACTCTCTAAAAGTTGGGTATAACATTTGTAGTAATCTAGGCTTATTCTGTAATTAACTTCAGAATGGAAATAATCTCAGATACTTTAAGTCATCACTGGAGGTGTTGCTGGATGACTAAATCTAGCCATTCAAAATTTCCTGAATAATGTAAAGATTAAACAAATTGCTATCCTTAACTTGTTTGCCTACTAAGACTTCATTTATGGTAAAAGGATATAGACAACAAAGAGGAGAAGCCTATCTATCCTCACTTGGGTCAAACTTGAAATGATGAGAGTCCACAGAAAGATTAAGAACAGAACTAGGAGGGAGAAAGGTACTGTATTCATCAGTTATAGCAGCCTGGAGCTTGAGCTTGAGACAAAAACATAGTGCTGTCAAGAACATTTAAGTTAGTTTGGGACAAAAAAATTAGGAAAAAAGATTAAAAAAATATATATCTGTGCATCCTCCCCAAACCAGAACACTTACCACAATCTTAAACCTGTACAGAAGAGATGGAGAATCAGCAAGGCACCCATATTCAGTATTGGATGGATTATATTTGGGTACATATCCATCAGCTCCTGTGCATAGGAAAACCTTCTCAATGCTGCAGTAGAAGGAATCACCCAGATTCTGCACTGGATCCACCATCACCCGACCATATATGATATCACCTGTAAACAGTGCACACAGTTCACATCCTATTACACTGGAACATTGAGCACATTAATGAGGGTAAGTTAATAGACCTAGTGAACAAACTCAGTGCAGTGCAATATGACTGTATCTAAAGACATCTTGGTACCAAGAATCCTCTGTAAGGAGTTGACAAAGGCTGTGATCAGGTGAAGAGAATACTCTTCTTTTCATGCACTTAGGGACACATAATAGCAGTGGTTCGATGTTGTTGAACCAGTTCAAGGGCTGCTTTAACCCTGGGCCATACTGGGCTCAATTCAAAAAGACACTTAAAGAAACACGATGCACTTCTGTGTGTCAGGCCAAGATGCAGGTTTTGGCCTCTTGACAAAACACTTTGTTGAAGAGATGTTCTTTTGTATGTCAGTACCATCCTGCTTGGGCTGTATAACAGTTGACTGATACTTGGTCAGACTGGCAGACTCCGTGAGTGAAATTAACACTATGAAAAGTCACAGAGACATTTTCTGAGACTTGGCTCCACTTCACCTGTCTGATAATGTTTAAGACAAGACAAGCTTGCCAGGTCTGTACAAACAACCTGGGCAATGGCTACACAGGCAAGAAAAGTATACTGTGTGCAGTAGTCAGATATGTCTGACAGAAGGTGGTTAGGAAGTCTAAGAACCTGGAGAAGGAAAGGAGAAATGTTCCATTGCTTTTACAACAATTTGGAGCAACTGTAGACTGTGAGAGAGCAGACACCTGCTGTGCAAGAGACTGTGCAAATACATCAGCCACGTATTCAATGTGTCTGCACTCTTGCAAAAGAGGCACGTGAGGAAAGTGGGGGAATGAAGTGGCGGCTTAGGTCTACAGATGCAGAGCACCATAGTGGCTGCTATTAAGAAAGTTAATGGCACCCTAGCCAGCCCCAGCACACTCACAAAAAGACTCTGTAATATTTGCTTATCAACTAAGAATGTTCTTAGTTGAACATGAATGAAGTGCTCAGCTTATGAGAAATGGCACCACTACTGTAACCCCAACCCACCAGTACCATAATTGGCCAATGGCTCTGATGTAAACTGCAAGGTACAAAAGGCCAATGCAAAGGAACACAACAGCAAGCCAAACCACTTACACCTATCTTTTTTTAACTGAAATGGGAGCCTGATAGTGTGGAACACATGTTAAATGTAAGGGATCTGTGCACAGTTATACCTTCTGAGAAAGCAACATCACTTTCTTGCCCAAAACCCATTGAGCCATCAGATAGCCACAGTGTCTTTTTGGAGAGAAGAAACATCTGGGTGTTCAAGCTGAACTCAGCAGCCACTGGGTCACTGACCTAAAACACAACAGCATAAGACTCTTGAACAGGTATTCTTTCATGACTCTTAAAAGACAGCATTATTCTCCCCCAATGCATGTTATTTACCAGCTCCCCCCATCCACATGCAATAATACAGTTTAACCCAGAAGATTTCTTTATATGAGACTTAGATTGTAAAGTATTTCACATGCATACAGCATTTGGGTTAGGTTCCTTTGTGATATTTAACAGCATTCTAGGTTAGATTCTTTCCACCACATTTTTCCAAATCCAAGTCAAGGAGGGGCCCACAGCAACTTATGTGTGAGAGTAACACTAGGAAAATATTTCTATCAATATTGTGTCTCCCTCTGGCTCTGTTTTTTTTTCCTACTCCATTTTGATTCTTACACCCAAGTCCCACCTCTGCTCTCTGTCAGTAATTTGTAAGCACACACTGCTTGCAAGTATCATTTCTTATGTGCTGCAGGATATCAGATCACACGTGTGATGCACCAAACCATTTGAACACCTTTTTATGTTAATATTTACCATTATATATGCAACACAGTTATCTTGAATAAAGTATGAGAATAAAACACATCAATACTATCAGCAGCAAGTTCTCATTGGGCCACACAATAAGCTAGAAGGCAAACTATGCAGAGACATAGCTGTGTTGGATATAAAGTCAACTGGGGGCCTGGTGGGGTTTTGGTAGCAGGGGGGGAGCTATCATCATGGCTCCTGAAGCTCTCCAAGCTCCAAGTCAGACCTACCTTTGTTCAAGGGTGGGTAAATCAGTACCTCTGCAATATCATATTTACAAGACAACAACTTTTGGGTAACTGCTTTTTAATTCGGGAGCTCTTCTTTTGTTTTGGAGAGGAGTGCAACTGGACAGAGAGACCACCATGCGGACACCAAGATCAGTGAGGAAGGACAGGGGAAGGCAGATTGAAAGAGTCATTCCCCTTTGACTCACAGTGAGATGTCAGGTGAGCCACTGATGCCCTCAGAGATCAACTGTGGAGAAGAGACCCCTCTGCAGCCTGTGGAGGACCCCATGCTCAGAACAGGCAACCATCCTGAAGAAGGTTGTGACTTTTGAGGATCAAAGTCTGTGGACTTTGGGCACAGATCCAAATGGAAGTGATCCATGCTAGCTGGATAAGTTCATGAAGGACTGTCTCATGTGGGAAGAACACCACACTGCCACAGGGAAGGACTGTGAGGAGTTTTTCCAATGAGGAGAAAGGAGCGGCAGAAACAACATGACTATGCCACTGGTGGGGAAGAGGTAGCAGAGATGGGACCGGGAAGAAAGAAGAAGTGGAGGAAAGATGCATTTATTTAAGATCTGGTTGTAGTTATGATGAATCCGATAATGTTTTACTCTGATTCAATTGGTGACTTGGTGGTGGATTTTATTGTTCAAATTATATTTGTTTCCTCAAGTCGAGTCTGTCTTTTGCCTGTGACCATAACTAGCGAGTGAGCCCTCGCTGTCTTTTGTCTCAAACCTCAAGCCTTTTGTTGTATTTTCTCCTCTCCCTCCCATCAGAGATTGTTGGGAGTTAGCAAGTGACTGTATGATTGCCCTGTTGCCAGCTGGGTGGGCTCAAACCACGATGGCATAACAACAAGGAAAGATTACACGGAACAGAAGAACTGAGATGAGCCCAAAGTTCAAAAGAATGCAGTGTACCTGAGGCAACAGTGTGGACACATTAAAAACAACCCAAAGAACCTCTAAAGGTCACTAAACAAATACAGATATTGGGATGTATATATATATATGCCTGCTTATGTACATGCACGCAAATGTGTGTGGAAAGGAAGGAAAACAGAAAATAAAACATTCTTGGTGGCTCATGGACCAAGGCCTGATGGAATGAGATAACAAAATATGAAGAGAAACTATGGATGCAAATTACACCGGTGACATGTTTATTCTTCTCCAAATCCCTTTTACACAATGCAGTTCCAGAACTGTTAAAGCAACAGGGTTTGACAGGAAGAATGTGTAGCTGAAATATTTTTATAAACCTACTGCTACTCTTCAGAAAGAGAAATTCTACCCCCATAGCCTTTTTGCAGAAACAATTTAAAAAATCATTCCCATTCTCTTGAAATGCTTCCTTTCAAATGCCTGGGATCCAGGCTGTTGGATTGCAGTCCCACAGCTTCAAATACCTGGCTGGCACAATTGGTTTCCAGCTGTGGTTCTGGAGGAGAATCAAGCATGGCCTCATCAAGCTCTTCCTGAGCAGTGTAAATGTTCACTGAATAGAAGAATGCTTTCAACTACAGACACTGGACTTCAGCCACACAGCTCACAACAATGGTAAGAGCAATGGCCTGGGCAAACACTATGCACATAAGTATGAATAAATCTCTCAGTTTTAGGTTACTGTTTTTATTTCAGTTTGATGTGTAAGTCTCAGTGCTGCCAGTGGCTGATATATAGCTGCTATTTTTGACAGCAGTTTCAAAGGAATTATTTTCACATGCATCTGAGGTACTTTAAACAAGAGTTCTTATCCTAAAGTAATCTGTGAGGGTCTGCTGGGTGAAAAGAGTACTGTCAATTTATTCTACCTACTTGCCATGGCAATCAACTCATATTGATGATTTCAGGACAGTGCAGATCACTCTCAGCAGACACCCCCACCCCAATGGAACCAAAGCCAATGAGGTACTTAGTACCTCCGGAAGCAGAAAGCTCTTCAGACCAGTCCATCCCAGGACTGGGATGGATCAGGTGTTTCCTTGTCTAAGGACCAGTGTCACGTTTTGACCTTTCGTGCTCACTTCTCTGTCTTTTGTTCCGTATTTCTAATGCAATGGATATCACTGCTTAATCAATTTTGCAGAACGATGAGCAAATCTTAGAAGTTCTAGACACTCCTTACTGAATTCATGCTACTGTACTACTGCTATTTGCTGCTTTTTCTGGGATTTGCTTTAAGTCCATGTAGTTTTTCAGTCTCTGATCAAAGGGAACAGTTATCATGGGCCACAGAATTTCCTGAAATCCTTTTTCTATGGGTATCTCAAGAAAAAGTGCTTGTCTTGGTTTAAAATTTCTGGTAATGGGGACTAACTGATCACAGTCCTTAGTGACTATGACGCTTGCAAATTTGCATCTTATCCCTGCTTTGAATAGATATCCTGGAAACTTCCCTATACTATATCTGGCAGGGGGATTGGACTAGATGATCTTTCAAGGTCCCTTCCAATCCCTAATGTTCTGTGAGTCTGTATAATTAAAGCTTGATCTGATATAATGACCCCTGTACTATCTGGCCAGGAGGGGGGGGACAGGCTCTTTTCACTTGCTCCCTGTGATAGGACAAGGAGCAATGGGTGTAAGTTGCAG
>JAOXOE010000001.1:98969490-98996123 GCA_028565055.1 Phoeniculus purpureus | reverse complement strand
GTATCTATCAAATCTAAAGAATGTTTTACAGTTTACTACTCTAACACATAGGATGGGCTATTATACCCATTTTGTACTTCTGTATCTTTTGAATATTTAACAGTTAATGTTTTCAAAACATTGAAAGTTTCTGAACCTGTACTTTCATGGCCAGAAAAAAAATCATATCACAGAAAAGTGAAAAAATTCTGTTTCATTTAAATCAAGCGCTTTGTGTGGCATGATAATATAAATAACAGTGGAGGTATCTCAGAAGATATCAATGCATTAATTTTTGCATGTCTAGCTCAAGCATAACAAGACTTTCTTAGCAACTGAAGAACTGATGCCAACTTGACATGCGTTTTACAGCTATCCCAGCAGAGAAATATGTTAGGAAACAGCAGATTGTTTGCAATTGATAATAAATTTTATACTTATTGACTTTTTTTTTAGTACTGGAATAACTGAAAAACCATTCTCGTGCACGCAAACTATACTTTTGGTAAGGCAGCATGAATTTGATGTGAAGACATCTAATGCTTACCTTGGAGCTCTGCCTCAGGTGGGCTCCCGATCCCATCCTTCCACAGGATGGCAGTGTCATACACAAAAGTCAGCCGGAGCTCTGACTGTAGGTCGAAATGCTGCCAACCTCCTACACCCACTGGAGAGTGGAAAACATAAGAGACGTACAAAGGGACTCTCAGCGTGACATACGACTGTACAAGGTTGAGAACCTATGAAATGGAAAATTATTTATTTAGGTTAGTGGACATGAGAGGCAGGACTGCACAGGTAATCCCAATGCAAAGGAAAGACAATACAGAGCTCGAAATAAATGTTGTGGCTGAATATAATTATCTCATTTTGCAGCTTAAAGAAGTAGTGCAAAATACCACATTTTGTGTGAGCTTACATTGCTTCAAGTTGCATTCCTGTATTTCAAACTTGATAAGTATTTTGATAAAACACCTCAGTTTTCACTCATCACTTTGATTAGGTTTTTTAAATATAAAACCAACATGGCTATAAATGAAAGCTTTGGAAACTTTTCAAATACCCTCTAGGATTATGCCATAACCAACACTTCTGCTTACATCCTTACACTGCCATCCTCTAAGCAGCTCTTCTAAAGACCATGAATTTGTCGTAACAACACAGAGTCCTTTGACTGTACTTATCTCTGGAACTACCTGTTCCATAGTGCATAAGTAGTAGCTAACATATTGCATGCACACACACAAACCATACTGTCTAGAAGAACTAAAAGTAATATGCAAATTGATATGCATTTAAAAATAGACTATTTATGTATATATTGTACAAAACAATAGCACTGTGCTTAACTGTTACCAGAGAATAACATATTCTTTACATATATTTTGATAAAAAAAGGCAAGAATCATAGAATCATAGAACAGTTTCCGCTTCAAGAAACCTTCAAGATCATCAAGTCCAACCTTTTCCTAGCCCTATCATCACCACTAAACCATGTCCTTCAATGTAACATCTACAATTCTCTTAAACACCTCCAGGGACAGTGACTCAACCACCTCTCTAGCCTGGCTGTTCCAGCTCCTGACAGCACTTTCAGTAAAGAAATTCCTCCTAACAGCCAACCTGAATCTCCCCCGGCGCAGCATAAGGCCACTAGGGAGAGCAGACCAACCCACTCCTCTCAATAACCTCCTTTCAAGTAGTTGTAGAGAGCAATTTTCTTTTCTCCAGGCTAAACAATCCCCAGTCCCTCAGCCATTCCTCACATGACACGTGTTCCAAAGACCAGAACAAATAGTGTCAGTAAACTGTCAGGTCTTAAGATAACTCTTATATGACACATGGATCCAAACGTTTTTTTGAAGACACTATGCATTTATGTTCTGTTACAAATACTTGCTGACTAACATCTCTGTGATTAGAAATGTGCAGTCCACATCCTTTTAGAACATTCTGGATTTTCTTTGATAGATATGGAAAGAAAGGCACTGAGATCATCTCCCAGTGGGATGCTTCTCAAAGGCACAAATGGTGTTGAACTCTCATTCACTTCCAATAGAAATTCCATATGTAATCTTATGCATTTGAACATTTCCCTAGAGTGCTTACCATACAAGCTTCTAAAGAGTGTTTTGCACTACTAAAACCCCCTCCCAATAGTCAAAGAACTTTACAAGCTGCACAAAAATCCCTGTTTCTGAGCTTACCCAGTGGCATGTAATGGGGGCTGAGTGTCCATTACTTTACAGCTGCTTTACATTTCTAAATGCCAGACAAAACTTTTAGCGATACCATGAAACCACAAATTTACTGCCTGCACTGACTAAACTAATTATGTTTACACACAACTCACTTTCATGCATGACACTCCTGGATTTGCACACAATGCTACCAAAACCCTTTCTGTTTATAATTTTTTGCATCATTCCATAAAATATGCTGGCATTTAGACAGTAGACAGTCTAGAAACACAGAGCATCATGTTGTAAGGTGGCCCGGTAGATAATACGACAGTTCTAAATTGTTTTATATTAATGTTTCTTTGTTGAATTGACATAAACACAGTCACAAACTTCCATTTGGAAAAAAAATCAGATAAGGGTACTACTCTCTCTTTATATATATATATAAAATAGCTATGATGCAACTCTACAGTGCAACATGGTTTGCCTTTGATTCAGGAATAGCCTTGAACATTTGTCATTCCCTGGAACAGTATCAAGAACTGAATACATTTGGTAGCACAACAAATGTGTTACTATTGAAAAGTCATCCCAGACAAACTGTGCTGGCTTTTCTCTGTGTGTTGTTGTGCTGCATGTGCATTTTTTTTCAGTAAGAATTAGACACTGAAGTCAAAGAGCGGAAATGCAGTTTGCTTACAAGAAAGAGACTAAGATGCGTGGAAGAAGATTTAATATATGTCCAGCATCCTCTTGAAAAGAAGCATACATAACACTTAATGATAATGTAGAGGAGGACTGGAACATCATGTAGGGAGAATGTAATGATTTTGAGGACTAGAAAAATAGATGTGAGATTAGATTTTATAGCATAAAGTATAAGGTAATAGAAATTACTGACAGAGATTTCTGGTAGAAATTGAAGCCATGGGTTAGGAACAATAGAAAGGAAAATATTTTGGCATGTAAGCTGATCACATCACGACTATGACCTTTCTACCCTCTCTATATGATATGATCCTAAGATAAACTGAGGAATGGGGTGGAAATTAGAAGCTAGCATGCCATTATACAGAGCGCTTGTGAAAGCTTATCTGGAACAGCTTTGATCATCCAGGCTTGGAAAAGCCTAATTTGCATTGTAGTCTGTAGAAAGAAAAATCACCATAGTCAGAGGAATGGCAAAATTATCTGATGAGAAGAGTCTAAAACAACCAGGTTTTTTAGCCTAGTACAACAAAGGATGAGGGCATAAGAATGCTGACCATACATGACAGACACGAACAGCGGAGAAGGGCTACTGCTGATGAAAGGTGGTGCTGACGTTAGGACAAATGGGCATAAGATGGCCATAACACAGTCTAGAAATCAGAAGAATTTCTAGCCCTTATTGTGGTGGCAGTCAAGAACAATAGTGAGGCCATGAAATCCTATTAGATTTAAATTTACTAGCGTTGTAAAGTTAAGGCAAGGGCCTGGACAGCATGAGCCACAAAACCCCTTCTATCTCAGAGCCTCATGCTACCTCAAGTGAAAAATCCCAACCTTCTTTCAAAGCTTTTCTTGGTTTTCAAGTATAAGATATCATTGACTCTTCATACATGCAGTACATAAAGCAATATATTAATGAGGCTTGTAAACCACATCTTAGAGTGGGATGCCTCTGGGATGCCTCTGGGATACACTGGCAATATGAGAACACAGTGTAACTGAGCTACACTCATTTTACTGGTGGAAGTAAAATGCCCTCTTCTAGGGCAAGCAATACTACTCCTTCACCACACATTACCATTGCTCTGTGGGAAAATCTGAAACCATGGTGCAAAAGAATTGTCTCCATTTCTAGGACCCTCGAATTTAGAAGGTTTTTTTTTAGCAAAATAAGGGATATTGGGCAGCAAGGCAGCTTGTCTCAGCCTGGGAATTTAGTAATATACATGTGAATGTCTATGTGTTTCCACCAGCGTAGCTGCCCTCTAATGGGATTCATAGCTTGCAGGGAGAGGAAGCGGTTCTTGTTAAACCAGCTGCTTGGGTTTTTATGCGCAGAAACCCTTCTTGAGACAGTCATGGATTTCCAGATGTGGAGAAAAACCTACAGTACTGGTAGCCAGAAAACTACTGAAGAAATAGTTCTTTCCTAACAGTAAATTAAATCTTACAAGGCCCTCTCATCTCTTTTTGTAAAGGAAAATGGCATGAATGGAAATCTGCTCTCCAGAAGACAGAACTTGGTACATGCTAAATGGAATACAGAGGATCTTTTTGATAGAAGACAAAATTAGAAAGATGGAATGTGTTACACAGATGGAGGGGTCTTACATCTCTAACCCTCTTAATAAGGTTGTATAGGCCTACATGAGAAAACATTCTTTCCATTGAGTTATCTTTATTTCCCAGCACTGCCTGCAAAGCCTATTGAAAGTAGCCAGCTGTTCATATTTTATCTGAGTGTGTGTGACACTGATGAAACCAAAACAGTAACTTAGAGCTGTGTAAGTGCAGGATCAGCTTAACTACTGTGGAGAAACAGAACAGGTGCATTGTGCATCCGTGCATCCTATGCACAGGAGACTTTAGCAGTTGCACTGACAAAATTACATCTATTTGCATTAATTTTAAACTATAAAATTTTAAATTTTTTAAACAAATTTTTAAAAAATGTTTATTTTAAGCTAGGTGCAACTGTTAGCTCTGTGATACCAGGAGAGAAATACAGACTACAGTTACACATCAGCTGAATTGGGGAAATTGTGTCCGATACTCTGTGACAATTCCAGGTCTGAAGAACCTGAGAAGACAAGATAAAAACTGTACCAAGCAGGGAACAGAGTCTTACAGTTACTACTTGAAAAAAAATCATTCAAACAGTGCATCTGAAAATTTTATGTGTCTGAGGGAAAAATACGTTTTGCCTGGACATTGATTTAAGAAGTAGAGTTTCATACATTTTCTTTGCAAGATAAATTATGACAGAGAACAAGGTGTATTTCTGAACACTAACAATTCCCATCCAAGACTTAAGAAATATTAATAGGAATTTCTATATGTGTTCTCTTTTGTTCCCCTTTCTGATGCAAACTGTCAAACTTCATTAAGAAAAAAACCCCATGTAATTAGTTTTAGATTCTGTCATCAAACAAGAGAGAATATTTACAATAAAAAATATTTTCAGTTAAGGTTTTGGGACATGAATTCTGTTCTACACTTGTATTGTGTTTTACTTGTCTGGCTGACATTTCCAGAGAGCAGAAGTTGGCAGTCTGGGCAGTTACTATTGATAAAATCAGAATTAGAAAAAGCACAAGCTCATGTTTTCTACCAATGCAAGAAACTTTTCTTTAAAACTGTGGTTTTTATCCTCCAAATTATCCTAAGCCTGATTTTCTGTTCCTTTTACATGCAATGTCTGAGAATTTGAGTCATAAAAGTTTAACAGAGTCCCAAATTAACTATGCGAAGCAGGGAAGATTTAGCCCTTAAGAAGGCATGTGGCCAGCTAGATCACAGGTGAAACTCAAAGCAGGTTTGTTTAAAGAAGCCTGAACAGAGAGGGAAATGCAATACAGCCTTGAAGTGCCAGCCCCTTGAAAACTTTAACCTTTGACTTTGCTACCCAGCTGGTGCTTTAACTGTATAATAGAGTTTTTCCTTCAACAGAGCTTAGTAAATGCATGTGTTTGCAGCTGTAAGAAAAACGTTTGACTGTTTGACCTTCCATGCCAAGGGAATACAAGTGGCAGTGTTTTCTTAAACTTGAATGTGGCAGCTGAACTGAACATAAACATCTGGAAATAGACATTTCTCTCTATTTGCTTTTTATAGTATCTAGTGGGATTTTCAGAAAAGCTGACTTTTTGTCTTAAGTATTATTTTGATAAAATGAACTAGTAAAGATAATGGTTTTGTGTAAGAAAAAGAACCCCTCTGGAAGCTGCCTCATATAAACTGCAGCAATGCATTAGTGAATTTATAAAACTGTTGCAGGTGGGATTTCCAAACACTCAGTGCGCACCATAAATGTGAATGGAATATATTGGAAGAGAGATGTTTTCAGTTTTGGCCAGAAATAACTGTTTATGTTACAGAACAAAGCAAACTGCCCAGCTCTAGCCCATTACAGTAGCTTAAAGGTATCAGTCTGTACATTCAACTATTTTACTGTATGTTCTTCACCTTTCTGTTTCTGTCAAATACTCGTTTAACTTAGTTGGTTGTTTAATAAAATTCGTTTGAATGGTAATTTCCCGGCGTCCCTATGCCAAGCCTGATGATGGACAGGAACTAGGGGAGGCAACACCCACTTGGCCAAAACCAGACAGAAGCATTCAGATGCCAAACTCTCTGGCTGCAGCAAACAGTTATAACAGCAGGAAATGACATCAGATGATACTTCACACTCTAACAAATAAGTTTACCCAACACTTCAGTTTATACTTTATAGTCACTTGCTTGGTTTTCACTGTTTTCATTTTTAACTTCCTTTGCTGAATGCCTAGGTTTGTTCTAGCACCTGCATCTTGGGAGTGGAGGTGGCTGCAGTACTTGATTCTCACGAAGTCCCCATGAAGTAAAGTCCGACCTTTATAAATTACCTGAAAGTATAGGAATTGATTGCTTGAAAATACATCACCCTCAGGTGGGTAAGTTCCATATTTTTAAGGCCTATACACACCCAAAGAGAGACATCAAATTTTATGAGGAATCTGCAAGTTGTTCAAAAGAAAATTGTTGCTGCTCACTATTATTAGAAGAGGAGTAGATCTTTATTTTAAGTGTTGTTCTTAAGCTCCACATCTAAATCCATCTTTAGATACATAACTGCTGATTTTTAAGATGTGGAGAATATGGGCACATATTTCCCAGGAGCAAAGTGTAAGGCTGTACACTGAAAGGAGTGCTGCATCTAACTCACACAAGGTTTGCTCATGCACAGCGTAATTGAGAAAGAGAATGGAACCCAAGCAAAGGGTCTCAAAGAAAAAAAAAAAGAAAACTAAGACCTTCTCTGTATGTATTATGACAGTTCATGAGTTCATGGGAACTGGCTAAGGCAGCTGCAGCCTGCAGCAAACACTAGGAGCACTGCCAGAAGAACTACACCAGCTGCATGTCTTCGACCTCACTTCTTGCTGACTGAAGCTCATCTTCATCCCCTTCCACAAGAGGAACTCCCATAAAGTGAAGGTCCACATCATGCAAGATATTGCCAGTTGCTTTCTGTCTGATTCAACAGTGTTATCTTTGTTTGACTATACAGGTACTAGGAAGCTAGAATCCCCAGGAACAGAATTTTGAGCTTAAAGATCTAGCCAAAATATCTGGTAAATTTGAGCTATTTAATTTGCGATGATAGCAGGATGTAGTAAGTGTTTTTGTTATTTATCTCTTTTGTTGGTATAATAGAATTTAAGCTGCCTTTCTGTGCTAAAAAAACATGGTGAAAACCATAGCTGCCAGCTTTACTCTCACAGAGGAGGATTATTAATTGTTCACTGAAGGAGAAAAAACCAACAATGGTAAGAACCACAGAGATAGGGCACTGACTGCCTCCCCTCTCAGCTGGAGGGGGTCATGTGAAGATAAAGACCAAACTTGGAGAAGAATTAAATGGAGGTGGGGGAAACAGGGAGGGCAGTGAAGCGCACACTAGCTGCGGGGCAATGCTTCACTGCTAGAAGTAATTCAGCTTGATATTTCACTTAACACACTGTAACCTTTTAGCCATAACCCACAAGGCAGTTTCTGCTGCAATTTCATGGCTCTCATCGTTCATGTTCATCCCTTTCTCTTTTTAAATGAAGGATCTTATCTAAAGTACATAATGTTTCTGGAGCTTAAAGCAAGTACAGCTCTCTTCCTTGGCCACGTTACCATTTATCCATGTCCTCCACAACTGAACACACAGATTCTTTTCCTTTACTGAAATATTCGAATGGTGCTTACTGCTTATTTTCTTTTATTTTTATATGCATAAGGACATAAGGAGATAGTCTAAGGAATGATGAGTTGAAGAAATGAAATTATTCTAAGAACAGCAAAGACTGCTGTCATTTTTATCTTACGGGAATGTGCAAGGTTTACATCCCACACTTGCATGCCTTGCCCTTTCCACTGACAGGTTCGTAGTTCCAGTGGAATGTAGCTATAGGCAGACCCACTTGTAGCAGAGTGGTAACCCTAAGCAGATGCATCAACACAGAGCTTCCAACATCAAGGCAGTGACCTTGAACTGGTCTCTGTAACAGACAAGAAACCAGAAATGATGACAAAGCACTGAGATAACATATCCATCACGAAGCTCGACTTTATTCTGGTCTTATACTTGACAGAGTATATCAAGTGTAGTTAAAAGGGGCAGAATGTTAGGAAGTTAACCAAGGACTACAGAGAGTCTGGCACAATTTCTTGTCCAGCAGACTGACTGTAGGATCACCTGCAGACACCCACAGAATAAGGGCATGCAAGTATAGAAAGAAAAAAAGTTTATGCACCTGCATGTTCGCTGGCATCTAAGCTTTCAGCAGTAAAATAGCTTGCCATACGTTTCTTTGGGCAACGACATGCTTTTCTCATCTGCTAAGGTTTCGTGCCACTTGGGACTGACAAAGAATTGTGCATTAGAGTCTACTGAAGTTTAGTAAGCAAATGAACCCCTGGCAAAATGAACATCTGCTAAAAAGCAGACGTTATGGCCATTTCACACAGTGGCCCCCACCTTTTAAACAGTGGCTCAACAGTGAAGTCCAGTGAGCCAGGAAAGTGAGTTAGCTTTCACACACAGCTGTCGTGATGTGTAAGGACTTCTCTGAAATGAGGTTCTGCATTTCCAGTCTTCTTCTGGCTTGTACAGTTATTTCCCAAAGAGAATTTTCTGTGCCATAAAGGATTGATCCTCACAGCTATAGTTTTTGCATTCCATAGCCTAAGTGGGATCAGACAGGCTTATGCAGTAATTACGCAAGGAAGACCTGTCACTGCACCAGAATAAACCTTGTACACTTTTGCTTCCACATTACTGTGGATTTCTAGAAAAAAACTTCCAAAGACAGTCTCTCCAATCTCTTACATCTAACTCCCCAGGCAATATCACAGCTTAGGAAGAAAGCTGCTTTACACTAGCAGCTTATTTTTACTTCCTGATGAAGGGATTTTCTGCTAGATAATGCAAGACCACTGCACTGTTTGCACCAGTGGGTCTTCTTACCCAGTAAGCTAGAGATCAGCAGAGCCCAGCAGCTGGTAAGACACTGCAATCCATTGTTAGGAGCAAGAAGGCTTTTCACAAATATTTTTTAAACTCTTTTTTAAGATACACTACAACTAAAACTAAATAGCCCGGTACTACGGATATGCTACAAGTATTCCTTTAAATGACTTTCATTCTAAGAAAAGATTAAGCAGGCTCACTATGCAGTGGAAGTTAGATCTATTTGTCCTAAATATTTGTCACTATATTGTGAGCAATAATATCTAATTGCATCCAAACTAAATTATTCCTTTACCTGCAACTGGACAAGGATGACACATACAGCTTATTTGTATGTAATGGATATCAACAGCTTTAAGAAATGGGTTTGCCTTAGGAGAAGTCTACTTCTTATTAAGAGAAAAGGAAAACACTTTTTAACTAAACTAATTCTAAACCCAGTTATTTCTGCTAGCGTAGATGCATTGTACCAGAAATCTTTAATTTTAAGAACATGGTAAAAAGTCAAGTCACAATTTCATACCTGTCCATCAGTCCCAATGGTGCCTCCACAATCTGTGAGGAGCTCAGACATGTCATAATAGCTAACAAACTCCCACAAACAGGCTTCCAGATTCAGATTGCGATAGAAGCGCAAGGTGTTGAAGCCTCTAATTGTTGGGCTGTACTGATAGGGAATGGTCTCTCCAATAACATCTGGGTTTTTGGTAGCATCAGTTAAGAAACCATGGTGGGTCTTCACTTCTGTGTAATCTAACAGATTGGAGCATTTATGGTTTCCAACTCTAGTCCCATCAGGGCTAAGTGTCAGCTCAAAGTTGGAGAGCTCTCTTGTAGAAATAACAGGCAGCATACCTAGGAAACAGTAATTTATGGCACTGTCACTAAATTTTAGTAATTTAGCCAAAGTTTGTCAAACATTAAACATGTTGTGCAATGCTTCTATATTTTGTACTTACAGCAATTAACATACTTTAGAATTAAAAAAAGTTGATATGCTAGGTGTGTATGACAATATCATCCACAATAACAATGTCTTTGTGCTGTGAGTTGACAAATCAAATACTTCTAAATCTCCAACTTATTTTTCAAAGGATTTTTAGAAAGTGCAAACCTATCCTAATGTTTGTAAACTATGCAATTAATATGAAAAAACTTAAATCTTCACATCATAGACTCTGCAGCAACATAGTATCTTATGCACCTTGTTACAAACTGCATTGTGCATTGATCGCTTTCTTCTCTGGTCTTACACGTTAAAGCATTGTGCATTATTTTTGCTATCTAAAATAATATGACCAATAAAATAGCTCAAATGACTATTTGTTGTATGAGCTCTCAACTCCAGAGCTGATTGTATCCTACCATCAATATGTGGCATTGTGACTGTCAGTTTGATGAGGTTGGCATAATCGGGATCTTCTGGGCCAGTATAGCGCAATTTGGCAGAGAATGGTTCTGCTCCAACGACTCCTGACATACGAGGTTGACAAAGACCTAATGGAAAAAAGAGAAAGCAACTTTATGTCCAGATGAAATAATCTATAATTTCCCTTGCACTACATTAAGATTCCAAACATGTTTGCAAAACAAGGAGAAATTTCTTGAATCACAGAATATTAGAGATTGTAAGGGACCTCAAAAGATCATCTAGTGCAATCCCCCTGCCACAGGAGGACGTAGATCAAGTCAAACAGGAACATGTCCAGGTGGTTTTAAATGTCTCCAGAGAAGGAGACTCCACAACCCCTTTGGGCAGCCTGTTCCCATGCTCTGTCACCCTCACTGTGAAGAACTTTCTTCTCATAGTTATTCTCCTATATTCCAGCTTACACTTGTTGCCTCTTGTCACCTCTTGTCCTATCATAAGATGCCACTGAGAAGAGTGTGGCTCCATCTTCTTGACACTTGCCTTTTATATATTTACAAACATTAATAACGTCAGCCCTCAGTCCTCTTTTTTCAAAGTTAAACATGCCCAGTTCCCTCAGCCTTTCCTCATAAGGGAGAAGTTCCACTCCCTTAATCATCTTTGTGACTCTGCACTGGACTTTCAGGCAGTTCTTGATCTGCCAACCATCCCCCTTCTAATCCACTCCAGAATGCCATTTGCCTTCTAGGCCACAAAGGCATGTTGCTGGCTCATGGTCATCCTGCTGTCCATCAGGACCCTCTGGTCCCTTTCTCCTACACTGCTCTCCAACAGGTCAGTCCCCAACCTATACAGGTACCTGGGGTTGTTCTTGCCCATATGCAAGACTCTACACTTGTCCTTGTTATATTTCATTTAATTTCTTCCTACCCAACTCTCCAGTCTGTCCAGGTCATGCTGCATATCATAGGATAACCAAAGGAACACAAGATATTCTAAGAAACCTGCAGAATTGGAAAATGAACAGAATTTCATTTGGCTGTGTTCTATTCTTTACCTATTTCTGAGGGACTACAAGAAAAGAGGAAGTAGGGCTCTCTCCTCTTGAAGATCTCCTTGCTTCTGATGGCCCTCATCTGGCTCAATGGCTCCAAGTTGGAAACTTCCAGCATGATGAAACAAAGTATCTCTTCTGCACAGAAGAGCTTTTTGTGTTTGTTTGTTTGTTTTGGTTGGTTGCTTTTCCTCAAGAGCAAGTAACTTGTGCTAAAGAGGGTACTACTATTTTTTGCACAATCTGGATTTCTTTTGAGAATTTGGTCTATGCACTAGAGGTCGAGCATCCTGAAAGTTGAAAATACTCAGGATTTTGGCAGGTTGCTTTGATCATTACACTTCTTTCAAAACACCATCTAACAATTCCCTCTATGTCGCACACAGCCTTCAGTGTTATTGACTTCCCATATCCCAAGTTAGACCAGATATTGGAAGTAATATATGCATGACAATTCAGTCCTGTGCCTGAGCTAATTATTTAGCCCTGATAATTTGTCAAGTGAAATCCAAATCACGCATTGTACAAGAACATAGCCAGTCTGTTTTCCATAACAAAAGTAGCACATCCAGGATAATGTTGTATGCTATTACCAAGCACTACCACTGCACCCTGTAGATAATACCCTTACAGTCCTCTTTAGGGTATAGGATTCCTGATACTGCAAACAAAGGTAACTTGAGCCTACAGTCAAAATGTGGAATAAAGGACAGAGTAAATAGATAAATTCATTAAGCTTCTTAAAGCCCTAACTTAGCAGAAAATAAAAAGTTTTGGCTAAAATATTTTGTCCTTAGTCAAGGAGATACAGATTTACAGGTATGATCTGAATGCTAACGGGAGCTTTTCTTCTTCATTCATAACTGTACTCCCAGTTAGGTTCTCCAATGTCTAACAGAGCTGAAATTGTACTGCAACAGTACTAGGGCTGAATTAAAAAGCCAACAGAAACCAGGTTTCACCAGTTCCATTGCACACTATATGCATGTTCTGACCATACAGGTTTCCTACGCAGATAACTTTTAAAGATGTGGAGAAACAGCAAAGACGGCAATAATTTTTGTGACACAGTTCTCTGCTGTGTTGAGAGTTCTGGCACTACCTCAGAAGAAAAGTGAGAATGTAACACTAAAACATCTGATCATGTAAACAGATTCTGTTATGATGGGATTTGGGACCCATAAGAGGTCTGGAGTTTTTGCAATAGGTTATGATGTCTTACCTTCTGATGTGCTTATAGTTACAATAGGGCTCAAAAGCTCAAGGCCCTCGTTTCCATCTGAATTCACAGCACGAGCTGCACACTGGACACGTGAACCAGCTTGGAAGTAAATGGAATCAAGCGTAATCATCTTGGAGGAAGTGAAGAAAGTATTAAAGTCAACCTCCTTCATGGGGCTAGTCACACCATCAGGACCAGTGGGTGCACTTACAAGCCACCGGTATTGTGTCAGAGTATTATTGATGTTCTCACTGACACATATGGAACCAGTCCTGTCAAAATCTTCATACTTAGCATTACAAGCCTGTAGAATAAGGGAGATGTGTTAATAATTTATGTGCTTCATGGCAAAAGAATCTTAATTTATCAAGAGTCATAATATCCAACAACATGCAGCTAAGTAAATTTCCTAAGAAAACAATTTGTTTTGACAGTGGCACTTGTAGCACTGCTGTAGTAGATCAAAAGACAGGTTTAATTAGCCTCATTGACAAAACAGATTAAAATGATGGTTTATGGGTGAAAACCTAACATAGTTATGAAGACACAAACTCCGTGCTTCTTTGGCCTAATTCTGCAAACATACTTTAGATTTCAAAGAATGATTTTATTTTATTTATTTAGAAGAACCATTCAACATATTTATGATCCATTACTGTGCTATGTAATGGTTTGAGAAACTAACTGAATAAACAGATGGCCCAAAACTTTCCTCAATGTACATGAATATTCATGCAAACCTATCAGTTGCAAAATTACAATGAAAGAAGCCTGCAGTACTTCAACAAACAGTGCTCATTTTTCAGACTGTGGCACTCACTGAAAACAATGGCTCATTTGTTATCTGCAGTGATTTTAACTGCAAATTAAGGCAAGATAATGCAGGAAGTAGTAAGGTCATGCAATCACAGACACAGTGTCTCCAAATGTTCTTAGTGATGAACAAGTGAAATGACTTTTCATGCTTTTTGTCCTCCAGAAAATATATTCGTTATCAAGATAAATTAGATTAGGACAGATGCAGGCTGAACACGTGTGACTGATACTGAGTGCCTAAAACCCACTGAACAAAATCCTTGTACTGATTTTATTCCATTTTTCCTCAGAGATACTCACTGTGACACAAACGACAGGATATCCAGCTATGGGACTGTTTCTGTCTTTGGCTCTAGCAGTATCATCATATATCAAAAGGGATACAACTTGAGGGACAGAGGGGAAGGTGACATCTGCCATGCTGTTCATTTCTTCAATGTAAACAATGGCCTTGGATGTCTGACAATAAAAAGACACAAACAGTTCTCTGAGAACTTTCAAATCAACAAGGGGGATTAAGACTGGACCTTGATTAGAATATGTCAAGCCTTTGAAACACTGTCTCAAAACAACTTTGAAAACCTGAACTGGATGAGTTTTTGAGTAAGAGTTGAGGCACTGGAAAGTATACTGCAGGCTACAGAAGGAAATAGATGAAATGATTTTTTTCTTTGCAGGACACTGAATCTCTAGACCCTTTAACTATGTGTCCTGCCTTTCCTGAATCGCTTGAGTATGGCAGCATAACCTTAATGTGCACTGGATATTTTTAACACTGGGTAGAAAGCAGCAAAGGTTGCGTCTCTGCTGTTTGGCTGCCTGGAGTTATACTACATATGATCTGATACTGATTAAGTGGCCAAAGAGTCTGAAGAACATTTTATGCAGAATCATATGAATATAGTGTCTAAATGAAATGTATGATGCAATACTAAATTACAAGTATGTGTGTCTGTTTCATTTCACACAAGAATATTATTAACATGGTTTTTACAGCTGAAGTTATATTTCATGTGGGTGCTCTTTTTAGAGTCTAGAGGTTATATTGCAGGGCCAGAGAGTGTTTGCAAGAGGACATCAGTTTTTAGTACTAATTCTATGGGGAGGACATTGGAAGACTTCAGTCTCTCATTTTCTCTATGACCACATAAACATTATTGCTTTCGCAACAAACTGGTAGGTGCTCGTGTGTCCACTGAGATAATCCTATTTGTCTTTTAATATGCAAACCACAATGGCATATATGAGCACTGAGAGTAAAACTATGAGCCAGAAAGCAAGGTTTGTTGACCAGATTTTGTTGTTGAGGACTATGTATGAAGTTTGTTACCTGTATTTCTGCAATCATGTTGTCATCAGGCTTCAGGTGAACAGTGAAGGCTTCTCTCATTTCCCTTATTCCATCAAAGAGAATTTCAATCTCCACAAAATGCTGTGTTTCACCTTCCTTAAATTCAATTTCTAAAACCATAAGGAGACACACATCTGTTATTTAAAACAAACTGTAAAGTCAGGCCCAGCTATGAGAGACTGTAATCATTACTCACTTTTCAAACACTCATTTATTTAGTTTAACCTATTTGATCCTAAAAATACTAGTGAATAGCAGTGGACATGTGGAAGTAACTGAAAACGACATATTATCATAATCAAAAGGGATCTGTGAAGACCAAGATTTTGTCTAAGAACTTAATATTTTGAAAATGATCTGAGACTAGTTATTACATAAATGTTGGTAAATAAATGAAAAGTCTTGTTAGGTCTTAATGAAACAAAATGCATGTTAATACAATGGTATATACTAAAAACAAGGCACAAAGCTACAGACACACAAGAGAGTACTATATTTTGAAAAACGTTTTCTCTGAAAAAATGTAGAGGTCATGGCAGTCAAAAAACTCATTCTTAGCTAACTGAATTGGATTTTCATGGCAAAGTTTTGGGGGTGGTACAGAGGTGGCTTCTGTGAGAAGCGTTCCCCATGTCTGATAAAGCCAATGCCAGCTGGCTGTAAGAAAGTCCCACCACTGGCCAAATAGAGGCTCAGTGTATTTAAGAAGCAGTGAAAAAACTGTTGTGCTATAGCAACTGTAGCCAGAAGGGAGAAGTGAAGAGAAATGTGAGAAAAACAACTCTGTAGACACCAAGTTCAGTGGAGATGGAGGAGGTGCTCCAGGCACCAGAGGAAAGATTCCACTGCAGCCCATGGTGAAGTAAATTTGGAAGAAAACAAAATCATAGTGCCACAAACTCTATTAGTAATTCACTAAATCATGTGGGTGGGCTACTAATGGAAAAAAGTTTTATCAGCTAAGAAATTTCTCATTTTGTTGCACAACTTCCCTCCTCATTCATTACAAGTGAAGAACATTGGCCACTGAATTGTTGAGATAGAGAAAGCTTAATTATCAAAGCAGAAAATTAAACAGAAGTAGATGTTAGTTCCAACATAAAGTAAAATCCATTAGCAACACGCAATCATACCCTATGAGCAGATGCTTCTCCAGAGTAATGGTATTACACTTTGCTAATGCTACTAATGTGGCACTCACACATTTCTTCCATAGTTACTTAAGCTGTAATTGTTTTCAAAAGGGACACAATTCTTTTGTAAATACTTTCACTGATACCTAGTATTTCCAATTTGGCCATTGCATACCACAGGGGATCATGTCCATACTGCATATGAATAGCAAAACATGTTAATGGATGTGGTTGCAAGTGTCCTATTCCTAAAGTTATTTCACTTTTTCAAACATAATATTACAGTAGTGGGCTAAAACAAATAGCAGCTAAAACAAATGTAATGATCATCTGAATGAGCTTACCTTCTGATATTGGGTGATAGTCTTCTCCAGAAGTAGCAGATCCATCCTTTGTATGAACTCTCACGACAGAAACCTTGGAATTATCTCCCAGGCGAAGCACTGGGATTTTTACAACTGCTACTTGCCTTGAATCTTTCGGTTCACTCACACTAAATTTGGTCTCACCAAACTTAATAATAGACTCTGTTGTTAGAAAAAAAAAGTTTTCAGAGCACACAATGAAGTGTGAACAAAATAATCTATGTTGTATGAACAAAATAGTTTCTTACTGTCTGCATCATCCCGAATCTTAATCAGTGTCTCGTTTTGTTCACCAATAGAGGCACCAAAGGAAGAATCACTTCTTGGAGTGCCAAGAACCAGACGCAGCTCTTCCTCTTCTTCATGGAAAGTATCATCCATGAGCAACAGAGTGCAAGGCTTCTCAGTTTCACCTGCAATCATTCTAAAGGTAATACCATGCAGAACTTAGGTGTACTTTGCTCTATAACAGCACTTCTCTCCAAGCTCAAGGCAACACAGGCTGCTTCTGCTGGTTAAGGCACCCTCCTTGACACCATCTAAGTTAATGAGTACTGGCAATAGTGAAAGTAGAATTAGTAATTGTTGTCGTTCTGTAGAGACTCATTACAGTGGAATCACCCATTTTCATACTTCTCTACGAAAAGTTCCTATTTGCATATCCACTTCACTCATAATATTGGGTTTTTTTATATTAGAATGAAACAATCCTCAGTGACCTCTTCTAAAGTGCATATTTAGAAAACTAAAACTTGTACTAATACTGATTGAAATTTTGTCCTGGAGTTTTTTCGTTCAGCTCTTTGATTGGACACTTTACAAATGTGTGGACAATAACTTACATTATTCCATTGGATTTTAATTTCTGTTAAACTCTCACTCATTCTAAGTGACAATGGATATGATGAATAGAATTGCTTCTGTTCATCAAGGACCTGGATGAGGAGACAGAGTGTATCCTCAGCAAGTCTGTTAATGATACATAACTTGGAGAAGTGGCTGATGCACCTGAAATCTGTGCTGCCATGCACTAGTCCAGACTAATTAGTTGAGTGGAGATTAACTTAATGAAATTCAACAAAGGCAAGGTTAGGATACTGCATCTGGGGAGGAATAACATCAGTGCAGGTTAGGAGTTGATGTGCTGGAAAGCAGCTCTGCAGAGAAGCAGGAACCTTGGTGGACAATAAGTTAACCATGAGCTTCTAAAATCTCCTTTCTGACAGTGGGTTTGTGCTTCTGTTACTGTGTTATACTGAAGACACATTTCCATCAAGAAGATCGTGGGACTCAGACTGAACCTTTATGAAGATTTGTCTCTTTGGTTCGTATTGATTACCCCTCTAAGTGAGAAGGGAAGCAAAAAGACACATTAATTTCTGCACTTTGCCCACTGTATTTGGAAAAAAAGCATTTTTTTTCAGAGTGGTCTGTTTGACACTACTTTATGAGAAACCACAGTGAAAACAAAACCAAGAAAAACAAAGCAAAGCAAGAAAAGCAAAACAAAACAAAACACATCATAGACTAAAGGCTTCTTAAAAAAGATCAAGAGCTTACCAGGAAGGAATGTGATGATGGAACTGTCAGTATTTGGACGTTCTTCAAAGTCCATCATTACCTGAGCTGAGCCTTGCCTTGTGTAGCATCTCACAGTGGATCTGTATTGGATATCCCCACTCCTATATATCATGGCTGAAATCTGTCCATCATTTTCATTGCCTGTGTATACAGATTCTTTAAACTGCATCTTAGGCACTGGGTGGAAAAATGTAAAAAGCATGTGTAAGGTATAATTGCAAAAGTTATCACATATTCTCTCCACTATTTCAAACTTTGTTACATTACATCATAACACATAAACTGCATAAGCAGCTAGATAGCAAATGACGTGTCATTTGTATCTGAAATCTGCCGATTCACTGGCTTTTAGTGTAATTCAAAAGGTCCAGTGCTATTTGTGTATCACAGTTATCCATCTGCTGCATAAATGTGAAAAGGAAAATATCGTTATTACTCACAGTCAGAGACTGAGTCATTAATGAAGATGGTGGCCTTGCTGGGTTCTCCAAGGGTAGCATGCATGGGCATCCGTAGCACAAGCTCAAACTTCTCAGTACCTTCTAACACTGGCTGTCCAAGATCATCCAGAATGACCACACGAAGTGGCTGCATATTGACTCCAGGGGAAAAATCCAAGTTGCGACTGATGCCTACATAATCTACTCCAGCTACCAACAGAAAAGAGATTAAAAATATACAAATTAATAACTACCATTACATGTAATGAAAAATAAAAATGTCAACAGTTAGCCAGTTAATGGTAAGTAAATACTTTTCCTTCAAATATAATTTTAAAACTTCCCAAATTCTGGCAGTCATGTAAAGTACAAATACATTTGACCATCTAAGTTAGACTATACAAGCTGCTTTTGTATAGCAATTTAGTTTAAGCTGTTTAGTGATTTAAGTCTCAGTATGAGGCTGATTCTGTTCTGTTGTAAACCAACAGCGATTTCTTCACAACTAATACAGTTTGTTTTAAGTAAGAAATGAAAGTAAGCAAATTGAGAGAGGCTGGAGATGAAACAGTATCTTTTAGGAAGAAATTTCACATTACTCTGTAATGAAGATGGAAGTTTTTAGATTTGGCACCTTAATGTCAATGACAGGCTCATCTGGATTTGGTTTGCTTTTATTGTTTTTATTTTATTATTTTTGTTTTAATCATAACAAGTCAATGAGAGGAAAACAAACAAAACAAGATACTGACTGAAACATGTCACTATCTCAGAAGCAAAGCATCTATGACTTTAGTGAAGGACTGAGTTTTAACATTCATCTTTTTTTGGAGAATCTGTGGCAGAGCTGTTGAAACAAAGCTTTGGGGAAAACAATTGCACTGAAATTGAAATAAGGTTTGGAATTCTATGAATTTGATAAAATTTGGCAAGATTAAAGACCATCATCAGATGATCCCTTGTCTAGAGTTCCTGCTGCTACCCCAGAGCTAAGCCTCTAAGGCAGGATGCCAGGACTGGCAGCTCAGCGCAGCAGATCCATTGCTGCACAGTGTAAGACCACGTAAGGCAGCCAGCCATCTGAGAGCTTTCAGGTTGTGACTAATAGACTAAAAAACACAAGAGCTTGTGCCACAGCCAGACTGAGTCCTAGAGGCCCCCTCACAATTAATTAAGATTCTTACTGTAAGGAAATATCTTTTTCTTCGGAAATAAAACAACTACGTATTCAGGATGAGATAAAGATCAGACTGCATACTCAGAAATTAAGTAATTATGGCTTTTCTTCCAGCTACAGCGTTTTGTTTTTTGTAAGAAATATGATGTTTGTCATGTGCTACGTATGATACAGATATATGATGTTTATATAGTCTTGAAATAACACTAAATTTTAAATGATTTTGCATCACAGAAAATCAGTTGAAAAGATTAAGTCTACTATATACATCTGAAGAAGACAATTTCTATGCTGTCTCTATATGAATATGATAGTTGTCCAGCAGAAAGGGACCTGGGGGTTCTGGTTGACAAGTGGCTGAATATGAGCCAGCTGTGTGTCCAGGTGGCCAAGAAAGCCAATGGCATCCTGCCTTGGGTCAGAAAGTGTAGCCAGCAGGAGTAGAGAAGTTATTATCTCCCTGTATTCAGCACCGATGAGGCCACATCTTCAGTACTGTGTTCAGTTTTGGGCACCTCAATGTGAGGTGCTGAAGGGTAAGACACTGGGGTGCAAAGAAGGGCAACAAAACTGGAAAAGGGCCAGACAAGTCTTATGAGGAGAGGCTGAGGGAGCTGCAGCTGTTCAACCGGGGGAAGAGGAGGCTGAGGGGAGACCTTATCACTCTCTACAACTACCTGAAGGGACATTGTAGAGAGATGGGTGCTGGTCCCTTCTCACAGGTTACTAATTAATGACAGAACAAGAGAGAATAGCCTCAAGCTACACTATGGGAGGTTTAGGCTGGATATCAAGAAAAATGTTTTTACTGAAAGAGCAGTTAGACATTGGAACAGGCTGTCCAGGGAGGTGATTGAGTCACCATCCATGGTGCTTAGCAATACTGTTTAGTGGTGAACTTGGTAGAGTAGGGTTATTGGTTGGACTTGATGATCTCAAGGGTTTTTTCCCAACTTGAATGACTCTATGATTCTATCAATGTCTTAGTTTTAAACAAATACGGTTTCTGAAAACAAAAAGAAAAAGAGTACACTAACATTTGATTCTGAAGACAAAGGCTCTGTGAAAGAATCACTGAACCACATAGGTGTAGCAATCCTGTTGCAGAAGAGGATACTGGATAATAATTTTTCATTGCCTACTTTAAGAATGAAAGGAACAGGCTCTGCATGTTGCCAGTGATTATAACTCTAAGACTGGAGCATGCTGTTGAGGCAGTAGTCAACTGTCTTTGTAGGACAGTGTTTTATGTGAGGATTTGAAGATATTTCTTAGCACCCTACTTCACGGTTGCTCCTACTCTTGCTTCTTTTCAAGACATTCTGTAACTATTTAATATATTCTAAGAAGAAAGATTTGTTAAGAGCAAGAGACATATAAATTTCATCTTATGTAGTTGAATCTACATCAAAATCACACTTATTGTTAAGATGTACTATGAAATTGGAGCAAAAAAATTAACTTACCCTCTGCAGTTATGTGTTCAGATTTGCGAGACCTCACCGTAACAGAAGCAGCTTTAGTCAGGTCAGTTCCAGTTCTCCAGACACGTACCTCAATATAGCCAGCACTCTCATCAACATAGTATTCATCATTTCCAAAGTAGAACACTGGTTCTGGTGAAAGAATAATAATGTCCATAAATGTTTCTTTACCTTATGTTGAAGATAACAATAGAGCATGATATCCACATCTGGCAATGGAAACTACTTTGCTCTTCCCAGCAAGTGAAATAAAGCTTTTTTATTTAAAGGTTTAGAATTGTTCAAGTATTAGTTTTCCCGCTTTGGTGCAGTAATTGTTATATCAGCACTGTGCTCTTTTACTTGCCTCCTACATTTCTAACATTGTGTGTCAGCAGCTATGAATCTGTGTGCAAAACCAAATGTGTTATCTTGTTAAACTTACTGAGCTCAAGCCTGTGCTCAGGCCAGAAAATTCCTTGCATTTTTCTCTTTGGCACAAACAGTCAAAGGTGAATATAGATAACGAAACCTTAACTTGAATGTTCTCTCAGATTCCTGTTTCTAAAACCAGATGGGAACATGATATATAATAAATGGAGCTGCCTTTGGAAATGTTTTCCAACTAACCAAAGGGGTAAATTCTTAATTGTAATTCCCCCGCATATAGCATTTGAAGCAAAATCCATCTTATTTCATGTGAACCGGAATGTGAAAAGCCTTTTATCGTAATATTTAAATTCCACAGTTTATAAGGAAGAAGAGCAAAAAGCAGAAGAGGTTAAGTGTTACCCCGCTTAGCAGGCATGCTGTTCATCCTCATTTTTTCCTCCCTTCAGTTTTTCTAACCACAATGACTTGACAAAGTAAACAGGCTTAAAAAAATACTCCAGCTTCATCCTGGATGTATATTAGGTCTCATTTCCTACCCGTTCTATTCCAGTTTCAAACACAAAAGAGTCAGCATACACAGCCAGCACCTTAGTTTTCCCACTGCACAGCAGAAATTTGTAATTTGATGCAATGTGAAGACCTACACAAGTTCTGCTGGCAATTCACCACAAATTTCTTCTGCTGCCTACCGGGAATTTATTCTAATCTCGAGGTTACAATGCCACAAACATGTTTGAAAATACCACATAGTGTGTGACCAACTCAAAATAGAAGTTGACAGCAACTAATCAGTGTTCTATCACTGGCACCGTGAATACCGACCCTTCATCAAGCACAGAAGAAAATTAAACATACAAAGAAGATTACTGGAAAAGTGGAAAGTTCATGCTTCTGTAGACCTATCCCTAGCATACAGAAAAGCTACAGCCTACCCAAGGCAGGAGATATAAATCCTTTTTAATACTAAGTAGAAGTTGGGGCCATCACTTCCATGATTCAGTCAAATTTTCTTAAGAATACATGTTTATTGTAAAACCTATGACTACTATTATAACGGAACATATGTTTTGGAATTGAAGAACCTGCTTCACACTACAACTCATTATAGCCAAATATTGAGAAGACATTGTATTTCAAAGGTTTTGAAGAGGCTCATAGGTTAAACAGACAAAGAAAACTGCTTTTCTGACATACTTGAGGACAATTTGACTGTTTCAATAGTGTATAACAACAATAAATTCTAGGGTAGGTTGCTTATTTATGTTTTAGAAAATGTAAATAATGTAAAATAGGAATTTAATTCATTTCAGGAGGCAGCAGTTAGTATGTATTTGGGACTTGTATTCAAAGGTTATACCAGTAGTTTTGGAGAAAATAATTTTCTCTTTTTCTTTCACCATATGTTCTGTATTTCACTAATGATGAAATAAATTATTGAAAAAGAAGCCAACAAACCCCCTTAATATTTCACATCAATGAAACAAATGGAGCTGCCTCTTATCTGCTAAAACTCAAATCATGAGTTGTAAAAAATTGATGCAACTGAACATATTTCCTAAAAATGCAGATTTATAGACCTGCTTGAGCATTATCAAGTTCATCAACCCTTGCAGGATAAAAGCTGAACTTTGCCCTGGTGAGACCACATCTGGAATATCGTGTCCAGTTCTGGGCCCCTCAGTTCAAGAAGGACACAGAGCTGCTGGAGAGAGTCCAGCACAGAGCCACAAAGATGATTAAGGGAATAGAACACTTCCCTAATGAAGAAAGGCTGAGGGAGCTGGGTCTCTTTGGTTTGGAGGAGACTGAGGGGTGACCTCATTAATGTTTATAAATATGGAAAGGGTGAGTGTCAGGAGGATGGAGCCAGGCTCTTCTCAATGTCATCTAGTGATAGGACAAGGAGCAATGAGTGGAACATAGGAGGTTCCACATCAATATCAGAAGGAACTTCTTCACAGTGAGGGTTACAGAGCACTGGAACAGGCTGCCCGAGAGGTTTTGAAGTCTCCTTCTCTGGAGACATTTAAAACCTGCCTGGATGTGCAACTTGGTCTAAGTGATACTGCTGCGGTAGGGTGATTGGACTAGATGATCTTTTGAGGTCCCTTCCAATTCCTAATGTTCTGTGATTCTGTGATCTAATACATGTAATTTCTTAAACAAGTATTCTTAAAGTTTAGCACAACTTTCTTAAGTCTAATTTTGTTCTGATAATCCTGTTCTCTGTAGGTTAATGTCTCAGTAATTCTGGAATTAGATCTAGGCTTGGCTGCACCTCATTTTAAGCACTTAAGTGAGAGGAGAGGCACTCACACTCACAGCCTGCTTGCTCTCAGTTTGCAGTGAAAAAGATGGGTTATTCCAGGAGGTTTCCCAGCACGATAAGCACACAGAAGAGGTAGAATGACTCACTGAAGTGAGAAAAATCTGGGAAGATCTGGAAGCATTCCCTTCTACTGATATTTCAGGGAAATTACATGATCTACCTTAAACTAGATGGAAGATACAAAAGAAAATGTTGCATGTTTCCTACAGTGGTATCCTAATGCTCATTTTACTGCTGTTGAAGAACCCTCATGGACTGTTTGTCCTATAGTCACAGTCAAACATAAGAATGCCTAAACTATGTCAGTGTGAGTTTTTCACACTTTTTGAGGCATGTATCTGCAATGAAAGACACACTCTGCATGGTTACCCATCCTAGGAAACAAATCCTTACAAATGTTTTGTAAGTTCATTTCCTGTAAGCTGTGTTAGTAGCTCCCCAGGGGAAGGAGCAAAGCCAAGCTACTAACAGGGAAAGCATTGTCCTTCTCAGGTCATGGCTGGAAAACACTCTCAATGACAGCAGGCTCACTTACAGCAAATCTTTAATCTAGTAATCACTCTGAAGAGAGATGGCTGCAAATTTAATGGTTCCTCTTACAGAAATAAGAGGAAGTTTTTTTTAAGGGTGTTTTGTCAGGCCCACAGAGTTCACTGGCGTGAAGTTACAATAATCAGAAGAGAAAGTTTAGGAGCTTCAGTCCCAGGTTTCTTGGCACAGAAGTGAAATTTTTGTCTTGCCTTTGTACTTATACAGTCAGGTGCATATATCAACTACAGCGCTAATCCAGTCATCAAACAGGAAAATAAACACACTTCTCATGTTATTAGCACTAGGTCTACCTTTGAATGAATACAATGACATCAACATGAAGGCATGAAAAATTTATTTCCAATAAGGTTTTTTTAAAAGACTAATAGCCTTATTATCAGCTCTGTGGTATGATATGCAAGATGCCACAATCACTTTGGGCTACCAGTGCAAAAAATACATAAGGTAGAATAGTTAGGAAAAACACAAAAGAACAGACTCTTCTGTGCTGACACCTTGATAAACAATAATACTAAAGTGATATTCAGTGGTACAAGCTTCTAGTGAGAGATGCATATATATATATGTACTTTGGAGGAGAGAAACAACAGAATAAAACAGATAAGCCAAGTTGACATACTTAGGTATCAGAGCTAGGAGAAGCAGTCATTACAACTGATTTTTTCTAGTCATGTTAACCCATTTATTCCTATAAGTTTTTGCCTGTTTCCTTTCCATGCACAGAGCAGCAGAAATCTGTTGTGCTAATGCAGAAAGTGCAAAACAGTTCTTTGCAAGACTACTAGTCTGTTCTGGTACAATCTAGACCCCTGATGGTTGGTACAAATAATTGGCTTGGATATAACAACAGACAAACACAGCCATATTTTCTCTGGACCCCATCTGATTCATACACAGACAATGTAAATATCCCTGAACAACACTTAACTTGCATTTTGGTATCACAGTGAGCACTACATGAGTGAGCTGCTGAGTCTGTAACACAAGAGTCCACTCTTCCAAAAGTGAAGTGGATGAGTTGTGGATAGACCAGTTAAGAAAGAGTTCTATTAAATTTAAGAAGGAATGGGTAAAGGTCAACTTCTGTAATGTGTCTGATATATCCATGCTAGTGGGAGCAGAAGAAAAGCTCTAAAAAACTGTCCATTACAATAAGATCGTATTATGATATTATCAAAGAGGACTTTCACATCTGAAACTAGGTAACACCATTCTACAGCTATTTACACATACTCAGAGCTATGCAAGCCAGCAACTGAGCTTGGGTTTAGCACAATGAATTTAATTGGTCAAACCATTTATTTTTGCTGAATGCTGTAGAAGCAGGGGTCAAGATTTCAGTGAGAGCTCAGTTCTGGAGCAGGTACCTATTGTGCAAATGCCAATAGCTTTTTATTTGATGTGGTCAAAACAGATTACTTTACAAATTTATATGTTGTAATCTTAACAGCTTTCATCTTAGCATCATTGTCATAGATATCGCAATTAAAATGTAAATTCAACTCAGATTAAAAATTTGTAATTGCAGCCACTTTTCCACACACACAAGTAAATAATGTCTCCATTACCATTTGTCTCAACATTTCTGTCTAGCAATCTACAATGATCATTTTGCAAGGAAACTGCAAACACTGTAACAAATAAAAGGACAGACTCAGATTAATGCAACTGTTACCAAACCCTGTTCTGTTTGTAAGACTCACTAATTTTTTCCTAACCTACAAATTCACTGCACTGGTTCATCATTGAGTTAGTCTCATTTTGTGCAACTTAATCATAGAATCACAGAATCATTAGGAATTAGAAGGGACCTCGAAAGATCATTTAGTCCAATCCCCCTGCTAGAGAAGGATCACCTAGACCAAGTCACACAGGAACACATCCAGGTGGCTTTTAAACTCCTCCAGAGAAGAAGACTCCACAACTCCCCTGGGCAGCCTGTTACATACCCTGTGTCCTCTTCAATGGGCTGCTCATGGGCCCCCTACTTCCAGACTGGAAGCACTGGGGATT
>JAOXOE010000001.1:98949843-98969390 GCA_028565055.1 Phoeniculus purpureus | reverse complement strand
CCTAGCTGCAAGACTTAGGATGGCAGTTAGATGGCTACAGTGATATGCCATATCTGCTCATCTATTATTTCTTGTCAGTCCCACCAATGATTTGACAATGACCAGCAAACTACTTTACAGCCTCAAGAACTGAGTTAAATCCAGTTTTGCTTCATGTCAGGTTGCTATTTGTAATAGCTCAGTACTAGCAAGATCAGTTACAGACTATGCCAGAACTGCAGAGAGTAAAGACTTCTGAGAGCATGAAGCCACGCTGTAGCTCAGCATGTTGAAGATGTGTGCCTTTAAACTGAAGAGAAATTTTTCTGCAATAAATTAACTATTGCATACAAGATGGTGATGAACACTCAAGTTTTCTGCCAGCTACAAGGAGAAAAGCTAATGCATGAGGTTGACTATTACAAGAGACTGTCTCTTAGAAGCAGTTAATTTACCTTTGCTGGTTTGATGAGAAACATTTTTCCCTTTACAGAATACCAAACATATATTTGCGAACATACACATAAAAAAAAATAGTAGAAGTAGTATAATTATGATTCTTCATAGAATCACAGAATGGTTTAGCTTGAAATGGACCTCAGAAATGGACCTCAAAAAGGAAACTCAGAGGACATCTAGTTTCCATCCTCCTGGCATGGGCAGGGAAACCTCTCACTAGACCAGGCTGACCAGAGCCCTGGCATTGAATGCTTCCAGGGAGGAGGCATCCATCTTCCTGTGCACCTTTTTCTAGTGCCTCACCACCCTGTAATGAGGAATTTATTTCTATGGTCTGTAGGCCCCCTGTAGGTACTGGAAGGCTGCTATAAAGTCTCCCTGGAGTCTTCTTTTCTCCAGGCTGAAGAGCCCCAAATCCCCCAGCATGTCTTCATCAGAGATGTGCTCCAGCCTTCTGATCATCCCATGGCCCTTCTTTGGACTCACTCCAACAGTTCCATGTCCTTTCAACACATTCTCAGGATATAACTTACAGACCTTGATATCACTGAAACTATCACAGGTGTTGGATTTTTTCATGTGTTCAGAGTCAGAGGACAGGGACAAAAGATTCTTTCCACTACGAGGATATCAGGGTCCAATCACTTTCTCAAACTATCGTACAATACAGATAATTGCCTCCTCATTTATCAATGTATTTAAAAATAGAAAGACTACAGTCTGAAGAACCAAACACTTTGCACTTTGAGGACACACCCACATGTGATGCTATTGCCTGTGGCAACCATCTGACTTGCACAAATTTTATTTCTCCTTGCTAGATCTCCAACAGAGCATGAAGTCAACTCAGAATCTTCTACATGTTCTATTTTTAAGAAGAATGAGATTAATTTTATGTAAAAGACCCAGAAAATGGCATCAGTAACAGATTCTCAATGTACTGATGGAACAAAGGCAGGCAGATAGATAAATTGCAAGGCTTGGCATACTTCATTATACCACACACAAGGTACCTCACAAGGAGCCAAGTGTGAAGGAGTTCACAGTCAGTGATTAATACACGAGGTAACAAATGAGAACTCCTACGAACAAAAATGTCAGAAGCCTAGCAGCTTTTTAGAAATCAGGCGTATAGTATGCAGCCATTTCTAAATAAGTTTTTCACATTTTAACTGAGTGGTTAGTTTAATACGAGACCTAGCAGAAAAAACAGCCTACAGAAAAGTTCTGAATTTTGTAAGTGTATTTGCAAAACCAGAGGTTTTCTAAGAAGAATATTTTCTGCTTTTCGCTTCCTGAACTTCCACACCTACACTCATACAAAGAAACAGAACCCTATAATTGCTAATTCTTATGGATTTTTAAAGTAATATGCTGTAACATCATCTGCTTTAATCATGAACTAGGTCTGTAGGATTTTAAAGCTCAAAGTCATAGTGTTTTGCTTTCTCCCTAGCTGAGATTTCCACTGGTTAGCAACTAGTATTAGTAAGGCTTTTGAAGGATAAACAAACATTTTCTTATTTGGTAATAAGAGCTGATAGGAAGAAGACAAGGAAATTGTTGAGACTTGATAGCAAAATCCTGGACCTTCATAAAAGTAAACGCATGCTGAAAAGGGTTTGCTCCTTATGCAATGGAAGTTATTACCCTTTTTTATAAAAAGGATATAAAAATATTACAAAGGTCAAAATAAATCCAAATTCTGAATTTTTTCAGACTAATCTTTCACAGAATGGTTTGGGTCAGAAGAGACCTTTATAGATATAGTAAACTGTCAGCAACAGATAATATTAGAAAAGCAAACCATAAATGTGTCTGGTTGCCTTCGCAGAACACCCTACTGTAAGATGTGACATTAATTTATATCTGAGATAGTCAGCAAACAGGGACTTTCCAAAACCTTCAAGACTATAACCATAAATTGAACATTTCTCTGCTGAATCGCTGATGATAATAACTTGTAAGTGTAGAAAACTGAGAGTATAATGTGTCATAAGTTGGCCATCTTCCACTTTTTCCCTTGATTAGTTGCCAATCTGGCCACCTGCCACAGACTGGTGAAAGGGGAGGGGTCACACAGAGATTTTACCTAACGAGAGGAAAAAAAGACATTAAAAGCTCAACTAAAGCACAAGAGGCTTCAGACTTACTGGCACTGAAAAAACAGAAAAAGGAGAAAGTAGTCCAGGATGAATGTACAGGGGGAAAAGGAATAAAAAGTTGTTTTAGAACTCTCCAGAGAATGGTGAGGGATACTTGGCCAAATCATGATTCCAGTGCATAACACTGGGCATGCCCTACCTGAAGTGTTCAAGGGCTAACTGTAAATGGACAAATAAACTAACAGTTATTAACTACGAAGATCAGCCAACTATCCACTCAGTTTAAAGGTGCGGCACGCCTGAAAGAAAAGGATGCATTTGATTGGCTGGTTTGGAGGCTGGTGGAAGTAGGGAGATTCCAGAGAGCCTTCTGAGACAAGGATGCCCCTCTCACAAACTACGTTACTATCATAATATTTAATTGTAATCAGCAGGAAATTTGGCTCACACTGAAAATGAGCTGATACTGTACGCCTACTGGGAAACTCAATGCAAAGCACATATCATAGTGTAGCACTATGCCTATTTCTAGTTTTAGGCTACTGATAGTAAACTTCAATATGGACTTCATTACTCCAAGCAAGTACTAGTGGCTACGGATTTCCAGAACACAACCTAAGGATTTCCAAAGTTTAACTGTAGGGCGAATAACTGCAAGTGTTTTAAAGAAATCTATAGAAGATTCAGGAATTTGTTCTGCTTGACCTCTAACAATGGCTTTCTACATCATCACACCATGATCATACCATCATCCAGTTTACTCAGCTGTAAAATATTCACAGATAGTCCTATCCTCTGTTGTGTGGATGATACAAGTGATTGATTCTGTTGAGTAGCTATAAAGAAAATGGTAAGCAAAGCTTTCCCAGCCTTGATGTAGAAATGTCAAGAGGAAATCTGAATGGCTGCTTACCCATCTAACATGAATGAAGTGGAACAAATGTATTTAATGTACTTCCTGCTGTGAACAGCATGAGGCTTCAACAATTCCACTAAGGCAAGATGACTGTTTGTCAGCCTGGCTGTAGGGCTGTGTGGTCTCATGGCAACACTAAATGCAGTAGCAGGGAATTAAAGTCACATGGAAACGCAGCCACTGTCAAAAAAACTTACGCAAAATAGTAGTTAGCATTTTCCTCTTAGCCACAAACTTCCAACTACATTTATCACACTTCTGTTTTCAAAATGTGTTTGCAAACAAGGAGCTTAAATTTGCTCACAACACAGAGAAAGTAAAAGTGAGTTCAAGTCGTCAGCGTAGCAACCAAACTATTTTACTCTGAGAAAGCACGCCGCAAGATATGTTTCTAGGAGTAAAGCATTTTGTATCAGACTTGTTGCACACAAGGCAGAAAAACTCAGTGTTGAAACCAAATTACAGGCTCCTCATTCCCAGATGGATGCTAACAAAGGTATTTGATCTAATTTCTTCTCTATATATGTGAAATTATTTTGAACCACTTTTTTAGTTGGAAAAATAGAGAGCACTTCCAGGCTGATCATGCTTGGTTGCTAAGTGCCTGGGCATTAAGGCATTTCCAAAGAAGACTGGGGTCTGAATGTTTTCAGAGTCCGAGTCTAACTTCCAAGATTCTCCTCCCAAGGGGAGTGAAAAGTGCAACCTTATCTTCCTTTCCTAGATGCATAATAGTTATCTATTATGTGAAATGCCTCATCTGAATTAGCTTTATGCTGAACTCAGAGATCTACACATATGAAAGCTATGCACTGAGCCACTCAAGTGACTTCAAGGATATCTGTTCATCCCCCAAATTCTTGAGATGCATTACTTAAAAGTTTGGTTAAACGGCAATGTATAAGGGTGAGGTTTTTATCTATTGTCAGAAATCAATGTGCTCAGATGAACCAGCTACTCATGGTGATTGATTGAAACAGTTTAGATACTTCTTGCAGGATGGGATGGTTCTTGGGAGTGCATCTCTCTTTCCATTAAGTACAGAAGGATTCTGGAATAGCCTGCTTGACTGAGATGTCTAAATGTGTAGATGGTTAATACTAAGAGAGATTACTGCCACCCCAGAAGTGGATCATTTGCATAGGTATTTCTCCTGAATGCTTTTCTTCAAGTGGTTCACAGTTAGTAACTATCACCTTTGACTAAAACAGAGCCATGTTTTTATTTTCCAGTGCTTAAACTGAAACAAAATGTCTAACTTTAAAGTCAAAATTTAATTGCACAGCTTATCTTGCTACATATTTCATTAACTTTCTCCTTCCTTCATATGTCTGCAGCTTCTGGACCAACCATGAAAAGTCCTTTCCAAATTAATAAATATCTTGCCAGCAGTGTAGATCTTTCCAGTCACCTATAAATACACCTGTGCATGTTCTACATACTATGATTTTTTTTTTCCCAGATTTTGCTTTGGCAGCACAGCACAACTGTACAATCCTCAATTAAACAATTCAGTTCACAGGAATTTCCTTCATATACTCCGGTGCACTAGAAAGTTGAGCACATCTTTTACATTTTTGTTTATTGCCATGATTGTGTAGCTACTCAGCTATTTTAGTTAGACCCTAAGGGCCCTCTACAGAAATAAAGGAAGAAGAAAAGACTTTGATAATAGGTACTGAAGCCAAATGTTTCCTAATTAACTTGCATTGAATGCCATAGGAGATAAGGTAATGTTGCCAGTGCTGACTTGACTTCCTTAGGAAAGATCTCATGTAGTATTATTAAACTTTGACCTTTGCTGTTTGTATCTTTTGACCTGAAGAAGTCAATGCATAATGTTAATCCAGTCACAGTGCTTGCAGAAATCACAACTTAATGACATGCTGTGACATTAGTCCAAAGAAACTTTGTTAAGCAGAAGATGAATTTAAACAAAAAAGCCTATCAGTGTATGTGAAGTAAAGAGATTGAAGTGGACTAGATAAATTAGTGTGATAACATTACTATAGCTGGTAGGCTATTCTGTGTATGCTAAAGCTTTTATCAACCTCTACTTTAGGAATTTTCTGAATTAAATGTTATGGCTAAAAGGTAAAGAAGAGTTTTTATTTTACGTAGCATTCTCTCTTAACTCAGTAAAATTAATTTTGTACACTGCAAACAATAATAACCAAAGCTGCTTATAAAATACCAGCCTATTTATGCAGAATTTCAGTCATGACTGACAGGTGTTAAATTGCTCATATTATGTAAATATGTGTGTGTACATACACAGTCTGAAACAAGCACATAAGTATGTATTCATTTGTATGTGTGTGTGCATACATAAATAAATATGTCAGGTTTAACTTATAACATATCTGCTCTGTATTCTGTATTCCACAGAACAGGCAACACAACACATTTCAGATGAAACAAAATGCATACAGACTTTTATGTTACCACAAATTATGGTTTTGTGTAAACAAAAAGAATGTGTTAGTAAATTTACTGCTAAAAGAATTTTCAGAAAGTTTTTGAATGCTCTGGGATTTTTTGTTGGAGCACTTTGTCTAACACATAAAAAAGAGCATAAAAAGAGTCCTGTCATGCTATTTCAGCCATAACGTGCAAGAATTTCGGCACAAAAAGAGGAGTGAATGTTTGTAAAAACCCATTCAAAGCTATTCTTCAAAGGTCCCTTATCTTTCAATATCCAAAATACTGTTTACTCAGACCAACAAACTGTTTCAGTTGTCACATAATGGAAATGTTCTACTCTAATGTTCCAGATACTTCCTCAGCTTTTAAAAAAAAAAAAAACTGTAAAATTGTTATTTGTTAAATAATTCCTGTTTCAAAGTCCAGCATTGAGACAAGCTGTTCTCATGTAGCAAATATCAGACTTAAAACTAAATGATGGAATAAAAACCAAGTAACTTCTCTTGTTTTCTAATAGCAGTGTTAAAATAAAAGAGAGCTCATGTTAATGTCTTGTGAGAGTTTCATAAACTGTTAAGTTCTATACTATGTTGTGACTGATTGAATCACAGCATCTTATTTTAAGTGATAAAAACAGCACGTACAAGTGTTCGCTCCCCAGCACTTTGGTTCTTACTTAAGTTAGATGCTCTGATTTCAGCTTGCCTCTGCTTTAAACAATGTTGTGGAGAAACATTCTCCCCTTCCCAACATACCCCCATACATTTTAAGCAGTCAGCTGAGTCATCAGCTTCTTCATAATTTTATAATTTTTTATATCACTGCTCTCTCAATATTCCATGCTCTGCTATTATGAAGTGTAAAGTTCATGAATTCATCAAAATTATTCGAAAAATCAAATTTTAAAAAAGCCTACACAAATGTATCTTATCTGTTCCTTTATGAGGAGGGTTATTTCAAACTCTTGCATTCATTAATGCTATATTATTACCTAAATGCTCAACAGAGAAAACAAAGTCACCTCTGTTACAGGATTATATGTGAGAAATTTCAGGCAGGCTTGAGTATTTACAGTGCAATTAGAGGGGTGTCAACTTCCTGACTTAAAGAGCTGCCTTTAATATCCTTAACTAGGGAGAAACACTGCACTGATAACAATCATCTATCTTGGCATCCAACTTTCAAAGAGTATTGTCCTACATAATTCCTCACTTCATGAAATATGACAGTGTCACAATAGATGGTTTATGGGCTCATAGGGAATTCTAAAGCAGCTTATCAGTATTCCTTTCACAGAATTTACAGTTGAGAAGTCAGCCTCCAAACTCCAGGCATAAATGATGGCAATTGTTACAGGAAACCTTTTTTCTACCATTTCTAGAATGAGAGTTACCACACCAGTGCTAGAAGGCTGCAGTAATACTTACATCTATTACCAAAAGCAGTTGGCGATACGGTGCACTGATTCTACCCTTAACTCACAGACTTCTCTAATTGCCACCAGAAATGTCCTTTCCAATGCAATATATCAAAGCTATTGACCAATTGAATAAAGGACATAATAATTCTGCCAGCACTTCCTTACTGAGGTGATTGCTCAAGTGATGTTTCTGTCTTATGATCAATGGCTCAAAAAGATGCTCACTGACACTTCTGGACAGAAATGTAAATGCAGCATCAGATCAGAAGGAATAGAACTTAGTACATGATGTCTTACCATCGTCTTTGTCAGGTACAATGGTAATTCGAGTGCTTGGGAATTCTGCACCAATTCTTCCTCCCATTGGCATGCTCAGCAAAACATCAAAGGTCTCAGGCTCTTCATACAAGGAATCATCTATGATGACAATCCGACACATTTTTTCTCGTTCATCTTTGTCAAAACGTAGAATGCTGTTGTGATCCTCAGGCCTGGATATGTAGTCAGAGTAAGAAAGTACTGAAGTTGGGGCAGTGCCAGATGCTGTTCCTGTGGCATAAAAGAAAAACAGTCACCATATGTACCACGGTTATAATGATCCCCTGATGGAGGCTGAATTTTATTTTCGTTATCTTGGAATTTTTGTTCACTTTTAGGTAATGAGATGGGCTGAAACCTCTGATCAGGCCACATTTTTGAGGTCCCTGGAAAAACTACTCTATGATGCAATGCAAGCACATGACTCCTGAACTTCATGTGCAGCTTTTCAGTCAGAAGTACTAACGTCTATCAAAAGAGACACAGACTGACAAAGGAGACCCATTGAAGATATAGGTGGACCAGAAATTAACTACAATAGTTAATTAGAATATAATGGAAAATTATTATTTTGCCTTGATATAATCTCACCAAAAATGTTATTTCATCTCTCAAGAGAAAAAGCAATAGCACTAAAGCACAGCTCCAGGGGCCCCATGCTCTCTATATAATTAATAGCAGAATGAAAGATGGAGGATGGAGAATCATGGCACTTAATTATAATTTGGGATTTTTTTATATGAAGTTTTCAAGATAGAAACAATTAAAAGCTGTCTTACGCAATGACTGCAGAGCTCTCAGTTCTCATCACTTACAGATATATGAGGATGAGTATAAAAATTTTGCAAAAAGATAAAGAACATGGATCTTCTTCACCTCCTAACAAATTGCATTAATTTGGAATACGATAAATTTTGATCTGTATACAATAATATTCTAAGACAGACCTCGAAGTACAACACATTTTCATATCAGACTGAAGATAAATAGATAAAAAAAGAATTAACAGAGTTATAAATATTTCTATTATGCAATAGATGGACCAATGCTTTTTTTTCTCTTCCATTTTTGCTTTTTCTTTTTCTACACTAGATTCTGTTACCTTGCTGTGTGTAGCAGATAACCATCAGTTCCTGGCTCACATCTCCAGTTCTTCTGACTGGAATAAATAATTCACCAACATCTTCTTCAATAGTGTAGGCAGACTGAGGAATAAAGACAGTTGATTCTGCAAAGAACAGACATATTTGTTCATGTAGACTCTATGGCCTCATGAAGTCACCTGTAAAATAGCTAGGAACACTTTAGCATATCATATAATCAAAGAATGCTTTGGGATGCTTCAGAGACCATCTAGACCTCACCCCTCTGCCATGAGCACTAGACCAGGCTGACCAGAGCCCCATCCAGCCTGTCCTTTTAACACTTTCAGGGAGGGTGCATCCACAACCTCCCTGGGCAACCTGTTCCAGTGACTCACCACTCTCATAATGAGGAATTTCTTCCTAAGGTCTAATCTAAATCTACCATCTTTTAGTTTGAAACCATTTCCCCCTGTCCTATAACTAGAGTATCTCATAAAAAGTCCATCTTCAGCTTCTCTATAAGCTGGCTTGTCCAGGAGTCCTTTGTTCATCCACACAGGCCTTCTGGTGTTTTCACATGACTTGCTTTTGGTAAGGAAGTGTAACAAATAACTAATATTTATTAGCAATATCAAGGGAGGGGAGGGAAGGAAATAATAGGAATAAGACATAGGAATAACATAGGTAGATAATCCAAAGATGCCATCTTAGTTGCATATTCATGAATCACTTACAGAGAACAAGCACGTACCAATGCCAGGACTATCTTCATAAATATTCTGAGTAAAGGGAAGCTTTATTACTCATTGCTATTCTTATCATTTACCCTCCAGTTTATCTTTTGGTATAAAAGCACATTACTGTTCTGGAAAGATTCTTACCATCTCCTGGGTCAATAATTTCCACTGTGGCTACATTGGGAAATTCCAGAATTGCCATGACAGGCTCAGAAAGAACAATTTGAAAGGACTCAGACTGTTCATGTTCACCATCACTCAAAATCCTTACTCGCCATGTAGCTGAGGTTTGGCCAGGATTGAACTGCACTTGTTTCTGGGCCTTTCCTCTGAAGTCTTTATCGTTCTTGGCAGTACCATCTTTGGTGCTAATACCTGCCAAATCAGAAACTCAGGTCATTGAAAACATCACTTTTAGTTTTTCTCTCATTACGGTGTCTTTAAAAAAGAACTCTTAGAAAAATACTCTTTTCACAACCTTAGAGTGGTCAAGCCATCTACATTATTCTTGTTCAATTTTACATTAGTGTCACACATAGAGGCGGGAGTACATCAATTAACATTATGAAAGGGAGATTGGACAAAATTAACCAAAGCAAAACTAACTACTAGAAAAATTCTACATTCCTTGTTCCATTCATTTTCATTTCCCCGTAACTTAACTACAGAGGCATGAAAATGCAAACAGATTCCCCCCCACCCCTTTTAACATTCCAGGTTCTCTTCTGTTCCAGAACATCAAAATAACATGCTGCCTGAAAAACCTAAAAAACCATTTATTTCTCTTAGGAAAAATAAAAACACACCTGGGAAGTTCAGCCTTCAAGGGGAAAGCTAAGGGAAACACAAAGACATAAAGGGGTAAAACATACAAAATAACGATGAAAGAAGATGCAAAATATGAACCACTGTGGTCATGCCTGGTACAGCAAGCACTTTTAGAAATTATTACCGTCTTATTTCAGTGTTTGCACTTGCTAAACTCAAGTAAAGTTGAAACTGCAGAGCCATGCGATAAAATCCAGTACAGGTCATCCCAACAAGAGAGCACAGACGTTACAGCCTCAGTCCCAGGCTTCTCTAAAAAAGGCTTTTCCTTGGTGTTTTCCTGTCATACGGCTGTCTCACAGGACCTCACAGAAATTATATGATCCTTCAGAACTACCTCCAGCTTAAGCATTTGGTCTGTTTCAATCCCACAGTATCACAAAATCTTAAAGGTCTTAAGTTTTTAGGGACAGCTTAAAACTTCATCCTTCTCTGCCTATTTCGTCCAATGGTATTGTGTCTCCTAAGTCATAGTGAATATTTGACACAACCTACAATCCTTCAGGCCCTTTGGCTCTGCACATGGTCCAGAAAGGTGAGTAAGCATCTTAATCAATTATTTTTTGTTCTTTCCAACTCTGTAAGTCCATTTTGCAGGATAGTCAGTGGCAAGTTATACAAACTGCTATTGCTGGATTTTTGAATCAGCCCAATTCAGAAACTGAATATGGGTAGATAACTTTGTTTTTGAAGAATCAGAAGTCAAATCAGTATCTGTTAATCAGAACCAGTAATTAACCACACATCTCTAACTTTGCATATCTCTTTAAAAGAAATACTTTATCAAATTTAGTTCACTGTTCAAAACTGAGCATTTCAAGATAAATCTAGTTAGTTAGTGCCTATATCATTTAAATCTCAAGAATACATGTCCTAACTACATCTCAGTACCTGAAACACAAATTCTTATTCAGCAAGAGATATAAACAGAAACCTGGTTTCTAAAAATGAGTTTGTGCTCACTTCCTGGTGAATGTTCGCATAACTCTGCAGAACCAGCTTTAATCTGAATGCCTGTGTATTCACTGTGAGCTCACCATAGTTTTCAACATCAATCTGTGTAGGGATAATGCTCCTTGTTCCAAATGCATCCCTATGAAGAGGATAGGAACAAATCCAGAAGCTAGAAACAGGTGTGAGATTGTGAAAACACAATCATTTTTTCACTTTTTCACTCTCCAGACACTGCAAACAGCCTTCAACACCTGCTGTATCAGCCTCAGTTGACTGTTAACATCACCTGAAGAAAATGAGCCTAATGCTTATAGCTGGCTCACAGTAAGCCTTCCTGGAAATTGGTCTATGCTCATTATTGTCTTACTAATCATTACAACTGTAATTTCTCAGTACAGTTAAAATAAAATCTGGGCAGGAACAGTATTCTATTAAGTCAAAGATTAATTGCAGAAGACACCACCCCCAAAAAAGAGTGAAATCTTCATCATCTAACTAAAGAAATTATATACACAGAATAATAAAAGATACTCAATATAATAAATAAATCAACATATTCCTTTGAATCTAGCCGGGTTAGTATGAAACACCACTAAAAGGACATTGTAGTATTGAGATATGTTTTCAGCTAGATGGCTAGTGATTCATAGAAGTAACTAATAAGGTTAACATTGAACTTACTTATAAAAGAGGTTTCTCCCAGGTAACCTCTCCGTTTAAGAACAACATCAAGATATTTGGAGTCTTCATTTACTAAATAATACTCCTTTTCTAAGGAGATCCATGCCCAGTTTAGGCGAAAATGTTGATTCTTCAGCTTATTGCCTCCTGCAAAAAAATATTATAAAGACAAATTTATTGATTTTTCTTTTAAAAGGTATAAGTTTGTCTTGAGGTTAACATAACCTGAATCACGGGTAAGTTTAGTATCTTAGGTGGATATTAAAATCCAAAGTTTTTAAAGGTTTAGCAGTAAGACATAATAAGAACTCAACCACGATATCTTTGGTACATACAGGATAAATTTTATCTTAGATGCATGAAAACTAATTGCATTCATTACAGAGAAAGTTAACTTTCTTCTGTTTTCAAGGGAAAAAGAACAAAAATTAATCAAAATATATTCTGACACCTTTGTTAGAAATTGCAAAAATCATGGATTATATGTCCCCATATAATAAAATCAATGTTGTTTTTATTACTATTATTGTTATTATTACAGATCTCTTATACAATGTCAGGTATTTATTTTGGGCTAGAAACACTGAACTGCCTATATAACCAAAAACCTGAAAAAAGGCATTTGTAAGGCAGTGACTTATTTTAGGTTTCAGTTTTTGAATGAGACTAGCTGTGCCCAAAAATTTGCAGAAAGATGTGCATTTTTCCTCGGCAGCTGTTAAAGATGTCTGTCATGGCCAGTTACATTGTAGATATTTTTACTATAGTCAGCTAATGCTTGGTAAGATAAATTCATCTATGCCTGAACTAGATGAAACTGGGCTCTTTCTACAAGACAATAGAGTAAAACACTATATAAACATAAGGTTTGTAAAGAATATTAAGAGTATAGCTTTCAGAAATTAAAAAAAATCAGAAAATTGCACATGGCATGTTAATTTCTTTGTCTGCTACAATATTTACCTGCTTTATAATAATACATCTGTAGGCAAATGAATTTTGCATTGCTCACTAGCACTTCCCTTGGTCATAGTCAAACATCTAGGTGCTAGGGAGATAATCAAAGTAATGTGCCTCAATAACAGTTTTGCTTTTATTCCTCTTCCAAACAAGTGCTTGTGATACAGATAGGTCAGATGTTTGGAGAGAGAAGCCAAATGTTATAAACTAAACAAAAGTGAGGGTGACGGAGCACTGGAACAGGCTGCCCAGGGTGGTTGTGGAGTCTCCTTCACTGGAGATATTCAAGAATCTCCTGGACGAGTTCCTATGTGATTTAGTCTAGGTGATCCTGCTGTTGCAGGTGGATTGGACTAGATGATCTTTTGAGGTCCCTTCCAATCCGTTATGATTCTATGATTCTATGAGGAGGGCAATGTTAGAATAAGGCAAATCATCACCAATGAGATGTAGCTGGCAAGACACTGCTATAGTGATGAATGCAAACCTGTTTTTATTAGAAGTAAAATCTGATGTGAAATGGACCAATCTTAGTCCCCAACACTGTGATTCCCATTTAGCCATGTGCATCCTGTCAATCTGAGCATTTCCTCAGTTGTTTTGATCCCTACACTATTTGCTAGTTGTTATCCATGGTTTGTATAAACATGTTTTTTACCAGACTAAAACAGGAATGTATGATCTTAGGTGATTCCAGTAGTCAGAATAAATGTAGAGAAGAAACTACATGTTCAGCTCAAGACACAGTTTCAACAACTCTTACTCGCTATACTACACCATCATAGTCTCAATAGATTCTAGCTTCAAGTTAAAAAGACAAAGGTTTCAAGTAAATCTTCTGTCTACCAAACTACTAAAATAATCACCCCTATAAGATAAACACTAAATGTTCTTCATTCAATGCATTGAGACAGCACACCATTGAACTAGATGACTTTCAAAGGTCCCTTCCAACCCACATGATTTCATGATTCTATGATCATATGCTATTCCTTCTACTGTGATCAGAAAAATGTATCTTGTAAAACTGCCTTAATTTCATACAGAAAAAAATATTTGAAGAAAAATCTGCAAAAACCACACAGGCAAACCCAGCATGTAAAACGTGCCATTACAATGTTTTGAGTTGATTTCAACAATGCATGAGGTAACGGAGCCATTTCATCCAATTAGAAACCCATTAAAATGCTTCACCTTCCAAAGGCTTTTCAAAAGTTCTGTAATGATCTCCAATAACTAAAATATCTTGCTGAACTCTGCACCCTTCTGCACTCTGTTTGCCACTGTAACTCAATACACGTGCAGAACAACCAAAACCAACCCCCTAAACTAGCCCCTAGTGATTAGGGACTGAAAACAATGCTTTCTCTGACTTCTCAAGAGAAAACACACACTTCCCAGCATTATGGACGGTTTGCCTCGAGTGTAATTGCTGGTATTCAATGAACTGCAGACAGTTTCTGTCTTTCAGTAGTTTCTGTAACTCTTTTTTGCTTCTGTTTTATGTCTACCCTTAAGAAACAAGTTGGAATGGCCACATTAGCCAAGGTTTAGACTAAGCAAATGTCTGAAGTCACACAGCAGAAAAAATATCTGAAGAATACTGTATAGCTGCTTTGTTACAAAAAGAAAAGGGGAAGCAAGAAAAGACACATGAATGTTAAGGGTAGGTAGTGTATATTTAAATTTTGATCCTAGTAGAATTCACATAAGCGTAACTAAGGATGTCTCTAAGCACAGTCTAGGGATTCATGCTGGTTTAAGGAATTCCCAATTCAAGTCTATGCTTAGGTCTTCTGCAGACTAACCAGATTTTCATTTACAGGAACTGTGTGAGCAAACATGTACTATCTCTTCAGCCACTGCACTTCACAGCTATAAATCAATTTCACTTGAAATCAGTTCACCACAGATCAGCTCACCAAGAGCCAAAATACCTTCAATCTATAGACTGATTACTGAGAAGCTATGAGCTTTCAAAGGAAAAAGCAAATCTGATAAAGAGAATCCCAGTTTGAGTAATGCAAGAAAAGATGCTGCAGCACTGTGTGTTTGACAGCTGTTACAGATATTAATTGGTTAGCTTTTAAGCGATTTTAAGGGAATCTAAAAGATCCACTTGCTGCTGTGAGATTCTGTGCTGTAAGCAAGGGACTAGATCAGCAGGAGCTGAATGTTTCTCACTTCTACAGTCACAGTGGTAAATATGTAAATAATTGAATGGATGCAGGATACTGCTGAAGTGCTACTAATTAAAATGCTTAACCACATAGCCACCTACGCAGGTCTGTAACTGAGAGAAAGACATTGAGCTACCTGAAAGGTTCTTAGCAGGACTGAATAAAGTACAACTGGGAAAAAAAATATTAATATTCCTCTTCAAAATACCAATCTATAAAAATCAAGGTTGTTCACCAAAAGACTGACTTGGATTAATCTCTTTACTGAAAATATTGGTAGAGAATAAATGTTAAATTTTCACATTTTTCTACAGTCTGCCTTAAGATTTTAGGTATATTTAACTTTTCATATTAATACTGTAACAGACACAAAGTAATTGTAAATGTGAAACCTGCAAATACTAAACTGCACATTTCTAATTTTTTCAAATTGAAAAGTCAATGCTCAATTATTCTGCAAAACTTGAATTTTGACTTTTTGTCTTGATTCAGATTAAAATATCTCAAAACATTTTTACAGAATGGAAAAATTTCTATTTCTTGCCTTGCTCAAAGAACAAGAAACTGGTTACCACTTATTGGTGGAGAACATATTTAGAATAGGGTTCAGAGTATCACTTTAGACAAAACTTTCTCCCAATGATCACACTCTAGATTTTGATGAATCTAAGTTTAAAGTAGACACTTCAAATATGTCATATGAAGCTTAAATGTTCTTTGAAGAGAGAAGGATTTTAAGCGAAATTAATGGTAGGCTGAAAATGAAATAATGTAGTTAATTAGATGGAAATATATATAATTTAAATTAATTATACATATTTTTACATTAATATATTCAAAGAGAATGGATATATACTATTTGCTCTATGAACCTACAAACAGTAACATATTACAGCACTTTAAAATCCTGCATCATTCACAGTGCAACCAGACAGCTTACTGTCTATGATGACAGTGACTGAAAGATCTGATCTAAATCCAGTGAGATCAGATCAGATGGTCCAGAAACACTGGACCATCATATGGATTATTGTATCATTCTATCATCAGTGGATGATATATGGAAATATTTATTTGGAAACTGAAGTGCCACAAGTATCAGCTCCACTGAAAGCTGATGAATGTTCTAGTTAATACAGATCTGTTCTCATTATAAGTCAAAACTGACAATGTTCCATTTCCACAAGTACTATGTCTCACTGAACATTCACATGAGAGAGGCAATTATCACAGAATCTGCTCAAAACAATTCTAAATCAGACAGATTTCCTTGTGAAGAATAACAAGAGATAAACCCAAACATACCCCTGAAGCTGTCATGTCTGTCATTGAACAATGCCCACATTACCTAAAGCAGAATACCTTTTTTTCCTAAAGATCCACACCCTGCACCTCCATCTGAAAGAAAAAACCTACCACCTGGATTAGTAAGGCTTCATGAATGCATGGCCTGCAGCAATAAGTAAATTTATTAGACCTCTGGGAACACATTCTTAAAATAAACTTAATAGTCTTCAGGTCTGTGCTTACTAATTTGTTTTGTGGCGCCAGACAGCTCCTCCCAAAAAACAGGCTTCAGCTGAACTGAAGTGAGGTTCATTTCCTTGTCTCACAGAATAACGGGTTTAGCTCCACCAGCCCAGTTACTGTCACGAACAGGACTTTCATCTGGTTTATACTTTTAAAGTGCTATGCACATATTAGCCTGTAGGAAAACTACTGTCATTTAAAGACTAATCAGACATGTATTACACTTGAGGATCATGAGGTTTAGCAATGGGCTTGGCAGAGTTAGATTACTGGTTGGGTTTGATGATCCAGAAGGTCTTTTCCAACCTAAATGATTCTGCAATCCTCAACCTCAGTCTTGAAACTGATCCTGCCAACAGAATAGGAGCTGGAAGAAATATACTTACACTCAAAATATTAACATATTTAATATTACATTATTTTAAGAAATTCCTTTTTTTCTGGGAAAAGAATACACCAATTTCCCTTTCATAAATTAACAATTTAGAACCTGCTACTGTAAACTCCTTCATGTGTGCCTAATATTTCAATGCTTCCAGTATCATTCTTATGCTTAAAACTGAGGCACATGAGTCAATGCCATCTGAAACAGACCTCTAATTTTTCATAATGGATATGAAATGGGTATTTGCATCAAACTGACAAGTTTTCCTGGAAAAACTAGTTGATCTTTTTAAATCTTAACTGTTGGATGCTATCTTCACACAGAATTCTCCTCCATTCCAGATGAAAATCCAGAAGCATAGATCTCAAATTTTATAGCCTTAAGGGGAAAATTCTGCAAGAAGAAGTAAAGAGGTTCTTGCTATTTGCAAAACCTGCTCTAAGCAAAACTGAATAGTGTTCCCATTTTATCAAGTAGCTTGCTGTAACTCACTGAGCACCAACAGGAAAAATACTCTATTAACTCCATGTCAGAGTGATTGAACTGTTTTTCTTTACTAGGAATTCACTTCTACAGACTTGAATTTGGATCTTTTTCTGTTCTGGCAATGCAACAAATAAAATGTCCAACTGACTGGAGGAGAACAAATGTCAGGCAGGTTCATTTAACATTTAATTCATTTCAGAGTAATTGTAGTAGGTAATCTCAATACTTAACTTTTAATATTATTTGACCAGAAAAACTCCATTGTGGTGCCTTTGATCCTTCTTAAGCTATGCCAAGTCTATAACCTTTAGCAGGTGATTTAGTCTTGCTCAGAAAGGGCAGAGTAAAGAAATGAAAACACACTGAATTGTTGATACAGACAAGGACAAAAAAAGAGTTCCTTTTTAAATCACTGTAGCATTGCCTTGAAACAAGCCTTTTGAAGCGGTATTGAAAGATATTAGTTCTGCTGAGGAAAGGAAATTTTTTCATTGATGCATTATTTTTGAATATAATTGCATTTTTTTTTTTAGTGTTACCAGAGGCCTATCCTCTGAAACTGAACTGCATTTTCCTAAGGCAGTAATTACATTATATTCCTGTATTCTTCTTTTCTCTCAAATTCCCACACTGTGGGGACAACGTTCATTGCAAAAGGAAAAAAAAAATAAAAAAAAAGAGAGAAAACAGAAATTCCTTAAAAAGTAAACTTCAGATGTGAGAAATCTGCTTAAATATAAACGATGAAGTACAAGAATTTATTTCTGAAATGAAGAGAAGATTCGAATTCTAGAACAATACGCCCACAGTGAGTTTCCCAAGCGAGAGGCACAACAGACATAAAGCAGAAGGACAGTAGACAGAAGTGACTGTGAAATTATGACAAGTCAATCTTGATAGTATACTGCCTCCAACACATTGTCTCTCCCTGTTTCTTTCTGCATACGCATGTAGTCTTACACTTTAAGTAGGTAAATCAAATAATAATTGTCAGTAGAGAAATTGTTTTTGGCAAACAACAGACTTTAACAACTCATTTATTTCTATACGAGTGACATTTTACTCAGCTTGAAAAGAGATTACTTGTTTGGATATCATTCCCTTCTTAATGTGCTAACAGAACGCTGCAGCATCTTGGTAAGTAAAGAGGTGCATTTTCCTAGAAATCCCTTTATTTCGAATGGGCTTGGCAACGTTATTTTCCAAAATATCACACTTCAAACATCACAGTGTGCTTTTTGATGTGCCAAGTTGATTTGGCATCACACAGGCTTTTGTAAAAACTCCTTGATCAACGTTTCTGTGACCATTCTCCCACATGTATTCAGAAATTAAAGTCCTTTTCCCAAAACCCAGGGAGGCAATGTTTTTGTCAGACCCATCTCCCACTGAATCTGTCGATTATCTCACACAGGCAGGTGAAAGCCTGTATGTCTGTGCTCTTAAGTTTACATTTTTTGCCTTAGAACTTGTACAGAAATGTGTGGAGGTGTGACCACAGCAGTTTTAACATGCCAGCTAACACAAACATATCCCAGTTTTAAAGAAAGGTGCTTCCCATGCTTTCTTGACTCACGTGTTGGGACACAACAGTCTCCTGCATGTCACCTGCTGCAGCTGATAACATCACTGACACCCAAATCAGCAGTTTCCTGAGCCGAAATGCAGCTGGGGAAGCTTGGGAAGTCACTGGGAAAACTCCTCTCACTTCAGCCTGCAGCAGTGCAAATAATACCGATGACACTGTGCCAAACTGTCATCAGCTACCTCCTCCTATTGGCATGGGCTGTTAAACTTGTTATTTTTAACTAATTCCATGGCTGTTCAAAATATACTTCTACCTCCAGTAAATCTGATAGTGTCCTTGCTACCTGTTAAGATCTGTATTCCTTGTAGGATGTAGAAATGTGCTGGACACTGAGACCCACAGGTTCAGGAGGCCCATTCTGGGGATCACAGAATCATTAGGAATTGGAAGGGACCTCAAAAGATCATCTAGTCCAATCCCCCTGCCACAGCAGGGCCACCCAGACCAAGTCACACAGGAACACATCCATATTGTTTTCTAGAAGTTCTAAGCACCTACAACACAGGCTTTAT
>JAOXOE010000001.1:98896579-98947985 GCA_028565055.1 Phoeniculus purpureus | reverse complement strand
CTGATCATCCTCATGGCCCTCCTCTGCACATGCTCCAGCATGTCCACATCCTTCTTGTAATAAGGGCTCCAGAACTGAATGTTAGAGAAGGCCCAGGGACCATAACATAGAGCAGAGGTGGAAGCACAGGTTAGAGGTGGCAAGATGACAAAGGTCACTGGTTGCTCAGTAAAATCACCCCGGATCAAATCAACCCCAGGTTCTCCCAGATAACTGCAGATAGCCACTGAAATCCTTCAGCTAACCGTTGCCACCTGTGAAAGATTCATTGTTTAGGAAGATGAGCTCTCCCCTGGATGACTTTCAAGGATACTTCTTTCCCCTCTTACCTCAGTCATAGATGATTACTTACTTAATTCATTAATGAGGTGCATGAGATGCATAAACTACACTGTCTGGATTTTTTTCTGTATCCTATAGGATTGAACAGGTGTGACTGTTAACTGCTTTAACAACAGAAGATGGAACGGTAGAAGTATTAATCTCCACGTGGATAAGTCTGCTATGTACAAACTATCAGTGATTGCTGAGCCACTGTTTGACACCTCTGGAAAGATGTCCATTTGCACCCACTTATGAAAGCTGAGTGACCCTTTGGTCAGCCTCAAAGCTGCACACCGCTGTGCAATACGATCTGTGCCACATATAATGGTCACATATCCAAGAAAAATATATCAGTAATTCTTTATCTGTCTAGAGATAGATACAAGTTATATGATACATAATAAAGTTTCAATCTTTATACACTGGCACATTAACTTTAGTAAAACAAATGCTCAGCCCCTTGCTAAATCAGATCCTTGTCATGCTACCTGATATAGGTTTTTCTGTGCTAGAGAAACCTCCCTGCTTTCACCTTTGTTAGAAGCTTAGTTTTAAGCTTTCCAAAGAAGTACCTACTATGTTACCTATTTAAGAAAATCCTTCATCTATCTGGGCCTCATTCTCATGCTTTTTCAAAGACGGAAAATATTACCAATCTCGTTCGTAAAGTCCAGTGGATAAAAATGGTATTAAATCTCAATAGGTAAAACTTGCTCTATATTTTTAAACTGCAGTTCTGTCTCTCTGTTTGCTCCGTGCTAGCAAGTGCTGTTATATCATCTAAAAGCACATACCAGTTCATGTTACTGACAGTGGTTCCACCTATTTTTGTATAACCAATTATCTTTTAATTCCAGTTATTCTTTACATGTCTTTCATATCTGAAGATAGGGAATGCAGTAGTAGAATAATCTTACCGTCTCTCACCTTGTTTCTAAGGATTTCTAGTCTGAACACACAGCCTTTAGCAAGCTAACACCAGGAATGATATGGGATCTCCCTTCTCCTGTTTGTAGGAATTTTAACTGAAAGGAATCTTCCAGATATCTGTCCCCTGACCCCGTTGCAATAGAAAGCCTTATTATTGTTCGATGTCAAAAACTACATCTTCATCTACAAAGACAAAGTTTCTTGCCCTTCTCTCCACTTCCTATAGTGGAGTCCTTAAAAAATTGCTGACTAAAATCGGATGCTACATTCTGGAGGAGGTCTCACAATAAATGCTTTTTTAAGCACTTTGACCTAAGCATTTAAAAGAATTTATTATGACCTTGAAAATTCTTTGTCCAAACTTATATCCCTTGGACATATTTCATATCTATGTGATTAAATGTATGTTATAGGTTCCTTAGCTGCTGAACTATGAGCAATATCTTCTGTTTTTCACGTCTTCACACACTGACTGAGTACCTTCTTGGAAGGACAGTGAGCTTAATACACTCTAACATAACCATGGGAAAGCACTTGCTTTTCACTTTCTAGTTAATGAACAACTTTTAGGATAAAAGTTTGATAAAAGTCCTTATGCTAAAGAACATGGGAGAGAACAGTGAAATGAAATTTGAGACTGTACTGTCTCAAAAACTACTTGTTGAGTGCAGACATGCTTGCTCTAATCTCTGCTTACGTTAAAGAGGCCTATATTGTAGTTTCCTTGTTCTTATATTGACAGATATTTCAATCTACAACCACCAAGGTACTTTTATGTGCCTTGGCAAAGGAACACAGGGGAAAGACATCACAGAATAGCACAACATTAGGGATTGGAAGGGATCTCGACAGATCATGTAGTCATAGTATTTGCACCCTATTAGTGCCATGCAAATGAGCTTCAGTTGAATTGGTACATCACCATGGCACAAAAGGCAGTGCCACAAGACTCTGCTCTACCAGAATCGAAGCTATACTAGTACACTGACTGTAAAATCCTTCTTCAAGAAAAAGCATAGACTATCTAAGAGAAGATTATTATATAGATACGATATAGATGCCAGACTTGGTTAGGTTAAGTCCCTGAGCAGGAAGAAATACATCAGCTGGTAAGTTTTTGCATCTTGCGTGATTCTACCATCTATATGGTCCTTTATGCAAATTGAGATGGTAAGAAAACACTATGATGGAACCAAGGATCAGTGACAAAATAATTAAGGAATTTAATTAATAATACTGTTAATTTTTAATAATATTTAATAGTTAATAATATTTAATAATAATACTGTATCAGGCATTTTTCATGAGTTCTGAAAGAAATGTTTCTTTCAATTTGGTAGCTGTTTCATTTTCATCATCGAGCAGAAAGGTTGACTTCTTTTTAGCAAAGGAAAAACACTGAATACTTCCGATTTAACTAAATACTCAAATACATGTTCGCTATGCTCTGTTTCCCAAAGTTGGCATAGTTTCATGTTACACTGAAAACAATTTAATCTTAATCTCACTGATGGTTCTACCTGACACTTTTAAAAATAAAACTACTCCTCTGCAAGGAACTATTAAGTTCACTCACCTCTTTTGTACACATACTTTAGCATACTTACATTTTAACTCTCATTCTCTTTAGAACTTTCTCAGATAAGACTGTCTTACAGACTGACTCCAAATTTTACTTTCTTCCATAATTCTGTCTTAATGTTGATCTGATAGAACTGATTTGGACTTGATTTAAAATGCAGCTTCCTCAGTAGCTTTCAACAGTATGCTAAAAAATCACTTTCTTAGAACAGTAAATCAGAATAAAATATGACACAAGAAAAAAGTGTTGGAGGTGAAAAGAAAACCATTTGAAAAAGCGGAGAAAGCTTGAACAGGAATTGATGTAGTGGTTTCCTACATCAGTTTTGCTATCAAAAGAAAAAAGAGAAGAGTAGTTGACACACTTTTATCAGATCTAAATTTCTGCTTGCATCAAATCTAATTTGATAATAAAATATGGCCCTCCACTTGGTCCTTGTTTCCAGATATAAAATTAAGAAAAAAACAAGAAGAAACAACTCACATTAATACAAATAGTGCAAAACTTAGTGTGACTTATTTATGTGAAGTCTGGAATGTTCTTTGCAATCTCACATTTACTATTTTGGATAAGAACTTTCTATCGATCGTTGGCAAGCAAACGAACCCTTATCATCTACAAAGTCAGTAGTAAGCAAAGAATTTGTAAAAATGTTTTAAAGAAAGAATCGTAACATAGCATGATGAAAAGAGAACTAAGCCTGACAGGATGCTTATTTAAAAGGAAATACACTACAACAGTGTTTTGAGCGTTACGTCATTAATACAATGTAAATATTTTTTTATAAGGAATGTGTACCCAGCTCAAGTATTTCTGAAGTCAACATGAATACAGATTTTTTTAAAAAATTATCAGTTTTCCCAAACTGGTATAAGATTTGTGAAACAAAATCTAAACAACAGTATGTATTCAAGCAAATATCATACGTCAAAGAAAAAAGATGAACAATGAGCACAACACTCAAAGGATGATATTACTGAGTTTTCTAGCTTCAAGTACCCATAAAATTTTTTATCATCTGCACCCATAAAGTGACAACTTTTCAATGTGAAATTTGACGTCTAGTTAGCAGATTTTATGTGTAAAATATACTGAATTTGACACAGCAAAATTATCAGCTTTTCAAACAGAAAAAGTATTTTGCATCTTCTAAATCTCTTAGGAGCCATGTCCAAATATTCAGTCCTTCCCCATCATAAAAACAAGGGGAAACTAAAGTTTCAAACTAAAAGAAGGCAGGTTTAAATCAGATCTTGGGAAGAAATTCCTCACTATGAGGGTGAGGAGGCACTGGAACAGGCTGCTCAGTGAGGTTGCGGATGACCCCTCCCTCAAGGGCCAGGTTGGACAGGGCTTTGGTCTAGTGAGAGTCCACCCATGGCAGTGGGTTTAGAACAAGATGATCTCTAAGGTCTCTTCCAAACTAAACCATGATTCTATGGTAACATCAGTACAGGTAGTAGTAGGCATAGTGTAATGGCATTTGACCGAGTATTCTTCCGCTTGCTGAAGAATCTGACTTCAGAAATGTTTAGGAAAGTTATATTTGAGTCAACACAGAAAAGTTTTTGACACTTAACCATCACAAAATTTAGTGTGTTTGGGTCAATAAGAGAACAGTATGTGAAAACTTTCATTATCTCCCTATGAAATCTAAATGATGTGTCAAGCAAACAGCCTAGAGTACTTAGAGCTCTTTCAGAGACACATAAATCTCTTGACTGTGGTAAGTGTAATATTTATAGGCTTTATCCCTTGCCATGAAATTATTATTACCAGGAGATGAAAAATTGTAAACATTTATGGTTCAGTGAACATAATTTCTACAGTTCATTCCTCACATTTCAACATATTATTTCAAACACAAACAGTGAGCTCAAGTTCAGCATTTACTTCTTGGGTTTAAATCTGCCCAACAGGCAGTGTGCAGTTATCAGCAAACAATGTGAGGTGACTACTAATGTTAACACTGATATATTAAGAATGATTGTGTGAATAATGTTATTAATTCTAAAGAATGAATCTGACGTGAATGAAAGATTGACACAAAATTTTTGACCATTCAGATTTACAGTTATTGTGTGACTTTAGGGAAGAATTTGGGTTTCTTCGCAAAAGCTATGTATTTACATTTTTAAGAAGCCACATGCATTTTGCTGTATGCATTGTCCTGCTCTGATGGGGGGAATCTGGACTTCATGGTCTCTTAAGGTCCCTTCCAACTCTGACAATTCTGTGGTTTTACCTGAAGAACTTAAGCAAGCTTTCTTTGTACATTGTTAGATTTATAAGGACGATTGAGATGCGCTATTTTGATGAAATACTCTTTAATAAGTGATCTGACAGCTGTGGGACATAAATACATTCCTACACTGAATGTCCTTTCTGTCTGTATATATCTTAAACAAGAGATGTATATGCAGGTCCCTACAGACAGACCCATGTAAGGATTCACAAGGTCTGAAAGTTCAGTTAAATTCAGTTTCACCGAGCATGCTGCATTCACTCTGTGCTCAATATCAGTCTCATTCTGCAGCTCAGCTGAAGCAAATGAAGCAATATCTGTTCATTAAAATGTTCATGTTTTTTGCACTGCCATGCTACCACAGAAGAATAAATGCTCACCAGTGAGAAGCATTTCATATCACAGTAACCAAATATGATCACAATACCCACATAAATTTATGAGTATTTAATGTTCACAATACAAATTGGGATTTATTTTACATTTTATGGAACATTCTTTATTCAGAGCTGAAATAAACGCTGTAACAGGCTGAGGATTAAGACTCCTTGGCTCCATGAAACAAATGAGTAACATGTATGATGCTAACAATACTATCACATATAATAATATTTCACTGAAAAATATCCTGCAGCTCTCCAGAGTAATGTTTTACATATTAATGGTTCCATTCTAAGTGCCTTCCACTACAATACCTCTAGGAAGCAATTCCAAGAACAATTCCACATGAACCTTACCCAAGACTGCACCAGATTCCCTCAACACACGTAACAGAAATCAGTTAATATAGTTTCTGAAGACGCACAATTAAAACTTCTTATTCTGACAGTAAATCAAGACTGAGCACCCCATTCTTAACTGAAAAAAATACCGTGTTCTATTCCCAACACAGTAATGCCAGGCAACCTTTCCTACCTTCAATAATACAGTTTAAGTTACCCAGGCTTTCATCTAGTAAACATCAAATATTTAGGCTGGACACTTTTATGACCCTACTGGTTCCACACAGCTTGACCCACTAGAAACACCCCAATAAGTGAGACTGGAGATTAATGTCTAGGCAAAAAAATGTGGTGGTTATTCCAGACAGGAAACTCTTTGGTGCCTACAGCATTCTTTTATCTCTTCTCTCCACTGAACCTAAATACCTTGTGCAACCTTTTACTGGAATGACATTATGCCTCACCACAAAGGACTTTGCTGGGTGAGTATATGTAGCTCCCAGTTGCAATCACTGAGCAAATCTTCATCCTTTTACAAATTGTTTAGGCTGTAGACCTGCTGTTTCTAGTAACTGCAGTTCCTTTATTGTTCTTGCCAAAAGAAGCTTAAAGCTTTCTTCCACTATGTCTCCAGGATTCTCCATGTAGGGAAACGTGACTGTATTGAACTGCACTTATCCTACATCAGACAGGTTGTCTATGAAAAGCATTTATTAGGGTTTATTTTACTTTGGACACTAGATGTCTGTGTCCTTAGGCAGTTAGCCTAGGCATTCATGATAGCCAGTGAAAGTCTAGCCAGCCCACGAGGATTCTCTTGCCTAAAGACAGGAATTCAGGGCTATTTGAGGTCTGTTAAGCTGATGTGGCGGTGTCAGATCACAGCTGAACTAGATAATCTCAGAGGTCTTTCCAGCCTCAGTAATTCTGTGTTTCTGTGATCTGGGATTTGCCAGCAAAGGGCTGGCAAATATAACACAGGATTGACAGGAAACCCATGCCCTTCTGCAGGGCTCGATGGAGGTCAGGCAGGTTGACTGGAGCTTCTCACTGCATTCAGTCCTGTGTTGAAAGAACTGAATTGTGCTCAGTAGTGCCTTCAGAGCTACGTGGTCCATTTTAAAGACACTTGCATCAGCTGAAGAGTTTTGCAGTTTCTGACTGTACCATCTAGATCATTATGGTACACAACAGGATCCCAGACAACTAGATGCATTCATAAACCTTCACAGAATCATAAAATCACCCAGGTTGGAAGGGACTTCCAAAGGTCATCTAGTCCAACCCCCCTGCAGTGAGCAGAGACATCCTCAGCTAGATCAGATTGCTCACTGTCTTGGCAAGCCTAGGCTTGAACATCTCCAGGGGACCTCAACTACCTCCCTGGGCAACCTGTTCTAGTGCTTAACCACCCACACACTAAAGACCTCTTCCTAACATCCCATTTAAATCTACCCTTCTCTAATTTGAAACTGTTGCCTGTCGTCCTGTCACTACAAGTCTAAGCAAACAGTCCCTCTTCACCCTTCCTGTAGGCACTCTTCAGGTACTGGAAGGTCATTATCAAGTCCCCCTGGAGCCTTCTCTTCTCCAGGCTGAACAACCCCAGCTCCTTCAGCCTGTCCACATAGAAGAGGTGCTCCAGCCCCCTGATCATCTTCGTGGTTGTCCTCTGGACCCGCTCCATCAAGTTCATGTTCTTCTTGTGTTGAGGGCTCCAGAGCTGGACACATTACTCCAGATCAGAGTAGAGTGACAAAACCACCTTTCTCAATATGCTGGCCAAGATTCTTTTGATGTAGCCCAGGATGCAATTAGCCTTCTGGGCTGCAACCACATACTGTCTGCTCACGTCTAGCTTCTTGTCCACCAGCATCCCCAAGTCCTTTTCCTCAGGGCTTTCCATAATCTCCACCGCTAGCCTGTATTGGTAGTGAGGATTGTTCCAACCCAGGTGCAGCACCCTGCACTTGGTCTTATAAGGTTCACCTGAGCCCATCTCTCCAGCTTGTTCAGGTCCTTCTGGATGACATCCTGTCCCTCCAGCTTATCAACAGCACCATTCAGCTTGGTGTCACCTGCAGACTTGCTGATGGTGTACTTGATCCTGCTATCTATATAATTGGTAAAAATATGAAACAGTACAGGTCCCAGTATGGACCCCTGAGGGCACCACTTGTCACTTTGACACCGAACTTTGTGTGCCTTCAATCTAGCACAAACTCCCACACATAATATTTAAACTATTTATTCAGGGAGGGGCATTTGCAGATTGAAAAACAGATCTTGGATTACATATGTGGCAGCTGACTCTACTGCTAACAGAGAGATATGCAATCCCTGCCTCTTGGCACTAGAGATGACACTCACTTAAGACGAATGCATGGATGTTTGCCTTGTCAAACTGGCAGCCTGAAGCAACATGCAAACAGGGTAGGATACAAATATGTCACTGAGCAGGGAACTGAAGGAACAAGTATCCAGTTCATCCTTGGTCTTGGACTGACTTACACTGAATGAAAACGCATCCCCAAGCTACAGCCTCATGTCTGTTTTCAGCAAGTATAGACTAAGCACTGAAAATGAGAAACAAATTAGAAACTCCCATTTCTTCCCATGGGCTTTCAGTCTCAGCTTCTGCTCTGGCTGCTCCTGGGAGCTGGTACATGTGCTTGTGTGGCCTTTTAAGGAACTGCTCTAAGGAACTGATCTGCAGTAGAGCTATATGCATAAACAAACACTTTAATTTGGGTGATTTCCCTGATCTCATTTACCAATGTAAAGAGGAGCACAGCACAACAGCACAGTGGCAAATATCTGGACTACTGTGCTTGGCTGTCTCTTGATGTTGAAACTAGGTCTTTATGATGTCATTCCTTACTCAAAGAAATCAGTGTGTTTAAGTGTAAATGTGGATATTATTCTGAAAAGCAACTTTTCCATTAAGAAACACTGTCGTGCTCAATTCTTACATGTAACGTAGAACACACCATGGAACACCCACTTTGATGCTGACAAAGACCACATCACTTTTAAAGACAAGAAAATAATTCCTGTAAGAAGCCAGGAGTTGTTGTGGCAATCACTTAAAGAGGTCATAAAGGTTTCAGCCTTGCAATGCTTCCCAAGAAAACCAAAAGCCTATGGATACCCAAGCTTTCTATTAAGACTCCTTCGCATCAGACCCACTGGACAGGATGCTAACATGATTGAAAGACAGAGATTTCTCAAACAGTGCAATTTTCTCCTTTTGATCATTTGAGAGGCACCACCTTGCACTGAATTGCCCACTAGCCACTCACTTTAAAGTCACCCACAAAATATAGATCTGATGTTCTAACATGGAAACCACACAGAAGAACATAATCATGTAAAAGTTAATTCCCTTACACTCATGCTTTACACACACACTCACAAATACCAGCCTACAAAACAAAACATGAAGCACGTAAAGCACCCACAGGAATGGATTTTAAAGTGAATGTGTGATTAAAAAATGAAACTAAATGGAGTGAAGCATGGCTCTGATTAATAGCGTATCCCTTGTAACAATGCACTACATATGAACATCTAGGTAAGTACTAGGAACTAAAAAAATACTTTAGTCTTGGTAGACCTCATTAGCTTGAGAAATGTGTTAAGGGAGTTGCTGTGGAATGCATCCATAATTGTATTCTATTTATTCAACCATTTGAAATCTTGAGCTCACAAAAGAATAAAACATGAAGCATATGGGGCTTATCTGAAAGTAGAGACCTGTGTATTGACTGCTTCCTTCTGCAGTACTTCTAGTGAGTGCCCTTTCCATATGTACCCTGCAAACATGAGTGACCTTTGTCCATCTAGTGCTGTTATGGCTATTAAAGCTATTCATATAGATAAGTATTTGAATGATTGAGCCAGTAAGAGATATTTGCTGGGAAATCCTTTTCTTCATTGTTTATTTATGTATTAAAGAGTAAACAGACCTGTCTGACTGTGACAGACATCAGGGCAAAAGCAGTGAGGAAAATGCAGTCTAAGTAAGATGAATCTGAACAATGTGTTCTTTAGTTTTATTTGCTCCTCTTTGTCATTTTACAGTCAATGTGACTAAGACACATACACACAGAATAAACTTCACATTAACCTCTGGCACCAATTAAACAGTCTCAGCATTTCATGTTTGTTCAAGTTTGTTTTAAAAGCAGTGATGTACATGACAGTACATGCAAGAGAATCACCACATTCTCTTGCATGAAGGTTGTAAAGGGTACAGAAAGAACCTCAGATCTGACTAAATGTCACTGGTTTTTAGATTAATTCTAGTATATGATAAAGTAAGGCTTGCTCCTTGCTTACACAGTAACACTAAGAGCACATAAAAATCCATCTTTAAAACACCTACAATCTGCACACAAAAGGTGATCGCAATTATGCCAGATCACAGAAAAATACCTTGGGAATGAAAAAACCCAACAATAAAAGGAGACTTATTTATGCACTATGTAAGAGCTCCTAGCATGGCATTTCAATGCCTCACAACAGGAAACATAACAATCAGCACCCTGACCAACAGACTTTATGATTTTATCATTGTCTGTTTCAATTGCAAGAACTTTATCAGGTATTTATCAGTTTCTGTATTCATCAATAACAGATAAATTTTATAAAATACACGTAATAGCTTCCAGTACTTTCTTTTTGCTTTTGGTTTCTTTCATGCATACTAAAATAAACTAGTTTGCTTTTTTAAGTAGAAGTAAAATACATTCTATTTTATAACAAAAACATTAAGCACAAAATACAATTAGGCCAAGTAATCTAAAAAAGGCTTTTTTTCTGTTCCCATTCTACTTTACATTGCAATTTCCTCATTTTGGGCAAACATCAGACCACACAAATGGATCCTGTGTTACACAACAGCCTTGTGATGGAAGTACAACTGCAGGAATCTCCGATGTCCTCTGAGCAAAGATGAATCTTGCTTCTAGCAGCCCTAGCACTGTAGTCTCATTAATTGACATAAAATACCTGTCAAGTCAGTAGGTTCTCAGTATAAAAATGTATGCAAAGTACAAGCTTTCTAGACCAGCCTCAATAGTGCGAGTATTAACCTAAAGAAGCTATTAGAGGTTTTTGTCATTGGCACGTTATGTATTTTCAGGGATTAGCAGCACTGAGGCTTCAGTCTGCTTTTCTCATCAGCATTTTCTCCTTTGTTTAAGGTATTTTCAAGCAGAATTTCATAGTCTACATAACAAAGTCACGTCTGTTGTGAAGAAGGGCAAGAAGGAAGACACATGGAATCACAAGCAGGCCAGCTTCTCTTTCATCATTAGGAAAGTGATGGAACAAATAAACCTGGAATCTATTTTCAAACATGTGAAGGACAAGAAGATGACACTCAGGAGCAAGTATGGAGTCACAAAGATGAAATTATACCTGATTATTTATGGACTTTGGTAAGTGGACAGAGTGATGGATTGAAAACTTAGAAAATTAATGGGTTTACAATGATCAGCTGCCTGGTCAGCTGGAGGCCGGTCACTAAATGTGACCCAACGATATACTAATACTGGGGACCACGTTGCTTAACTTGGATGACTATAAACCTGGATGCTGAGGCAGAGTGTACCTGAAGATGATACTAAACTGGGATGAGTGACTGGTAAATCAGATTGTTGTGTGCTGCCATACAGAGGGACTTTGGCAGGCTAGAGAAATGGGCTGCAAGAAAGCAAGTAAAGTTCAACCAAGTCCTGCACTTGGGTGAAGAACTGCAGGTGATATGTTTGGTCTGGGACACATGGAAAAACTGACTGAGTAGCTAGCCAAAATTTCACCCGTAGGTGATATGACAATTTTTTCCTCAATAATATCCCTGTGGCCAGGGGGATCGACAGAGGACAGAAGACTTAGTCTTTTTTTATCTCTTCTTTTTTTTTTCTGCAGAGATTGTCGCCCCTAAAGCAGACTCCACCTCTGCACAATTTTTCTCTCAAAACTGCTGCACCTTGAGTACTGTGTCCAATTTTGGGCACCTCAGTACAAGGGAGACATCGAGGAGAGTGAGTGTAGAGGAAGGCAACAAAGTGGTGAAAGGCTTGGAGAATAAGTCCTGTGAGGAGATATTTAGAGATGGGGCTGTTTAGTTTGAGGAAGAGGAAGCTAAGAGGAGACCTCATTGCTCTCTGTAACTATCTGAAAGGACGTTGTAGAGATGTTGGTGCTGGTCTCTTCTCACAGGTAATTAGTGACAGAACCAGAGGGAGTGGTTTCAAGCTTCAACAGGGTAGGTTTAGATTTGACATTAGGAAAAAATTATTCATGGACAGACTGGTCAGGCACTGGAATGGGCTACCCAGGGTGGTGGTTGAGTCACCATCCCTGGATGTGTTTAAAAGATGCTTAGATGTAGTGTTGGGGGATCTGTTTTAGGAGTGAACTTGTAGAGTAGGATTGATGGTTGGACTCAATGATCCCAAGAGTCTTGTCCAACCTGAATGATTCTATGATTCTATTCTATGAATTAGCTAATAGAAGTGAAAAGCTTTGGAGCTGAAGTATAATGTTTTGTAGATTGAGTATAATTTCAAACTTCGTTTATGTTCCCTAGTACTTTTTAAAAATAGATTGCATGAGCAAAATAGCTATCCGTGGATACATAGCAGAAAGTAATCCTAATCCTTTACAGACAACAGAAGTCAAGTTTGATAATTTATCATTACAAAGGGTCAAATTTAAGTTTCCCTTGTGAATATAAAATCATAAGTGGAAATCCCCTAATCTAATTCAGAATTAAAAATCTCTAACACCAGCCTCACGTTGGGGACTGGCACATCTAGTATGTGACCCAAAATACCTGTTTTAAAACTACTTCTTAATCAGGTGATAGTTTATCATGCTGAAGGAATGGAAGAGGGAAATCTTATGAGCAAGCAGATAGAAGGAAGCACTGTTTGTAGATACGATTTGTGTGAGAGGTGGCATCTCTAAAGAAAATGGAAGGAAGCTCAAGTTGCATTGAACAGTGCAAGGAGCAAATGCTTCAACCATAGAAGCTGCATTGTGACTCTGAGCTTTAAATCAGGTTTTATGTTTGTCCAGGCCTGAATCCAAACTTTTTGGTATCTAAGTTAATAGCTTTGCAAAATGAATGAGTACTTTTATTTCTGATTTTCATTATGGCAATTTAGGTACAGAAGACTTAATTTTGCTTTGAATTTGTATTTGAAGAAAAGGTTTTTTTCAGAAGCAATTTGGATAGCTTTATGTCTGAAGGCAAAATGAAAGCAAATGTTATAGGACTGAGTCAGACGCTACTTTTATCAGTAATTACAGAATAAACGGTTATACCTGTTTTCATTTCTTTTTTCACGGTCACAGTGATGTGATTCATCTTTAACATGTAGTCCTCAGCCCACAGGGTATGCCAAATGATACCAAACACTCCCATTTATCTGAACACCACTTTAAAGGGTTTGTCCAGTTCTTGTTAAACACTTTTTGATGACTCTGCATTGAACTTTGACTTAAGTTTAAACCAAAATAACATTCCTTCACGGGGCTCATTACTCTGTACCAAACATACTTAAAACATTGCTTAGAGCTCCAGTTCCACTGGCTAGTCAATAGTCCTCAGGCATAATAGATTTTTTTTCCTCCTGAAGGTAAAGCCTGTCTGTGCAGGAAACACAGTTTGCTTGGTAGCTAGTCTGAGTTAGTGAAATCCACTCCTCCAGGAGTGAAACACCATCACAAATCTTCCAGTCTGAGTCAGAGTATACAGCTTTGATTTCTTTTTAACAAAATTACAGCATAGACATTAAAAATAACAAAGAAACAAGCAAAAAGTGCTAGGTTACATTATGTGCACACAATCCTGCCCCAAGGAGAAAATGAAAGAAAGAACATTTGTGACACACGCTAATCATGTTTATTCATGTATTACTGAAATGTGTTTGGACACTAGAGAAAGGGGGCAGGGGGAGCGCAGTAAGAACCAACATAGAACAGACTAGTCCCACCATCACTCATGTCCTGACATGTCAACTGCTTCCCTGTCCCAGTGCAACACTCTGCACTTTATCAGGAGCACATTCTCTTTGCCATCTCCACAAGTTCACATCTTAAGTAAATGAAGTTGACAGCTTATCCATCAAACTAGCTTCCTAAGCTTAACATTACAATAAACCCTGTAAACGTCAACTTTTATTCCCAACAAACGAAACACCAGAATATAAAATACACTGACAGCACAGAGAGCTATCAGTAAACTCAGTCTTAAACATGAAATTGCACAAACGCATGCTTGCACTTTCTAGCAGGCATCTGTGGTTTACAAACTCTGTTTCCTAGTCCAGAATACATTTCTGTAGGTTTATCAATTCTTGCATTCTTATTCCAACTGAATACCATCTTGGTTCAGATGTAAATCCTTTTAATGCCCTTGATGGGTTCTCAAAATCATGTAATCTGTGAAACTTTCAGACACCCATCCCCATTTAATAGCAGATTATTGCATTAATCCTCAGCAAGAAAACTGATCCTAAAATGCAGACTCCATTCTCCAGTCTAATTCGCCTTTTGCTGACAGTTGCAGGATTTTAGCATAAGCAACATCTGTGGACTCCTTTCCCAAGAGCAGGCATAAAATCAGAGAAAGAAAGAAACCAGCTGACTTGATTTGATTGATGAGTGAAAGTAAATACAGTGTACAAATAGTGTGTGTCTTGCAAAATGGTCACGAAAGAGTTTTATACACTGAACAAACTGACAATAAAGCTTTGTGCTGGACGCTTTATTGTGTCACATATGCTTTCATTTAACAAAGCATCTGTCATGATTGACCTTGTAATCTTACCACATTCCTCAAAGTGACAGCTTCAATAGCAAAAACCTGCATTTTAAAGAGATTTGTTGGTGATGTCTGTGCATTTAGGACCAAAGTCTTTACCAAACAGTCAACTTAGGCAGTGAAATCAAGGTGGACTTTGCAAAATTCACTAAAGATATCAAAACTGATCTCAAGCAATAAAACTTCTTGCAAAAAATTACAGAGGGATTATGACATGAAACATTTACTTTTATATGTGAGAAAAAGTTATCACCAGCAGGCTTACACTACAGAGGAGTACAAAATGAACACCAGGAGGAGGTGGTTCCTGCCTGCCCTTCCCACTTTGTGCGGGCAAAGCTGGCCAGACAAGCACTCATACCAGAAAGGCACTGGAGGGGTTTTCCTCTTTCTCTGAGCCAGAATCTCACTTGGCAGCTCTCCATGGGCCCTCCTGCTTTCCATGGGACTTGTCACGGACAAATGTCAGTAAGCAAAAGGCAGCACACTCTAACAAACTGAACTCTGATGAAATAGGCAGGTCCTGAACTACTACAAACAGGTGGAACTTCCACAGCAGATGCAGCTACATATCAAAAGTCTGAAGGAGTTCTGGAGTACAAGTAAATGCTGTTACGAATCAATACAATTCCTGTTTCATAAGGCTATCATGCAAAACACAGAGTATTTAATATTGCACCTGCCTTTCTGGTTTCAGGACAGTAAAGAAATACTCCAGCATACATGTATTTATCAGACAGAGGCAGCTGAGAATCCTGAGAGATGAGCACATGGCAAGCCTGAGACTTTGGTGCCCAGTTAGCCTTGGATTAAGTCAACACTGTAAATACTGGAGTGAGCATATGAAGATTAGCTGTATCACTGCAGCTATTTCAATTGTGATATTATTTTTAGGCTGCAGTCAGACATTTGCTAAAGAAATGAATGAGATGGTATTAGAAATTAATCTACCTTGGCTGCTTGTTTCTACTCCTCTGCTGGAGGGTGTCATCCTTCCAGTAATGCAAATTAATAGATCTTGTGTGCCTCTCATCTGCTCCAGCACAAATTAACCAGTTTAGTTTAATTGCCTTCATCAGCAAGTTCAGGTAACTCAGGTGACTCTGTGCTGGAGCAGAGAAAGACACAATTCTATTGTCTCTTCTGTGAGGTTGCAGCTTTACTAGAGGTTTAGTAATGAACAGTTGAAGGACAATGATATCTTAAACAACCACAGCTGCTTCTGTGATGATTGTGGGAGAGGGCATTGGTGTTAACTTACCGAGATGCACACATGTGAAAGGCCATACATATGCTAAATGCCATGTTGAGGTGATTCAGATGCTTAAGCACTGGCACATAGTGTAATTTAAGATTGTTATGCAAACTGGTCATCAGTGCAGGCACGCAGGTATGATTTGGGACCTATGGAAAACCTGCACAGGGGCAGATAGAGCCCAAAACCTACTTGTGGTTCTACCCTACTAGTACACTAGACAACTAATTCTTGAAACACTTCTCTTGATCATAAGGACTGGGAAAAAACATTAAAGTGAAAAATTCAGGAAGGATTTATTTTTTAAAATCCTTTCCTGTTAAGATCAACAGCAAACTTCCTACTGTTTTTCAACAAGAACAGAATTAAGTTAACACTGGGTACTTTTGTAGATCATCTGAGCACAACATACAGGCCAATTCTGCTGCAGTAGCCATATGGAATGTGTAGCCTTGCCTGAAAGACACTCATGAGCCCTTACAACTACACTGTCATTGCTATTTCGTACTTCCCACAGGCACCACCATTACCTTCGTCTGTTCAAGGAAGTCTTTCAAACACTTCTTATGTCTTGCCAGCAGATCTCAAGGAGAATTAGTTCATTGAGAAGGTGTCTCACCAAGTGGCACTTCCTCTGTATGATCACATATACTTTGAACCACTTTGTTAGCCTACATGCACTGCCAGCCAGAAAATACACGCTCAAGTGCTGCAATGCGCTTTCTGCCAGTCATGAACTGGCAAGGGTGTGAAGGATTAGAGAAGGGTGCAGCACAGCTCCTGGACAAAGAGGGTCAGTCTTGTGATGACATCTACTGGCTAACTAGAAAGCCACTGACACACCTGCAGGGAAGCTCATTCCAACATTTTCCACTCCTGAACATTTTAGGTAAAAGATGCATCTAATCTCAGAAAGGGGAGGTCAAAACAGCAAGAGAAAAAATGCCCCGTTGTGAAATTCTCCCTCGGCTGCTGCTTGCTCCGACTATGTATCTTGCCCTCTCCTAAGGAAGAGAAATGCAAAATAAATACGTTTGCTGAGCTGTAGCAGCTTTCCAACTTTGGATGTTTTTATTCTTACCTTCTCTTCTCTAAGCATGAATCATTTCTAAAGTGTCTGTGGTTGTCCCTCTGCATGAATGCTCTCATATGTGTTTCCAGCTGTAACGTTCCAAACGTGTACAAGCCAAACCATCTTATCTGATAGATTTAGCAAAGTACACCTATAGGTTTCATTTTCTTCCAAGTCGTCATCTGCTAAACTTTTCACAGTCTAGCCACTCCTTTCCACAACTCATTTTGAACCTTTTCATGTTATTTTTTATCATCAAGATCCCTTCCAATCCATAATGTTCCACGATTCTGTGATATGTTTCATAGCACCAACTTCCTACCAGCAATATACAGCTGATTTATTCAAAGTGTCATCAAAATATTCAGTCCGTCTGCAACTCTGGCACAAAAAGTGTGTCCTATCACCACAAATCAGTTCCTTGCACCTTTGCACCTTGCAGTAAACTAGTCCAACTCTGAAAGAGCACAGCCTGCTCTCAGTCTTAGTACAGACATGGCACAATCCCTTCCTGAAATCAGCCTCCACTGTACAAAGATGCAAAACCACAATATACCTTCAGCCAGCTGATCACCCCTGAGGAGTGTGCTGGGGTGTAAGGTATGAGCCCTTCTTTATTCCTGTTCTCCGTCAGTTCAGCAGGGATATTACAATGCAGACGTGGAATTCATGTTCTCAATGCTTTCCCTTAAGCTCACCATTTGCAGCATGAGCTAAAGTAGTTGTTCACTGCCTTCATACCACCACTTTCAATACAGAAGAAAGAATTACACCAGTGAAAGTAAGAGAGGGAAAAAGGTTATAGATAAGATGCAAAAAACCCTCAAGTCTTCTTTTGCCAATCAAGCTATGCAAAGTGTGAAATGACATCAAGAAAAACAAGATTTTTCTAAAATGCTCTCATTTCTACTTTCTTATTAACTTCAGAGGAGCAACATAAGGACGATTGATCAAAGATTCCTCTTAAAATGCATATTAAACCTTCCAAAATTATCACTTATTACTCGTTTTCCTTTCTCCCTTGACATAGCATTCACATTAAAACTACTTTTGATCCATTCAAGTCAGTTCTAGCTAAGTGAAAGTGGACAAAACCAAAGTTGCTCTAGAATGACCCCCCCCCAGAACAAAGACTGTTAGTAGCTGATGAGCCGCACTAAACGGAGTTAGAATGGACTCCTGTGCCAAAGCAGCCAACTTGAGGTAAAAGCAATAACCTAAAAGCTCTAGCATTTAGCAGATATTGTGCACAGGCAACACTTGGAAAAAAGACAGTTCTGGAGTCCTAACATGCAGGAAAAGTACTTATGTAATTTAACAAAGTTAATTTTAGCAAAGTTAATAATAGCAAAGTTTGAAAGTCGTCTAACAATTTTTGATCGCAACATAAACACTAAGATTAAAGATTGAGCCTACACACTAATCCATATTCATGCTTTTCAATAATGACCTTTTAAAGGCTTAAGGTAGGAGATATCCCTGGGTAACATAAAAGGTATTTCAAACTATGTCACATGAACAGGAGCATTGCCAGAAGGGAGCTATTACTCTGGAAGCACCCTTCAGTGGTCACTCAGTCAGTCTGTGTAGTTCCTTTATTCTTTTCTTCCCCCTAGGTAGGGCCGATTATTGGACAGAGATCTGAAAGCACACAGCCAGCTCTCTCTAAGGTCAGGAAACAACTACTTAATGTATCCTGCTTTCAACTTTCCTAATGAATGGGTAACTCCTAGGTTAAAAATTATCTTTCAAGGTTTATGCACTTCATGCCAGAAAGGGCAGGGGGGAAGAAAAGCCCATCAAATAGCGAATTAAACCCACTGCTTGTTGTATGCTTAAGCTACATTCATCAAAATAATGTGTGAAATTGTGGCAAAATATCTGTCTGTTTGTTAAGAAATACTTTTTATGCTTATGCTAACACCATCCTCTAGAAAGGGAAAAGTGTTAATACTAATTTAGCTCTTGAGAGGATTTGAATATAGATTTTATTACAGAACCAAAAAGTTTTCATTTAATTTCTATTTCAGTGCTTTACAAGATTCATTCCACATTTCTGGTTCGAAAATAAAAAAAAGAAGTGACATTGCTCAGGATTTAAAAATTATGTGATAATCTCCATTCTACTTAGCTACCTAAAAATCTGTCCCAAATAATAGGTCCTGAACAAAACACAGTGCTGTAAATTTAAAGTCCTCTTTTCCAGTGGCCGCAGACATACACACTAAACAAAACAGAGGAGAAACAATACAAACAATACAAAAGAATAATGGTAGTGTAGCAGATCTGGTTCAACACCAACACAAACTCTTATGCCTTATTCTTGCTTTAGGAACCTATTGGGATCTTCCTAGATCCCAATATATGGACACCTGTTTGGGGAGGTGTCCATTTATTGTGAGTACAGGTCTTGTCAGGTGAGCAGAAAATATGTATAAATCCCATTCGATGATCACTATGGCTGAGCCTGTACCTTGAACACCTGCAGTACTATCCTCTGAGTATTTCTGCTTCACAGCACCATGACCCAGAGGCAACCCGCAACCAAGGAATAAATATGGCTTCTTTTGTCAGAAGAGAGAGGTTGTATTACATAGCCACAGGGATACAACACACGAGTGAACCACAGTCAACAGAGCTCCGCTAAAATACTAAAAAAATGTTGCAGCCCAGTCTTTATCACAGGACTTGGCATGTGCCATCAAGTGACAAGACACAGGCCATTGGCAAACAGTGTATTAGGCTGTGAGTAGGCACAGTGAGCGCTTCACATACCGTGGAGCTTTGTAGGTATTAACCCTCTGCCAGTTCCCTATACCACTCCTGGATTCCAAATAAAATGAGAATTCCTTTGCGAGGCCTGCCAGTAATAAATGGCACAGACTAGCTTATCATAGCCCTTAAGAATTCCACTAAACAAATTAAACATGTATTCTCGATGCAGTTCCTCAGGGCAGTCCTGTGCAGGAGTACAAAGGTGAGGTTTCCCTGGCTCAGTGCCATGTATGCTCGCCTCCAGATTCAGCAAAGCACTGTTCTGCAGATCTCCTACACACAGCTCACCCTGTTTCAGCCATCTTTTCTGAAGTCCTCTGTAGCTCATCTGTTTGTCACAGCCACCTGTCTCCTCTAACTTGCAGCTTTCCAGTCTGCAACCCATCATATCAGATCTCATCTGATTTTCTTTCTATAGTCCGTATTAGTACCAGCAACTCCACAACTTCTGTGTCTACAGATTTATACTACTAGTGCAAGACACTGAAATCATGGTACACCAGTCTAGTCAGAATGTAAGGCATGGAGCTGCAAGCAGCCTGAAGTATATGATGATAAATTTTAGAATCATTATATTCAGTGGGTATTTGTAGCTCATTGAAATCCATACACCCAGCAATTCCAAGAAAATCTCAAAAGGCTAATCTTTCATCCATGTAAGTAGTTTGCCTACATGCTCAGTCCATATTTGTGATATATTTATCAGCCATATTCCAAAACACAAGGAATTTCATTCTCAGATACATCAGATATATGTACAGGATATGCTAAGGGTGAGAAGAAAGGCAGAAATTTGTAGTATAAATATCACTTTTTCAGTTTGTCTTCACTCAGACAGAACAGGTAGAACTTATCTCAAACCAGGTATCTAAAATAAACCTAAGTTTGATTAAATAAGCCCCCTCCGTCAAAGATAGTTTAAAGATGTTGTAGGCTAAGTAAGGACAAAGAAAAGGAGTGCTTTTTCCTAGCAATGTGAACTTGACAGAGGGACTACAAGTTACACCTAAGATTACCTGCCAGCTGAGACACGACTGAAAAATTGAAGAGATATTTCATTCTCAGCCTGGTCTAGAGCCTTAGTCCAACCCCCTGTTTTCTCCTCAAGCACCATAGATAAAGATCTTCTGAAGTGAAGACAGAAGGAAATGAAAGGTTTATAACAAAATATCTGTATGTGTGTGTCAGTGACCACACTGATGGGATCTGAGAAGAAATTCATTTTACTGGATAAGTTATTTTCATTTCGATTTTTTAAAGTAGAGTTGCCTTTCTATCAAAATGAAAAATGCATTATTTAAGCACCTCCTTAATCAGGTCACTGAAAAAATACTCCCCTACGAAGGATACATGTAACTCTATACACTCTTGTGACAAAAAACCAGTCTGCTGACATTTCTCTCCCCAGGAGAAAAATCAGAGGGTGTAAATTTTAAGATTTAGGACTGGGTGTAACCAGCATTAAGTTCTCCCTTGTAAATTTTGAAGTGCAGTTCCAGCAATACAGAATTACACTTAACTGTGTATTATCCAGGGTTAAGGTTAAGGGGCCTGGGAAAACCCAGAAAATGGAAGAATAATAACAAGGGAATTATGAGACATGCTGGGGAGGATGATGTGCAGATAGGCAAGCAACTATGTAGGGCATCAGGTCAAGTTTAGCACAGGGTGGAAGCAATTAGTTCAGCCCACAAATAACTGTGAGTTTGCTTATACAATTAATCCTGAATTCCTCTCTGAAGTTCTCCCTTACCAGATAAAATTTTGAAAACATCTGAATGACTCAGAAGCCACTGCTCTTTGATGAAACTGCACACAACTCTTCAGTATGAAGAGACTAGAGCAGTATCAAGATTTCCAGTTATACAGCCACGTGTCACTTCCACTTTACAAGACACAGTGGTGACAAGCCTAGCAGAGATGACTGTTACAGTGGCATAATTCTGTCATGAAGACTAAAAAAAAAAACTTTATTGAACAATGAAGAACTCTACCTGTCTTGCAAGGGGCTGCACTATTCCCACATTTTATTTCTACTTTCACATATAATTTTGCCCTGCTAGATTTCATAATTTCACTGCAGCACTTCTAACTTCAACAACATTTCACTTGCTAGCAAAACTTGCTGGGATTTTTTAAAATCTCGAGTAATTCATTATATGAGCATGGGATGGGAAAAGAAACACAATTTTATTCTACGTTTTCATAAAGTATTGTAATTTCTTCTAACCCCATAAGACCAAAAGCACCTAAATGGCCAAGTGTTTAAAAGGATCACACATCTCCATTGCAGCAGTTTCTCCTCCTCTTGCCATGCAGAGATGTGCAAGCACAGAGCATTTGTTATTTTCTTTTCTAAACCTCTGTAATGGGCACAGAAATCAGTACAAAATTGCTCTTGCAGCTGCATAACTGAAGTTCTAGACCTCAGGCTCAGCAACGGCAGCACATGCCAAAGAGCACAGCACCCAAAAGAGCAAACACCTCCCAAACCCCCAAGTCAGTATAGAACATCTATGTTTTAGTTGATGATAACAATCTGATCGGCCACAGCTCTTGTCAGACTACCATTCATGTCAGATCCTCAAAAAGCTCCAGTTAGATCAACGTCCTTATGCATAGTATCTAATTATCATGGTTTCCTTGTTCCAGGGATGTCTAATACTGTACGCACTTGGTCGAGTACAAAAGGACAGTCTGAGGAACTATCTGGTTGAGCAGTCATCCATCTGAATACATACAAAATCTCAGTATATGGCTACACAGGAATAGTGGAGAACAAAGGCAGTATTAGACTGGTCAGTGTTGAGCCTGGTCAGCGGATCAGCATTGCAAGTTGCATTAGAAACTAAGTTCCCAATGTAGAGAACCTGCAGTCATTGCTTCACACAGTATCATTCTCCATGCTGTTGCATCTACACACAAACTCTGTGATCATTTTGCCAAAATGTACTGCTGAGTTTCTATTTCTTTCTGGCTAAAGCAACCATTGGCATGCGTTGGGTGCTGGCACAGCTGGAATGGACAGAGAGAGTAGCATATCTTTTGTGAACCAAGACCACCGCAAATTTGTACGGAGACTCTCACAAGTTCAGAAAAAATCCCAGAGCAGCTCAGTTCCATGAGACCAGAAGATCGTCTGCCTGTGCTTCAGAAAAGCCATTTGAGAACTCAGCTCTATCAGTCACAGTATGGATGGCTACACACTGTGAGTTGACTGCAGCCCTGCAATAGGAACACTTGCATGCTGAGATCAGCTCTTCACAGCTGCAGTGGTAACATACCTTCAGGGACTTGTAATGGCCACTCTGCATGTTGGCAAATCTTCCAATTGACTTAATGAAAACCTCACCAATTGCAACTACTGGAGCACTTCTTGATACCAAACATACACATAATAGAAGGGCTTTGGGTCTTCCTAGCTTCTTACAATGCATGACATATTTCTGATTATTAAAGTACAGTAGGCAAAGGATATTCTCAGTTACACATTAGATTCGCTTCAGAGACCCTACAGAAAGACATTTTTCCATTTAAAGTAAAGCTGTTAATAACATAGATCTGCCTGAGCTCAGAAATCACTCATTGAAAAACATAAGGAGAAAAAATAGATATCTACAAAAGTAACAAAATTGTAAAGGGAGACATTTCACTCTGATATTCCAAACTGTGCCTCTATAATGTAAGCTATAGAAGACATAGGTGTATATATAATTTGAAGCTCCAGCTGGCAAAAGAGTGAGCAGCACAAAAAGAAAAATTACATAGAAATTCTCACACCAGAGTCACTTCCCATTTTGATTACTGTAATTCAGTAGACTTCCTAAATCATCATCCTTTATTCTGCAGTGCCAAAGAAAGCACTGCAATTTCATACTGCTCCAGGGAAAATTCTTTCTATTACCTAAATTAACTTCACAACAATTTAAAGATCCCATTTTTTTATAAGTGGCTTTTGGATGTATGGCACCTTTCTTCTAGCCTGTTTTTCATTATTAGCATCCTCTTTGCTCTTTCTCTACAACTATACAAAACTGCGAGTCAAGCTTTATCACATGTACCATTTTATCTACATCAATATATCTTCCCATTTTCTCCAGATCACTGGCTCATGGTTTTCTTGTTCTATGCTGCATGCTACTCTTTCTTTTACTCTCCCTTCATCTTCACACCTTTATGAGACAATCACTATGTCCAAATTTTAATTCTCAATAGACCATTCTAATTGCTTTCTTCCCAAGATGTGAGATACAAATACAACCATCTTCAAGAATAGCTTAGGGACAAAATTGTGACAAGCAGTATCAGCAAGCTTAAATGTATTTCATTAAAGGAAAAATATTAGAGACTGACTAATATCCAGATCCTTCCCCTCACAAAAGTTATTTCACCTTGCTCATGTCCCAGTCAGACCACTGAGGCAGAACACTCATACTGCAGAGAAACATCAGTTTCTAATCATATACTACCCTGAGAAAAGTGAGGATGGCTTTAGACATCAACAGACCCCAAATTTTTGGTACCACATGTTGGCATTGTGCACTGCAATCCAAGAAAGGAATTGCTTTAAATTAGTCAGTTAAAAAAACTGCACGACAGTGGCGAGGCAGATCTCAGCATGAACAACAAATTACTTTTGCAGAACAAGTCTAGTTCCAAGATGTTGTAACTATAGCGCTATTAGTACCTGGAACAGATAGTAAAGTCAGTTACCTCTCTTACAGTCATTATTCTGCTTTACTAGTAGCCTGTTGTGATTTACACACAGGATCCAACATGAATCCTTTATGTGTCCTCTGATTCATCCAGCAACCATAATGGATTTTCAAAATAATTTTAGAAGTCATCTTATCACATCACCTTCTCTAGAAATGCAAAAAGATCACATTTTATTTCCACGCAAAAGTAACTCTACCACTAATGTAATGTTTTCATAGTCCGTTCATCAACATCAACGATATCTACAACTCATTATTTCACTGAAAATTAGAAACACCTCATTGCTGCTGCATATGGAAGTGTAAAGTGCAGTGAGTTGCTGTACAGTATGAGATTGTTAGATTAAAAATACACTAAGAGCAAACACAAGCAGCAAATTTGGCATGTACCAGCATGCACCATCTCTAAACAGAGACGTCTTTACAAAGACATCTCCAAAGGCAACTTTTTTTTATGCAAAAGGGATAGTAAAGTGTCAGAGTAAGATGGCATCTCTGTAGAGATCTCTAGTGCATGTCTGAACAACCATACTGCAATTTCTTCTTTTATTACAGCAACATCTTAGGATTGTTCACAGCAGTGTCAGAGGCAGTAACGGACAGTTAATGCATAAAAAGGAGGTTGCACAAGAACAGCAGTTTGTGCAAAATGAGACTGTCCACAGCTTCAGTATTAACCACCTTCCTTGCTCATTGAATTCTTCACTTCAAAATAAACAATGTCTTTTGATAAATGTCAGTAACACGATTCCTTTAATTCACTTACATCTCTGCACAGGGGTAACTCCTCCTTGTGCTCTGGGGCTGCTTACATGGTTAGGAGACCAATCTCCTTAACTTCCCTTGAAGTCCCTTTCTGAAGAAGCTCTTCTCTCCTGGGCAGAGGCCTTCAAGCAAAGGCTCCATCAGAACTAGAAAGTCACTGACTAATACTAATGGAAGACTACTTTGTCTTGACAGGCATAATAGCAATGATTACTTAACACAGTGTTTTGCAGCAATATAGACCATGTATACATTCAGGAACTCAGAAGGCTTTTTATCTTAAAATAAAAAACAGGCTTTTTTTAGTTTTAAAAAACTAAAAGAAAAGAAGCAACTTTCAAAAAAATCCATGCTGCAATGCTGTAGTTATCCACTAGCCATTAATAAATCAAACACTAAAGCATTTGCCTGATGACTTGGTTCATCACTCCCTGTATGTTTTGACATCTCAAAAGGAGATAGTGTTTCAATGATGTATTCATGGCAAGGGTGCCACATTCAACTTCCTAATAAAGTAGTTGATGCAAGGCATGCTATTTATTATGGTAGAACAGAAGATACAGCCAGCTGGATCTTTCTGTTGCACTAGTTTTACAGGATTATAATGCCAAAACACAGAGGTGCACGACCCGTCATTTCAATAATCAAACTGCATGTCTCCTACAACATACAAACCACCATCTTGTGTAAGGTACTTAAGATGCTTAATCCACTTTTGGTCTAGTGATAATCAATTTGCAGCACAATGTTCCTTCCACAAGAGCAATTAAGTTATATTTTCATCACTTGTTACCTCAATTCCAAGCTAAATCCATCACCAACATTGATGCAACATTCTAAAGAAAATAAAAAAGTGGCTGTATTGAAAAACTAAAGTGATTTAAGTGCTTAATAAAACTTATTAGAATATTGTGATTTAGAAGACATAATACTTACTTTATAATATGTCTATAATGCTAAATGTAACATTACTTTTTTACATGCAAAGTGTTTTCAAATAACTATTACAGACACAATTTAATTTTCCACATTTTTTCTATTTAATTATTTTCTAATTTTTATACTACTCAGAAATATATAATCTTTCATTGCATATCAAACCCCCAAGAAAATATTGCCTAGATGCTAATGGAGATATGCCTGTATACAAACTAAAGGGACTCATAATTTATAAACTGCCTTTTCTCTCCTGTTAAGCTACCATCCAGCAAAGTCTGTAGTAATTAATTTTATAATTAGAGAGCTTTTTATTCATTTAACTACTAAATTTTCTTAGCCTGAGGAACTCAAGAGTGTGGTTGCAAGATGGTCTTGAAATGATTAATTAAGGAATGCTGCAGATAAGGGAAATCCATGCCTCTGCCTGTGGCTGCATCATCACCAGTGCCAGCACAGACAGAACAGGTACAGCCAGATGCAAGACAAGGTGGGACTTCCCCTTCAATAGGCAGCACAGTTTTACATTGCCTCAAGCAGTCCTTGTAGCTCCATCTGAACTGAGTGTGAAGCAGGGCAGCTAGACAATTCAGTTGAATCAATCCAACAACTTGAGGCCATTGTTTAGGGAAATGCTATTTCTTTCTCCAACCCTGCATTCCTAGTTGTGTGGTCTCCCTGCTGCTGCTCAGCACCAACTGCATGATAAATGAATTCAATGCCCTACCACTCACTTAGCCAAAGAAACCACTGGCTTTTCGCCAGGACAGTTAGTTGAGTAAACTTAGCATGCTATAAACCTGTGCAAGATGAGATAGGAAAGGATGAGGGAGGAAGAAGGACCCTCTTTAGGCAGCAGCAAGGCAGCCAGTTAGTTTGACTGTATCATTGAGCCACATTGTAAAGGAGGAACCCAACTGTTCTAAACTCCATAAATCGTGAATCAAGTAACTCCAGAGAGCTATATAGCCTTAACGGTCCTCTAGAGGTACCTACATTTCCTAAATAAAGCTCTGGAGGCATTAATTACAGGTGCCACCTAGGTGGCACAGATTATTGATTCCATCCCCCTTCTCTCACTCCAATCAGCCAAACAGCATCTGCTTTATTGATCTCAATTATAAATTAGAGACTGAACACATTCAAGCTCTAAAGCAGCAACCTTTCATCATCATTCAGGCACTTTAAGAATATCCTTTCATACCTCTTACACTATTATTTTGACATTCCCCAATTTTTGATAAATCAAAAGAAACATCAACACTTTCAACTTTGTGTCTCAATTCTGTGATCCTTCTAATACAGTACCTGTCCACGATGCCTGACGATAATACCTCATACAGAGAGGGAAGAGAGAAAAATGACAGTTGTAGCTTCTCCACTATGAGCTAAGGTATTAAATGGCAGTAAGTCCTGCACAGTCTTTTATGCAATTTCTCCACAATCCTATTATGAGACATTGGTGGTTACTACTGGTGTTCCACTTTCATATTGAATCTGGAGACCTAGTTTCTAGCCCTGACTTCAGCTATCAGTGATTCACGCTTATTTGGAAATACTGCAGACAAAATTTAAAGCTGCTCACGTTCACATTCAAGTTTGTACCTTGAAATATTAGTCTTGCTTCTTCACAGTTTGTGAAGCAGCAGGGAGCTGCTTCCTCTCCAGCTGTGATGGCAACAGCATGTGGCATGCTGGGCCAAGTTCTGAGCTTCCCAATACAAGAGACACATGGACATGCTGGAGCAAGTCATGCAAAGGACCACAAACATGATGAAGCAACTGGAGCATCTAATCTACAAGGAGAAATTGAGATAGTTGAGGTTGTTCAGCCTGGAGAAGGCTCAGGTAGGAAACTGATCAAAGTATAAATATCTGACAGAAGGATGTGATGAGTGGGAGCCAGTTCCTTCTCCAAGGTGCCCAGTAACAGAACAAGAAACAAAAAGGACAAATTTACTTGTAAGATGGATACAAATATGAAAAAAATAAGTAAGAATTAATAAAATCCATTTTAACAACTGCATCTCAAAGCTGCTCTTTCTTCACTCAGACACAAAAAGACTGGAAAAAATTATTCTTTTCAATCATATTACTCATTTGTACCTAAAAACTGAGTGTTTTCAGAATATTCAGCATAAACAGAATGTCTTTGCTTAAGTTCACTGCTAATATTCTCATTGCACTGCTTGCATGCATATCAAACATGATTGAGGCCAATCTATACTCACACAAATATTTAGGACAATGTAGCTACATATTTACAAAGAAGAGCTTGCAGCATTTTGGTTTCAATTTTGTAATCTTCAGTGCTCAACTCCCTATTTTCTCTAATCACTTAGTGTATTAAAGGATTACATTTAATAGATAAAAATTTTACTTGCAGCTCTAAGCATTTTATTTTATCTGAGTCACAGCTTCTTGGTATTTCACTCCACCAGAAATTCTCCGTATTCTTTCTCAGCTATTTAGATAACAGGAATGGCCACTGCAAATTAAAGGGCTTTGCCAAATTTACAGTGAGGAAAAAGATAACACAGTCTTAGTTCCATTAATTTGATCAATTCATTAAAGCTGTTCTCAGCATGTACTGCATAAGTTGTAGTAATTAAGTTAATAGACAAATAAAGGGGAAACCTGGCCATCTCCAAGCACCAGAAAAGGCAAAATGCAGAATCGGAATTTTGGAATCATGAATAACATGTTTAAACCCTAAATAAATGCACTGAAATACAAGTAATTTAGAAGACACACTACATTAACTGTACATCCTCTGATAAACTTTGATATGCAGACATTTCTGATACGCTCTGGAACTCAGAGCACACTATGAAAAAATACCATAAAAGTGAAAAAAATTGCATTTTCTTAGCCAGGAAAAGATTATAGAAATTTACAGAAGCCATAGCATATGTTGGTTTATTTTACCAAGAGCTAATAACAGACAAGCCTGCATGTCTGCTTTCAGCTCCATTTAATTTTAGACCTCCTCCTTAAATACGATTTCAACTATTGGGCCAAATCCTTAATTTTGTTTTTTCAATGTGAATCACACCTAAATTTCCCCACATCATTGGTTTCAGCAAATGAAACTCCATGTGGGAATTGCAGAACTGTGTGTATAGAAGCAGCTTTTTTTTTTTTATAACTTTCACCAAAACATACCATGACATCATGGAGAGTTTCCTCAGCTTACATCCTCCTCGTTCTAGATCATTAGTTTTAGAACAATTTCCTTTAAAAAATACGTAACTAATGACTTCACTGTAAAACGTGTAAATCAGCATTGTTCTCATCAACATAAAGTATTTTTGTATTTATGTCCTGGCATAAGTAACACTGGTATATGAAGAGCCCAACTAAATCTTCTCAGCTGTCACTGTTCTTTACAGCCACCATATTCTTCGATTGTCATTTCTATAAAACAAATGTCTCAACAAGAGTCCATAGCGATGTTCAGGAGCAGGAACTCAGCAACTCAACGACAACTCTGCCTGCACACCCCAGTATCCTGCAGAACCCTAGTTCCAGGGTGTAACAGTCCTTGTCTATCCTTGATCAAGGACCACTTCAGAATAAGCGGCACTCTGATACCTACACGTTGCTCTCTATGAGTCTCAATAATTTCTCACGTGATATAAGAATATCATCATGGGGCACCAGGTATATTATAAGTGAACAATGCCTGCTATTGTAAGTGTTCACTTTGGGGTTTGGGGGGCCTCCTGCAGTTCTGGTTTGTGGGGTATTTTTTCTAGTCCTAACAACTCTGGGTTTTGTCATTTGTGAAGATGTCTCGTTGCTGCTCACTCACACTTACAGATTACCCAAATTCCCCATGAAAGAAACAGCAGCATCCTCATTATAAAAATTCTGTTAATGACAGATAATTAGAATTTAATCTCTACTAATCTTTACTGTTGCCTAATCCACATTTAAAGTAAAAAACCCATCTGCTCTCACTGACATACAATTACTGTTTAGCTACTGTAACAACTGCTTGGGAAGGGCTTCGGGGAAGGCAGATTTTGATTGGGATTTTCTGATAAATTCACCCTCTTTTCTGATATCAGGAGGATCCTAGTAGATTAATGACGTTTATGCTGATTTGTATTAACAGTCAATGTATTAAATACTTTACTTTTAACCTACTGATTCAACCACGGTACTTGTTAGACAGCAAGCTTTAACAGTCATTGTCCTCAGAGAACACAAAACAGCAGCATGTTTTTCCAAGACCAAAGGACAGTTTTAACTTTTAGCAACCCCTAGGCTGATTTCTGTCAATAAGACTCATTGCCTATACTGTAGCCACTTCTTAATTTACATTTTGTTTTATATTCGTTTTAATTTAACAGGGCAATTCATTGGACTTGCATCTTCAGTGATGCATTTGTTTTCAGTAGTTTTCTTGTGATAGGTTGATTTTTGATAGTGTGGTATTTCCTTTATGTAATCTGAGTAAAGATCACCTATTTTGTGTTTCTCCTTTGCCTTCTGTATCTTGAACATTTCAGAGCTTCTTACTCTAAATGAGAATTTAACTAATGTCTAGCATACAGATCCCTCAACATTTAAAGTGAGGAATTATGGACACAAAGTTAATATATTTCTCTTTGGTTACTGTCAGCAAGAATGTATATTTGCGCTAGAGGAAGACACTTGAAAATCAACTGTTTAATTAACAGCATGGGTATTTTTGAGAGCTGCACAATGTTGCAACACAGGAAGTAAAAGTTTGTGAAGGAAATGATCACAGTCACTTAGTCACACCCCTGATAAAGAGAAAAAAGTGTATGGAACAAGACCTTAAATAAATTAAAGTTAAAAATTATGAGTTAGTTCCTAAGAGATTCAATGAATAGTAGACACTAGGACATGTTAAAGACACAAACCTTTATAAGCCCCATACTAAAGAATTATGAAGTTAGATTTTCCACAATGTCTGTGACCAAAACCACTGACTGATTGATCATTAGAGCATTAATAGCAACTTGACACATACTAGCTAGGGTACTACTGAAAGCGATAAGGTCACATTAATACTGATGTAATAAAACACTTAATAAAATGCACAAGTACAAATATTTGGTAAAGGAAAATTACTGTGGAGATTGTTACACTTGCTTGGGCAAGAACTTCAAATATTCAAAACCAGATACTTCCAACTAGTATATATACAACCTATCCTTACATGATCTTCAAATTCAGACGGTATTTCAGAAACTCTTCGGAAATACCATGTTTTACAAACTGAACCCACAAATACAACTGACAAAGATTCAGAGTCATTTTTAGGTCTTTAGATACCAGTTTTTTCTAGTTCTACCAGCCCTGCCCTTAATGTAAACAGAGATATGAGCACCTGAGGAGACAAATTCAACCACCCTATTAGCTTGGTTTTTAGACTGACACGAATCATCCTTACTTAATCAAATTAACAACTCCATTAAGTATAAAATGAATTCAAAACTATCATTAGATTTGCAATGATATATTTGGATGACTTTGCTACCAAATTTACTCTCATCCTGATTATTTTCTTTCTGAATTTGAAAAAGGAAAACTTGGCTGTACACTGAGGAGAATAATGGGTTTTGTTACAACATAATAAATGAGCAGACTACTGAAATACATTGCTTCTTTAGAACTTTCTTTTTTGAAAAAACAAAGCAAACCTGCTCAGGGAAGCACACTATAAGCCCCCCTCCTAACTGAGCCAAATCTTATTGAAGACACAATTATGAAACAAAAGTGAAATACAAGTACATGACAGTGTACTTGCTTGATCTAGGAAGCATCCAAACATTTCCAAACATTAGCAATTACGGGATTGTAACGTGGCTTTTAGCAGTGCTTTTTATTTAATTAGAAAGTACACCCAGAACATTTAAGAGAGTTTGTGCCCGGATGAACACACGCTAAAATTAATGCCATGGCTCCTGCTACTCTAACTTGTGCAACTAACTCGAATTAAAACAAATACACACAATTAATCATACCTTTGCTCCTCCTGTATATCCTATTCAATGCCACTCAGCACGCAGCCTTGTGTTTTGGAATGGAGCTGAACAACATTGCCCAAAGGGGAATTCTCAGGGTGGATGTATTTATGAAGGGGAAAAGAGACTGGTTTTTTTTACCTTCGCAAGGAATAAGGCAGACTTGTAAACTGTACAAAAAGTAATTAAAGGATTTTAAACGAGGTCCAAAGAAAGAGCTACTTAAAAAACCAACCCAAAACAAAACATAAAATTAATTCTGCCATTGAAAGCCCACCCCAAATACCTCATTTTACTCCTAATCCTTTAACTTTTCTTTAGCAGCTTCTTGGCAATCTCTTATCAGCTCTACACTGGAAAGGTGGGTTGGGTCTGAGAGCTATAGTTTTAGCCCCTGAACAGTGAGAGCTGAAAGTTGACCCAAAAAAGGTTCTGTACAATTGTGAAAATACCTCCCTGAACATCTTTTCCCCTCAAATGATTACTTTTCACAACAATTGGAGTCTGTCCTAAGCAGGAGAAATAAGCGTTATTAATATATTATAAAAATGACAGCTACCTGAAACAGATTTTGTCTCTTTGCAGTGTAGCCAGCTGCCTGGGTAACAACATCTATAAGCAAAGGTCAGGGTAAAGACCTGTTTATGCAAAGCTAAACACTGAAAGAGGAATACTTGCTTTTCTTCAGGTAGAAAGCCTGTTCAGGCATGTCAAGAATTCAGAGTTCAAGACTTAACTGTGAACCATGCTACTCACCAAAGCAACCTCCAAGAAATATGGGGAAAAAACCAGCAGTGAAGTAGGAAAGCAAGATACCCTGTTAGAATATGTTACTTGCTATGTAAACCTGAAAAGCCTAACTCATGTAAGGAATATCTCTCTTTCTTTAATCATAGCAGACAGTCACCCGCATCCCACCACTTGGTATCAGGTGACTGCGCATCCATATTGAAGCCAGGAGTCTGATGAACATGGAATTTCATTCTGATCTACTAAACTCTTTTGAGAAAGACACTAATCAGCCAGGACACCTGTTGGATAACTTCTGTGAGAATAATTTTGCTGAGGAGGGGAGGGGATGGGAAGGTCTACTCTCATTTACATAAGGATGGAATTATTTCACTTAATTATGTCAAAATAACCCTGATATACTTAAGAACAGGATAAACAATGCAATTCTACAAAATATTTCTCCTACATATATGTATATATAAAATATTATTTAAATAAAAGCTGGGACATCATGTCGATTTGAACAAAAAATAATATTTGGAAAATTTCTGTTTTTTAATTGGTAAATGCAAAAGTTTAAAATTCTGTGGGACTTGTAAATATTTTATGTCTGGATGTTCTTTTCAGTTTGTTTTTTTTTTTTAAGTGCTGTTTTGTAAAAACTTCCCGGAGGTGAAAAGAGATTTACACGATATACTGTACAAGAATGCATGTGGGTGGGAGAAGACTGTATATGTCGAAATACTAAGTAAATAATGTTACTAGTGACTAAATAAAAAGACCTAACAATCCACAGATATTGAGAGCTGCACCATTCAACTTTCATTTTATGTTTGTTAAATTCTTGACTTCTCAGCTATGTGATTTAAAGGTTCTTCTATGAGTTTGACAATAGCACTTCTTTATTTCCTCAAGGATCTTGGAGGGGGTTCAGGAAGAAGTAAGGATTTTTTTCTTAAATAAAATAATCAGAAGAATGGCACTAACAAGATTTTCCTGCAAATGGTATGTTCTCTTTCCAGTTTTTCCTCACTGAGCTCCAGGTGAACTTTGCTGCTGAGACTACTTGCATGCAAAATCAGTAACAGTTGTGGAGAGCTCCTATAAATTCCCACTCCATACATTTCAAGGCCTAAACAAGCCTTTATAATAATTTATGTTGATCACCTCTGTTAAAAGAATATAAAATTCAATCCACTAACTTTGCATTGGATGTGGTTTGACAGGTGCGTTTTTTTTTTCAGTAAGAGATCTGTTCATGAAGACATCAGGAGAATCCACCACTTGCTTTGAAAACCTGCCACAAGACAAGTCACTCTTAAAAACTGCATTCCCATCCCTAATCTAAACCGTTATGTATTCAACTTTCAACTACTGACTCTGGTTATGCCATCTCCTACTGTAGATGAAATACAGAAACCAAGCATTTAAAAACTGCCAGGAGACCAGAAGCAGCCTAGACTCTTGGTTTAGCAAAACTGCTAGTACTGAAACAGGCGTCTCAGGGAACTACACATCCCAGTTTTTGTCGACAAGATCCATAATCCTTCAAACAAAACATTTCAAGCTACCCAAACAGTCATTTTATGAAACTCAGCTTTGGCTAAATGTGACAGATCATTCCGGCATGCGTTGCTATGTCAAATGCTGTGGAAGAAAGCCTGTATTAACTCTGATTATTTTCAACCAAGTGAATAAAACATTTTTCCTGTTGTGATCTGTCCCTTCATTCTTCATAACGTAAAATCCAAGAGTTACGCAAGAATTTAAGGGAGAACCAGGGTAGGTGGAAGACACTCCATTATGTCATTGCTGCAGTACTTGTACAACATGCTGTTAAATGACTTTATGGCTGTTTTCAAGTGGGAGTGGGACAGGGGAAAGAGAGCTATATGAGAATATACAATCTCATGGGCTGACTAATAGGTCTCAAAGCTACGATTACAGCCCCACCTCTTTAGGTCACTTCAACCACTGCAGTGCATGTAGCTTCAATTTAAAGCCTAGGGTCTGTCAATTACAACTAATCTGAAGGGTGAAAAATTCAGTCCCCTCAGAATATATTCAAGGAGGGTCAAGCACAGTTTTGCCCGTGTTTGCTTTGTCTCATTCTAACTTGTTGGTAGTGTACAAACAACAGGACTCTGCAGGAGCACAGGCTAGCACACCTTTTCCAGGTTTCTGCTTAGAAAAGGCATCCCTCTCTCTGTAGCAGATCTAGTCATCTGATAATCATCTAACGATTCCTGGTACAATCAGGCTGTGGCAAAAAAAAAAAAAGGAGGCAAAAAAAGGAGACAGAAGAAAAAAAAAAAGTTGCTTGGATGGAGATCGAGGGCAGACATATGAAACCTTTACTAGATCCACGTAAGTGGAAACTACTAGAGGCCAAGAAAAACAGGGAATTAGGCTTTCACATGAGGGAAGATTTTGAAAGAAGATACTTTTCCACCATGCTAGATGGAGCAGAACAGAGAACTGAGTAGCAGCCCAAAAGGAGTTATGGTGTAGGGGGTCAGGAAGTCTGTTCTGTGCTTGACAGTGAAAAGTTACTCATTCCACACAAATAAGCCTGCTTCACTGAGAGGTATTCACCTCACAGTTCCTATTGCCTAAAGGCTACAGTAGTTGTGTAGGAAATGCCTATTCCAAGCTTCCTCAGGCAGCGGAGCAAATTGAGCACAGGTCTCAAGCAAATACAGCATGCAGTGGCTAACTAAAAGCAATACACCACCAGCCTCATATCCTTTTGTATATTCAGCATAATGCCCAAGTCAGTCAACAAGTTTGAAAATGTCCACTTCACCAACTAACCTGTAAGTCTTGTCAGTGCTGAAAGTTGCCCTCTTAAATATTCATATGATTTATGCAATGCTAAGCACAAATGAAACAGGTAATAGAGGCAAAACTGAATTAGAAATCAGAGCAATTACTCTTGTGACACATCTAAATCTACTTATCTAACCTCTAATTTTGTCACTTGTTATGGAGGGAGTCTGAGTTTATTATGGCTATAAATTAAGTGCTGTAAGGATGTCCACTAGATTAGGATGAATCCAGGACATAATTACACCCAGAGTGCCCACTAAAGAAGTTCTGCCTATCCCCGAGGAAGAAGTTGACAGTGATGAACTTGTGTATCTGCCATGAAAAATGTAAGTAATGTCTAGTTTCCTTCTCATCAGGATCTTGCATCTCAACCCAAATGACTCTCAATGTAGTTCTCAGAACGGATGTACTTGAACACACAGCACTACATACCCTCTACTGAAATGATGAGCCAGCTTAAAGGGCATTGCCCTGAGATTCAACCGTGTAGACAGTGAATGAATTCAGCACAAAGCCCAGGGAAGCCTTAAAATCATACGCAGAGCACTCCAGGGATGGTTTTTGTTTTGTTTTTTTTTTTAACTGGTTATAGTATCTCAGGCTCTTGAGTTCACAACCTCTGCCTGAAAAGGAGATATCAGAATAAGAAATCAAATACTTTGAGAGCCCCTAAACAAAAACTTCTGGGGTAAAAATGTTTTAGGGACAGCAAATAATAGCATGCTGTTACTTATGAGAATTTTATCTTTTACAAGCTACTCTTGAACATCACAGCAGTGAGGAAAAAACTCTTCTCACAGATTTCACTAACAGGATAAAACCACACCTCCAGGCACAAGAGCGTCACTGGAGGCGCTCAGCTTTGAATTAGACTGCAAATGTTTCCTTAAAGGTATCCTTACAATTCTCTCTATAATTATTGTGTTACACGCTAACTACAAAGCTTTAAAGAGGCAGCAAGGTGTGTGGTAACAGCATTCTTATATTCTTGAAGAAAACGCACATTATACAACAGAGTGACAGAAGTGCTCTGCTGGTACTTCAGTTAAAAGTCACTGAGATTGGAATCCTGGCAAACATTCAGGGCAATGCTGTATCAAGCTGAACAAATTAATGTTTTACTAATGACTTGAACTTAAACAAGCTAAAATCCTCCTTCAGAAAGGAGAGGAAAAAAAACCCCAACTCTGTCTTTTCAAAGAGCTTCCTAAGGGCCTACTGTGAAATGAAATTCTTTCTAGTACTAAACCCAAAAACTAATTAGTTAAATCTGTAAAAGAAAGATTAACTGAAGAAAAAAAGCAGAGAGAAAAGAAGCCACAATATACTGACTTAAATTCTCATTGGATCAAATCCAAACTAAAAATCAATACAGGTCAAGTTAATTCACTGATTTATAGAAACAAAATTCACTCTGCTTGTCTTACTGCTGGCTTTTAACTTCCTTTTCTCAAATTCTTCAATGCTAATTATAAAGAACAGATCATATAATTTCAGGAAAACTTAAACAGCATTCAAGCACTACTTGCACTTATGAAATAGAACAAGTGTCTTTATTTTTTCAAGACAATACACAAACCTTCATGAGGCAAGAATGGTCCTTGTAAGACTAAATAGCAAAGCAAACAGAACCTTACAATAGCAGCACTGTTGTAAGTTAAGATGTACAAATTGAGGACAGTTGGTGATGTAAGTCATCGCTTTATTTTCTCCATTTTTAATTTAACTCTATTCTTTTTATATTTCCATGTTGTAAGACTCACTAACCTTTCTTTTTGGAATATGGTTTTTCCACATATCTACAGTTTGAGATTTATTTCTTCTTCTTGTAGAAGTAGCAATATTAAAACTTGAGACTTTACACGGACAACACAGACTCTATACAGCTAATCGGCAAGTGAAGTCATAAATAAATGCTAAACTCATCTGCAGGGCTATTTAGGAACCCTCAGTGAAAACAGGTCAGGAAATCAAAGGTGAGCTGCTGTGTACTGGGTTCCTTGACAGAGCCAGTGTCCCCTCTCTCTAGACCGCTTTGGTCTGCCTGAATATAAAAATGTTTGAAACCAACAACTAATATTATTTCACAGGCTTATTATAGCTCACTTTAGGAATTCATGTCTTTATGTAGGTTCTTATGTCATTTGCAATCAGAGTTACTCCTGAGACTTCTCAATTCTTCCACTGAAGCCTAGTGTGTCTCCTTAATCCCTTTAATTCTTGCATTTCGACCTAGTTTTACTGCTTATTGTCATGCTGCTTTTGCTGCTAGCTGGGCCTTATTATGAATTATAAGAATATAAAGGCTAAATCATGAATTATTTTTAAGTAAAAAACCTGCTAAGTACTTACAGGGCTAACTTAGGCATTTCGTTCCTTGCCTCTCACCTGACCAGGTCAAATGAAATCAATGGCACTATTCAGACTGGAGACGCAAGCAGGACACATAACCAAGAGCTGAGCTGGTCAATCTTCTTGCAAACACACTGTTCTTTAAAGCTGTGGTATCAGCCTAAAGCTAGGTAAAAAGAAATCTATCTCCAGGTGACGGTGTGGAGATATTTCCTTTCTACTCAACCAACCCAACAGTCAGGGTGATCATTCTACACGCAAGACAAGACTATTGGCCCTGAATCAATGAGAACTGGAACAAAATCTCCCTGCTCTAACCCTGATCTAAACCACTAGACTAAGGTTTATTCTGGAATTCATTGCTTCTAATTTTAAGCCATTTTACTCTGTAGATCATTACAGACTTTTTATCTACATAGAGAGAGACAGAGAGCGCAAGAGAGAGCGTGCTGATATTCACATTAGATCTGGAAAACTTCATTTCCAGCAGTCATTATAAAATGACAGTACAAAGAAAAAAATATAACTGGCACAGAAGACAAGGAAAACAAGGAAAATCTTTCCAATGAGATTAGTAAGGCTTCTTCTACGTCTTCTGCACGTCCCATATGATCATCTCTTATTCAGTATCTTTAAGTGATATCAATTTTCTTGTGGTCTTCCAGCCACATTCACAACAACATGCCCAAGACCTACATTCTTATTAATGGAAAGGTTTATTTCGTATTTATTTATTCAAGGGGTTTTTTTTAAATACACTGTAGCATCAAGCTTAAATCCCTTCATAGTACTTACAGTAAGAAGCGTGACACTTGGAAAATTGTTTGGGCACTGACCTAGAGCATACCAAAACAGCAGCAACATGCCTGGCAACAGACCAGAATCCAATACAGTACTTAGCAAATGATGGTAAATATACTGCTAACATGTGATGCCCTCATTTTTAAGCTAAAGATAAACCTAGTTTATGTTTCTTGCCAAAACCAGTGTGCCTAAATGCCAAATGTCATGTCAAGCAAGGACGCTGCAAATAATTGCAATGATATTTTTTCAGTCTGCTTCTGTAAGAACTGTCAGATATGGAGCCCTACACTATTATAATAGCTCACCCGGAAAACCCACCAGTGTTGTGGCTTTAAAAGAAGCAGCACCGACAGGTGTTTTAGTTTATTAGATGATCTTTCAAGGTCCCTTCCAATCCCTAATGTTCTGTGATTATACTCAGGAGAGTAATACACAAATACACAAAGCAATGCTAAGTGTGAAATTCCTAAAAATATTTTTATCCAGCACAATGGAAAATGACAGATGAGAAAACTGTAATTCACAAACTTAACAGAAGCTCTTCTCTTCCCTTAGAATGGTGCTTCTTTAGTAAATGTAATTACTTAATTAATACTTTATATAATCATAAATGTATTTGGGAAAAGTTGATGAAGTTTTCCCAGAAACTAGACTTAAAGGCTAAATTCAAGGAATTGTTTCTGAAAGATTCTTGCTTCAATGGGGATTTAAATGAGTGTTAGTACAGGAAAATGCAGTTATGTGTTAAGGCATGAAGTGATCTGTAATGAGAGGTTTAAATGAGATGTAGCTAATGATGTAAATCACCAGTTTCAGTGAGCCTTGGCTCTAAGTCAGAGAAGCTGCTCATACAGCCTGAAATAAACCCCCCCCCCGCCCCCGCTCAAGATCTTGTTTCTTTCTTTCCCTGGTTATCCTTGCATCCTAAAAGAGCCATAAGAATCTGTCATTGCTTCTTTAAAAACCACTCTACCCTTAAGGCACAGTACTGCGGGTTTATATACTTTTATTAGGCTTCCCAGGGAGGTGGTTGAGTCGCCATCCCTGGATCTGCTTAAAGATCGTTTGGATGAGGTGTTGAGGGATATGGTTTAGGAGTGAACTCATAAGGTAGGGTAGATGGTTGGACTCTATGATCCTAGGAGTCTTTTCCAACCAGAGTGATTCTATGATTTCTTTAAATTAGGAAAAAGTAATGGAACTGACTCAGTAGAGCAACACATTGTTAGTCTGGCACCAGTTTTTTGCAAGAAGTAGTACTGACACATAACACTAATTTCTTCCGGGGTGCCACAGTCCTGGTTGACAGTTTCCCAAGCTTCAGAAGACGGACAGGGGAGGAAAAAGAACAATAATGTCAGACTGCTGTGATGAGAGGACTCACTGAGCAACAAGCAGGTCAAGAACATGTTTTAAAAATTCTGAGGAGCGTGTCACTACTTAGAAGAGATGAACGTTCCTTCACTGCCTTTACGTGGTCTGATTGTAACATTTCTGAGTTTCCCACACCACCAAAATAGAAGGAAGAATTTTTATTATTTTCAGCAAAAATGAAGACAACAATAGTCCTTTACAGAGAAGTTCTGCTCTTTAACTGGCACTCAGTACACCTATGTAGTTCTGCTAACCCAGTCCCAATACCCACTAATGGGTAAGGGAATGTGTTTGTTACTGCCTCTAGAGGTATGGAGTTTGTGCTGGGGTTTGAGTTGAGTGACAGACTTTGGGGGATGTTTGTTTTACTCTATACAATCAGCAGAATCTGGCCAAAAATTTACTTAAACCAGTCCAACCAGTTTTGCATTATTTAGAAGAGCACACTTCATGAGAAAATACCTCCTACAGGTTGGATAGGTGGGCATTTAGAACCACATTCTTATTCACTTGCTATTTACTTCCTACAGTGACATTAAAAGAACTGAGAGAAGCTGACTTCAATTTTACCTGTGCATTTTCAGTGCTAGTTTATCAGCTAAGGACTAAAAACACAACAGACAACTCACAATGGATGCAGCCTGAAATTGTAGTTTGCTGAAACAGGCACAAGAGCTCAACACAGAGAAGCTAATTTCTGTGTCAACTTTCATTCCATAAGGATTAGTGCCATTTTGCACAGCCAAAGCACCAACTCCAACCCGGTTTCTGCAAGCTTCCAGCAGTATGACTGCAGACACTGTAGTTCCCCATTAAGTTTATCAGATTTAAGTTACTCAGTCTTTTTCTCGCTAATTATGTCTCAAGCATTTTCAGATGGGCCTCTTTCTTCAATCTAATGAGTCTCAATAGCATGCAAGCTTGCATATGACAAATACATCCTGGAGTTCAACAGTCTGGTTTTCAAAAATCTTGCTTCCTGAGGAAAAACCCAACAAAACAAACTTGCTTTCTCTGCCTTTGGGTAGCATTGGTTTCTTTACTAATAGCTGAATTAATAATTTAGTGGTATGAACGCCAGGATTCATTCACCATTGTCACATGCTTGTGTTTCTTAAGAAGAGTTGTTCCTCCATCTTGTTAATGGAATGTGGATGCCACTTTTGAGGGATGATTCAACAGAGACTATTTTGTAACCTCTGCATAAAAATAAGTTTCAAACTGTCTTCAAGGTTTTGCTAAAACGAGCTCTCAGTACTTTTTCAAAGGTCTCCACGTGACCATTTTAAGGTACAAATTCGAAACAAAAAAGCTAATTGTTAATGTGAACTACAGCAGTTTCTTTCAAAACATCACACAGCTAACTCAGCAGCACCCAATATACTACCACAGTATTTTCTTGTTCTAAGTATGACAGAAATGCAAATGCTTGCTTACTCTATAGCGAATTATCTGGAAGCCAAGTTGCTAAACACCGTGAATAAAAGTCTTTTCTAGCTGATAAATAGCTGAAGTTATTAAATTCATTTAACTTTGGAATTATGTTTACAAATATATTGCTATTTAAAATCAGAAAAGTGCTACAGCTGTACATGTACAGGTAATTGATGCTGACAATTAGACTTTCAGAACTTAAAACCTCAAACTATTCTTCCAGGCTGAACCTCTAATTTTGGTTTGAATACAGCAAGTCTGTGCTCTTGCTTGTGAATTACAATCCTAAGGGTTTTATCTCCTTTTATATTTAAATGGCCTTCCTTTCTCTTCACGCTGAGCCAAATTCTCTTCAGTTACAATCGGGAAGTTATCGTGAGACAGCCATGACCCCTGGGCTGCTCTCCGTTTGTCTAGACTGCTGTTTTCTCCCGCAACCAGTAAGTACCATATTCCCATCGTACCCATATTCCATGCTTTCAGATCCCAGGTCATGATTTGGTATGCAGTATGGCACCCACCATATTGCATACCAAAAATACCCAGAAGCTGATTTGGCAAGAGGCCAAAAGCAGACAAAGTGCTGATTTGGCTCTTTTTCCCTCATTTACCCACCTAATCTGCTGTTGCTCTAACTTGCCTTCACCTTAAGCACTAGCCCATAACAAAATTCCAGATTCCACAACAAAATTCTCACCAGAGGACTGTGACAATACCTTTTACTTTGCCTCTAGGCAACCGCCTGAGTCAACAGACTCAAGGTCCCAGTCACAGTGCCATCATGAAAGAAAGCCCACAGAAGAGCTTCTGCATTTGTTCACCTAGGTCACAGTATTAGTGCAGCAGATCAACCATGAAAAGAAAGAACTAGAGAAAGTCAGGCTTGTCTCCTATTTTTAGGTATAGACCCTGAACAAATACTCTAAGCAGCATGGAAAAGTATTTTATTTTACAGGCAAACTCAAGTTACGCGGCAAAAACCACTTTCAAATTCATGTTTCTTGAAGAGATCAGGGCTATGACAGGTGGCATGAGAGGGCTGGAAGATATAAAATACCTGAGTCACAAGGTATTTTACACGTTAGCTGAATAATACAAACATATTCATTTATTGAATCACATTTTGAAACCCCTTGATTCCAGCTAGGTCACTTATGGACTGTGGTACAATTCCACTTCAGTGAAACATAGAATCATACAAGGATAGGGGTTGGAAGAGACCTCTGAAGTCCCACATATTGCATTCAAAGCACTGGGCACTGTGTGCCAGTCATCATAAGCCTGTTACTATTGCAAAATGCCTGACACAGGAGACAGAAGCCTGATGAGTGCCATTATACTGTAGATGTTGACAGTCTGTGCTGCATCTTTCACTCATGTCTTGTGTGTAGCCTTCTAGAATGGCTTGGCTTGAAATAAAACAGAAAACGCCAACCCTAATATAATAGTCTTCATACCACTGAAATTCTGCCAAAACATAGCTGAGCTGCAAAACACTGGCTTTGATGTCTTGCAGAAGAGGACAGACATATAGTGAGATTCAATTACCGGATTTCTCAGCCCTGTTACTACTGTTAAATACATTGCTAATAAATGAGACTATTTGTCTGTCTAATAAAATAGACAGACTAATATTAAAGTTTTGATCACACTTCCATGTCTTTTAAATGCAGTTCTACTATCTGACTACTATAGTCAGAAATACTCTGAAATGCAAAACAGCACTTTTTCGCTGTGACCACAAACAACCTCAGGAAAGCAAAGACCATCTTATCATCTAGCTAAGTAGTCCACAAGATAACATTGCAAGCTGCAAAGGCTATTTAAAAAAAAAACAAAACAGCAAACTCCTTTTTGTCATAATGATTCTCTATACCATGAAAATAAGCGTGCTATTACAGTTGACAGACTCTTACAAATCTGCCAAGCAGCAGCAGATGTGGCAAGTAAGCTTTTCAATGAAAGAGAAATTCTAGATATAGAGTGGAAATATATTAAGTGCAGTTTGCTCTACCTGCACATCTGCCACTAGAAAGCGTTCAAATAGCATAGAGAGAAGTCTCACACATGAGTTCTCAAGAAGCAACTCGGTTTTAAGAACTGATGCTAATCCGTTTGCTGTGAGCAAACTTTCTTCAGCTTTAATTAACCCAATCACATGAAGCCTTGAAACGTCAAGGCTGAGTATTTGTTCACCTACTAGAACTAGAAAATCATGAATAATGACACCTATCATAAGAAAAGGATGGTATTTATAAGGAAATATGGAGCCCTACACTCCATTATCCTTAGCATTAGATTTCTTTAACCTGTGACTCAGTTAAGAGAAAACACTTAAGGCAAATAAGTGTTACAAACTCCCATCTGACTTCCTGTGCTCTCACACAGCAAAGACTTGCAAAGATATTTTCAAAAGTTTCTGGAGGTACTGTCTCTTCTGTGCTTGTCCAGTACAATGAACAGGAGAACACACTTTAATATTCCACTCTCAGGAATGGTGGATGGTGACAAAGGCATTCTGTGACAGAGGACAAATCCCCGTTCACTGATCTTAATTGGCTGTGCTTCCTGTGAAGCAGTAACACAAGCTGAGGAACTGAAACTAAGCTAACTGGAAGCATTTTTTCTATGAAGTACATTATTAAACCAACCAATAAAGTTCACTGCCAATTACTCACAGAGCTATATATCACATATTAAAAAAGGAAACAAAACAACATAATCCAGCCACCTGCCACCACTCACAGGAACATCTACATTTAGAAACATCCACATCAAGTACAGACTTGGGATGGGGAAAAAAAAGCTGTTAAATTCATTTTCATTACCTCTTAAACTGTTCTTTCTTTGTTCTTCAAAACCAAACAACTACATTTCTCTTTTCCCTGAAGGGAGCATATGCAAATATTCTCAATTTGTTTTTATTCTTTACTTCTGCAAACTCCTGCAAACTCCACAATCCCACAAAACAGCACTCGTCAGGAAAATTCACGTCAGTCACCTGATCCTTGACAAGCCATTGAGGATTCTGTTACATTAGGTAGAATCAAAACTTGAATTCTCTGCATGTGTACATCAGAGGCAATGAATCCATATGAATAGAATCATAGAATAATCATGGCTGGAAAGGACCTCCAGGATCAAGTCCAGCCCTCATTCCAACATCTCCTTAACACCTACACCATGGCCTCAAGTGCTCTATCTACTTGCTTTTTAAATGCCTCCGTTGATGATGACCCCACCACCTCCCTGATCAGCCTGTTTCAGCACCCAGCTACTCCCTCAGTAAAGAACTTCTTCCTAACAGCCTATCTAAACTTCCTCTGATGAAACGTGAGGCCTTTTCCCCTCATCCTATCATTAGTAATTTGGAATAGTCTTATGGTTGCCTACTCCAAAGGTTCCAGCTATAACTGCAAATCAAAATAAAGTTTTAGATAAAAGGCTTGCAAAAATTTATGTGTAAAGAGCCTGGACAGGGTTTATGCAGAGGTAAAACCACAGAAAGCCCACCTATCTGAGTAGATGTTGATACTTTCACCATCTTGCTAGAGTAGGTTGAGTGCTTTTTCATTAGATGCAACTAACATTTTATCAAAACCTCTGTTTGTAATAACCAGAAATAGCCCACAATATGGAAAAGTCCTAACAAAAATATTTGTGGAAGAATACAGACCATAGACTACCCTCAAATTTAATATTCTTAAAGCCCCGAAGTGTGCTTAAACGCTTTCTCTTTCAATAGCAAAAGCAGAGATCTAATGAGTACTCACCAGCATCTTCAACCATGAAATGAAAAATGTCACTGGTGGCGTTGTCACCCCCTCGTAGAACATAGCATATCTTCATATCATCGATATCAGCTGGAAAGAGTTAACAAAAATAGGTTTTATTTTAAATGCTGAAAATAGAAGACTTTTTCTATAAAAACTCCACCTGTATTAAATAGTTCAGCTTCAATAGAGAGATGTCAAGGTTCTCCAGCAGTGCTCAGGAATTTCCATATTAACAGAGCTGAAGTTTTACAGATACCACTCATTCTCCCTCCAATTACTTCTTCCTCCCTGGTGCCCTTTTCCCTTCAGTTCTTTTTGTAACTATATCTTGAAAGAAAATGTAAAACCATGGTCTCAACAGTCAGAACTACTTTATATTTTAGCAATGAATTTTCTTAAACAGACATGTATTTCCAGTAAGACATTGACTCTGTCATTCTTCATCCTGAGTAGTACTGTAGGGAAAATCTGTGGCTGAAATGGAAGCAAAACCCATGCTATTTTTTTTATGTTAAGTTCTATCCTCCATTCAAAAGGCAAGATTACGAAGTCCACATGACCCACTAAACCTACCTCTAGAACTACATTACTAGACAGACAGAGATATAGTAGAGAAATCTTCATCTCTTTAGGCTCCTAAAATGCCTTCTCCACCAGACCATCCTTCCTATCAGCATGTTTTCAAAGGATATGGCATATATCTATAAAAACTATCATAAACAGTGCTCAAGCACCGTGATTGACTGTTTTAAGAACTCAAACAGATGCAATTGATGTCGATGGACAAGACCACAGTGAGAAAAAAAATCAGTGAATAATTTTGAATTATCAGTTGTAATAAAGAAAACACATAAGAGGAAAACAAACATTTCTTAATATCCTATTTTCTGGTTTCCTTGAGTAGTGATGAGAATCATGTCACATATAAGTTCGTTTTTGTCACTTTCCTTGGAAGACTGCTGTTGGTAAAAATCTATGTCTGATGCTTTAAGCAAAATAGTCAGAAATTAATAGCATTAAAGTGGAGCTCAAGTACTACCCAAAATCTCCTCCCACATTAGGAAAAAGACATCAAAAGCACTTTGTTAGAGCTCAAAATCTTCAGTTTCAAAGGTAAACAGCCATCTTCTAGAGCAAACAAGTTAAGAGCATTATCACAGAGCACAGATGATAAATTCATTGGGCTGTAAAGAGGACACAAACAAATGCCTCCTCATGCCAGTGGAGCAAATAAATCTTTCCTCCTGCAAACACTTACATAAGCACTCAGCTCTGCCTGCATGGGGAGCCTTATCAAACTCCATCTTTCCAACACATAAAGATAAGAACTTGAGCCAGTGTTTGCAGGACCAGGATCACCTCATGAAAAATAAAAGCCAACTGTTATCCAAACTTCTTAATTTTGTCAAAAGAACTGCAAAGTAATTATCTGTTTTCTGTTAATTCAGAACATGTTCAGTGACACTTGAGCAATTCCACACTGTACTTCCACAGTTGTGCTTAGTTATACCAAAAATTGCCTAGTTGTATGCACAATTCATTGGTACAGAACTTCAATGTCAGCTAAATATTAATGTGATGTTGGAATTCTCCAACATAAATTATACTGGGTGGATTTCATAATTACTTTTTTTTAAACACTATCTCCATGAGATCTGGGCATCGATTTCCCATTCAAAATTCTGCAAAACCAATGCACTTGTTAAAGGTTGTGTATGTAAATATATAGTCTTTAAGAAACAAATGCAATTTGCAACATAACTCACTTGTCTTTCAGAAAACTTGTCTGAAAAAACTATAAAGGCATTATTGGGGTAAATGCTGAATAAAATCATTGCTTGCACAGTGATGCATATTGGGCTGAAGTAGCCATGTAGACAACTTTGGCTTCAGGAGGCAACATGGAGTGCTGAGACAACAGCCAAGCAGCTATTACCAAGGCAGATCCTTATCCTGTACTATTCCTTCCCTTTGTTTCTGGCCCCTCAGCACACTTGCAAAGTTGTAAGGTGTGACTTGTCCCTTATCACAAACTTACCCATATGGACAGGGGACTCACAAATCAGTCCATCCTATATTGTGCATTCAAAACATTATCCAAAATTCAGCTACCTATTTGTTCTATATCACTAAACTTCATTAAATGTGAAGGACTTGGCAGTCCCTTAATAGACTTTTCCTACTTTTAAACAAAATATCTAATCTTAATGAATACCTGCTATGAACAAAGTCCTGCCCTGACTTGCAGAGATGAATGCAGCACAATTACCCATACACAATACTCTCTGTATGCATTCTTGTCCCAGGATAGCACTAGACTAGAAATTACCAGCTGGCAAATGTTTTTCTTTGAGCTTTTGCTGCATAAAGCGAAAAGAAATAATGAATTAAAAGGGCTGCTTTCAGGTGTAACAGTGAAGTAACAGTGAAGCATCAGCTAGTACTGACAAACTTAGGGAGTGCTTAATATATTTTAAGAGTATTTTGTTACTATCACTTGCCTCTCATTCAGATTATTCTAACAATGAAAAAAAATTAGAAGTGACGACTATTTGCAGAATTTGGGGACCTTTTACCAAGAAGTTCATTTTCCCACACTCTAATACCCACTTTGAGCAATATCAATTAACTCTATGAGTCTCAAAAGCGAAAGACTACATACTGTACTCATGGCAGCGCAGTATCTGATGTGTGCTAATCAGAAAGTCTCACACCAACTGCTCCTGAACAAAACACACAACAAATCTCACAGACATACTGTATTCTGCACAAACACATTTTGACTGGAAGCTTTTAGCTCATCTTGCAAGCTAGGCTAATTTCCTATATAGCACAGGATGAAGTTCTAGTGGGCAGATAATGAAAAGCAATCTTGAGCACAAGGCAGAAGGCTGTTTGCTAAATAATCTCTCTGCCCTCTCTTTAAGTTAAAGGTAATTTGAAAAACCAGACCACTCAGCCTGCTTGTACACACAATGAAGCTTGTTTCCTTAGTGTTACCTCACTCAGAGCTGTCAGACTGCCTGTTCACACAAGCACAAGCCTAAATCTAAGAAATGGGAGTACGAAGAACTAGAATATTAGGATGGACTTCACAATCCTTTGAGCAGCTTTTAAAACTCAGCTGCATGTAACCACGAACAGCCTCATCTGACTCCAGAGTTGGCCCAGTTTTGAGCAGAGGTTGGGCCAAATGACCTCAATTCATAAAACTGTAATGACTTTTTACAACCCCCACCAGGACTCACACACATTAATGAAAGCATTTTGTAAGAGGTTGCCCCACATGGCAGCACAGGACCACTAAACGGGAGGGAAATGAAAACACAGTACATAATGGCCAGTCCAAGAGTCAATAAAGGAGCACCCCAAAATTGAAAACGATAACTCTGGTTGAAAACTCTGCACTTACATTAGATTAAGACGACAAAAGAGCATCTCGCTTACTATTGCCTTGAGCATTAGGCCAGTATTTGTTTCAGTGCAGCATAAGCCTCAAAAAGCCATGAAACCACCAGTCTGGATTTGACAGTGCTTTGCATATTAATGGTAGTGGGCCACATGCTGAGGGACAAAATGAACTATGCACAGAGTTTTGAGTATAGAGCTTGGTCTACATAAGACCTTCATGTCTCGCATTACTCCTCAAGACTGTAGCCTTCTAAGTTAGTCCAAGAATTTCTGTCTCCCTGCCACTCAGCCTCTCCCATACCCAAAACAGCTACAAACAAGAGGGCAGTTGAGGAAAAATGAAAAGAGAGTGTCATCTATGACATTCACTCACAGGTTATTTGGAGTTTGCAGATAAAAGGACAAAAATTATTCGATAAATTTATTGCTTAAAAACACTTGGCTCAAAAAAATTGGAGTACTTCTACAAGAATTGCCATGGAACCTCTGAAGTTATCACTTTCTGAGAATCCTCACTAACTTTAAAACAAATTTTTCCTGCTCACCCAGCTCAGGCAGCCACAGGATATTATGGAGACCAGTGAGCATGCCACATGGTCAGACATGGGATACACACCAGAATAGCCTCTGTGAAATAAAATGCAGTCAGCTACAAACATCGATCTTCAGCCCTTCCACCCATACAGCCCAGATTGCATGGGCTGCTTCAGCTTTGAATCTCCATGTTCTTGTGCTGCCTGATCACTCCCCACAGCTGCAAGAAACCTCATTTCACTGTTAATTAACCAGCTATTAGCTCATTGAGAAGTAACACAGAAAATTCTCTGGACAACAGCTAATGCTCCCCTTCCAGTTAAAACTACTTCACAACCACATGCCGAGGCTTTATTCAGAACCTACAGCACTTGCTGTTTTCATCTTATTTATACCACCTGGTATTTTAGTTCTGTGTAAAAGGAAAAGCACCACTGACATCATTTTAAAATGTTTATGTTACCTTTTAATTTAATACAAAACACTGTGGTTAAGACTTGTGTAATTAAGGCAACAAATGCACTCATTTTTTTCCCCACATTTGGGAAATGATTTTGCATTTATAGCCAAGGGCACTTAGAGTCTATACCAACTGATAGCCCAGTCGTGGTATGACCATTAGTTAAGAATAGTTTGGCCACTCCTATAGCAGCATTTTCTAAATAAAACTGTTTAAAGAAGGCACTTGGCCTCCAGAGATCTGGAACTGTGTGCAGCTCAATTTTGACACTAAACTGTCTATCACTAACAGAGAGTCCAAATCACAGTTACTTCAACTATAAACTCTCCAAAGCAACAGTAAACTTTCCTGTTTAACGTGATCACAGTTGCAATAAGTAATAAACAACTAACGTTATTATAAATACTGTCACAGTTGGAGGAAAGTTTCTCCCATCAGTTATTACAGTTTAGCATGAAAAACCATGTTTCCAGTGACATAAGGAAGCAAGACACGTTGTAGTACCTTGTGTGAACTGGCTGATGCTATGGTTGCCTTTCCCCAGGTGGATCAGGAAGCCGTGGCGCAGACCTTCTGTGATTCTGAACTTAAGAGTAGCATGTAAACTGTCCCTGTCTTCCACTTTGAGCACTTTGTTGGTAATCAGAAATCCAACGTGACCTGTGGCCAGAATACGGAGAGTCTGAGCACCCTTATTTATCACAACTTGAGGTACGCTGTTATCCACAGGTATTATTCGAATCTTCATAGTCTGAGGTTTCCTTGTTTCAAACACAGTGTTGGGGAAGACATAGAAATCTGAATGAGTGCCATCTGTAACAGTGAAAGAGAAGCTATCCTCAACTGATTCTGTGCCATCATGTTTGTAGCTAATTAGATTTTCATTTAGGTCTTGTTTAGTGAAGGTGGTGACTGGTTTGGAGTTATTGAATATGATCTGACCGTGAATGGGTATTTGAGTGATGATAAATTTCAGCAACACATCAGGTGTATCTCTGTCTTCTGCAGTCAGTTCAAATGGGGTTATCAGTTTGCATTCATTTTCACTCACCACAAGGCTATGGATTGTGACGACAGGTTTCTTATTGTCCACATCACTGATAGAAATTCTGAAAGTCCGAAATACAGGGTTATAACCATCAGTCACTTCAAACTCAAAGCTGTCCATTTTCACCTCATCTTCCGAAGTGTGAATGTAGTAGATTTTATTGCCTGCTAATAGAAGCTGAGTAAAAGTGGAGATGGACACCCCAGGCTGATCTGTGCATTCAAGATGACCACGAACAGGTGCTCTGGTAATAGTGAAGACTAAGTTCTCATCTGGACTATTCAGGTCACTGGTGCTCAGCAAATCAGTAGTAAGGGTTACCTTGCCTCCTTCCTTCAAAGAAACTCCTTTGCTGATTACATCTGGGAAGACAATATCCATACTACCTATTGTTACATAAAAGTAGCGGTCAATGAGAGGATTTATTCCATCTGTCACATCAAACTTGATAAGATCACGAATGCCTTGTTGACTGAAATGTGTATAT
>JAOXOE010000001.1:98855687-98896479 GCA_028565055.1 Phoeniculus purpureus | reverse complement strand
CAGTGCTCTGTCACCCTCACCATGAAGAAGTTCCTTCTGATATTTATACAGAACCTCCTCTGTTCCAGCTCACACCCGGTGCCCCTTGTCGTACCACTGCGTGCCACAGACTCCATCCGCCTGACACTCACCCCTCACACATTTATCAACATTAATGATGTCACCCCTCAGTCTCCTTTTTTCTAAGCTAAAGAGACCCAACTCCCTCATCCTTTCCTCATCAGGGAGAAGTGTCAATTGACTCTGTTCCAATTCAAATGAATTTACAGTCTACATTTTACTTGAGGCATATAGCATATTCCAGTTTCCTTCTTTGGTGGGCTTCAACGCATGTAATTAACACCATCTAAACATGAGACACCACATCTGAACTACCCTTATGTGGGTACCTAGTGACATTTGAGATATCTTCTTCTCAGTGTCATCTATGAGAACGAACCTCTTCACGGTGAGGGTGTCAGAGCACTGGAACAGGCTGCCCAGGGAGATTGGGAGATTGTGGAGTCTCCTTCCCTGGAGACATTTAAAACCCACCTACACACGTTCCTATGCGACTGGATCTAGGGGATCCTGTTGTGGCAGGGGGATTGGACTGGATGGTCTTTCCAGGTCCTTTCCAATCCCTAATATTCTGTGATTCTCTGATTATACTTGAGTGCACCTCCTTCACCTAGCATTAATCTCAGAGCGCTTCCTGAACATCTTAATTCACTTGACTCGTTATATGTGTTATTTATTTATTTATCATAACAGACAGGATTGTTTGGTCTATGTTTAGTTTTAAATTCACACTTTCAAACTGATGTAAGATTCCACTGTCTGTGTACTGCTGAGTCATTGTAAAATAACATTATGCATCACAAAACACATCTAACTACCCACTGTCTTTGAGGTTGTTGTGATGACATGAAGTTTAATTGCCATTTTGCTTCTTTCTGTCAACTCATTCATTACTTTTAGTACGATTTCTAATTTAAAAAATACTATTAGGATGAGGAACAGTTCAATAGTTCCAATTCCTTATTTCTCAACCCCCCTCACCTAACAGCATGTGTTTCCAGGATCTTTAAAGATTAAGAGTTCAGTTATTCTTTACTTTCAAACAGGGATTTGAGCTTTGACCCTTGTTAGTACAGTAACAATTTAGAAATGAAGCAAAGTGTACAGTAAAGCTTCAGTCCTCATTGATCCATACTGACAGCAACACCAAACTGGTAACCCGGTATCCCTTATACTTTAGTTCCACTGCATTTAAACTAGGATTCTTCTTATTTATTTACAAGGAGACACTCTAAGGTGCAACCATCTGCTATTTGAAATTCAGTTGTGCCTGATAATTTTCTGTATCTAAGTCTCTGGATGACACACTGAATTGTAGGAGATCTGAAGTATGGAGATTTAACAAGTCTCTAATTAAAGCTGTAGCATTTGTGCAACAGATGAAGACTATTTCAGAATAAATTAATATCAATAAAAACGAAGACACTAGCTGGGGTGTTGTGTGCTGAGCTGCCAGCACAGTCATGAAGGGTAGGGTAATTTGCTTAGCTGCAGCAGCAGTACAAAAAGTGTATCTTGAGTACCAGAGCAAATTAGAAAAGGAAGCTAATGAGACGAAAAAAAGAACATAAAAAGCAGGTACCCCAGGACCATCCAACTTTTGATTAAACGGAGGGAAACTAAACGCTTTGTGGTGAATAACAGAGACAATGTGTTAAAGCTTAATGAACAAATGTACTACGGAAAGGGGAATAAATCTGACAAATTATTTGCATATGATTGGAATGAGAAGAGAAAGGAGGTTTTTTTCTGTTTGAGAAACAAGAGGCATTACAACAGATCAGAATTGATGGACTGTAATGAGATTCCTCTTATGTTCTTTATAGAACAGTTTTATCACAGCTAAATACGGGTCACAAGGAGATAGTCCTCTTACCCAAAATTCAATTGCCATGGATTAAAGAAAGAAGTAAGATGGAGTTTGATCTTCTGGGATCAGGCATCAACAACAAGCTACTGAGGATTCTTCTCTCATAAAATAAAACAGACCAGATGGAATCGCTATTATTAAAAAGGTCATCTTTCTTTTTTGCATGATTGAGACAGCTTTTATTTGTTTGACTTCATTCTCTCTCAGATAAATTGAAGAATTAAGCTCTGTAGCGGAAAATAAGCTGCGTGATTGATCATAGATTGTTTAGCATTGGCCTGGGTACTGGATGATCTTTTGAGGTCCCTTCCAATCCCTAATGTTCTGTGATTCTGTGATGCGTAGGAGCTGCACACACAAAGCGAGTGCTACATAGGAGACTGCTGAACTAAACCTAGCAGTTGGATTCACTTTAGCTGTCAGTGTTCCAGCTCGTGCAGATTCAATTAGAGGTTTGGGTTCAATTAACCAGAACTTTGGTGTGAATCTCCCATGTTCTCTCAGAGCAGAACCTTAACTGCCCTCCTGAGCAACTTTTCACAGACATGTAAAAGTCACCTCTGTCAGCAAAACTAAATGATTTGACAGGGCAAACAAGACCTTGGTTAATTCATAGGGGAAATCAAAAATGTAGTTGAGAGAGTTCAGGGTCCACACACAATGTGGATATAGGATTATCTGAGCTCAGTGTTGCCGCACATCTAAGGTCAGATGCAAACAGCACAGCAACATCGCTTACTTAATTGTTTTTGGGTCATACTGAGCCAAGAACCTGCCTGAAGAGAATGAGGCAAACAAAGGGCTTGTTTATCCTGCAGCTAAGTGATTCTAACATGAGCAAAACCAGTACTGAAATATGGATAGCAGTAACCTTATTAGCCACTGAAATTGTTCTGAATAGCGCAAACTCTATCGATTATTAATGTGCCCAAGAGTCAATGCCCTTTGTTTCATAGAATAGACCTCAGGGAAAGGAGTATTAAATTATAATTATTGGTCTGAAACAGCCAGAAAATAGTGTCTTGTCTCTCCCAACTCATGAACTTCACAGTAAGTGACTGAAACATAAATCACTACGACCAACTATCACCCAATGCTTGTCTCCAACCAATTTCTCTCAGAAACTGCACTGCTAGGGACCTTAAGTGGATGTACAAGTTAGTACAGTGCTTTCTACAAGGCGGACATCATTATTGGCATCTAACCTGGAACTGAATGTAAGGGAAAATACGATCTTCAAAATATTCAAGCCTTTCCTTACAGTCAGAATTCATAGCCCACCAAAGGACATTAACTAGTCAGAGAACATCTCCCTGATGAGGAAAAGCTAAGAGAGCTGGGTCTCTTCAGCTTGGAGAAAAGGAGACTGAAGGGTGACTCCATTAATGTTTATAAATACGTGAAGGGTGGGTGTCAGGAGGATGGAGCCAGGCTCTGCTCAGTGTCATCTAATGATAGGACATGGAGCAATGGGTATCAGCCTTTCATCACTCAAGTCCTCCTCCACAGGACTATTGTCAATTCCTTCAACCCCAAACTGTATTGCTACTTCAGCTTGACCTGACCCACATGCAGTACTTTGCACTGGCCATTGCTGAACTTTCCAAATATCACATGGGCTCATTTTCCCAGTATGTTCTGCTGCATCTGAATGGCATCCTGTCCCTCAGTCAAGTCAACTCAACTGATCTCAGCTATCAGCTTGGTGTTGTCTGCAAACTTACCAAGGTTGTACTTGATGCAACTATGTCATTGATGAAGACAGCACTGGTCCCAGCACAGACCCTTGAGAGACATCACTTGTCAGTGATCTGCATCTGGACAATAAATAGTTATTGAGCACTACCATCTGGATGTGATCATCCAACCAATTAGTTATCCGCTGAACAACATCCAGAAAAATCTTTGCTCACAGACAAGTGCTACCTCTCTAACTACTGAGATAATATTTCCCAACATTATAAATCAATTTTCATAGGAATTTAAACGTCCTGTACTTTGCATATTTCTGAGTTACAAGAGAATAAAGCGTAATTTTCCTTAAGTCAAGGGGAATTGTACCGCTCATTTCGCGAAAACAAGGTTTTGATCCAAATTGCCAATGCTCACCTAAATACAACAAGGTTGTCTGTCAGTAGAATCTGTCCAGTGCTGTTTATAACCAGTTAATATTTCTGACTGAATGAGGGATTTATTCAGTGTGGAATTTCCTGACCTGCCACATTCATTGTCGTGATGGGACTTGCGCTGCTCACCATCAGTCACCTTACATACTTCACCTGACAAAGCCTGGTAGGATGCTTCACAACAGCAAGAGGACAGGCTGGAACATTCACACTCATCGGTTCCATGAAGAGGAATAAGTGTTTTTAACAGGACCTTGCGGGGGGGGAGGTGTTAAGGAGTTGGTCTGTTTGTATCTAAATTTTGCTTCAGAATTAAGTGGATCAGCTATCTGAAATGAAAAACACATGTGCTGTGTACTTCACTACCCCAGCAGGAGCTCTGTGAGGCATTCTATCTCCTTGGAGTACAATACACAAATAACTCTGGCAGTGTTCTCTGAGTCACAGGAAGAACCTATCTGCAACATTTCTGCCTAGAAGGCAAAGCCTCCTCAAGCAGGGGGCCATGCTAAGCAAAGGCAAAGAGAGTTGAAGTACTATGTTACTCATACATATCCTTCTGTAAATGGCAGGCCATGGGGTTGGCTGCTGAGGAAGAAAACCCAAAAAAATGAAGGAAAAAAAAAATTACAAATAGGCAGGGCAGTAAATGATCATAAACCAGGCAAATACAACGTAAAAGGCAGATTTGTATTTTAGATTTACCAGAGGTGAATGTTATCACATAACCACAGAACATTAGGGATTGGAAGGGACCTAGAAAGATCATCTAGTTGAATCCCTCCACCACAGCACGACCCCCTCGATCAAGTTGCACAGGAACATATCCAGGAGGGTCTTAAACGTCTCCAGAGAAGGAGACTCCACAACCCCCCTGGGCAGCTCATTCTGCTTAATTCAAAGGTCTACTGGTACACTTCTAAGCTGGTATATTTATCATGTCCAACACAGTCAGCAGTTCATAGCTTTAGGAGTCAATGGCCTCCTAATTCTGTTTCTAGCATTGAAGGGTCTGATTCATCACTCCCTTATAATGACTTTAAATGTAGTACTCTTTCCTTGGAGTAAGAGTGGAAACATCTGGCTGAAATCAGAGGACACTGTACTTTCAATGTAACCACAGAACAGGAGGGATTGGAAGGGACCACGAAAGATCATCCAGTCAAATCCCCCTGCCACAGCAGGATCCCCTAGATCCAGTCACACAGGAACACGGCCTGGTGGGTTTTAAATGTCTCCAGAGAAGGAGACTCCACAACCCCCCTGGGCAGAAAACAGGTTTTGTCTGGATCAACACTAACCTTTTTTTTTTCCTACACACAGAAAGTTTCCAGTTCTGGCAGCTATAGCTTGCTCTAGACTTTTTAGAATCAGCATCTATGCTAACAAAGACTCAAGTATCAGTGCTAGTTATTAATTTTAAAGTAAAAACAAAAAAAAAAGATGAGACGAAAGAGAATGGTGACGTGCCATGGAAACCACTCTCCTTTAAAGGAGTGAATTTGAAAGTCTGAGACAGCTGTGATTCTTTGTCTCTGCCAGAACTCTTTACTCATGTCAGTCCCCTCTCGCATAGGAGACATTTTCTTTCCAGAGCCAATGCAGTGTGACACGTTTTCCTTGCTGCTTAGCAAGTGCTTTTAATTCATAAGATGTGTGTTGCTACAAAAAAATCCTGTAGTTCTTTTACACTCAAAATTCCCCCTACATTAGAGATCACAGAATCACAGAACATTAGGGACTGGAAGGGACCTAGAAAGATCATCCAGTCCAATTCCCCTGCCACAGCAGGATCCCCTAGATCCAGTCACACATGAAATTGTCCAGGAGGGTTCTAAATGTCTCCAAATGAAGAGACTCCACGATCTCCCTGGGCAGCCCCTTCCAGGGCTCTGTCACCCTCACCAGGACTGATCAGATATCACCTTCTATAAAGTTGCTGCACAACATTCCACCCTTTTCAGCAAAAGAGATATAAACACTGCTCATGACGAAAGCAGAAAAACAATCCAGAGTTACAACCAAAAGAGTACTTTCACATCTTTAAATCCAATCAATTTAAGAAGTTACTTTGCTATGAAACTGCCATAACTTTCTTATCCACATGCTCTACTCTCATGATGTGGGTCTTTAATGTACCTAAACTGAAGTATACTGGCCCCATTTGCACAGCTATTTGTGTAACTGGTGAAGCAGCTATTTATACTGATATTAGAGTAAAAATCATCTCACCTAACTTTAGTAGTTTATAATGTGGAAGTCTAGATCTGAGATACCCTCCCTAAAATCTCTCTGTAGCTCCTCTAGGTGAAGCAAAGAGCCTTTTTAGGAAGCAATTTGTTCTTTCTATTTTAAGCTGTGATTAATTTTTCCCTACAGTTGGTTCTTTCTCTCTCTGTAGGAGCATAAAAGAACATGCTTAGGGAAATTAGTTTTCACACTGCTATTCAGAAGGAGATGCCGTTATTTAAACAGAGGAAGTCTGCCTTCAGATTTCTTATAAACAAACATGACAGAAAAGGCTGTGATAGGTAAGAAATGTGTTTCCAATTCTGTAGTCATAGAAATGACACATTTGAACTAAGGTTTTAGCTAAAAAAGCACCACGAACGTACTAATGACTAAGTTTTCCTACATGATAGGTCCATGTTTTTAACAGAAACACAGAACAGTAGGGATTGGAAGGGACCTTGAAAGATCATCCAAACCAATCACCCTGCCACAGCAGGATCACCTAGATCAAGTCACACAGGAACATGGCCACAGAGGTTTTAAACATCTCTTTATCATTTAATTTCTTTTCACAGGTCCCACATTTCAAATTGTGAAAGCCATCTGAATGTTTCATAACATGAAATAGGAGCCAAACTTCATTCCTATTAAGTAAATGGCTAAAATCGAGATTAGAGCTGAAGGTGTTCTAACATAGAGGACGTCCAACTTCACAAAGCAAACTTCCTTCACAGTGACCCCATCCTAGGTCTGAAAATGTTTCCAAGCAGTGCAGTCTACTGGCTGCTACAGACGTCAGGTTAATCATGAAATAAAAACAGTAATAAGGATGATACTCTGCTCTGACACTTCTTCCTTTTTGCCTTCAGTACAACACCGAAGAAATAGCAAATGGTCTGTGTCTCTTTAATACACTTTGAAAATCTGAGCTGTGCCAACAGAACTTCAAAGCAGAACCCTGAGCATTACACTGGACATGGTCTCCCCTGCCACACAGGTTAATGTCTTCAGTCCCCTCTTTCATCACTTACTTTGTTTTAATAAAATCCTCTCAGTATCTACACTTGCTACAACCTTTTGATTTCAGCTCTGCACAAAGCACTTGTAATTTATGACAACCTCTTCAAAGGTCACTCTTACCACCTCAGTAAGCACCCCAGAAGGGAGTTCCTCAGTGTGGCTAGAAATCTATTAAACTCGAGTCAAATGAATCTTAGCTTCTAATAGATGAGAACTAGAACAAACTAACAACCTAGGAAACAACACAGTGCCAGTCTCTGTTCTCTTTTGATAAGCTTTTTTTTTTTGTAGACCTGAAATTCTCAATCTCTAATGTTCTATGATTCTGTGAAACCAAAACAAAAGCAGCCTCCCTCTCCCCTTTTCTCTCTTAATGACCAGGGAGAAGAGAAAGGAAAAAACTACCTTCCCAGCAAAAAAAGCAGGGAAAGAGAGAAAAAGCAGGGAAAGAGGGAAAGAGAGAGAAAAGAATAAAGAGACAAGGATTTCACCCAGTTTATGCTGCTGGTGAAGCCATAAGCCAAGAGACTGACATCTAGGGAAAAGTCGAGTCCTCCAGCAACAGCACACCAGCCAAGTGGAGGGACACTCCTATGATAATCAGCTGGTTTTGACAACTTGCAATGGCAGCGGGAGCTCACAAACACTTCCTCAGCAACATTTTCCCTATCGTGTACAATACTGTCCAGGTGGGAACTGCAACAGCTGCTTCTGAGCTACACAGCACCACAGCACTCACATGTTAATACCAGCAAACATCTTTTTCACTGACAACAGGTCCAATTAGAAGCCAGCCTTGGGAGAAGTGATGGATATAGATAGGTTTTCAAATAGAAGAGGGTATCATTGCTTCTCATGTTTCATATTTTACAGTCAGCGACACTACCACACAGTTTCCTTATGTGGGCTCCAGGCAGAGCAAATCGCTGCCTCGTTCAGTTGTTTGTATGAAAGAATATGAAAAAGGAGCATCAGATTTGTAAGGATTTTTGGAAGCAGATTCCATTTTCCCTCTGACTTAGCTGAATTGGAAGGGAGTTTTTACAAATAAAAGTAAATAGCTGCTGGCTTTTTGCAAGTGTCTCCTGAGCAGAGGAGAATTATCTGAGATTAAGAACATTTAACACTTTAGTGCTATTCTTGGAGATCTAGGACAGGATGACAGCAAAGCTCCTTGACAAGCATCCTAAGCCATACACAAACTCCAAATGGTCATACAGAAGTCTACCTGAGAATCAGAGTTGTTCTCTTCTAACAGCCCTTTGACAAATGCTAAAATGTACTCATCATATGAAGCTAAATCTACTTTAAAAGAAACAAACCCAAATGGTAATAAAGCTTTCCAAGTTTCACAATTTTATATAAAATTAACAAAATAAACATGTAAGCCTGCAAATCACATATGACATTCAGACAACTGAAAAGTAATTCCACCTTAAAGAACTGTGCTCACATAATGAATAAACGTTCTGCCTTCCCTTTGGAGGTACTGATGTTCTTCTACAGTTACATTCATCCTGTCTTGCGGAAATGGGAAGTGGACGCTATCAAATGAAATCACAGAACATCTGGGATTGGAAGGAACCTCAAAAGACCATCCAGTCCAATCCCCCTGCCACAGCAAGATCCCCTAGATCCAGTCACACACAAACATGGTCAGGTAGGTTTTAAACGTCTCCAGAGAAGGAGATTCCACAACTCCCCTGGGCAGCCCCTTCCAGGGCTCTGTCACGCTCACTGTGAAGAAGTTCTTTCTCAGACTGATGTGGAACCTCCTGTACTCCAGCTCACACCCACTGCCCCTTGTCCTATCATTGGGTGACACTGAGCAGAGCCTGGCTCCATCATCATGACACTTACCCTTCACATACCTATCAACATTAAGGAGGGCACCCTCAGTCTCCTGTCTTCCAAGCTCAAGAGACTCAGCTCCCTCAGCCTTTCCTCATCAGGGAGATGCTCTACTCCATTATCCCTGTGGCTCTGCACTGGGGTCTCTCCAGCAGTTCTGTGTCCTTCTATAACTGAGGGGCCCAGAATTGGACACTATATTCTAGATGTGCTCTCACCAGGGCAGAGTGGAGAGGGAGCAACAAGGAAATTCACTATCAGTGGTGGTAAATCATGCAAAAAGAATATTTTGTTCTTATTTTCCTTTCTTTATTCCCATGAAATTCAGGTGGCAGTGCCTCAATTATTGTTTCACAAAAAGTCTAGTCTACCTATTTTTCTTTTGCTACCAAAATATTTCCCCTGTTGATTCTTTGCAGTGATAATAAAAGCAGGGTATCTAGTACTGAATGAAAAGGAATCTCAAAGAAAAGGCACTGACGTACACTAGGCCATGTACAGAGGCAAACAGAATTTGCCACCACATCCTTTTTATAAAGTCCTAATTTAAAATATTCATAATGTTGTTATGTTGTTGATACTGATGATATGTTTTCAGACACAGCTAGTTCCAGTTTACACTGACATACTGTCATCAATTATGCTTCACCATCTGTGGACATAATTAAGTTTACTCTTAAATTTGATTTTAGAACATATCATTGACAAGTGACTCTTGTTTACTAAACACACTGGATTAAGCAAAAGCTGGAGAGCATGCATTTGGGATAAACTAGAAATTATGTTTTACGCAACTTCATAGGGCTGCAAATGTATATTGTACACATTCTTAGTGTATAACAGACCTGAGCCCTTCCCAGGAATCACTAACTCACTCAAGCTTTGTGTGCTGTTATCAAATTCCCATCTGTACAGCTGCCATTTTCAATGATTATGAACTGCAAACAGGTCTTAAAGAGAAGTAAGAGCCATTGACACCATCTTGATAGTAAGGCCCTTGCAGTTAAGAAGAACTTAAAATTATATGTGCTTTTACTCCAGAAGAAGTAAATGATATAGAATCATAGAATACGTCAGGTTGGAAAAGACCCCTGGGATCATCAAGTCCAACCAGCAACTCTACACTGTAAGTTCACTGCTAAACCAGATCCCCCACCACCACATCTAAGCATCTTTTAAACTCACCCAGGGATGGGGACTCAACCACCACCCTGGGCAGCCCAGTCCAGGGCCTGACTACTCTCTCCAGGAAGAGTTTTTTCCTGTTGTCCAGTCTAACTCCCCTGTGTAGGAAGGGCTTGAAGCCCTTAAAAATTCTTAATTGAAAGGTTCATCAGGCATTGGAACAGGCTGCCCTGGTGGGTGAAGGGCTGGTGTCAGGAGGATGGAGCCAGGCTTAATGTCATCTAATGATAGGACAAGAGACAATGGGTGTAAGCTGGAACACAGGATGTTCAACATCAATATGAGAAGGAACTTCCTCATGGTGAAGGTGACAAAGCACCGGAAGGGGCTGCCCAGGGCGGTTGTGGAGTCTCCTTCTCTGGAGATTTTTAAAACCTGCCTGGACATGTTCCTGTGTGACTGGCTCTAGAGGATCCTGCTGTGGCAGGGGGATTGCACTGGATGATCTTTCAAGCCCCTTTCCAATCCCTAATGCTCTGAGTTTCTGCGATTATGTGATTCCCATCGGGCAGCTAACCAAGCATTGTTCCTGGGATCCAAAATTTCCCATTATAGTCAATGCTGTGTGAACTAAGAGTGTAACAGTCACTGAGGAATTCTGAGTAATAAAAGGAAAAGAACCTGTGAACCACAAATTGTGCATGACCAAATTCTCAGTTATTTTTACCCTGCTAGATAGACAATAATTCTGAAGCTTTTAAGCGATGTCTTAAAATAGTCTCTGTAAATACCTATAAAATAAAGTCAGTACAGAGTACATATTAAAAACACTGGGGCTCATTAAAACCTCAGTGATCTGTTGCTATGTGAGTTGGTTTCTATGAAGTCTGAAGAGCTTTTTTAACAAAAAAATTAGTTCATGGCTAAAGGCAAGAAAATCTTGAATCCGCTCACAACTGGGATAGAGGATTAAAATAATTTGAGAAAGTTGGATAAAATGCAAAGATGAAAAAGGAAAAGCAAACATATTAAAATTCCCAGGATACTTTGGAATATCATCATTCTCAGATCTCTGAAAGAATATTTATTGAGGAGTCAGAATTTTCTTATATTAAAAATACAAAGCTGACAAACTCCAATTACATGGCCACATGCAAATACACGATGACTATATCCGAATGGAAGGAATAAAATTCTCCAACTTATAGGGATATTTTAAGAAACTGATATAGGAGAAGTTTTTGGGTTGCTGTTCTGTAACTGCTTTAATGTGTTATTTGGTTTTTGGAGCTTTCTCTAACCTTGTTGTACATAAGATTACCAATGCAAAGTAATCAGTTAAGCCAGTCTTGTACATTACAGAGCCACAAAGATGATGAAGGGAAAGGAACATCTCCATGATGAGGAAAGGCTGAGAGAGCTGGGTCTCTTGAGCTTTGAAAAAAGGAGACTGAGGGGTGACCCAATGAACGTTGATCAACATGGAAAGGGCAGATGTCAGGAGGATGGAGCCAGGCTCTGCTCAAGGGCATTTAGTGATAGGACAAGGGGCAATGGATGTGAGCTGGAACAGACGCGGTTCCACATCAGTGTCAGAAGGAACTTGTTTGCGATGAGAGTGATGGAGCACTGAAACGGGCTGCCCAGGGGGGTTGTGGAGTCTCCTTCTCTGGAGACATTGGAAACCCTCCTGGATATGTTCCTGTGTGACTTGATCTAGGAGATCTTGCTGTGGTGGAGGGATTGGACTGGATGATTTTTTGAGGTCCCTTCCAATCCCTAATGTTCAGTGATTTTGTGTTCTGTGTTTATCTGTGAGACAGTAGAGGGACTTCATCAGAGTATATCCATACACTCCTGACACTATTTGCCCTGGCACTGTGTTGAATTCCTGCATTAGGACCATCGATTGTTTACTAACACAGGTACTACAGGCTCCTGCAATAGAAACTATATAATCTCTCCTCAGGTACATGATTAAGTAGCAAACTACACCCTCCAGCATCTGGTGAGCTGTCAGGTGCCAGAAGGTATTTGTAGTGGTAATTTGGCCATCTGCAATCTGTGGTGTCAGTGTACCCTAAGTTATCACTGTCTCAGGCAGTATTAACTTGCAATGTTCTTCTGACACATCTTTAGTGGGTTGTGAAGCAGACATATGGAAGAAAATACTTCCTAGCTGGCTCCTCCCTTCATTCCAATAGCAATCACTTCTGTTATCAGTAAAACAGATAAGAGTAGACTGTGCTCAGATTTCTCTTGAAGACACCTTAATATTGATCAGGCACTTAAAAGCTGGTGTAGGTGTTCCAAGTCATCAGGAAGAAATTCTTCCTGGAGAGAGTGGTCAGGCACTGCAATGGGCTGCCCAGGGTGGTGGTTGAGTCCCCATCCGTGGATGTGTTTAAAAGTCGCTTAGGTGTAGTGTTGGGGGATCTGGTTTAAGGGTGAACTTGTAGAGTAGGACTGATGGTTGGACTCGATGATCCCAAGGATCTTTTCTAACCTGAATGATTCTATGATTCATTGTCTGTTGAATTCTCCTGAGAGCAGGAATGGTACTGGACTTGCTGGCACTGACCTGTGCCAATGTGGCCCCTAAAGACTAACCTAGGACACACACTCTCACATTTTGCAGCACACAAGACACAGGAACATATGCCCCACTGTAATTGCGTATTTTGCAGATTACTTAGCAATTACACTTGAAGTCACCAAGTTGTTCAAAAGCAATTCCCTTATAACTTGCTTTCAGGTTTTGTAATAAGGCTTTCAGTTAGTATGTAAAAATAACTAGGTAATTCTTTGATAGTTCTATGGTCGTTAAGCAATGGTTTTAATCACTAAGATTTTCTTAAATGTTTTTACAAAACAATGCATCAGGTTAATAGCATCTCTGCCAGTCGGAATTAAAATCCCAAAATTATTTTCTTTAACTTACAGACCTCACAAAATAAGTGTCAGACAATCCTTGACTGTAATTAGTTTGGAACATTACTGATATCTGTGGTGGTTTGGCCCTGGCTGGGAAACAGGTGCTCACCAAAGCTGCTCTATCACTTCCCCCTCCTTGGATGGACAGTGGAGAGAAAAATACAATCAGTGGTCAGAAACACAGAATCATCATGGCTGGAAAGAACATCCAGGGTTCAAGTTCAGCATCTCCCTAACCCCTAGGCCATGGCCTGAAGTGCTCTAGCTACTCTGTTTTTAAATACCTCCAGCGATGGTGACTCTACCACCTCCCTGGGTGGCCTGTTCCAGTGCCCAAATATTAAACCAATAGTTTAATAAATCAGAAAAGCAAAAGCCACACATAGAAGCAAAGGCAAATAATAAAGACTATTCTCTAGTTCCCATCAGCAGAGGGTGTTTAGCTGTCATGCCAGGAAGCAAGGCCTGATGTATATGTAGAGGTTGCTTCAGAGGGCAAGACACCATCAACGAATGCTCCTCCACTTCCTTCTCACCCCTTACTTCATACCTGTGCTGACATCATATCATAGAATCATTAGGGATTGGAAGGGACCTCGAAAGATCATATGGTATGTTTGGATCAGTATGGGTTAGCTGGCCTGGCCCATCCCTCAGCCCTCCACAGCTGGGGAGAATGTTAGGAAAGCAAGTAAACCCACAGTCTCAGTGCTGGGTGAGCACTGCTCAGCAGTACCCAAAACACTGCTGTGTTACTAAAACCCCTCCAGCTACCACCACAAACACAGCACTGTGAGAGATGTCACAGGAAGAATCAACTCCATCCCAGCTAAACCAAATACTGTCTATTCTTACCGAATCATGAAAAAAACCACCTTCTTCATAGAGTTTTCTTTTTTTTATAGCAAGTTTCATCTTTAAACTAGTATCACACCTAGAAACTGCTTAGTGTTTAGAACCAAATAATGAAGATAGGAGTCCTCCAAACACTCATTTGCAGTGGAAAACTTAAGTGACCATAACTGTGGATATATTAACATAAAATTGCAGCTGCAGGAAAAATTACCCAACGGATGCAAATACAGTTTTATTTTTAGACCAACAACAACTAGTGTGGAGAAGTGGAACAGGAATATAGGAAACATAATGACAAATACACTGTGTGTTTACTTAATGGGAACTGAAGAGATCTGGGAATTGCTAATAGTATTTAGGGGCTTTCATCACTGAGTCACTAGGCTTGAAACCAGCCCAGGTCTGCAATGACTGAAAGTCATTGTGATTTGATAGTTCTTCAGTGCCCTATGCAAAACGAACAGTGTTCTGACTCTGAAAGTGATGGTCACTAGAAAAAAATTACTACCCACTGGAGAAGAAGATAGGTAAGTAAAAGCAGGGTAGAAAAGGAGGTTATGGCTCTTCTCAGTGTCATCTAATGATAGGACAAGAGGCAATGGATGTGAGCAGGAACAAAAGAGGTTCCACATCAATATGAGAAGGACCTTCTTCACAGTGAGGGTGACAGAGCAATGGAAGGGGCTGCCCAGGAGGGTTGTGGAATCTCCTTCTCTGTAGATGTTTCAAACCCACCTGGCCATGTTCCTGTGTGACTGGATCTAGGGGATCCTGCTGTGGCAGGGGGATTGAACTGGATGATCTTTCAAGGTCTCTTCCAATCCCCAATGTTCTGTGATTCTGTGATAACTTTAATAAACATATTCATTTAAAACATCTTTGAAGAGATACTGCTCAGAGTAAAACCTTTCCAATTTCACTTGTGAAAAGATTTTATGGATCAGTAATCACTACATGTTAATAGGACTCAATACTTGTTTGGACATTTTTCATAGGAAAACCAAAAACTTGACTGACAAAATGTGCTCCCATTGAAGATCCTGACCGTAGAGCAACAGGAAGTGCTCTCAACTTTCCTTAGTGACTTGAAAAAAAATACATTATGAAAAATTTTTCCAGCACAGAGAAACAGTTAATGAGGTTTTGGGGAAAAAATATCCCTCTTACTATTAACAAGAGAATATTTATATGTGATTGAGGATAGCACTCATTAGCTACTACACTTCACAGTTAGAGCTAGTTGCCATGTAAAAATGAATCTGATTCTTGGCCCAAGACTTGGAAGTTGAAAACTCAGCAGCTCAGATCACTCTGAGAAAACTCAGATCAGACTGTACATCTTCCATAGACTGTAGGATTTTCTAAAGACAGGTGAGCTGAATATGAACAGGCATAGAAATTTGTGAAGAAAAAGGAATTAAAATAAAGCCTATTGATCATTGTGCTGTGGAACAAACTCTCACATCACACATAGCTATTCTCAGCCTTTCATGTCTTGGAAATCTACAGGCTGAGGTGAGCAAACAGCCTGCAATCCCGTTGACTTTCAAAAGATCATCTAAATAAACTCATTGCCAAGTATCCTAAGTTTTTTAAAAATCACACCTTTTGTATGGATATGTCAATAATACCAGCTACCTACAATTCATGGGGAGAAAGCCAGCACTTCTGCTAAAAGATTCACAGGAAAAGTGCAAAACAAATCATTGATTTCTAAGCCCTGAGAGATAACCTCACATCTAATTTTTCTTCATGTTCTTATTTGGTTCTTTGCCCCCCACTTTTGCAACGAGAAAAGAGTGGAATACGCATTCACTCCTCCTTTGAAATATTTGTTGACTGCAGGGAGTATAGATCCTTATTTAAGTATAATACTTAAAAACTCGTTGACTTCCTGTCATTCTTTCAGTGGGAGTCTTAAAAATATCTGCTTTTAGTCTGGCTAAACAGTTCTCTAAATAAGCAGACTCCATAGACTTGTATTTCTGAGTATATATATGGGTTTTCTGTCTCCAAAAACCTACTGGCTTGTCTCTTTTTTTTCTTAATTACATTTCCGGACTTCTTTCAAGATGTAACAGGAAAGCTTTATGACCCTCATCACATACTCATTCTTAAGTAGGTGGATTTTCTGTTCTTTAGGGAACACTCTTTTGGACAAAATCTATACAGAAAACAAACTTCAAGGTTCATGTCATTGTAATCCAAACTCCCACAGCAGAAGTCTCACAAAAAGGGTTTGGAACATTATTTGTGAACCCAGGAACCAAGGGGATATTACTGATAGAAATACAAGAAAACTAAACAATAACAAAACTGCATTTTCATGATGAAACGCAGAATACAGATAATTCACAGAATCACAAAATCATTCAGGCTGGAAAAGACTCACGAGATTGAGTCCAACCATCAACCCTACTCTACAAGTTCACCCCTGAACCAGATCTCCCAACACCACATCTAAGCGGCTTTTAAATTCCCCCAGGGATGAGGACTCAACCAGCATTCTGGGCAGCCCATTCCAGTGCCTGGCCACCTTCTCCAGGAAGAATTTCTTCCTGATGGCCAGTCTAACCCTCCCCTGTTGGAGCTTGAAGCCCTTCCCTCTGCTTCTGTCACTACTAACCTGTGAGAAGAGGACCGGCATCTCTGCAGTGTCCTTTCAGATAGTTGTAGAGCGCGATGAGGTCTCCCCTCAACCTCCTCTTCCTCAAACTAAGCAGCCTCAACTCTCTCCATCTCTCATCAGATTGATTCTCCAGGCCCTTCAACAGCTTCACTGCCCTCCTCTGCACTCACTCCAGCACCTCGATGTCTCCCTCATGCCAAGGTGCCCAAAACTGGACCCAGTACTTAACGTGTGGCCTCATCAGTGCCAAGTGCAGGGGGACAGTCCCCTCCCTACTCCCGGTGGACACACAAATGGAATTCATTTCAAGGAAATTTGTTTAAAACCATTTCTGAAAAATCCATTCTATTTGGCCATCTTTTTGATGTTATGCTTGTCTAAAAACAACCTGTTTCTTGCATAAAAAACTTGCAAGTTTTTTACAGTGATTTGTGGTAAGTTTCTAAGTGATAACCTGTGCTAGAACATCTCAGCCACAGAGGCAGTATTAGCTACTGTACAACACAGCTATAGGGCACAGGTTCCACAGAGAAAACAAAGCAAGTACTTGAAAGTAATAAACGGCAGTGAATTTTAAAGCACTGTACGAGTTCTCTGCAGCTCATAGTTACTGAATATGAGCTAATGAACCACATGAACTTTCTGAATGTGTAAAAATATATATGTGTGCATTTGAAAATAGAATTTTCACAGATTCACAGAACATTAGGGATTGGAAAGGACCTTGAAAGATCCACTCAGTCCAATTCCCCCCAGCCACAGCAGTCACACAGGTACATATCCAGGAGTGTTTTAAATGTCTCCAGAGAAGGAGACTGAATTTTATCTAAGTCTGACATGCTTACGTGTTCCTGATCAAGTACAGCAATGTATACAGAACCTACTGTATGCAAATTAACACACAAAACTGGAGACTTGATCTTGCAAATGTTATTCAATCAATTAACTTCAGCAATCAGACTTTGAAAGACTGGAATAGTGTTGCGGAATATGTTACAGTACACCGTATTTCTCTTACAGCTGACTTCTGTTTAATAAGGATTCATTTATTAAACTTTTCCATGTAATGAAATATCTAAACCAATTTGAAATGCAGAGCACAGGGATAAACAGAGACACAAATATAACCTAATCCTTTTGTCCTCTGCCATTTTTCCAGGGCAAATATATCACCGAATCACAGAACATTAGGGGGTTGGAAGGGACCTCGAAAGATCATGCAGTCCAATCCCCCTGCTACAGCAGGATCTCCTTGATCCAGTTGCACAGGAACATGTCCAGGCACGTTTTATAGTTCTTAATTCTGAAAAAGGATCAATTTCTTGGTGTCTAGGACAGAAAAGCTGGTGCGGAAACCAGCAAGAAAGCTTCAAAAGTATCAGTGCTCCTGAAAAAAGCTAGGAAAATGGAACTTTTGTCAATTATTCTCTTAAAGAGACCTCCTGCTATGGAACAGCTTCCTCTTGCTTGATTAGAGTGAGGCCACTCAGGAAATTCAAAGACTTTGCAAGACTATGTAACAAGCAAACTAGACAAGATAAAGCCCAGCTAGAACTTCATCTGGATACCACTCTTAAAGAAACTAAAAACTACTACTATAAATACATTAATAGCAAAAGGAGGGCTAACATTTGATTGTCACTAATCACCTGTTTTCCAAGAGCCTTACCTTCGTTTCCAGGAGGATCTGGTCCGTGATCTTGTTATGATTCCACTTTTCAGTTAGGAGGACCTTCACCAGACTGATAGGGCCTTTAAAATATGATGAAGAGTGGATTCACTACTTCACCAGTTCACTGAGAGTCCACAGATGGATCATCGTGGTGGGTGACTCTCTCCTTAGAGGGGCAGATGGCACAATATGGATGGATCTCCGTGAATCCTGAGACACGGTGGGTCAGCCCTCGTAGCCTGACTATCCTGGCACTTCGGGGTGAATAAACCCGTCGAGAGGGGCTTTTACTCGCCGCAAAGAGCGGAACGTGAAGCGCGGAAGGATCAGGGCCTTCTTTCTCCTCCTGACTAGCCCGCGCAGAGGCGGGAAAGGAGCGGGCGCCACAGCGCGGGTTTCAAAGGCTTCTCACACAGCCCAGGGCTCACACACGGCGGGTCAGCCTTCGTAGCCACACTATCGCGGCACTTCGGGGTGAATAAACCCGTCGAGAGAGGCTTTCACTCGCCGCAAAGAGCGGAACGTGAAGAGCGGAAGGAGCAGGGCTTTCTCTCTCCCCCTGACGAGCCCGCGCAGAGGCGGGAAAGGAGCGGGCGCCACAGCGCAGATTTCAAAGGCTCCTCACACAGCCCAGGGCTCACACACGGCGGGTCAGCCTTCGTAGCCACACTATCACGGCACTCCGGGGTGAATAAAGCCGTTGAGAGGGGCTTTTACTCGCCGTAGAGAGCGGAACGCGACGCGCGGAGGGAGCAGGGCTTTCTCTCTCCTCCTGACGACCCCGCGAGAGGCGGGAAAGGAGCGGGCGCCACAGCGCAGGTTTCAAAGGCTCCTCACACACGGCGGGTTAGCCCTTGTAGCCGCACTTCGGGGCGAGTAAACCCGTCAAGAAGGCTCCTGCTCGCTGCAGAGAGCAGCCTGTGAAGTGCGGAGTGAGCCGGACCTTCCCTGTCCCCTTCCGATCTCGCGAGAAAGGCGGGAAGGGAGCGCGCGCAGCCGCCACAGCGCAGATTTCAAAGGCTCCTTGCGCCTCCTGAGCGCGCGTGGGCTGCTTTTGCCTCTCCTTTCCCTTTCCCCTTCTTCGGCCTTTCTAGATTTAGAGACCACCTCTGCTGACTTAAAAATGGTTCGAACTAGATCAAAAATCAGGAGAAAAACTGTAGAAACGCAGACGGCCCCACCTACAACCATGGGCCTGTGCAGACGCCCAGCTGCAGGGAATGCAGCTCGCCCTGTCACTCTGATCAGAAGGCAGAGGTAGCACTTGTGTAAGGTGTGCCTAAGTGAATTGTTTGCTCAGCATCGTGGCAGAGCTAAAAGATGAACTGTAGGGGTTGAGGAGCATCAGCGAGAGCACGAGAGACTGGAGGAGCAGCTTCCCGAGGGAAAGACAGCAGATTGAGGTATGAACCACACAAATCAGAGGATTCCATCCCCACTTGTGGCCAGGCTTTAGGAGAGGACCTCAGGGAAAGGGTGGAATGGAAACAGGTCCCTGCTCTGAAAAGCAGGTGGATTCCCTAGATCAAGTCACACAGGAACATGTTGCTTAGGGATGTGATTTAGTGGCCTGGTAGTTCTGGGTTAACAGTTGGACTCGGTGATCTTAAAGGTCTCTTCCAACTAAAAGAATTCTGTAATTAACGTAGCACTGTTCTTATATAATAAAATGCAGTATCAGCATTGCAAAAGTCAAGTTAAACTCAAAAACTTTGCTACAATTCATTACCCGAGCTCATGGAATTAATCCATCTATATCTCTGTAATTCTCTTCTGCCACTGCAAGACAAAATCAATGTGCAAGGTGTATTCTAAATGGGCACAGACACTTAGTGTGGATTTCATTATTGTTACTATTATTACTCCTGTTATTGTAATTTGAGTGTTGCATTTAAGTGAAAATATTCCACAGGATTTATATGTCAGACCAAACCAGCTCAAGAGTTAACTATTTACAACAACTTGCCACGAACTAGTTACAAAGAAAGTCTTATTCACAGGAATCATCTACTGAATGATTGTGAATAATGAGCTAATTTAGGAAAATCACAATCTGTTCATGGACAATTTGTGAGCCAAGGAGATTTAAAATTCATCAACTAAATTATTTGTTATAAATTATTCACCAAGCTTTAATGAGCACCCAAAAATATGGCTGCTTATCCGAAACATATCCAACTGATACAAACTATTTCTATCTGTATAAGGAGGTCAGAAACATTGTTTGAACTTTTCAATATCTCCTGAGAATGTTTTTGTTTTATTGGCGTCCCAAGCTAAAATATAAAGTATAGAACAATGGGAAAAAAAGTATAATAAAAAAAACCCCAAAAAGTCTGTTATATTTTCGTATCTCAGTGTCATCCAATAATAGGACAAGGGGCAATGGGTGTGAGCTGGAACAGAGGAGGTTCCACATCAGTATGAGAATAAACTTCTTCCCGGTGAGGGTGTCACAGCACGGAAAGGGGCTGCCAAGGGAGGTTGCGGAGTCTCCTTCTCAGGAGATGTTTAAAACCCGCCTGGCCGTGTTCCTGTGCGACTGGATCTAGGGGATCCTGCCATGGCAGGGGGATTGGACTGGATGATCTTTTGAGATCATATTCTGTGAGAAGCCAATGAAAGTGTTAGCAAAGCACTGAAAAAATTAACTGTTTTCTATCACTCCTTTTTCAGCTTCTCCTTCAACATACCCTTTGGCTGTTCTTCTCTCTTTGTGCTTTACTGAGATTTTGTCATTCAGTGCTCCAATTTTCTTCCTCTGCCTTATCACCATTTTGAGCTGTATGGTTTCTGCCACGATGACTCACAAATCTGTTCCTTCAGCCTTAATTTAACTTTCACCCACTATTTCCTGAAAGATTACCTGGGTTCTTCTTTTAATTGTCAAGACTTAGCATTTGAAATCTAGAGCTTTTCTATTTCTCTCAACCATACTCCCTCTCCTCCTTCCCTGGTCTACTCATCATAACAGACAGCCAATTAGTCCATCACTCAAACTCAGTGCACTAGAGTGATTACTGTACACTTCTTCCTTTTCAGCTTTCTTAAGGCTCTTTTTTTGCACCATACACTTGAAAAATGCTTCTTTTAGATACCTAAAGGTAAAAATGGAGGTGGCTTATGCCTCAGTGTCTTCTGAGTCACAATGAAAATGTGTCCAGAGGCATTACCTGAATAGAATGCTTAAATAATCATTGTGTAGCTGATTAAATCATTTTAAAAATTTAAAATAAATAAAGTAGTGAGTAACACACGTGGTTATATAACACACACACGGATATAATTTTTAGAGTAATTCTTGATCAACCTTGAGGGTTGGTCCTGACTCAGATGCAGCTTTTTAGCACATGTGCCATTTTATTCCCGCTCACTCCCTGCCTGTCCATTCACATTTTCTACTTAGAACCAATAGAGTTTCTCTCCTTTTTTCTTTTTAAATGTCTGAATCCTTTAGCAGTTACCTATCACCTCCTCATCACTCTCTACAACTACCTGAAGGGATGCAGTGGAGAGGCTGGTGCTGGTCTCTTCTCACAGGTCATTACCAACAGACCAAGAGCGAATGAGTTCAAGCTACAACAGAGGAGGGTAAGACTGTCTTATCAGGAAAAATTTTTTCAAAGAAAGCATGGTCAGTAACTGGAATGGGCTTCTCAGGGACCTGGTTGAGTTGCTGTCCCAGGATGTGTTTAAAGATCGCTTGGATGAGGTGTTGAGGGATGTGGTTTAGGGGTGAACTTGCAGGGTAGGGTGGATGGTTGGACTCGATGAACCCCGGGGTCTTTTCCAACCTGAATGATTCTGTGACTACATTTACATGATGGATGTAACACATACACATGCACACAAAGGGATGTAGAAATGTCATCTTTTGGTGTTTTAAAGATAACATATAAAGAAATTAAATTAAATTTCCCATCCATTTCTGTTTATTATACTGGAGCTACCTCGGATTCTTTTCTAGTGTTATTACCTAGGATCTGGGATTTGAGCTGAGACAGGCTTATTTGATTCTTTCTTATTAAGTTGTGCATCAAAGTGTGATTTAAAAGAAAAGAAAAAACAGGCAGCTTATCAGGCTGGGCTATTGAAAAAGGAGGACGGAAAAGAGATTGTATTAGTGAGAGCCAACAGTTTGCTTTTGAGGTAAATTGCATGTATTCAGAGCTGCAAATATTCCCACGAGAGCGTCACCTCTGCAAACAGGCAGATTTCACGACATTGCGCTGCAGTCTGTGCAGTCACGTGCCAGAAATATCTCATGCCTAATTAATCCAGTGCTTTGTAGATACAGTTAATTGGGAAATGCTGACAACAGCCCCTGGCCAGGATATTCAGAAACATGTTTTTGTCAATAAGGCTGGCAGATCTTGTCCCCAAAACTAATCTGCAAGACGACACAGGAGAAACTAATATTTCTACAGCATTTGCATTTTGCTTTTGCAGGCTCCTGTTCCTCTCTGAGAAGAGAATTACAAATATTAGTTCAATTTTTTCTAACATTTAGCAACTCTATTATTCTGGACTTTTTCCAATTAGTTTAAAACAGATTATTTCTTGATTCTAGTTTACCAGGCATCATGAAAGACTTTTTTCCTGAAAGAAGGGAGGGCCATAGAAGTGGGAAGTTTGCAGCTAGTAATTAATGAACAAATGGCTAAAGATAGGTGTGCCTCATACTGATAGCAGAGGTGAGGAGCTGTGTCATGAGAAAATGCTAGTCTGGACATCACGGAGTTCAGTAAACAGAGGAGAGCACCACAGGAGACAGGGGGCTGGGGGTACTAGTGGAGAGCAGGAGGACCATGACCCAGCAATGGGCCCTGATGACCAAGAAGGCCAATGGCATTCTGGGGTGGATCAGAAGGGGAGTAGTTATTAGATGGACAGAGGTTCTCCTCTCCCTCTACTCTGCTCTGGTGAGACTGAATCTGGAATATTGTGTCCAGTGCTGGGCCCCTCAGTTCCAGAAGGACACAGAACTGCTGAAGAGAGTCCAGTGCAGAGCCACAAAGATGATGGAGGGAGGGGAGCATCTCCATGCTGAGAAAAGGCTGAGGGAGCTGGGGCTCTTGAGCTTGGAGTAAAGGAGACTGAGGGGTGAGCCCATTAATATTGTTCAATATGGAAAGGGTGGGTGTCAGGAGGATGGAGCCAGGCTCTGCTCAGTGGCATCAAATGACAGGACAAGGGGCAATAGGTGTCAGCTGGAACACAGGATGTTCCACACCAATATGAGAAGGAACTACTTCATGGTGAGGGTGACAGAGCACTGGAAGGGGCTGCCGAGGGCAGTTGTGGAGTCTCATTCTCTGCAGACATTTCAAACCCGCCTGGATATGTTCCTGTGCAACTGGATCTAGGGGATCCTGCTGTGGCAGGGGGATTGGGCTGGATGATTTTTTGAGGTCCCTTCCAGTCCCTAATGTTCTGTCATTCTGTGAGACAACAGTACAAACATTTTTCAATGCCAGATCTTTACTACTCTCTTGAAAAATGGAATCAGAATGTGATCAAGGGTGTAGTTCTAGATCTGCTGCCTAATTCCAGAAAGCTCATACCAGCATAATTTTGAAAAATATCAGACAGTCACTTACAAAACAAGACCCTGATCCATTTGTACAGTATGAACTGCTATATGGAAGAGCCTTCCGCTCTTGAAATCCTCATTGGAATTACGTCTTTTGCTCTGCTGCACACTGAGAGAACACCTGTCTTGCCAAGAAAATAATAGTAGTCAAGGGCAATTTTCAGGATGATGGAGATGTGGCCAATTAGAATAAATTGCAAAAAGCCTTAAACCATAAAAAATGTATTTTTCCAGTGTGAAGACATGTTTAATCTACAAGTCCTGTTTGATGAAAATATTAAATCCAATTTAAAATATATATTTTATTTCAGAGTACAAAATCTTTCAAAGCTATTGTTAGATGAATCTATTTGTCTGAACAAATTTATGAATCTATCTCAACCTTTCTGAAAGCACAGAAAGAATAGAAGAGAGTTTATGGTAGAGAGGATCTCCCTGATGAGGAAAGGCTGAGGGAGCTGGCTCTCAAGCTTGGAAAAAAGGAGACTAAGGAGTAATCACATTAATGTTTATAAATATGGAAAGGGCAGGTGTCAGGAGGATGGAGCCAGAGGTCTGCTGAGTGGCATCCAATAATAGGACACGGGGAAATGGGTGTGAGCTGGAACAGAGGAGGTTCCACATCAATATGAAAAGGACCTTCTTCCCAGTGAGGGTGACAGAGCCCTGGAAGGGGCTGCCCAGGGGGGTTGTGGAGTCTCCTTCTCTGGAGATGTTCCAAACCCACGTGGCCACGTTCCTGTGCAACTTTGTCTAGGTGATCCTGTTCTGGCAGGGGGGATTGGACTGGATGATCTTTTGAGGTCCCTTCCAATCCCTCATGTTCTGTGATAGCATTTGAATGTCATTGCTGTTCCTTATGATTCATCAGGCACCCTCCATTTTACAAAGGCCGGTACAGAGCTTAAAAAAGGATTCAAATAAACACTGATGTCTGGCCAGTGAATTAGAGGCATGCTAAGCTTGTAGAAACCACAACATTAATGCACATTGGTTTTCTTTTTAAAGGAAAGTAATAAAAAATAATTCACAAGATATATTTTTTTAAAAATCAATAAATATTGTTTTCAGGAAGGTTAAATATCTACAGATATTGTGCTACCATTTCAAGACACTAAAAGTTTTGTTCCTTTCTTTTTGTGTTTCCAACATGACACAATGGAATCATCACTGAGGAAATTGAAAAAGCTAAATGCCACTTATCTGAAAAACTAGTACTTTATAAACAAAGATTTATAAATATAGAGATGTTGGTGCTGGTCTCTTCTCACAGGTCATTAGCAACACAAGCAGAGGGAAGGGCTTCAAGCTTCAACAGGGGAGGGTTAGATTAGACATCAGGAAAAAATTCTTCCTGGAGAGAGTGGTCAGGCCCTGGGATGGGCTGCCCAGGGTGGGCGTTGAGTCCCCATCCCTGGATGTGTTTAAAAGTTTCTTAGATGTAGTGTTGGGGGATCTGGTTTAGGGATGACCTTGTAGAGTAGAGTTGATGGTTCGACTAGATGATCCCAGGGGTCTTCTCCAGCCTGAATGATTCTGTGATTCTTTGATTCTGTGAACATTGTTAGAAACATATAAACACTAAATATAAATTTAGGTGGTATGAGCCTGTTACTGGCTGCATTTTAAAGCAGGCTATGGCAAGTCTTTCAACTGAAGGAGCTGCACAGAATCTGACTTATGTTCAAAGCGGCACAGATTAGATTCAATTTGCAGTACAAAAAATAATAGGAAAGAAAAAAGAGTATTCAGCACTCAAGATAACAGTCTATTGATCGAAGTTGTAGACTGACTTCGTAGCAGAAACATACACATCACATGATGTCAAACAGTGATTGTGCGGAATAGCATGCCTTGCAATAAAAGATTGAATAAAAAAACTAAGATAAAACCAGCAAATATTTCAATGAAAATGGAATATCCTTCATGGTTTAGTCTTCCCTTTGAAAAACAAAAAAAACCCAAGAAAAAATGTATAGTAAAAAAAATAACAAGTTTATTAACAGAGAACAAGAAAGGGTTAAAAGACAAGTGAATAGGAAAAAAGAAAGCTGTAAACTACTGATAAGCAACTAACAAAGTGGGTTCTGGCCCCCCTGAGCCCTCCCAAGCTGAAATGCTGCTGGTGCTGAAAATCCCCATCTAGCCCTCCCCACAGCCCAGGGCTGATAGAGAGAGAGGGAGTGAAAGAGAGAGAGATATAAAAATAGATTAACTTTCACCAGGTCTGTGTGACAGGAGAGCAGAGAGAGACAGAGATGCTGCTGCTGCACAGCGAGCCAGAGGTGAGAAGAGGGCCTTCTGCAGTCTCTACGGTCATTTAGCGAGTTATGGAGAGCGATATCCTGCTGCCACATGTCATGGATCATGAAATATCAAAGGGGTCTGGGGTCACCTCCCACTACAGGTAATTTATGAAAGGAAATTACATAGGAATCTCTAAGAGGTACAAGTTACTTCCCCATAATAACTCCTGTGAGCAGTTACATTACTATAGGAAATTATCTAAATCCATCTAAAATGGATCGTAAATGATCCAAGGTCTAAAGTTACATAATTTCAAATCAAAACAAGACAGGTACAGCAATGCTAGGTTGTTTCACTAAGTAAAATCTTTGTAAATCTTGAAAGACTGAAATTTGGCTTTCTAAAATCATGCTCTGGACTGGATGGAAGGAGGAATTTTCCATTAGTTTTATTGTATTTTGCTCACAATGCAGTGCTTTTTCTTATCACAGAATCACAGAATATTACTGATTGGAAGGGACCTCGAAAGATCTTCCAGTCATGGAATCACAGAATCAGAGAACATCAGGAATTGGAGGGACCTCCAAAGATCATCCAGTCCAATTGCCCTGCCACAGCAGGATCCCCTAGATCCAGTCACACAGGAACATGGCCAGGAGGGTTTCAAACATTTCCAGAGAAGGAGACTCCACAACCACCCTGGGCAGCCCTTGCCAGGGCTCTGTCACCCTCACTGGGAAGAAGGTCCTTCTCATATTGGTGTGGAACCCGCTTTGTTCCAGCTCACACCCACTGCTCCTTGTCCTATCAGTAGATGCCACTGAGCAGAGCCTGGCTCCATCCTCCTGTTACCCACCCTTCACATGTTTATAAACACATGATAGCAAGAAACATTTTGAAAACATTGCAACACCCAGCAGCCAGTCAGTAGAAACTGACCGCAGTGATAAACAGGAAAGAAAGTGCTGTCTGCTAAGAAATAGTTGTTCATCTGCTCAGCTTTTCGTTTTTCTTGAGTTATTTTTCTCCTCGGTGGAAAATAAAAGGTTCAGCATCCATGGAAATGAGAAATTCTTGTACCTATATGCAACGTGGCCTTTCTAAGCTTCAGTTAAGGCACTGAGTCTGCACTAATTGTGTTGCAACCCTGGACAGCCTTTCATTTACACGAAGTTTTCAGAACTTTTCAAAACTGTGCTGTCATTTAAAGTGGTTGCAATGTTCTTACAAATAAGTAACTTTTACAGACCCTACTAGACAGACTGAAACACGGTGTTGCGTGATGTTATATGGGTATAGTTTTTATTACTATATAGTAATATAGTAGTATAGCAATAGTACTGTGTTGTCTGAGAAATGCTTCAAGGTAACATAAACTAGGTTGTACCTTAAATGCTGACAGGTTCACAAGCTTGAGTTCTCCAAATGCCAGACAGTTAAACCATAATTTACTTTTAAGGTAGTTATTTTACTCCAAACATAACGCAAAGGTTTTATAGATGTGCTTTTCATTTGTTCTATGTTCTTTAGAATCACGGAGTCATTCAGGTTGGAAAAGACCCTTGGGATCATTGAGTCCAACCATCAACCCTACTCTACAAGTTCACCCCTAAACCAGATCCCCCACCACCACATCCAAGCCCATCAATACAGTCTGTCAAAGTCCCTCTGTACAGCCTCACTACCCTCCAGCAGATCAACACTCCTTCCCAACTTGGTCTCATCTGCAAACTTAGTGAGGGTGCACTCAATCCCCTCATCAAGATAATTGATAAAGATGTTGAAGGTTCAGTCCGTTGCTTTTTTCCAAGATGTTGAATATTTTCTATAGGAAATAACTTAAATAATCACCCTGTAATTTTAGTTATTACGAAACCATAGAACATTAGGGATTGGAAGGGACCTCAAAAGATCATCTAGTCCAATCCCCCTGCCACAGCAGGATCTTATTCTTTGCCTGAGAACAGTAAAGCAATTCTGTGTAATATGCCTAGAAAACTTTCAGTAATAAAGGCAGAAAGAATTTATAAAGAAACCAAATGAGATTGTTAAAGCGAATAAAACTAGATCTCCATAATAGCGTAAGAATTAAGATTTCGCAGCGTGATCATGGCACACAGATGCCAAGAAGTCAGATGGCTGATTAAAACACAAATGGACTTTTAAGAGGCTATAATGATCTACACACTACAAATATGTTTAAATGAAAATGGAAAATTAAAGTCAAAATCATTACTTCATGAACATCAAAGCTAAGGATGCTGACAAGTTAAGAGATTTTGAGTTTATTACATCAGTCAAGTAATTTAATTCTAAAATTTTGTAATGTGGGGAACTGCATTTTGAAGCACGATTGATACGAAAAGCAGCTTTTCAAAAGCAGGCTTTGGGTGTCTGGGTGAGCTCCAAGTTAAACAGGAGTCAGTGCCTTTGCTACAAAGAGGTTAAATCACACCCTGGGCTGCGTTAGCCAAAGTATCTCCAGCAGTTCAAGACAAGTGATCCTTCCCTTTGTTCAGCACCGGTGAGGCCACACTTGGAGTCATCTGTCCAGGACCCCCTGAGCAGACAGAGTTCTGCAAAGGGGGACAAAGATGAGGAAAAGATAAGAGCATCTCTCCTGTGAGAAAGGCTGAGAAAGCTGTGACTGTTCAGCCTGAAGGGGTGAAGGTTCAGGAGGGATCCCTTCAATGTCTGTAAATGCCTGAAGGGTGGCTCTAAAGAAGATGGAGCTAAGTTCTCCAGTGGTGTCCAGTGACAGGATCTGGAGCAATGGACACAAGCTGAAACACAGGAGGTACCATGTAAACATTAGAAGACATTTTTTATAGTGAAGTGACACCCACTGAAACTCTTGTGTGTGGCAGCCTGGGTAGGTTAAGGAATATTCATCACTGAAGATATTTGTTTGAGGAGAAGAAGGCTAAGAGGAGACATCATCGCTCTCTACAACTATCTGAAAGGACACTGTAGAGATGTTGGTGTTGGTCTCTTCTCACAGGTCATTAGCAACAGACCCAGAGGGAAGGGCTTGAACCTCCAACAGGGGAGAGAGTTAGACTGGACATCAGGAAAAATAGCTTCTCAGAGAGAGTGGTCAGGCACTGGACTGGGCTGCCCAGGATGGGGGTTGAGTCCCCATCCCTGGATGTCTTTAAAAGTCTCCTATATGTGTTGTTGGGGTATTTGGTTTAGGAGTGAACTTGTAGAGTAGGGTTCATGGCTGGACTCGATGATCTCAAGGGTCTTTTACAACCTGATTGATTCTGTGATTCTGTTTTAGATTTACTACGAAGAAACGATAAAGAAATCCAGAACAGAATAATTAAAGCTGCACATTCCTGAGTAGCCACAATTGGAATTTGAAAAAAATTGACCAATTGCTTAAGACTTTGCTGTACACATGTACTGGAAATTAAGATAAATTCTTATTGTTCTAATCATATGAAGATTGTGTCACATGTCTTTTATCAGTTACTGTCATTCATAACAGGACTCATAGAATATTCTAGGCTGGAAGGGACCTTGAGAGGTCATCTAGTCCAACCTCCCTACACAGGGACAACTCTGCCTGGGTCGGGCCACTCAGAGCCTCATCAAGCCTGACCGTATATGACTCCAGGAATAGGGTCCCCACCACCTTCCCGGGCAGCCCATTCCAGCATCATACTTTTTAAAGGCTGGAAAATTTGGAAGGAGAAAATCCTATCTGGATATCCTCAAACAATGCATGCTGCAATAAGATTTTGTTTAAGCTATACTTAAATAGACAAAATCCATTGTATTTTTACATAAAGACTTCTTTTCCAAACATTGATATTAGATATCACTTATTTTATGGTCGTTATCTTTTGGAAGGGAAAACAAAGCAAAACAAAAGAGCACTTGAAGTTTAGTCCTGGAACATAGCCTTTGCCAGCCAACAGCGAGTGATAAATGGACCATTCTACATCCAATTTTCTCTGAATTAGCACTGTAAACCTTATTTTAAAAGTATTTTTACCAAAACCATATATTTCTATATGACATGACTACTTATCAGGTGTGCTGGCTTGTTTTGAGAAACACTTCATATTTTCTGCAGAAAACACTGGTGAAGTATGACACGACCGGAATCTCTCAGGCAAAGAAAGCTCTTCCCTTGAGGTTGATTATTTGGCCTCCCGAATATGTCATTCTAAAGAAGGGCAGATACATCTTCCAAATTCAATTATGGAGAGGCGACACCATCATTTCCTCTTACTGCAACAGCTTATCTTGTATTGTGACGATCAGGAAAGCCAGTCGTAATGAGCAACATGTCAAGCATATGGGGGTAGGGCAGAGAGCTGAAATGGCTCATCAAGTCAAGATACAAAGTAGTACCACCTTGGGTAAGTTATTGCAGAATCACAGAACATTAGGGATTGGAAGGGGCCTCAAAAGATCATCTAGTCCAATCCCTAATGTTCTGTGTCCCTCTTGAACTGAGGGGCCCAGAACACTGGGAATATCCTGGATTTTTATTTTTTGATTCTTTATCTGGAAATTAAATACAGACCTCTGTGATCTTTCCAGAGCAAGAGTCATCACTCTTTATGACAGATCTCTAAGAGGAAAATGTACCTTATATACCTGAAAGCTTTTTAAAACAGAACTAAAATTACAGGGAACAAATAGAGATGGAGTGTTGGATTAGCTAAGCAGGATCTGGCCTGGTTTGTACTTGGATGGGAGACAGTCTGGGTTCACCAGGTGCTGTAAGCTCACCCCTGCTCCAGCATGTGGGGGTTGGAATTAGATGATCTTTTTTATTCTCTTTATTTTCATCTAGAAAATTATGCTTCCTTTGTTTCCTTTGGCAGAGGAACGTCATATGAAACCATAACCGCATCTACTTGTCTCAAGCAAATAATGAATTTTGACTGAACTGAATTGCTTTACATGACATTATGGGGTTTGCATCTTCAGAAATATTTCAGACTGCGTTTATCTATTATTACCTTGTTGGAAGTCATGCTTATTTCATCAAAAGGGATCCATCCCCTCTGCTTATAGCAGTCAAATGAAATACATTTCTGGTTTAGTAACAAGTCACGCAAACAGCATCAGAAATAAATCTCCATTAAAGTTTTTTATTTTTCAAGTCCTTTCTATCGTTCTCGATCTTACTTGTTCAAATTCCTTCAGAAGAAGTTCAGCTTGCTTATTTATGCCAACAAAATGGTCAGTACCAAGGAGCAGGTTTTCTTTAATCATGAGAGAAGAGAAAATTTCATCTTGCCAAATCTTCTCTTAGTCCAATTAACTACCCAATTAAAGAAGGTGTGAACATGCCTTCCTCCAATCTGATGACAGACAGATACAGCAGAAATGTGCTTATACATGCAGAGATCTCGTCTACACATCAGTACAGGAAATTAAAGATAAAACACTTGATTACACAGACATGCACATGGGGAGGATCTTTAATATGGCTCTGCCATCAAAAGGAATGCCATATGGAAAGCCATATGGCTCCACAGACAAGTAATAACAGATTTAAGAATTACTCTGCTCAATAAATGAAAAGAAGCAGCATTTTCACTAACAAAGAACCATCTCACAGAAGAATGCAAGAGAAAGGAAGGGAATTGAAGGCAAGAGAAGAGGAAAGGAAAAAGCAGAGGGAAAAAGGAAAGGAAGCATTGTGATGGTAAATGATCAGCTGTGAAAATTTCTCAGGAAATGAAAAAAATGAAGTGGAATAAAAGGGTTGAAAGAGATTTACAACAAAAACAGCGATGAAAATTGCTGAATATGACTTGGTATTTCTTGTCATGGTGTTCCACTCTTTGGGAGAATTATAAAGCAGTTTCTACGTGTAAGTGCCCCAGATGCATGCATGCCTTTGTATTTTGTGTACGAACAGCTACGTGTTTCTCTTGATTCCAAAATTCAACACTCTCTAAAAATTTATTTCCCTGATTCTAAATTGTATTTTTTACTGTGTTTCTGTCCTATATGGTTTCAAGAGATAGAACCTCCAGCATGTGAAGACACTGTAAACTGATGAACTATCTTCTGCCTGAGGCAAGCAGGAAAACAGAATAAAGCCTCTGAGATGTGTGAATTGCCCCATTCATCTCATTCTGAACTTTCAGGGCTCCTTATTTCCAAGGTAGGAGAAGTTACCCTTTATTTCGAAAGATGTACTTTAATGATACTGCTGTGAAATGGGCCATACATGCACACATACATATTATCTCTAGTTAAATGAGAAGATATCCATGTAGATTTATTATTTCCTGTCTTTCTGGTAACAGCTCATGGACTGTTCTGCTTTCTTAGGTTTTGTGTGTAGCAGAAAAAATAGAGTGTTAATGAAAGCTAATTTGGACTTGACCTTCAAGGAAAAGTAAGGATAATTAGTGAAAAACATTTAAACTGTATAAATCTTCTCCCTCAAAATATTGAGGGAGACGAGGACAACATTAAGAAAGAAGACATGAGCCATTGAGAATTAAAATTAGTAAAGGTAAGAGAAAGACATGTGGAACATTTAATGTAATCACTGGAATAATTACATTCTATAGAAATATGATGGTTTTAAAACAAAATGTTAATACAACAGAGATTTAGCTTCACCATGAAGCCTAGAAGTCTGTATACAGTGTCTACGTGTTAACTCGGAGACTTGTTTCAGGTGAAATGAGAGTGTCATGCATGCACCTTGGCCACGCTTGCTGTTGCACTCTGAAGATGTTTAAAACCCACCTGGCCATGTTCCTGTGCGACTGGATCTAGAGGATCCTGCTCTGGCAGGGGGACTAGACTGGATGATCTTTCCAGGTCCCTTCCAATCCCTAATGTCCTGTGCTTCTGTGAACTGTAGTTCACACACAAAGCAGGAGATAGAAACAGGACTCTTTTGAAATGCAGTGTGGAAAATTACAAACTCAGTCGATTTAGCTATTAAATTCATTAATTTTTAAGCACAATGAAGAGCATGTGAAAGCAAAGGTTTGAATACACATGGTGATTTCCCACAACGTAAGCACAGTAAAAAGGAAGGAGTGATGAGGCAGATTCTTTTTAAATTGGTTTTCATTCGAACAGTGTGTGCTAGTTTAATCACTTTCTTCAGGAGAAAAAGTGCAACTGTTTTTCATGTTGGAAACCCATGGAGAACATTAAGGGGAAGAAGAATGATTTCAGTGCAGTGGCTGTTCCTTGTACAGGACTCCAGCTGCTGCGGAAGCTTGAGCCAGAAAAGCTATCCTGAAACTGGATTGCTTGATGACAGACTGTCAGAATGTATTAAGCTTCTTAAGAAAACAAGAAATGCTCTGTGATAGGTAAAATTGCCTCATGTTTCTAACTTACTGTGTCACTTTGAATGTTGTGATAGGAAGTGCCTGGTATCACTGTGATGTTCTTGATTCTGAAAAGTGACTTAATTGCAGAGCTGACAGTCTGTGTCGTGGGCACGCTACTTTCCTTCTTCGCTTTCCAGTTCTTCTTTAGAAAAAAAATACCATCCTCATTCTTTTGGAGTAGCCCAAAATTGTTCATCTAAGATATCAGTTATTTTCAGAGCAAATTAAGAGATGAACAGCAGAAGTACCCACGAACTGCCCAAATATTTTCATTTCTACTCATTTTTCTTCCTTCAAACCAGTCTCAGCGAGGGCAGAAGAGGGCAGCGAAGCTGGGGAAGGGCCTGGAGAATCAATCTGATGGGGAGAGATGGAGAGAGTTGGGGCTGTTTAGTTTAAGGAAGAGGAGGCTGAGGGGAGACCTCATCGCTCTCTACAACGATCTGAAAGGACACTGCGAAGATGCTGGTGCTGGGCTCTGCTCACAGGGAATTAGCAACAGAAGCAGAGGGAAGGGCTTCAAGCTCCAATAGGAGAGGGTTAGACTGGCCATCAGGAAGAAATTCTTCCTGGAGTGGTCAGGGACTGGACTGGGCTGCCCAGGGTGGGGGCTGAGTCCCCATCCCTGGATGTGTTTAAAAGATGCTTAGATGTAGTGTTGGGGGATCTGGTTGAGGGGTGACCCTGTAGAGTAGGGTTGATGGTTGGACTCGATGATCCCAGGGGTCTTTTCCAACCTGAACAATTCTATGATTCTATGATATTTTTGTTAGTGTCCATCATATTACATATATACACCAGAAAAGCATCTTTTCTTAGGAGACAAGTTCAATAGTTTAGAACATGTACTTTGAAATCTGTCAGGCTGAAAAGGATGCCCCAAGGGAAACCTTAATTAAAGCAAACAGATAGGAAAATATGAGCAGTGAAAAGTGCTCAGCTGATGCTCACAGAACTTCAAGTTCAAATCAGAAATAAGATGGGTACATGAGTTCACGGTAGGTGACTTTGAGAGACGTTTATAATGTCACCCACCACACAGTCTGCCTTTCTCTAGCCTTCTTTCAAAATTGTGATTTAGACAAATAATTTTATTGTTTCTAAGTCAAATTTCCTTCCTGTCTTTCAGGTGGATGCTTTTAATTTGTTAGTTAGCCCTGTGAGTACTGCCAGCTGGTGATACCAGAACACTCTGTGGGCTAGAAGTTCAGACAGGAGACTAGTAGATGGACCTCAAATCACATGCAGTGTCTCTATGTTGATCCATAGAATTTCCATTAGAACTCTCATAATCATGATTTCCTTTTAGTAAGTCAGAATGTGATCACTGCAGGTAAATTAGCAGCTTCGCTAACCTTTAGTTACTGATATGAACTTACCTGAAGGATTTTTCTCTTCCTGTGAACTCCTTCACTTGATCCTCCCTTGCTCCCTTCCTGCCTTCTTACTCTCCTGCCCTCCTCACCGGTAATTACCATGGCTCGTGGTCTAGGTCACTAGAAAGAAGAGATTAACGTTTGCTCATAATGCACTTTGTATACAGGGTTAAAGCACCTCAGGAAAGTAATAGCATGGCTCTCAGCAGACATCTCCTTTCAGAGAAAAGTAAACAAAATGTAAGTTTGGTGCATTCTGAAAGGAAAATAACTCTTTCGCTACCACTGATACAACTACTCTGCTCTTTGTAGTAATTTTTCATCTTTTCTGCTTTTCATCGTCTTGCTTCTTCCTTTTTCCCTCCCTATTTGTAGCGTCCCTTCCTTACCAGTACTGATAAATAAGAAAGCAGTCCTGACTTCAGGAGGGAAACAAACAAATGAACAAACAAAAACGCTGCTTTCTCAGGTTACCAGATGAACAAAAAGGAATATCCTCAGCTAACATTTATCAAATTGTTATCTTTTTATTCTCAGAGTCACAGAATCACAAAACATTAGGGTTTGGAAGGGACCGCAAAAGATCATCCAGTCCAATCCTCCCGCCACAGCAGGATCCCCTAGATCCAGTCGCACAGGAATGTGTCCAGCCGGGTCTTAAATGTCTCCAGAGAAGCAGACTCCACAACCTCCCTGGGCAGCCCCTTCCAGGGCTCTGTCACCCTCATCAGGAAGGTCCTTCTCACATGGATGTGGACCATCCTCTGTTCCAGCTCACACTTGTTGCCCCTCGTCCTATCATTGGGTGCCCCTAAGCAGAGCCTGGCTCCATCCTCCTGACATCCACTCTTCACATCGTTGTAAGCATTAATGGGGTCACCTCTCAGTCTCCTTTTCTCCCAGCTCAAGAGCCCCAGCTTCCTCAGCCTTTCCTCATCAGGGAGATGCTCCCCTCCCTTCATCATCCCTGTGGCTCTGCGCTGGGCTCTCTCCAGCAGTTCTGTCTTCTTGAACTGGGGGGCCCAGAACTGGACACAATATTCCAGACTCTCTCTGTTTTCTTTTTATTTTCCAGCTTATTTTTAATTATTTTTAAATTCTTAGTATCTGAGGTGTGTGCTGAGATCTCAAGCATCAAGTATTAATCACAAGACGCCCTATGCAGGTTTGCTTTCATTCCAGTTGGGGTAACTAGTGAATCTCTATGAAATAAACCAAACATTGCTGCATTGATGTTCACACGAGTTCCAGAATTTTCTGTATTAATGTGTCACAGAATCACAGAACATTAGGGATTGGAAGGGACCTTGAAAGATCATCTAGTCCTATCTCCCCATCTAACACAGGGATCCCAATCACAGAATCAGAGAACATTAGGGACTGGAAGGGACCTCGAGAGATCATCAAGTCTAATCCCAATGCACCCATTCCTTCATGCAATGAAAAAGCTTTTGGCAAAGAGAACGTTTATTAACAAAGCTATCAGAATCAATCTACTTCTCTTCAAATTGGGCTTTTAGTGCATAAAGCTTGAGCATCGAGTTTGCATTTTGGTTCAAACCAACACTCTTTCTGGTTCAAATGTCTTTCTGAACTGGTTCCAGTGAAAGGTCTGCTCCAATAGCCTGTCAGAGTTGTGGGGAGAAAAGAGAGGGCATCACCAGCCAGTGATCTGCTCCTACAGGCCTAAGAACGGATGGTGCAGAAAAGGTTGTGCCCAGCAGCAGAGCAAACAGCTGCTGCCTGCTTGGGTTAAGGGCCTTTTTTTCAACCATGACGGGAGCAGTCTCCATTTACTACAATTAAACGCTTCAGACTGGCCCAAATAAAACTCACGGCTCAGACCAACACGCATATTTAAAATTCAACTACAACCATGGCAATTAGACTGCTAATAATTTTGGAATCTCTTTTTCAATTTAATGCTGCAGCTCAAATGGTAACAGCTTGTGAGTGTAATTAAAAAGGCTTCTGTCTGAGAGGTCTGGGTAGAACTGCTGCAGGAATGCCAAAGGGCTTCTGCATCCTCCACCTAGGTCTGTGTACATTTTGCTTTGCATTTGTAAGACTTCCACACACAGACACATGTGACAGGCATGGTGGTTCCTGATCTTGTTAAATCTTACCCAGTAGAATCACAGCATCTCTTGCCTGGAGGAGACTTCTAAAGTCATCAAGCCTAATTGCCAACTCAGCACTGTCAACTTCACCAATAAACCATGTGACTAGGCCCCATGTCTACACACCATTTAAAGACCTCCAGGGACGGCCCCCTAAACTTCTCTGGAAAGCCCTGACAACCTGTTCTGTGAAGAAATTTTTCCTAATACCCAAACTAAATGACCTCAGGAACAACCTGAGATCATGCCCTGTTGTCCTAGAACTTATTTGGGAGAAAAGGCTGACATCCACATTACAACCTCCTTTCAGGTGGTTGTAGACAGTGATAATTTCCCACCTCAGCTTTCTTTTCCCCAGGCTAAATAGCCCTGGCAACAACCACAATTCCCCCAGCTGCTCTTTGTAAGACACATTCTCTAGACATTTCAAGAGCTCTGCTCCCCTTTTCAAGCACCTCCATGTGCTTATGGAGCAGGGAGTCCAGAACACAGTGTTCAAGGAGTGGCCTCACCAATGTCTCTCTCTGAACAAAGATAAAAGTGAAGGAAGAGTCAGAAACCAGAAGGTCCAAACCTCAGTCGATACTGAGACTAAGGGAGAGCTTGGAATTTCAAGTGTCTTTACCACAGGTTAGCACAGTAAGTCCCAGTTCAGTTAGGCTAAGAAACCCACCAAATTCAAACTACAATCACCTGGGCTTTTTCAGTGGTCAGTCTTGTTCTTACACTTGCCGATGCTTCTCAACCTACTGACCTCCTCCTGGAGCTGTCACTGAGCAGAGGAGTCCATATCCCTGGGTGCACCGCCCGAATGAGAGCTCACTACTACTCTTTTGCACCAGTGTAACAGCAGGGCACAGCCTGCAGCCTGAAGCCTGTGGTGTGGTTCTCTCTTCCCACTGGAGCTGTGTCTAGGAAGATGCATCACTGCTGGTGAGTAGTTCTTATGCACCTAAGTATGTTTGTGAATGATGTGGGCTGTACAACTCAGACACATGCTCAAGGCTTTATGGAATCAGACACATACAGAATCACAGTCATTCAGGCTGGAAAAAAGACCCCCTGGATCATCGAGTCCAACTACCAACCCCACTTTGCAAGGCCACCCCTAACCCATATTCCCCCAACACCACATCTAAGCATCTTTTGAACTCATCCAGAGATGAGGACTCAGCCACCACTCTGGGCAATACATTTTAGCTTCCTAAGGAGAAAACAACTATCTAGTTTATCTAGAAAAAAAAGACAAATATAGTCTGAGATGCCCTCAATTAGCCTTACTGATTGATATGAGCCAGCAAAAGAACAGACTCCAAGAGGGTAGCTGGTATCTTCCACAGTAGTCGCTGTACAAAAAACAGAAGCAAGCATCTGGATTATCCAGTTATCCAGGGAATTTAAAAGGTAAATAAGAGGGGTGGTAGGTCCTGTAAGTGAGCTGAAATGTAAATAACTTCTGTACTTACGTGTGGAGGAAATGCAATGAAACTAGAAAGGGCAAGAGTGAGTGTGAAGTTATAACTGAGGTCTCTGTGGAAGTAGCTTGGCACCAATTTCAATGATAAGTCTTGGAAGTCACACTGAACGAGTAAAGCATCTATTAGGTCTTTGGGGGGAATTTTTTGTTGTTTTGTTATTGTAAGCCAAAAATTACATAGCTTGGATGTTTGCCTAAACCATGATGTGCATTCAGAGGCATTTGCAAACATTGCAGTTAATTATTCTTTGTTGTTGTTGTTTTGGGTTTTGTGAGAAAACTGGGAGCTATATATATATCCCTGAGTGTTTCTGTGTCTGCTGCACATTCTTCTCCTGCTTAAAAAAAGGAAAGGACAGTGATAACTATCATTCAGTAATAGAGAGATGCTAATTGTTCCTCTGTAACGCTAAATCCTCCAAGCATGTCTTTATTCTGTGCCTTTCACCGTGAAACTTCACACGTCTGCACTGAAGAAGCTCAGAGAGCAAAATGAGTAATGATTTTACAAACAATAAACTATTGATCTAATGAATATGTTTAATTGGCCCACAAATAATTAACTCATTCAGCTTTTGATCCCACAGTTCATCTCTCTTCCCTGTAAACTGAACATGAGTAACTGACATCCTGGGGTGCATCAGAAGAGGGGTGGTTAGCAGATCGAGAGAGGTTCTCCTCCCCCTCTACTCTGCCCTGGGGAGACCACAGCTGAAATCTTGTGTCCAGTTGTGGCCCCTCAGTTCCAGAAGGACATAGAGCTGCTGGAGAGAGCCCAGCACAGAGCCACAGGGATGATGAAGGAAGTTGAACATCTCCTTGATGAGGAAAGGCTGAAGGAGATGGGGCTCCTTCATTGTGTAATGTCCTCCTCTGGAGACTTTTCAAACCTGCCTGACCATGTTCCTGTGCGATTGGATCTAGGGGATCCTCCTATGGCGGGGGAATCGGGCTGGATGATATTTCCAGGTCCCTTCCAATCCCTAATGGTCTGTGATTGTGTGCAAAGTGGCGTGCCAAAACTCTATTTCCTTGAGTTCTATAGTCATTGCAGAGTCATCAGTCCTGTTTGTTTCTTAGTTGTATTTGTTTCTCAATCTGTGATCATTGCTGATACTGTTATAACGATGTGGCTGATATTTTTAACATGGCAAGAATAAAAGGAAGGAAAGGAAGACATTCTATTATTTTTTCTTCTCCCTTCTTCCACCTTTTTCTTTCAGTTTAGATTATGCAGAAAGCTGTCATCACATTAACCTCAGTCGTCACTGACTACATAATGATGTGCAGTGAAAAAAACATATTTGCACCAAGCGAAAGAAATCTCAACTCAGATAAATCCACACAGATCGGAAATGTGAAATGCCTACTGGCTTCCAGAATTGAATTAGGAGTGCTCAGAGTATTTGACCCCATGGCTCAGCAGGATCTACATAATTTGAAATGCAGCCACAATGAATCACAGAACATTAGGGATTGGAAGGGACCTCCAAAGATCATCCAGTCCAATCCCCCTGCCATTGCAGGATCCCCTAGATCCAGTCGCACAGGAATGCGGCCCGGTGGGCTTTAAGCGTCTCCAGAGAAGACGACTCCACAACAAACATGGGCAGCCCCCTCCAGTGCTCCATTTTCTCAAGTAGCCTTAAAGCTCCATTTCTTTGTCTTCTAGATTTCCCTACAAGTTGCTCTGTGTGGTTTATCTCATTTTAGGACAACTGATGTTATAAAGATCTCTGTGTTGTCATAAGATCCTTAGTATGAAATATCCCTTTCACTTCCAAATTGTACACACGGCGCTGTGAGTTCAGTGAAGCTTGGAGCGATGTCAGGTGTTGTCTTCATTGCCTGCAGTAATACAGCCTTTGACTGCTGACCTACTGCCACGTATTGGATTCACTGTAATAGCAGAAACGAAGGAGCAAGGAACAGTGGGTTTATTTGCCTGACAGCAGAATCAGTCTGCTGCAGTCAAGAATCTTCACTAGGAGCAATGTGGATATATACAAAGCAGTCTGTAGATTCAAGTGTACATAATTTGTGTATTTGACTTACTATTATACTATAGACATAGAACATTTTTGGTTCAATACTGATCTTATGATCGGGTTGTCCAAATCTTAGTATCTGGAATCTTGTGTCCAGTTCTGGGAACCCCAGTTCCAGAAGGACACAGAGCTGATGGAGAGAGCCCAGCACAGAGCCACGGGGATGATGGAGGGAGGGGAGCATCTCCCTGCTGAGGAAAGGCTGAGGGAGCTGGGGCTC